>RXID01014345.1:0-600000 GCA_005019695.1 Trichopus zeylanicus subsp. travancoricus
TTAGAAAATAAAATTTTTAGGAATTTAATTGTAAAATTACGGAGGATAAAAGTGAAATTTTTGGAAAAAAATTGATTAAATAACAATAAGAGGTTATAGGTAAATAATTTAGGTAAATAATTTGAAAAGGAGAGAATATAGATAATTATGAAAATTTCTGAAAATTTTTAGTAATTAAGGAAAATCTCAATGGGGGTGTAGATAGTTAGCCCAAATTTTAATTAGATTTAGTTAAAGTCCGTATAAATTTTTAAATTCAAAGCTAATTAAAACACTACTACCAAAAGGGTTTGGAGATTTGAATAACATTTTTGCAAGATGAAGCAGGTTGATAGTCCTATTTGGGCGCCATAACATATGAACTTCAAATATAAACTACATGAAGAGTATTGGAATGTGGGACAGAGGAACGGTGCAATCCCGCTGGCGGAAGGACGGCTGGAGGCCAAGGACGCAGATTTGACCTGATGGCCGGGAGATGGCAGGACAGATAAGGCCACGGATTGAAGTACGAAAAGAAAGAGGAGGTTGGTTAAACAGTTCTCAAGTATTTCTTTTTTCCGCTCAACCCTACACTGATCGGGAGGCTCCTGATGTGTTTTTCTTTCAACACAAAAATAAAAGGGCATTTTTCATACCAAAAACCTAAGCAGGTTAAATTATTGACTTAAAAAAAGGACACCTGAATCACTTCAATACGCACTCGTCAGAAATGATCCTCACTGAATCTGAAAGGATCAAGAAGATGCAGGCATGGCCATCTGTACAAAGCTGAAGAGCCAAAATCTAAATTATAAGCTGCCTGGATTTCAAAGTAGCATCAACTTAAGAGAAGCATTTAGAGTCTCATGTAAGACCAAAATTGTTTGCAACACAATGAACTGGCTACCATATTGACTAGTCCAAAGCTATACAAGTGATTAATCAAAATCTCACAATTAAAACCATAACAGATATTGCAACTATTGATCATTCAAAATGAGCTCCAAGAAAACTTCTGCTGGAGCTGCTGCCAAATAAAACAGATAGTGAAAGAAACTAGAGTCTCCTTCCCCTTCTCCCACCCTTTCTGCGGGTGCTGTCTGTAGGAATTGGAGTCACATCCTCTGCAGCATAAAAGTAACACAAAAAATTACTTAACATGAAGGAAATAACCATTACTGAATGATTATGCAAACAGTATCTCGGCAGGTTTCACTGGTTCATATCAAGAGTTTACCTATCCGACCAATTTTCATTCCAGAACGAGCAAGTGCTCGAAGAGCAGATTGAGCACCAGGACCAGGTGTCTTGGTCTTGTTCCCACCAGTGGCTCGAAGCTTAATATGCAAAGCAGTAACACCAAGTTCCTATAAGTATGACACACAAATCCAATCAATAAATTTAAATAGCAGTAGGAGATAAATGACAAAAAAAATCCCAAATATTGCACATCATTATACAAACCTTGCATCTCTGAGAAACATCTTGTGCTGCAAGCATGGCTGCATAAGGGGATGATTCATCCCTATCAGCTTTAACCTTCATTCCACCTGCAAAGAAAAAGGAAAACGAACTAAAGACTCATCAGAGCTCTACACCTGAGCTAAGACACAGTATAAACTTCAAAATGCCGATCAAATTAAGGTCATTCTGTAAGGCATGGCTTCTGATCATTAATTTATAAATACAAATCACAAGTCAGAGTATCAATAAGCCTCAAAACATTTGCTAACGAGGAACTTCCTTCACACATCTAATTCATTCATCATTCCTGCAAATATATATACTGCATATTCTACGAAAAAAATTAAGCTGTTCACCCGAACAGTTGCACAAAGAAAAAACACAATTGAGGTTTGATTTGAAAAAGTAAAATCAGCAAGAGGACAAGTACTATGAAAACACTGTTGCACATCCAGTAAAGATGTTTCCCACAATCATAAGCACAGCATCTGACAACGAAACCAGCAAGAGATATCCAACATGGAATAAACATAAATGAGTAAAGAAAATTACATCAGTTGCCACAAAGCGATCACACAAGGACAAACAACTGCCAACAGCAAGAGGACTTGCAATCATGAGCAAGGCATGTCATAAAGAAACAGGTAAGAGGTATCCAACATGGAATTGCGACAAGTGAGTAGTGAAAATTTCACCATTCAGCACAAAGCAATCACATAAGAACAACCGATTTCCAACATCAGTAAGCCTTGCAATGAAGAGATTGGAAAGATATCAAAGAGAGAACTTTTTCACGCCTAGTTATCAATTCAGTATGGCCACGTCTCTAAATGATTTTACTAGGAACAAGGAAGGCCATCTGAAGGACCATACCGGAATAGTCATATGCACAAGTTCTTTGAAAGAAAAATACTAAGAAACAAAAAAATTGCATACAACAAAACATTATTCGAAGCAAATTAATGTACAGAACATTGATCTCTTGCTTTCCATAAAAGACATCAGAACACAAACAGAACAATTCACAGATTATAAATAAAAAACAACAGCTGAAAAAAATCAAGAATAGACAAAAAAAAAAAGGGGATATTTACCTACAACCCCTCCAAATTTTGCCTTATTTATTAAAAACCCCCGCGATTTCAGTATTTACCGACACCTCCTTCCTTTTTAAATTTATTACCTACAACTCTGATTATTACTTAATCAAAATTTTTTCTAAAAATTCTATTTTTTTTCCTTTAATCATTTTACAACTAAATCCTTTAAAAATTTTAATTTTCACCCTCTATTCTTTTTCTAAAATGTTTACAAATAAACCCTCAATTAAATTTTAAACTATAATTTATATAATTGTATATTTATAAATAGACCCCTCAAATATTTTTTTTATAAATAGGTCCAAATTTTAATATTTTTCAAATAAAATTTACAAAGAGAACTTTAAATGTTTAAAATTTTTTACAAATAAATTCTTCATAAAATTATCAATTACAAGTTTAATATTCAGATGTTTATAATAAGCCCCGAAAATTTTTTTTATTTATAAATAAGTCCAAATTTTTTTTAATAAAAATTTTACAATATCGAAGGTTTTAAAACTTAATTTTAAATTACAAATTTAATAATTGTATATTTATAAATAGACCCCTCAAATATTTTTATTTATAAATAATTCCAAATTATATCATTTTTTAATTAAAATTAAAAAAAAATATTGAATGTTTTAAAAATTAAAAATTTAAATTATAAGCTTAATATTTGTACATCTCCAAATAAATCCTTTGAATATTATTCTTTATAAATAAGTCCAAATTTTATCATTTTTAAAAAAAAATTATAAAACATACATTGAATATTTTAATACTTAAAATTTCAAATTATAATTTTCATATTTGTACATTTATAAATATATCTCTTGAATATTTTTATTTATAAATAAATTTAAATTTCATCATTTTTAAAATAAAATTTTATAAAAAAGATATTGAAAGTTTTAAAATTAATATTTCAAATTACAAGTTTGATATTTGTACAATGACAAATATACCCATTAAATATTTTTATTTATAAATAAGTTCAAAATTTATTATTTTTTAAATACAATTTTATAAAAAAGATATTTAAAATTTCAAATTACAAGTTTAATATTTGTGCGTTTATAAATAAATCCATTGAATATTTCTAATGATGAATAAGTCCAAACTTTATCATTTTTAAAATAAAATTTTATAAGAAAAATATTAAAGATTTTAAAACTTAGATTTTCAAATTATAAATTTAATATTTATATACTTTAAACAGATCACTTGAATATTTCTATTCAAAAATAAATCTAAATTTTATCATTTTAAAATAAAAATTTACAAAAAATATATTGAAAGTTTAAAACTTAAAATTATAAATTACAAATATAATATTCATACATTAACAAATAGACCACTTGAATATCTTTTTTATTTATAAATAATTTTCAATTATAAATAAAAATATTTAAGAGATTTATTTATAAATATACAAATATTAAACTTATAATATAAAATTTTAAATTTTAAGACCTTCAACATCTTTTTCGTAAAATTTTATTTAAAAAATGATAAATTTTGGATTTATTTATAAATAAAAATATTAACAGAATCTATTTGAAAATATATAAATACTAAACTTATAATTTAAAATTTTGGGTTTGAAAACTTTTAATATTTTTTTGTAACATTTTACTTAAAAAATGATAAAAATTTGAAATTAGTTAGAAATAAAAATATACTAAAAGTTTATTTGTAAATGTACAAATATTAATTTTGTAATTTAAAATTTTAAGTTTTAAAACTTCTAATATTTTTCTGTAAAATTTTATTTGAAAATGATAAAATTTAAACTTATCTATAAATCAAAATATTCAAAAAATTCATTTGTAAATGTACAAATATTATGCTTATAATTTAAAATTTTAAGTTTTAAAATCTTAAATATCTTTTTTATAAAATTTTATTTTAAAAATAATAAAATTTGAACAAATTTATGAATAAAAATATTTAAGAGGTATATTTGTAAATATACAAATATTAAACTTGTCATTTGAAATTTTAATTTTTAAAACCATCAATACTTTTTTTATAAAATTTTATTTTAAAAATAATAAAATTTAAACTTATTTATAAATAAAAATATTCAAAGAATCTACTTGTAAATATACAAACGTTAAATTTGTAACTTAAAATTTTATCCTTTAACACCTTTAATTTATTTTTTGTAAAATTTGTTAATTTTAAAAATAATAAAAGGTAACTTATTTACGAATAAAAATATTCAGGAATTTAATTTTGTAAATGTACAAATATAACTTGTAATTAAAAATTTTAAATGTTAAAATCGTCAATATTTGTAAAAATTTTATTAAAAAAAAATGAAAAAAGTGAATTTATTTATAAATAAAAATATTTACAGAGTTATTTGTAATATAACAAATATTAAAAAATTGGTAATTTTAAAATTGTAAGTTTTAAAAGTCCTTCAAGATTGTAAAAGTTTTTATTTAAAAAAAATTAACTTAATTTATAATAACATATTTGAGCGGTTATTTGTAAATATATAAATATTAAACTTATAATTTAAAATTTTATAGACGGTTTATTTATAAAAAAATTTTAAACATTTAAGGTTATCTTTTGTAAATTTTTATTTAAAAATATAAAAATTTAAGTTCATCTATAAATAAAAATATTTTTGAGATTTATTTATAAATATACAGATATATAAATTATAATTTAAAATTTAATTGAGAATTTATATGTAAATATTTAAAATAAAGAATCGCAGGTGAGAAATTAAGAATTTTAAATTATTTAATTGTAAATTTATAAATAATAAAAGCGAAATTTTTGAAGAAAATTTTGATTAAATAATAATCAGAATTATAAAATTTGAAAAGGAGAGGGGCAGGTAAATACCCAAAAAAAATTACAAGTGAAAATGCATACCAGTTATGCGAACAAGAGTTTCTCTTCCAGACAGATCTGTGACGTGCTGCAGGTCACCGAAAGATTACAAATCAAATTACAAATTAAACACCCTTGCAAAGATGAAAGCAACTTTTGCAACCAACAAAAGGACAAAAAACGCTCACAATGAAGGTGTCATTAAAGGAGGCAAAGATGTGAGCGACACCAAAGACATGCTCGCCGTCGCGGACGGCCGGGCCAAGCGTCACATTCTCCTCTTTCGGCTCTTTGGTCTTCTTCCTCCCAGACTAGTACCAAATTCAAGAACAGAATCCGATTAAAAAACAAATACTTCGAGATCCAATCAAGGGAAACAATACATAAGAGTGATAACTGAAGAGAGATATTAGACGGAGATAGGAGATCACCCACCATGGCGGGCGAATTGAAATTGCGAGAGAAGCAGCGAAATTCTGGTCGGCGGAGAAGGAGAGGAAGAAACCCTAATTTTATCGCGACGGTGCCCTCGACTTCTTATGCTGCAGTACTTGAATGACGGAAATAACCTTATTTATGGGACGGGGCCCCCTACGGACAACAGGCGGGCCAGAATTATTTGGTTGGGTTGGGCCCATTTTCTCCTGAATTAAAAAACTATTTTTTTGGATACATTTTTATTTGCTTCATATTAAAAATATTGTAAGGAAAATTTACACGACAGCTGTTGGATTTGAACCCAAGCCCTTCCGGGACCAAACCTAAATCTGGCGCCGTAGGTCACTCGGGCAAAGCGTCTTATTGTTTACGCAAGCATATATATATCCCTATGATCTGAAAATAACCACCGCAAAAGAATACAACACACATACACACTTCAAGACCTAGTCGGCTATGTTGCCTTTCGAGCTCTTCAATCCATTCAAGTTCAAGCCAGATGAATTGGAGACTAATAGCACTCTGTATTTTAAGGTAACCCAGCACGTGCAACAGAAGAAGAACTGGATCAATCGTTGTGCTTGTTGTCAGTGAAATGGATCAATCCTACGATCATGCTCACTTGCCATCAGCGTTCCAATGCAAAGGCATGTTGGGCCCATGACCTGAGACAAAATTCCACATCATGGGGAAGAAGACAGATCAGTCATTCTATATCTAGATGCCTTTGCACTGTAAACATAGGCAAAAGGATTTCTAAACAAACTGACGCAGCTTAGTCTGCAAGTCTGATAATGCATCTAATAAAGAATAAAGATAGTGTTGGCTATGAAATTTGGATGGAACACCTTTCCAGAACCAGAGCAGTTTAGACACCTTTGAACTCTAGGAGGTTTTAAATGAGACTCAACCACCAGTAAACGAAACCGATTCAGCATGCAAACATATACCACTAGCGGAGCATCCGGCACAAGCCAAATATCCTGCAGTCCACCATGAAAAATAAATCATAAGATGTCACTGCTGCTTTCTTATTTTATTTCAGTGTTGCTTGTGTGCACTGTGATTAATTAATAATGCACTGCTTAACGATATGTCTTTTATTGCTTTTGGAAATTGTTGACAATCACCCTACAAGAACAAGACCATAAAAATACTAGCAAGTTAAATGTCTCTAACAATCAAATCATTTTATATTAATTAGGCACCTAAATTTAACCTTAAAAGATCAAAGCCTGCAACTAATCAGGGAAATCTTGATCTTTAAGGTATAAACATAGAGCACTGTGGTAGTGGCAAACGCTCATGGTGCTGAATTATAATTTTGCGGTGAACCTACCAGTCCCATGGCAATACTTGCATCTCTTCTTCTCTTGTTTCTCAACGTTGTTGGATTCAGCCAACATCGGTGCTGAAATTACACCCACTGCCCCACCTGAAAAGGATTTCACAATGGGATCTACCTGAATGAATCCCAGCCCGACTGTTTTGAGTTTCAGTGGACTGAAATTTTGCAGTCATGGAATAATCATGGAATTGGGATTTTTGAAAGATACCTTAACTGCAGTGGCCAATGCATGTTTGTGAATGAAATCTTCATAAGAAGTACAACCTAATCCTAGTTTCTGCTCCAACTTTGGTGGAAACAAGAAGATACAAACATCAAAAATAAAATCAACAACAGTTGGCATTGTATGACAGTAAAGCACAGAATGTAAATAAAAAGACAAAAAAAAGTAAACAATAAAAACAAAAGCCAAGAACCAATTTTTTTTTATGATATAATTTTCTTACCACGGGTGCAATAAAACCTCCAAAGACTATTATACCAGATTTGAAAGAGAATGAACTCAGGTACAGTTGCTTTAAAGTTTTTGATGTCAGATTGCATGAACCAAGTCAAATCCTGGACTATCTCCGGGCCTTCAATGATACAAAAGCTGCATGAACCAAGGCAAATCCATTCAGAAGACAGAATGTTGGGATTTGACGAAAAAATGAATGTTTACACAGCACAAAACTGCAACATAGACAGAAAAGATCCAAACCCGGATCTAAAGACAGTTTTTCACATCCAAATGAACATAACTACTTCAAATCATAGTACGCGTAAAAAGAAGACAGAATTAATGGTTGTTTTATATGTGATGATACACCCGGTGGAAGTGCCACAACCGGGATAAAACTGATGAGAGCCGAACTCAAAGCCGAGCCTGAAGTTATGGTAACCAAAGTAAAAATCCTCCTTTGCACTGAGATACGAAAGAGCCTCAATACTGAGCTGCAGAATAGCTCAGCCTGCCCTCATACCGAGTCAACCGAATTTCGGTAAACACGTACAAAGGCTGCTCAGAGTCTCCGAGCATGGGTATCTCAGGGAGACAGGGTTTAAAGTTCCGGTGATGAAAAAATCTTGCTCGTCTTTATTTTTGAAGGTAAACTCCGAAAGATTCGGAATTCGGAGTCCTTTATCACCAAGAGTTCAATAAGATTGTGACGCGAAAAATCACGAAATTTTAATACGATGGATACTTAATAAATATTATAGTTCTAAAGAAATAAAAAAATTTAATATTTAGTTATTTATTTTACTTTATTTATTAAATATATTTTTAATTTGAGTTTCGAAACCATCGTCGTCATCGGAGAACACCCAATAATCTTTTTTTACATAGAACCTTGAGAAGGTGGTTTAATGGATCATATTTTTTAGGAGTCGAGTGCACCAAAGCCAATTTCGAATGAAGGTTCCGTCAACAATATGTTTCTGACGATTAGTCAGCTATAAAGCTACATAAACTCTTCTACGAGTCGAGACAAAAAAGAAAATTCATAAAATTTAAATATTTTTCAATAAGACGCTTGATTTTTCCAATTCAATTACGAAAGCGAGCACAAATTCGAAGTCGCATTCCAGCTGATGACACTAGAAAAAAAAGCAGAAAGCAACGATCTTTTGGGATTTCGACAAAGAAAATTCGAGTTCATATGCATAAACCTCGGCCTATTTTCTCCGGAGGCTTCTCTGGAAGAGCAACAAATTGGCCGGAATCGCGAGGAAGAATCCACCTCTTTATCCCGCCGGAAGTAATACTTGGAGCTTGAGCTGGAACCGTTGCTGGAGAAGACAACTAGGGCTTCAGGCGGGAAAGAAGAGAAAGGCCGGTAATTGGGCTCGAAGAAGCCATCGCTGTCGCTAGAGTTCAACACCCATTCAGCGAGGAACATCTTAAAAGAAGACGACCCCCAGGCTAACGCTTTGACATCAGCCAAATCACTCCGAAAAGGCATTTCGTGGTCCATCGCAGCCGTCGGATTGAAATCTGATGGTCCAGTTGACCGTTGATGCAAAACTAGTCGGACTTGGAGATTCACGCTGAGATAAAAACAACTAAAAAACACTAAAATCGGTAATATTCATAGGAATCTTCCGTATTTACACAAATCACCCTTACCTCTTCATATTTTCGTTCAAAGAATATCCCATCAGGTGGCATGCGCAATTATAAAGAAGTGTCCGACTTTTCTGAATGTGTGAATTTTATTGGAGATATATACAAAATTTCAGTTTCCGCGGCGGCGCATCCCTCCGATTTCTTTCCTTCGGCTTCCTCGCGAGCTCCACTAGCCGGTGGAGGCCGAGAGTGCGTCGCAGACTGGAGTGCCAAAATTTTGTACCCGGTCCTCTCCCGTCTCATCGTCCTCACAGTAGTGGCGAGCGAGAGAGAGAGAGAGAGGGGGGTAGATTTCAGATATATCGTCACCGAATCCGCGCTCGCCCTCGAACAAAACCGTGCTTCAAGCCTTCAAAACCCTAAACCCTAGCTATATATCTCTGTAAATCCATTACCATTGCCTTCGCAAAGCCCTACCTCTCTTCGACTCTCATCTCTCAATCCAATCCATATTCCAAACTATGCTTCTCGCGAGGAAAATCAAACAATTTGTTTCATTTAACCATCCCAAAATCCTGCCTTTGTCCCTCACCCAATCCTGTAGCTATGTTGATGTCAAGACGAAATGGAAGAAAGATCCCTTTTTTGACACCATCTCCATCATCAACAAATCCAAAGATCTCAGGCCCTTTCTTGCCTTGAAGAACGTCATCGCCGTGAGCCCAGCGGGGCCATCCCCATCTCCGCCGTTTCCAAGCTCGACCGACAGCTTGAGATCTCCGGTAAGGTCGCCAGCTTCCTCTGCAGACACCCCACGAAGGGTTATTTCGTTATTAAATAATATAAGAAATAAAAGGTAATGTAAATTTTTTTAAAAATATATAGTAATATATTTGGTTGATTTAAAATCGAATTATGTTTACCGAGACGGGAGAGTAAGAAATCTATTATTAAAAATATTTATATAAATTTATAAGAAAGATTTTATTTTATTTTTATTCAATTAAATTTTTTATTAAATCTCAATAATGTTTCCATTTTGAAAGAAAATTTATAAGGGAACATTATAATAAATTATCATAAGAAATCATCAAAAAATATTAGAAAGACCGACACACGAGAGTCGGCTCTCTTTCTCTCTTTCTCTTATTTTTATTCACTTTATTTTTCTCTCATTTAACTTTAGTACTATACTACACTTAAATCTTATGTATTACTAAAATATGAGTTTTACATTGTAAAAATAACTCAAGAAAAACGTTTATCGTCCGTCAAATCACTTAGAGTATCACGTTTTTTCTTTACTATTGTAGTCATCAAAACTCCACCGATAATAGTATTCTTTATTAATTGATAAATATTACCTCATTTATCTCATTTCATCAAGTTCCTAATATCGCATTCACCTTTATGACTTTATATTTCACTGAATAATTATAGTTTTTTGAATCTAGTACAGCAAATAAGATTATATTTTTCTGTATTTTGCGGACATATCTCACTACAGTAAGAATACAAATTACTCCATCAAACATTTGGATTTGGAATGTTCCCACATCGGCGATCTCACAGATCAAATTATTGTTGAACCAAATAGTACTTTTCTTTTTATTTTTTTCATAAAAAGTAAACTAATCATCCTTAAAATAAATATGGTAAGAACTATTAAAAACTAAAATATACTCATCAGAAGTATCGATTTCTATATATACTGTAAGAATGTCTCTGTCCACACTATCTTCAGAAATATTATCCGCCACTATTGTCGCCATATTTAAAGGTTCTATCTTCCCACAATTCGGACAATACCGCTTAATGTGGTCATATTTCTTATGCGAATAATATTGTACATTCGTTTTCGATTTTAATTTGAACCGTTGTTTGCTTTCTCCATATTTTCTCGATTTTCTTCTTTCATGAGTCATTAATCCTTCACTAATCTCAATATCGATATTTGAGTTTTTCCTATTCTCATTAAAAAGAAAACTAACTGTCATCCTTTCTATCTTCAGAATTTTTTTACCATAAAGAATTATGGTCATAATATGATTATATAAAATAGGAAGAGACATTAGTAGAATTAACGTTTTATCGTTATCTTCAAACGTTATATCAAATTTTCAGCAAATCATTTCTAATTTTATTGAAGATATTTAAATGATATAATATAGTTGTACTTTTGCTCATACACAGTTCGTATAATTATTGTTTTATGTAGAACTTATTTGTGAGGCTTTTCGACATATAGAACTTACCAAGTTTTGTCCAGATGTCCACTGTCGTATTTTCATCAATGATATTGTACAAAACTTTGTCAGTCAGTTTTAGAATAATTAGATTCAAATGCCTTCTAATCTATTTTTTTTCAATTTTCATCGTTTATCTTGACTGGCTTTTTTTTTATCTTCTAACATTTTTTGTAGACATTGGTAAATAAAAATTACATTCATATTCTTCTGTCATAAAGCAAAATTTATTTTACCGTCAAATTTTTTCATCTCGAATAAAGATTTTGTCATCTTGATCGTTCGCTCTTAATCTCTGTATCAATTGTTGGGATTCGTAGCGGAAGGTTCACGAATCATCTTATTCTTAAACAACACAAGAACAAAAGGTGATGCAAAATTTAAAAAAAAACAAGAAGAGACATAACGATATACGTGATTCATCCAAAATCGGATTACATTCACGGAGGAACGAGATATCCATTATCAAAAAGCTTTACAAGCGTTTTATAAAAAAAACTTCATATTTTCTTACTCAACTAAACTTTTCACTAAGTCTTGACAATGCGAACATTTTTAGAGAAAATCTCTAAAAAAACAACACGAGAAACTATTATGAAAGATCACAAAGAAATACTAAAAAAACTCATATACAAGAGTCGAATTATATATATATTTTTTCTCTTTATTTTCTTTTTTTCTTCTCTAGTTCAACTTTAACATCACACTACACCTAAACTTTATATATTATTAAAATATTTATAGGTCTATATTGAATTTAAATTTTATTCTAATTATAATTATTAATATTATATAATAAATATTTAAAATTAACCACAAGTTCAAATTTAAATTTTGTATTTCTATTTTAATTCAAATTCTAATTCCAATTCGGGTCATCCTCGAACCCATCGACGTCGACATGCAAATAAAGGTCTGTTCTTGCAGCTCGCCGGTCGGAGTTCGTCGACCGTC
Organism: Trichopus zeylanicus subsp. travancoricus; assembly: GCA_005019695.1. NCBI lineage: Eukaryota > Viridiplantae > Streptophyta > Magnoliopsida > Dioscoreales > Dioscoreaceae > Trichopus > Trichopus zeylanicus. The sequence goes on from RXID01014345.1 coordinate 12,418, forward strand.
TGAGGAGATTGATACTGATGTCGAGAGAAAAGGCGTTGCCTTTGGAGTTGGTTCAGGGAATGCTCTGGTATTTGGGCTTGCCGGAGGATTATCTCAGGGAACCAGAAGAGATTTCTACTGGAATTTTCCGAATCGTTGAGTTGGGTGATGGAGAGAAAGGCTTGAAGGTTATGATCGAGCCAAGGGAGACTGTTCTGTCTGCTCTTCAGTGGAATGCAATGAAGCGGCTTGGTTGCTCACCGGAGGCATTGCCGTCGAGCATCACATGCCCTTTGTTTCCCTCCAAAGGCTTGAGATTGAAGAGAAAAATTGAAACTTGGTTGGAAGGATTCCAGAGGTTGAGGTATGTCTCTCCTTATGAGGATTTTTCAAGCTCGGCCAATAGTGATGTTTCAGAGGAGCGAGTGGTGGGTGTCTCCATGAGTTGTTGAGCTTGTTTGTTGATTGCTCGGCGGAAAGGAGGAAGCTGCTTTGCTTGAAGAAGCATCTGGGCCAGCCGCAGAAGTTCCACAAAGCATTTGCGCGGCATCCCCATGTGTTTTATTTGTTGTTGAAGAACAAGACGTGTGCTACTGTGCTTAAGGAGGCTTATTGCGGGGGAACAAGAACTGCAATAGAGAAGCACCCGATGTTGGAGATGAGGAAGAAGTATGTGAAGCTGATGAAAAAATCGGAGGAGATCTTGAGGAGCCGGCGGAGCAGGAGATCTATGCAAGAGGTTGAAGATGAAGATGTAGAGGGAGATAGGGTTGATTTTGAGAGAAATGAGTCTGATTGGGATAGCACCGACTTAGCAAAAGCTGTGGATGATTGTCTTGAATTGAGAAGTTAATATAGCACAGTTTATAAATTACCATTTATTGATTAGAGAAGGTATGTCACGAAATACTTCGCTTCTTTTCTTTTATTATCGAATAATTCAATTGGTTGTCTCAATTTTTGAGTTTGACTGTCTTTTTGAATGTGCTTGTGTAATTTGAACTTTAACAAAGGCATGGTGTGGAATTATGCATTCAGCATCTGTTTAGCCATTGTTATAGTCAGAATCATTGAAGAAACCCTAAAAGCCTTTAAAACCACAACTGAACACACACCAGTTCAATGCGTAGCATATCTGTTATTGTGCTTCAGGAGAAGAAAAATGCTTGCCCTACAAAATATTCAAGAATTAGCACGCCACACCCTTTTAAGAACAAATGGCCTCTTCATGTGATGAAAGTTAGAGGGTTTCGGCCTAAATGGTAGACTGCCAGAATTTGGGGAAATAGCTCTGAGTTCAGATTCTCATGTAGCACACAGGTTTTGGCATCTTATGGTTTCAAACATTTTGTGTCTCTATCCGAGCCAGGGTGTATCTTTTGTTCCTTCCTTTATGGATTCATTAATATATTAATATAAACTTGGTAAAACCACCCAGAGATAATTTGTTCACCGTAAGAGAAAGATAAGGTAAAGAGGAGGAAGATATTGGTTGAGCAAACCCAAAGGAAAATAGGTGCGGGTCAGTGTGCCTGGATTCCTTCCCTTTTGCCACTTCCACCATCTTATCCTTGGCTCTCATGTTATTTGATCAGGGTGGTTTCTTCAAATGTTTGTTTGCATTAGATAGGAAAAGGTAACCATCCGTGATGCTCCATGGTACTCTGTCGGTCTGGACCTTAATGATGCCTTGGGTACTAAATTTAAAGTGGAATTGAACTTCTGCTCAATTGTGGGATGCTGATGGTTTTTGCCTTATTTGTAAACCATTAGAAGTGCTAGGTGCCAGAAAAAAGATGTGTATATTTGGGTAAGCATATGTTATGTTTCACAATTTTTCTGAAAGATCATTAATAAGATCAAAATCTTTGTATTGTGTTCTCAGGAGAAAATAAATATGATTGAAACATGTTGTATAACCATGCTTTCACACCATTTTGGTTTTACTTTCTCCTGATCAAATAGTCTGACTTCTTGGTATATCTACCGTAAATCATACAATTAAGCATGTCTTTACACTTAATGAGTTTGTTTGTTATCCATGAAGTTACTCGTCAATTTAACAGAATTCTCTGTCACTACTTATCTCAGCATCTTTTCCTGTAGATTCCAGTTTTATAGTTACTGCATCTGTTCTCAAGAAGCTTTGTTTCTGCAATCTACAGTATCATAGGATAGATCTATTTTACTAAGGATAACTCTAGACAGTCTTACAATGATTAGATAACTTCTATCAAATCTACTAGATTTATTTCTTCAAGGTCTTGAGATAGTGATGGTACCCTAAAGAGACGAAAATTTTTAATTTGTTTTAAGCTTTGATAAACACTATGCTTCACCACATGTACATGCTTCATAGGCCCTTCAATATTCAACAATGGCATGTCCACATCATGAGCTGATGATTCAATTAAAGACTCAGAAACAAAGCAGGTTAACTTAAGCTCTGATTCTGACTTGTTACGAACAAACAATGCGGCACCAAATGTTTTCTCTTCATTTCAGTGGCTTGGAATCCCTCCTGACAGGGACCTATATTATTATTGTTTTTTTTTTTGTTTTCTATCTTTGATTTCTAGTGAATTGCAATCCAACTTTTCTCCATTCTGGAGTGGCTGGACTTGTCAGTGCTCACAAATTTTAGCTTAGCTTTGTTTTACTTTGGTTAAGGTGTAGATAGTTTCAATGTTTGTGCATCTCAAACAGTTTGATTGATCAAAGAATTTCCTGCTTTTTTTGAGTTATTGTTAAAAAAATTCCAAGATAAACAGATATAATTTAAGAATATGAGTGGAGTGCGAATCCAAACTGCATGAGATTGGATTAACTTGATAAACCCCGGATAATGGTTGGCACTAAAATAAGATAATCCTAGCATTTTATTTTCAGAGCTAAAGTTGCTGTCAGAGATAGACTAGTCCCACCCAAGCATCCTGACCAAGAGTCCAAGCCACTTGGCAGAACTACGTTTACCTCCCCATCCGATCCCATCCGATCCGATCGACTCTGTCTTGGGATATACAACAAACGCGATTCTTAAGGCAAAGTTCCCACCAAGCGCAGGTTGGCCGCGTTCGCAACTGGGCCGCATTCGTAGCAAGTGGATCCCGCCCGTCCCCGTCTTCCGGTCTCCCTGCCACGTCGGATCTCCACATCCCTAACAATCCCGTTATAAACCCCTTCCCTTCGCCCCATTTTTTCCACTCCCCATTTACTCTAAATGGACCAGATTGCCGATGCAGACTTAGCCGCCGACGAGGTCTCTTCCTTCCCGCTTCCCTGACTCCTTCGTCTCAAAATCCCACATCTCCGCTTCGGCATGGAGTCTTTTCGCCATCTACAATCTCCAGCACCGAATCGCTTTCTCGGCGTCCTTTCCCGCCCGGTGGCCAACGGCGGCTCCGGCCTCGAGCTCCATGAAGACGAGGTTCTGTGGGACGGGTCCGATCCCGTCGATGCTATCCGATCCCCCAGATCCCCCTCGTCTGCCATGCCGACGGACCAAAACCCTAGCCATGGTCTCTCCCCCTTCCGCCGTATCCCTGAGAAGAACTCCGGCATCCTCGCAGCTCTCCCGGAGGACGAGCAGAAGCGGGTTCACGCTTCTGCGGCGCCTTTCGTCCAGCGCAAGCCGTCGATCTCTCCCTCGTCGGCCTCCACCTCGCCGTCCTCCGCTTCGTCTGCTCGGATGATTCCGATGATCCCCAAAATCAAGGCGGACTATGGTGGAGGGAAGGGCTTTCAGCAATCAGCCCCAGTCAACATCCCGATGATACCGAGAATGGCGAGGCACAAGCCCGAGGTGAACGGCGGAGGAATACGGGAACGTGATGAAATGGACGGAGACGAGGATGAGATGCTGCCGCCGCACGAGATCATTGCTAGGAGGTCTGGGGTGGAGTCCCCGATGACTACCTTCTCTGTGCTCGAAGGTGTTGGGAGGACACTCAAGGGGCGGGACCTTCGCCGTGTAAGGAACGCCGTGTGGCGCAAGACAGGTTTTCTGGACTGATATCTTTTTTGGATAAAGTCCCTTCCCTTTTCTTCAAAAATTTTGATCTTTCTTGGATTTTAATGAGGCATATGGATTCGCACAAACGAGAATAAAAATGTTTCTGTATTCGTATCAGAATAAATAAGCAGATATGAAATCGTCCTCGTTACTTGTGGTGCATCTATTTGATATGCTTTTGCTCTTTATGATTGATATTGCATCGCAAGTATGTAAACTCTGTCTAGAGACCTGTTCATTTTTGGATCCTCGTTCCTGAGAAATTTTTGTGGAAACGGTACTAGTCTATTGTATACTGGATATGAACTCCAATAATTTTCGTAAATGCATACTTTTCTATATCTAACCAAGATAGCTTATTGTGTCTGTTAATTGATGTTTGCTCAAACTCTTAGAACTGAGAAGCGTTATGGGTTGAGGTGATTTTTGCAAGTTAATCTGAATTTTCTATGTTTTGTATATGCTGAAATAATGATAATTACATGCCACTGGGATGAATGGGAATAAGTAGGTATATGCATTTCTACTTTTCTTCATTGAACTAGACTAACCCAATGGTCTGTCTTATATCATTATGAATAAACATAATGTCTGAAAATAGTTTGCTTGTTTCTCGTGTGCTAGGTTGAATATTGCCCTGAGATAAATTTTTACTTTGCTTGACTTTGTTTATTATACCTGTCACTGTGAAGAATTAAGTGGCAGGTAGCAGGTAGAATTTGGTGCAATAATGCTTCAAATTTATGAAGTCATAAGGCAACCAAAAGTTGAACTATATGGATTATCAAACAGTCCTGCAAACATTGTTGGCTTGTTTGGTGGCCATATTGGATATCCAAATGGATATCCTTCATGAGATTGGACATCTACAAAGATGTTTGTGAATTTTTTTATATGTGATACCCAGTTTTTTGGAAACATATCGAATCCAAAAGGCAACTTATATCGTCCAAGAATATGTGGATCATGTGTCCTGATTCTCTAAAGCCATTCATGTATATTTCATAATTCTTTCTTTTTTTTTTCTCATTTCCGTACATTTGGATATGTGGATATCCTATGTGGGCATGCAGACAGCACGATTACTGTTGTTGTATTAGGGGCTAATAATATCATATTTCTGCAAGCTTTTTGCCATATTACATTTTCATGTTGTGGTCCACCTTTTCAGCTGGTGCAAATTCTTCTGCTATTCGTGTGAGTTGTGCAAATGTCAGTGACTCTATTTCTTTACTTGTCTCAATGATTAACTTGAAATTTCAAAACATACATATGAAACTTGAAATATCACATCTAACAACCGTGGGATTATTTTTCTTTGAAGGATCTGGATTGTGGACAAGAAAGTTCAGGAAAACTGTTACTTGTGTATGCATTTATTTGTTTTGCAAATTGTATTCACTTTATGCATGCAGGAAATCTTGTGATTCTGGTTTTCTCTATTAAAATGTTAGGACTCAAACATAATAGAAGAAAGATGCACGTGAAATTTATGAAAAATTATGACATGACTGAATTAGTGAACACTATTTAGAGTTGAGTCCTATGATCTAGTCTATTTGAATGATCCCATTGGCAGTTGCAATTTTTGTTGGCACTACTTTTATCATGTTGAAACAATTCTTCCATTGTCTATAAAAAGTACTTTTATGTCTGAATGACATCTCTTTCAGACTGCAAGTCTTTTTCTTCTTTTGACACCTATCTTTATCCTTATTCACAGCATTTGATGGATATTTTGTTGAAAGGTATTTTAATTTGCTAAGATTGAGATATTGTCAATGCTTGGGAGCGTCTCAGTGCTTGTTTTCAAATGAGAAAGGACTTATTTTTCGGGGAGTACAACATTAGATGAAGATGGTAGTGTCTCTTAATTCTCACTTCAAGCATAGGGCCAGTCATTCATCCATCACACAAGTCATTTTGTTTTAGTATCTAAGGTCAGGCCAGCGGTTTGTGAGGCTTAAATCTTGCTTCTGTTCTACTTTTCTTTTGGAGCAAGTTGTCAGTTTCAATTCTATGATATGATATGGACTGCTTCTACTTAACTTTGGAATAAGTTGTCATTTTCAATTTTATAATATGACATGGACCATGTATGACGCATGATCTGGTACACACCGTTAGTTCATATAAAGGAGATGTGGATTGTAGGCACCATTTGCTGTTTATGACCAGCTCTTTTAGCGTTGGATTGTTATAATTTCTGCATATTTTGGTTAATTGGTTTCTTCTTTCCACGTCTCTTGTGACGAATTGGCCTTCACTTATTTGTTTCTTTTTGTGTGTCAAATAAGTAAATCTATATGTTTTACTGCAAGATGTGATTTTTATCGAGATATGTTCATTTCAAGCAGATCTATGGAGGATGTTCTCACGCTTCCAAAGCAGGCCAAGGCGGCAATCGTCGGGATAAATCCCGACGTGAACACGAGAAGGAGGGGAGAGCTGTCTTATCCAAAATCAATAGTTAACAAGCTTTATTTTTAAAATATAATAATCAAATCAGTGTTTAAGATATTAGGCTATAATTATGTTGGGAGTCATCGGATTACATTTTGGGTTTAGTTTTAGACTTAAGAATTTTTAGTAAAGAATTATTTGTTTTATGATATAAATCTACAAAAAATAATCTATAAGTAAAAAATTACTCATTTATTTTCTGTAAATTCAGTATAAAATAAATAATTTTGTTAAAAACTAAATCAAATTAGAAAGAAGGATGGAATCGGCGGCCGCTAGGTTGGTTTGGCGCTCTTCAGGAGAGGCAGGCCCAAAATATGCCTAGTGGCCTCTCCTGTAACCTTGAGACTGGACTGGAGAATCTCTTCCTATTCAGCAACTGCTGTTGGCCAACTTTATTTATTAGTTGGTTAATCGTCTTCCGGCATGATACCAAGTAAGCAGCAACCTTGGTGTTTCTGCTCGAAATCATCGCTTTCTTCGGAATATCCTCAGGACTCTCCCTTCATATATAAAGACCTCACAACCCGGAGCAATGACCAAGTAGTTCGTGTGCGCGGTGGTGCCTGAGCCACCAACGGAGTACTTCGTACTGCACATCATCAGAGTTTGGTCTCTTCTTTTCATCCGCTTCGTTGTCCCCAACTACCTTCTCATTCAACGAGCAACTCGACGTCTGCTCTGTGTGTATATATCTATGTATAGACTAGCGTTCCGCCAGAATCTCGTAGATCCCACAGCATTCCCTTCTTCATCTTCATGGCTCTTCAGGCTCCATGGTGGGCCAGTGCAGTCTTCCCCGCTTAGTTTCTTGATCACCTCATGCACGTCAACATCCAAGGGCGAGATAGACGGGGCGATGGCTGATGATGACGAGAAGGCGGAGGGGAACGGCATTGCACCGTCACCATCTTCGCCATCGCCAGACGATGTTCCCCAGCCGTATCAGTGGGGCATGACTCCGGCTAGATGCTTCTTCTGTTTTTCTCAGAATTGGAATTCCTTGAGCTTCTTCCATTGATGATATATTACTTGCTATATGTGGTCATACGAGTACATTGAGTAGCATAAGAATGCATGACGCATGAGTGTGTCATGCAATGTCGTTAGTTGTTTGTATGCATGCATGTATCAGATTTCTCCTTCTTCCATTTCATGTAGGGTTTAGAAATCATTTCATCGACTACAATGTTATCATCTCTGAGCTATGTATCGAAAATATCATTTCATTATTGAAGGCAGCTCAAAGTATGTTGATCTATAACAATAATAAGACGACGACTTTGCCAATCTGGTGCACCAAAGATTTCTACTAATTGTTTGAATGCTGACGGTCACAGTAAAGACCAGAGTCGAGACGCTAGCTGTTCACGAATAAAATGGATGACGACGACGGGCGATGAAAAGGACGCGGCCGAGACCGCCCCGGACCGGTCAGGCCGTCAGCAGACCCTACTTGTGGACACATTTAGCTGTGCTATAACGAGTGCAGCAAGCATTGATCCGGTCCAAAATTACAACCTAATGCCCCCCAAAAAAAGTTGAGCAACGCCAGAGACCGACTTATTTTCAACCGGTATGGCGGAGACTTGACAAAGCAATCTGGCTAAGATTTTTGCCTGCCGATGGGCTCAGACTTGGTCACCCCCTCGTATCTTTTCCAGCGAAAGTGACATCCGGTGGTTCGGACAAAGGTTGTCGCGACAATTAGTGGCAGAATTCGAAGCGATATCACCGTAGAAGCATGGTGACACGATACATACGCGGATTGGCCTTGTGTTAGATGGTTTAAGTTTGACCTTGAATAGTAACCTGATATCAATGCAAATCCCATTGCTTTAAGTTGATCGGCCAGAGAGGATGTCGGAATTATTCGAACCGTCATCCCGAATAAAGCTCTTTGGTCACTCGTCACTGTTATCTATAATAATAGCAGCTCATAGAGAAGGAGAGAGAGCTGAGGCCACGTCAACTGCGAATAAAGCTCTTTGGTCACTCGTCACTGTTATCTATAATAGTAGCAGCTCATAGAGAAGGAGAGAGAGCTGAGGCCGCGTCAACTGCGAATAAGAGACGCGACTCTCCGAAACTTTAACATTTAAAATATGAAGTTGAATAGTAAAAATATCTCAAAATTATGAATTCGAAGGAATTTAAATCCAAAAATTAAAATATTTGAACACCCAAACAAAACGGACTTAGCTGGAAAGATGTCCATGTGATATGGTCTAATTTTCCAATCAAATTGGAGGAATGGATCAAACAAATCAATTTCTTTAAAAGACGATGAGACGGGACTGAATTAGAGCGCGTTCCTCCCACCGAGTTTGCCGCGGGCAGCACCTCACCTCTTTAGCTTCCGCTTTCTGGGTTTTTTTTTTTTTTTTTTTTTTTTTTTTTTATAATTTTTAAAATTTTTTTATATTCGTTTTCCATGACTTGTGCTTGACTTCGTATGTAGAGCTGTATAACGAACAGAACTTGACTTTTGGCACGTGTTATCGACTTTTATCTCAAATGAATGGCCGAGCCGCCCCGAAAAGGAATCTCCGCTTTTCGAACAAGAAATTGACCCTTATAATAGAATTTTGACTTACAAGGTAATTATTTTTTTTTATCCACGATTTTAGTAATTTTGAAACTCACACATTAATTCTTCCTAAATATCGACCAAAACGTAACTAAAATTAGTCAGAATATAACAAACTGAAATGATTTAGTCTTAAAAATGGTGAATTCCATATAACTCAAATCTTAAAAAGGTACATATAATTTATTGAAATCTTTACAACTTCTTTAAATTTAAAACATTAGATATAACTCATCGAAATTTTTTCAAATTACATATTTTTTCTTTAAACTTAAAATTTAAATATTTTTTGTATTGTTGGTTATATATATTTATCATTAGAATTAAAAATATTTAGAGAAAATATATCGTTTAACATCACTTGGATTGAAGTAAAAAAATGAAAATACTTCTGATTTAATTAGAGAAGACTTTAATAGTTAGGTCATTATTGTAAAAAACTTTCTTTTGTTCAATTAAAAAGTTTATCTCGTATTAAATTTTAATTCAAAATATAAAATAACTACTTTTTTTCTTAATTTAGTTTAAATACGTCTCAATCTGACCTCGAATTAAACTTAAACTCAAATTATAAAATAATAATTTGTCATGACCTGATTTAAACTTATTTTAATCCAATGTAACTAGAATTAGAGTTCAATTTAGGACATATTTAAAGTTTAACATAAACAAAATTCGAAGATGTTTTTTTACTCATGTTTCTCATTACGTTTAATCTACGCTTGATTGGAAGTATTTTTATTTTTTCATTTCAATCTAAATAATATCAAAATAATATATATTTTTTAACTATTATTGATTCTAGTGATAAATTTATATTCGAAATTTTTTCCAGTATATCGAGTAATAGAAATTTATAATTTTTTAAGATTCGAGAAGAAATATATAATTTGAAAATTTTTTCAAGAAGCTATACGTAATTTTTAAAATTTCAAAAAAAATATAATTTGATAAAATTTTTAAAAAGTATATATTTTTTAAATTTGAAAATATATATATATATATAATTTAATAAAATTTTCAGAAGTTGCATGGAATTGATCCTTTACAAAAACTAGCGATCCGATGCAATGCAAACAATAGTCCATAAAAAAAGAGAGAAATTGTAGGATAATATGGACGCGCAATGCATTGGCCCACTGGAGCTTGTTGTCATTTTCAACCTGCGTGTGGCTTTTAACAAAACGTAATCAGGTAGATCATCAGTGCTTAGCTGTGAGAAGCTTGTTCGTTTTCATGAGAAATGGACGCCAGTGGAAGGCGACTCGTTCTTCCTCGTCATATTTCCACGCCCACGCATTTGAAACGTCGCCGGAGCGTATCCTCTTTAATTTATCTGCATCGATCTATATAATAATGTCCCTGGCCAGACTCGGAAATCTCCATACAAATTACTTTTTTAGGAAAATTAGGAGAAAGAATTGTTTTCCTCAGACACCTTCTTAGAGAACCATATAGAAAGGAAGATGAACAGTATGCCAGTTGGCTATCGTTTCTACCCTACAGAGCAAGAGCTGATAGAGTTCTATCTTCACTACAAGCTGGAGAACACCAGGCAACACATCGAACGAGTTATCCCCGTCGTCAATGTCTATGAACTGGATCCATGGCGGCTCCCTCGTAAGCAACACATTGACTTCTTCTACTCGTTCGTTTTGATTGGTAACGTGATGCAGAGCTGACAGGAGAATGGAGCATTCTTCTTATGAATGTGTGATAGGTAATTTTGATTGGTTATGTCATGCAGAGCTGGCAGGAGAATCAAGCATTCAGGACCCAGAGCAATGGTTCTTCTTCTGCCCCAGGCAACAGCGGGAAGTCCACGGCGGGAGGCCGACTCGCACGACACCCTCCGGATTCTGGAAGGCTACCGGCTCCCCGAGTTTTGTCTACTCAAGCAACAGGGTGATTGGCGCAAAGAAGACCATGGTCTTCTACCAAGGAAGGGCTCCCTTCGGGAGTAAGACCAAATGGAAGATGAACGAATACAAAGCACTTGATGCAGCAAGTGCAACTCCAACGGTAAAGAAACAGATAAAAAATATACGACGCATTACATGAACTTTGATACATTGCTTCGTCGGGATTAATCAGGTTTATTCTTCTTCTGCAGCTGAGAAATGAATTTAGCTTGTGCCGCGTTTACATAAAGTCGGGAAGCCTGAGGTCTTTCGATCGGCGGCCGGTCGGTGAGAGCATCGAGAACCAGAGAATGGTGGGTGCATCATCTTCGACCGCCGTGCCGTCAACAGCCGATAGCTCGGATGCTGATTTCGACAAGCAGCTGTTCGAGGGCATTGACTTGGAGTTGTTGTTGGATTGGTTCTAAAAGCAGCTGCAGCTTCTATACGAGGGAAATCTATCTGGCTCTCATCTAACGTCATGCATAGAGGTTTCACCGACAATGTCAATCTTTAATTCTTTAAAAATGTTACGAATTCCATGAGTGGAAGACACCATAAAAGCTTTATCTCCACTTTTTTTTGGTCCACTAGTTCTGTTCTGCAATTGTTTTTTTTATTTGGGTAAAAAATTGTGAGATCGATTGTTGTAGCATGGAATAAAAGCGAGGGACAGTTCCATACAAATCCTCTGTAGCTTGTGGTCATCTCAGGCCCCAGACATGCAGCATGATTTTTTATTCTTCGATTTTTTAAATTAAAAAATATATAAAATGACGAGAAAATTTATTCTGATAGTTCGAAAATATTATAGCAGTATTTGAAAAGAGAGAGACATAAATAAAAGGAGAAAAAAAGAGTTTGGTGCTCTGTCCTGTCCACGATTTAGCACATTAATATTAAGAAGAAGAATGTGCTTGAAGGAAAAATTTGACAAGGTGCAGTGGTAGACGCGGATTCTGCAACTTTTGTGAGAAAAATGGAAGACAGGAAAAATATGGAAGGTGCCAAAAAATTGTGGGAGAAAAGGCTTCTTCGTAGAGATGTTACTGTCATTTAAGGCTGGGAGGGAGATCCAATCGGACTATGCTATGGGTGTGTCGGGCCTGCCTGCGGTCCAATTTGACACCTCTACTTCTTGGACTCACCTCGCCGTCAACAAATCAATTCCTTAATTTGGTTCTCGGCTAGCGTTTTTTCCGTAGGAATCGTTGAGATTGAGTATTAGTATTAGACCCGGTGGAACAGTGAATTAGTAGATAAGCAGTGGACCTATTACTGACAATAATTATTTTTAATTTCGATAAAATATCAAAATTAAGACTGAGTTAAATATAATAATTGTCATAAACTCAACGACGAGTCTTTTTCTCGGTGATTTTAAAAAAATAAAATCCTAGGATTGGATGAACCGCAGATCGCAAACGCCAAAAAATAATATTATGTTAGGTCGAGAGCGTTACATAGTGATATCAAAGTCACTCTACACCTCTTGATCGGTATATACTAATTTAGTCAGAACGCTGAGTCCTTAAAAAAAGAAAATTATTAGATCCGATGAGTCAATATGTAAGCAGTAGACCTGTAATTAATAACAGTCATTTTTAATTTTATCTCGATAAATTATCGGAATTGAGATTGAAATAAATATATCCAATAATGAGATTTTTTTCTGGTAAATTGAAAAAAAATAAAATTTCGAAATCGGATGGATCGTGCAGAAGCTCAAAAACAATATGTCGCTGGTTTGGGGCGTCACAGCTGGCTTAGGATTACGAGACATATCACCGATTAATCGAATGGGCTCTCCATTATTGGCCCGGCCCAAATCGACTAGTGGAGTAGTGGAGATCTCGGAGGCGGCCCAGTACCAGTTGGCAGCGGCGAAGTCATCCCCGCTGTGTTCCTCGGTCTTTCTCTGCTGCTACTCCGATGGCGATCCTGTACGCCTTGGTGGCGAGGGGGACGGTGGTACTCGCTGAGTTCAGCGCCGTCAGCGGAAACGCCGGCGCCATCGGCCGCCGCATCCTCGAGAAGCAGCCTGGGTCGGAGTCCGATATTAGGCTCTGCTTCTCGCAGGATCGCTACATCTTCCACGTCCTTCGCTCCGATGGAATCACCTTCCTATGCATGGCCAACGACACATTCGGCAGTGCGTTCCCAATCTCCTTTTTCTTTGTCGGTTCTTCCCGATCTCTTGGTTTGCATCTGTTATTCCTTCCGCAAAAATGGTGTGGAAATTGGTTCAATTGACGAAGAATTTGGGTTTTAGCCGACAATCTTGTGCTGGCTGGGGGGTTTAGGGCTTATGAATGATTTGCTCGTTTAGGAATTTTGAATGTACTGCTGGAATTTTTTTCTTGCGAATTCCCATTTTCATGTGCGTCGAAGAGAACAATTTTACTTGTTTTTGAATACTAATTTACTCCTTGGGGAATGAATTACTCCACTAGTTATTTAGATACTTTGCAGGCACAATAATGGGATGTTGAACCATGAAAACGTATATCTGGATATGTGGAATAGGATCGCCAACTATGATTATTTGGCAATTGGCATGAATTATATATCTTGAAATTATCCGCATAAAGGACATTAAATTTCCCTTTGAAACCTACCTTAGAATAATACTCCAAAGCATTATTTGGTCCAATATTCTCATGTCCACACAGCGTCATCAATGTGTTGCAAATATGTGAAGGTTTCTTCTTCTTCTTTCTTTTCTGTTGCCCAGGAAGAGTTCCATTCTCTTATCTGGAGGATATTCACATGAGGTTCATGAAGAATTATGGCAGGGTGGCCCATTCTGCACTTGCATATGCGATGAACGATGAGTTCTCTAGAGTCATGCATCAGCAGATGGAATACTTCTCCAGCAATCCCAGTGCTGATACGCTTAACCGTGTGCGAGGTGAAGTGAATGAGGCAAGTGGCTCTATGAATTCATTAGACTTTTCAGGTCAAAGCTTTTGTTCCCACATGTAGTAGCAAGCACTATTACATATGAGGCAAAGGATAGTGTTTCATCAGGATCAACTTTTTCAACTGATAGCACAAGTGCACAATTCATGTAATTTCAGAAATATTATGCAGGTACGCACTATCATGGTGGAGAATATAGATAAGATACTTGAAAGAGGTGATCGCATTGAACTTCTTGTGGACAAAACCATGACAATGCAAGATGGCGCCTTTCATTTCAGGAAGCAGTCCAGGCGTCTTCGCCGGGCCCTATGGATGAAAAATGCCAAGCTTTTGTAAGTTCCTATTCTCATTTGACATATACTGAGATCCACAGAAATAACAAATAACTAAAGTTATTTAAAATTACTTGAATGTTTTAACTGGAAGTCATGGAATATCTACTGAACTGGCAAACAATAAAGTTATTTACTTTAGAGGTTATAATGGGATCCAAAATTGTAAGAGTTAAAAAGTCACGGGGATGCTCAGTAGGGCCCGCATTATGCAGGTGAGATTTTGCAATTGAGTGAGGTTTGTCTCTCTCTGGACGTCTTTGATCTGGGTTAGTTTTTTTTTTTTTTTTTTTCTGTCTTTGAAATGTTCTGCTTTTCAATTGTTTGCTCTTGCGCAAGGGAACTCCAGGTTTCCTGACATATTTTGACATACGATTTTCACAACCGGCAAGGATTTTTTTAATTTTTTGTTGGAACAATCAGCAAAGAAATGAAAATTCTGAGCCGCATGGATAGTGATATAAAAAATTATTTCATAACAGCAAAGCAAGCTTTTGGCCAAAATGTAACATAAGGTCTTATCATTCATTGAAACCTATTAATTTGGCTATTATGTCCATTGGGTGTGTGTTTGTTCTCCAAATAATTGCGTTACTAGAGGTTGCCTGTCAAAGGAGGGATGCTCATTGCTCAATATGACCTTTTGATTGCGTTGCAGACATGTGATGTTGCTATTATGTCCCTAGCCCTCCCCACTTTGGAGAACTAAAATTATCCTTTCTCTTTGTTAATTTTTTCTTTTCTTGGATCACTTTTTCTTCTTTTAATTACTGTGCTAAAGGAAGCTCTTGTTTTCCACTGCTACTGCAGGGCTTTGTTGACGCTTGTTATAGTTCTGGTGCTGTATTTAATAATTGCTGCATGCTGTGGCGGCATCTCTCTCCCATCATGTAGGTCATGAACCTGCTGCTCTGCTAAAATTTCTCAGGAGCATGTGGTACTGTTCACTGTGTTTCAATTGCTTGTGTGCAATTCTTTCTTTGTTCTTCAAGCAATAAAGGTTTGGTAGTGCCTCCACTTGGTGTTGGTCGCAATGGTGCAATATTTTCTGGTTATAGGCCAGCTAGTTCATCTTCACGATTATGTTTGTAGCTTTACAGTCATTTCTATTTTCACTTTTTGTTTGTTTGAATACTTGTTTAAGCTGTTGGAATTTTCTGTAAATTGTTATTATTCACATGTAGCGATGCATAAAATAACAGTTTGTGTATTTGAATGTACTTGTGCGACTGCTGTTGCAATTGAAATAGGCACAGATATTTGTTTGATCTTGGCCTTTATGGGGACAATGAAACCGTGACCTAATTATATTTGCCTGCATTTGGTTTGACCCTTCTGTGAGTGGTCTCAGCACTCTCACCAAAAGCTTTCCGTGCTGTTTTTCTGGTGCGAGAAATTTTTCTGATGGACACTGTTAAGTGACTGAGGTCTTGTCTAGACTTAATTATTCTTACACATTTGGTTCAAATCTTATATATATATATATATAGCCACCTGCATATATCTTTTTTGACATTGTTTTCTCTTGTTCTGCTGCAGGTTCCAATAGTCGAAAGGTGCCGGCCCCAGGCTTCATATTGGTCTCCGTATCTGGTGAGATTCTTCGTCACTTTCTGCTGTCATTTTGCCTCCCACAGTTGGGATATAACTAACAGCTAGTCCGACTGCCAATTTCAGGAGCCCAATTGTCTGCATCAGAATGAAAAATAGGTATCCATCAACCATGGACGACCTGGATTCTTTTTCTTGTCTTCTCTCTGCCGCCGACTTTTTCTTCTTCTTTAAATCAAGCACTCAACTTTGATAAATCAATTCCTTGAAAATGGCAATTCTCCAGATGGCATCTCTTCTTACTCCCCCCAAGCTTTGGGCTTCCATTTTCTCCCATACCTTCCTCCCAAGTCTCTGATCTCCTCCCAGAAGAAGCTTCAAGATTCAAACCAAAAACCTACAGAGCTTCCTGGACTTGACCCCTGAATACAAGCCTGAGCCTTTGGACATAGATCTACAGTGACACTACCACTCTGGCTTGCTGGAGTATGATGTTGTTATCATTAGCTGTGGCCCTTCAGGCTTCCCCTAGCCGGGCAAGCATCCATACAAGGCATTCGCGTCTGCTGTGTCGACCCTTCACGAACAACTAGGGTGCCTAGGACGATGAATTCCAAGCCATGGGACTTGATGATTGCTTCGACAAGGTATGGCCTTTGACGACTGTCATCATCGACGAGCAGAAGACCAAGTACCTCGACCGTGCTTATGGCCAGGTCAGCCGGAAGGCGCTTAAAACTGAGCTGACTGAGGCCTGCTGCGATTCTAACGGTGTCAAATTTCACCGGCTAAGGCGTGGAAGGTAGAGCATGAGGAATTCAAGTCCACGGTCTCCTGCGCTGTCCGCTCTAACCCGAAGTCGAGCTTGGTAATCGATGCGAGTGGCTTCGCGAGCCCACCCATTGAGTACGATCCACAGGCAAGGAGGAACCATGGGTACCAGATCACCCACGGTATCATGGCGGAGGTTGACCGCGAGGGACTCCCACATGGGCAACGTGCCTTACCTCCGGGTTCGGAACGAGAGAATCCCAACGTTTCTCTATGCAATGCCATTTGATTCCAACACGATCTTTCTCGAGGAGACCTCGCTGGTGAGCCGGCAGGTCATGTTTTACGCCGAGGTCAAGCGGAGGGTGGTGGCAAGGGTGCGGCATCTGGGGATCCCAATGGGCGGGTCGCTCTGGACTCCTTAAAAGAGTATAGTAGGCATCGGTGGCACTGCTTGGCTGGTTCTTCCTTCTACAGCTTATCTGGTGGCGAGAGAGCTGGCGTTACCGCCATTGTTAGTAGGAGCAATGTTGGAGTGGCTCGACAAGGATGATACGCGGGGCCGACTGATGCACGGGCCGGCTTTGGAACTGCATCCGGATGGCGGCGCGGCGGCGGGAAAGGGAGTACTGCTGCTTTCGAATGGAGACGCTGTTGAAGCTGGACGTGAAGGGGACCAGGGACTTGTTTGATGCGTTTTTTGAACTGGAGCCTGATTGCTGGCATGGGTTTCTCTGTGATGATCTTGCAATGCTGATCTTTAAAAGTGATTGAAAATAATTTATTTTTTATGTTTAGTTGAACCGAAGTAAAAAATAGAAGCAAATGAATTACAAGTAAGGGAGAGTGTTATTATATATTTTTGATATACTACAGCCAGAAAGTGCCCACTTTGCTAAAAATCCTACTGTCACTGGCCGATATTAAAATATAAGGTTTTCTGATTAAAAGAAGAGCTCGTCTTAGAGGTCAAATCTTGGGAAGGGAAACTGAGAGACCTCCTACATATAATTTAAGACTAAGATAAATTGAGGTGGAAATAGGATAAAATTTTCTCAGTTAGGTCAGCCTATAACTTTATTACTAACAAATGAATAATTTTTCTATTCCCTCTTAGGATATGAAGGCTAAATTGTTCTTTTAAATTCAAAATTTTCTCATGACTTATTTTTCACAATAAAATTCTTATCTCGGCAGACTTAACGAAGAGGGTAGTGAAAATGTCAACCATCTCTTTTGCACTTACTGACTTCGCTAAAACTGTCTGGAAAAAATACTACCCTGTCTCAAAGCAGATTCTATGTGACCTTTGGACAGCATGCATGGAGTAATAACAAATAAAATTGGGCTTTGCTCATTTGGGAATGTTATGGTGCTCTCACTGCTCTGAATGCTGTGGAAGGAGCGAAACTGCAGAATTTTCCAGAAAAAAAACACAACAACTTAGAAGCCTTCATCAACTCTATGTGCCTTTTACCCTCAGATCTTGCCTCTATCTGTGTAACAAGAAACTCAACTTCAAGTTAGAAACAACTTCGAGTTTGAGATTACTAACAGCTGTTGATACTCCCCCTACTATTGTTTCTTATCTACTTTAGACAATATTTTTTAATAATAAATTTATATTTATTCAAATAATAATAATTATTATTAGATCAAATTCTAATAGTTAATTTCCCTCTAATTTAATAGCGCTTTTTTTAGAAAAATAAATTTTTTAGGCCCCGTTTGATTTAATATCAAAATCAAAATTAGTTTATTTTAAATTTATTTTATAAAATTAATATTATTTATTTTACATTATTATTAAATTATAATTATGATAAAAAATCAAATATTTTTTTAAAATTCAAATAATTATAAAATTAATTTGAATAATTTTTTTACATTTTTATAAAAAATTTATTAATTTTGATCTTAATGCTGATACAAGCTCAGCACGGATGATTTGGCCCCCAAAAATCAAATCTACCTTGGAAGCACTTCCTCGCCAACAACAATGCAACTCCACGTGATCGAGTCAGATGTGCATTTTATTATACTTATTTACAGCTGCCCTCCATTTTGCACCCCTGAGCTGTATCGCCAGTATCGGAGGCAAAAAGCATCTGATCAAATTTCATTCTTCGATATAAATCTCACCTGTTCATCCTCTGCTGCAAAACGAAACGCCATGAGAGCACACGGATGCACCTCCATTCCAAGCTTCTTAGAGATAAGCAGTCATCATGAGATCAAACGAAAACCACTTCGCATCGACCTCCAATGGCACGACCCCTCCGGCTCCGTCTCCTACGACGCCGTCGTCATCGGCTGCGGCCCCTCCGGCCTCCGCCTCGCCGAGCAGGCCTCCATGCGAGGCGTCCGCGTTTGCTGCGTTGACCCCTCTCCCCTTTTACCCTGGCCCAACCACTACGGCATCTGGGCCGACGAGTTCGAGGCTATCGGCCTCCAAGCCTGCCTCGACAACACCTGGCCGGCGGCCACCATCTTCCTCGATGACCACAATATAAAGCACCTTGACCGCCGATATGCCAGAGCCTCCCGTCAGCTGCTGAAGGCGGCGCTCCTGGAGTCCTGTGCCTCCCACGGAGTCAAGTTTCACAAGGGAAAAGTTTGGAGGGTTGAACACACGAACTGCAGCGCAATCGTGGCGTGCAGCGACGGGAGAGAGCTGAAGGCAAGCATCGTTGTCGACGCCAGCGGCTTCGGCAGCACATTCCTGGAATATGGCATGCCACCGGCGAGGAGGAACCAAGCGTTCCAAGTAGCTTATGGAGTCCTGGCAGAGGTGGACCGCCACCCGTATGAGCTCGACAAGATGGTGCTCATGGACTGGCGGGACGGTCATCTACGCGGCGACTCTGACTTGAAACTACCCAACACAAAAGCGCCACGTTCCTCTACGCAATGCCATTTGATTCCAACCTCATCTTCCTCGAAGAGACTTCGCTTGTGAGCCGCCCAGCAATGTCATGTACAGAGATCAAGAAGAAGATGGCGACCAGGCTGCAGCACTTGGGTGTTACGGTGAAGCGAGTCATTGAGGTGGAGAATTGTTTGATTCCAATGGGTGGGGCATTGCCGCGCATTCCGCAGAGCACGGTGGGGTTCGGCGGCGCGGCAGGGTTGGTGCACCCGACGACAGGATACATGGTGGCGGCGGCCCTGGCTCTGGCGCCGGCGGTGGCAGAGGCAATGGTGGAGTGCTTGGGTTCAGAGAGGATGACGGCGAGGATAAAGAAGCAGCGAATGTGGGGAAGCGTGTGGACGTCGGAGAGGCGGCGGGCGAGGGAATACTACTGCTTTGGGATAGAAGCGCTGCTGAGGATGGATTTGGAGGGGACGAAGAGGTTCTTTGAGGCCTTCTTCGCTCTGGAGCCGCACTCGTGCCATGCCTACCTCTCTTCGAGCTTGAGCATGGAACAGCTGGTCAGGTTTAGCTTGGGTTTGTCTGCGCACATGTCCAATGAGGCCAAGGTGGATCTCTTCACCAAATGCTTGGTGCCTTTAGGAAGGATGGTGGGCAATATGGTCCTCATAGGCTTTTGACTTCCTCTAATTATTTCATGTTACGACAAGAAAATTAAATAATTATCGAGCAATTATCTTTAAGCTACCCTTGTCAAGGTCTCCAATGCACATGCATGCCAATTACCAAGTATTAGATTTGGGGATTATGCCTTCCTCTCGGTCAGAAGAAATCATGAATTCGATTTCAAAATATAGTTTTTAAGCTCGTTTCTTAATTAATTATTAAGTATTGATCCACTTTTCTCTTGTAGACATTAAATTTACGTTCGGATGTGAATAGACGAGCGGAATTTCAATCGACCATGAAGAAGGGTTAGCATGTAAAGTCTACTGGTAAAGGCATTTGAAGAAAGAAAAAAAGAAAAAAAAAAAAAGTATGGTGCGACTAGAGTGTCAAACTGGTTTTGTCGGTCGAACAAGTCGACTGAAGAAAATTCCCAGCGCAAGTGCACGAAATAGCATCAAAATCAAAACCGGGCTGGACCAGACCTCACGGCGAAGTCACCATGCAAATATGACCCCGGCCACACGGACTCACCAACTCTATTATATGTCCTCGTCGGCCTTTGAGGAATCCCTCAACTCCATTTTTCTAAGTTCCCCACCCTTGGAAGCTTACCCTAATATCTAAATTAAACTCACCAGCCAAAAATCAACTGTGGTATCTCCATCTCCTATAACATCCCCACCTTCCTTCTTCTCCTCTTCTCCTCCAATCAATTCAATCAGATCCAAACATGGACGCTGATTCCAAGCAGAGCAGCCTCACCGGCGCCTACTACGGCCCCGCCATTCCCCCTCAGCGCGTCGACCACAACCGCCGCTGCAATGCCGCCAAGCTCGAGTTCAAACCCTACTCCCTCCTCTGCATGGCCTTCAAGACCTTCACCATAATCCTAATCCTCGTCGGGATTGTAGCTGTCATCTCCTGGCTCGTTTTCATGCCCCAAGATCTCAAAGTCTACGTCGAAAATACCTCGCTTGCGCGATTCAACCTTTCCGCCGACAACCGCACGCTTTACTACAACCTCACCGTGGAAATGAGCGTCCGGAATCCGAACAAGAAGCTTGGGCTTGAGTACAAACGCGTAGAAGCCAATGCGTTGTATGCGGGATCGAGGTTTGGGTTTCAAGAATTCCCAAATCTGCAGCAGAACCACAAAAGCACGATGATACTGCGGCCGACGTTTCGGGGACAGGCGGCGGTGGTTGGAGAGTTGCCATCTATTTTTAATCGGGAGAAGGGAGAAGGGTTCTTCTATATTGGCGTGAAGTTGTATACCAGGATAAGGTTGAAGATGATGATGTTTTACAGCGTTGAGTACGGGCCGGAGGTAGATTGTTACCTAAGGATTCCGGCGCCAGGGAATGCTACCTCCGCTGCTGGCCGGTACGCTAGGACCA
Organism: Trichopus zeylanicus subsp. travancoricus; assembly: GCA_005019695.1. Taxonomy (NCBI): domain Eukaryota; kingdom Viridiplantae; phylum Streptophyta; class Magnoliopsida; order Dioscoreales; family Dioscoreaceae; genus Trichopus; species Trichopus zeylanicus. Next base: position 33,880 of record RXID01014345.1, read on the forward strand.
GATGTAATGCCGAAAGCTTCAATTGAATCGTTCTTCGAATGAATTTTTCGCGTAGTTTAGGTTTCACCGTATATATTTTTTATTTCAAATGAAAGCAATTGTATTGACTTCGTAAAGATTCCAATGAAGACTAGTGATTGATGCAATTATTGTGATTCTAATCAAGCTATTGATTGCCATTACAACAACATAAGACTGCTGCTTAACGATTGCAATTTGAAATTTTATTACTCAACTGTAATATCTTTTTTGTATTTTTTTTTTTTTTTGTCCTGAAAATATGATATTTGGGAAACAGAACCACACAAACACTAGTTAGTTTCTTTAGCCCAGTAAATTCAATGTCGGCCCAGAGTAGGCAGAAACCGGGGGCCCAATCACTCGGGCCGAAACCTGGGCTTGTACGGGCCGAATCCCCAATCCAACCGGGGACGATTGTATGACTGTCTTGTTCGCCGTATAACATTAATGTTTAGATGGGTGATTGTTGAAATCTAATTGCTCTTTACTTCAGCAAATCCTCATTTCCCAACAAATGATTGGAAACAATTGTTTTGCGCAGAAAATTACAGGCATTGGCCACACCATAGAAAAAAATAAAATTACAGGCATTTTAACATACGCATCCAAATTTTGAGAAGTTGATGGAGCCACGAAGCATCTGCTGCTCTGCATGTCTCTGACCCTTGAAAAGCTCTCAACGGATCAAATTCCAGATCATAATACAGTCTTACATTTGTTTGTTGAATTTGAGCTGTTCATTTTGCAATTATGATTAGTTTGTCCCCTCTTCGACTACTTTTTTTGTGCGTGGACAGCTTACCAGATAGACCCAATGCTTTTGGCTCAATTGCTTAATGAATAATTAATGAAGCAGTAGAGCAGATAACTAATTGGATTATCTCTTTCATAGCTGCCATTGGTTCAACAGCCTCTTCGAGAGATTTTCCACTGACGTGTAACCTATTCAGGTGTAGAATCTGACCCCGTTAGGTTTTTTAATCTCCATTTCTTTTCAACATTTTTATACATTGGGATGTTCATCTGATATTTGAGACCACTTATTAATAATAAATGCATCGCTGTATACTCTTTGAAGATTAGCAGTTACTGGGATTACATTGCTTGCTATGATGATTCAAAGACACGAGATTCTGATCGTATTTCCTGCTTTCCAACTGAGTTACATATTTGCTTGGTCAAGGAAATAGTTTACTGAGAAGCAGCTAGCGTCTGAATCCATTGCTATGGCGCTTCATTGCCCGCATCCATTGTTTGCATTAATTTTTCTGGAGACATTGTGAATATTTCATCGTTTTTTATTTTTTGTTTTTTGTTTTTTTTTCTTGCAGACCTGATTTTGGTTCTCTCAGGTTAATGCAGCTACAGTATCACTAAAAATCTCTACCTGAAAAACACAAGGACCAAGAAAGCCAAGAAGATGGTGATTTCAACGGCGATGCAACAGGCGTCGAGCTGCCTCTCCTTCCTCAACCTCCTCTCCTTCCTCTCACTCCTGTTTCTCATGTGCTCCTCGTACCTTCTCTTGGCCTCTGCCTCCTCCTCTCCTTTTCCTCTCCCTTTCTTTTTTCCATCCATGGCTTCCACTATCCTCTCCAGGCTCTGCCTTCCGCTCAAGCATATTCCATCAATATCCTCCACCGTCAACCGCACCTCCCTTACTTGGCCTGCCTCCTCACCGGAAGTGATCACCACACTGGCCATTGCTGCAAACCCATCCCCACTCGCCACGGCGAACCGCACCATTGTCTCATCCGTGTACCAATGCTTCTCCACCGCCACTGGCTTCCGGCTTGACAAATTCACCGCCCTCCTGCCTTCTTGGTCGATTACTATCCAGCTCAGTGTCAGCTCAGATGGCGTCATCGCTGTGATTACTGAAGGTTCTACAAGCACAGGTTCCTTATGGTCGAGAACGTCTATCCGAAACGGTGAGCCATGGAACCACAAGCTCGAGGTCTTGGTCTCCACGACACGAGAGAAGAATGGGACTCCCTTGTAGTAGATGTCAATGGCAGAGATGAGCTCGCCGGGCAGGGACTTAGCATCCGCATCAGAGGACGAGGGGCCTTGTCGGGTTTTGATGAAGGGGAAAGGGTAGGCCTGGGAGAAGAAGGAGCGGTGGGAGTGGGTGAAGGAAGGGATGATGCCATCAAGAAGGCCGGGGTGGCGCCGAAGGGATGGCCAAGTAGAGAGGCAGAGCTCACGCCAGACGTTGGGGTCGGTGGCAAGACCATGGAGGTGTCCGGTGGCGCAGCTGACCGTTGCAAGTGCAGGCGCGTCCAGTAGACGGAAGGCGTGTGCCACCAAATCCGGGTGGAGGTCTTCAATGGTGGTTGCCATTGGCCAACTTCAATAAAAACAAGAACAAAAGCCTGCGGACCTGCGTTCGCGTTATATCTCAAGAGAGGTAGAACTGATACACATAGGATAAGGATAGACATGTGAGATTTATAGGCTTATAGCATTTGGGCTTGGCTCCTTCCTTATTTTCCGATTGGCCATCACGTACCTACTGTCCGCTGGGCCAGAAACAAGGTTATTTGCCGCGTCTCTGTGCTACTTGTTCCGCCTCCTGAAACGAAGCTGTTTCTCGGTTGGTCAAAACGTTGACTGAGTCAGTCCAATTCGTTCGTGGTTACCTAAATGTTTTGTAGACATTTTGTCGACTCTAACCTTGTTCTGTATTCAGTCCTCAATGTGTTTAATTTTTCTTCTTGGTGGATGCGTTTCGCCGACAGTTTTCAAGCTTCAAAATTACGTCTGATGATGATGATCCAAAGGTTAACAGCCGATACAAAACTAATCAGAAAACGTTAATAATAATTAAAAAAAAAAAACTTGGTATGGCTACGACGTACACATCACTCGAGTTCAGGTTTCGCTTTTGATCTAATAAAGTGAAGTAGGGTCTGAGTCTTCCTTGCGACGTTGAGCATCGATGTAGACCCTTGCATTATCCGATTTTATTAAGCAGGATCAGAGGATTTATTAATATTGAGGTGGTTGCAAGCTCATATAATATATATATATATATATAAAGAAAATTATAAGTAGGAAAATAAAATCAAAGGGCGGAGGGTTTGTTCTTTTTCTTCATCCAGCGATCATCGGGAGAAGACAGTCCTTTGAATCCTCGGACTGGGCGCGATCGAAATTCGTTTGCTTTCTTATAAAATACTACGAGACTTTCTTCTTTACGGTGGATGAGGAGACATCAGCATGCACACGTGTATCGCTTTGACTGCTCTAGAACATTTCAAAGTTACGTGACCTTCGTGCATTAATCGAGCTGCTTGAGACGTTCTCTTTCGGCGATCAGGATTGTCAACGGCAGGCGGAGACTGCCGGCATCTCAGTAAGGTCACAAAAGAACCCGCACGTTCCAGTGGCAGCCAAATTTTGACCAGAGAAGTTGGATCTACAATATTTTTTCAAGGAACAAGTTGGAGTTGAACCACATTTAAGAGTACATTATATTAAAAAATTGATAATTAATTAATGATAAAGAGGATAATTAGGTAGGGGTTTCTTTCAGTTGTAGTTGGAAGCTCACATCATCCAACCCTGCAGTCCAATTTACAGTAATTCTGGTTCCATTCTCGACGAAGATGATTCTTTAATACATGACAAGGGTCTCATGTAGTTAGTTGTTCATATCGTTTCTCTGCAGACCATTTTTATCCTCTCTGTACTTGTCTGAAAGGTTAGGCGACACATTTGCCTCTCTGAACTGATTCAGATTTGTTCGTTCCCAGGCGGTTGCTGGTATACAGTCAGTGGACTACTATTTGTTTGGGCTTTCCGCAACTTTCAGTTTCCTATCAGGACATAAGGCGGAAACAAGCACTTGGTTTGGTTGCAGAAAGTGATTGAACATCGGAGTTCGTCACGTTGTTCTCTGTCTTTTGTTTCTTCAGCTTGCGGAAGATAGCTCCCTAGTTAGAACTATCCATCTTCTTTTTTGACCAAACGACGAAGAAGGAGAAGAAAGCAGAGGAAGATGAATTGAGAGAAGCAAATAGACCTGAAAATAACAGATTAGCAGGGAGGAATATCCAAAATCTCATACGTCATGTGTCCAAGTAAAAGAAGAAACAAAAGAATTCTCTCATCATCATCGTACCTACTTCAGTATTATATCTTTGAAAGTTCGCTATCAAGTCTAATTTTACCCTTTTTCTAGGCCCTCATTAATTATTGTATTTGTCATAATAACAATTCATCTTTTTAATAATCCTCATATCACGCAGTATATGTCGAGCTGAGTAATTCCAGTAACAATGTTAGTATCTTCGGTGAAAAATGGCAAGAGATTAGAGAAAGTATTCTTTCTGGAATATCTTCCGAGTACCGTCAACAACGACAATAGCTTGTGGATTGATGTTCTTGAAATGATAGCAATCAGAAATATTTCGATGGAATTTTTTTTTGTCTTCGTTTCACTTGTTGAAATTATGTACCCTTTGGTTGGGCTCTTGGTCTGTTGTCACACTGGCTTACTAAATAAAAGAAGAAAGGATTATGAGATTACTTTCTACATCTGCTTCACTATATTGATTTATCCTTCGCAATATAATGCAAATTATTGTCCCAATTAACGTCGTTTAGAGTTTTAGCCAAAACATTTCCCCGTTTATTTTTTATTTTAGTTTTTAAAAATATAGTATTTATATCTATGTGTTATAAATATTATCATAATTCATATTTATCCCAATGATTAAAAATTTGATTTCGAATCAATGTGACCTTGGATTAATCTTAACTCTTTCATCTTTTTTCATTTGTTTAAGTTATCTTTTGCCCAGTAAATTTTATTTCATAATTTCAAAAAATATATGTATATTAAATTTTATCTTATTTTGTAAATTTTTTAAAATATTTTTTAATTTAAAAATAAATTTTAGTCAAAAAAATATATAAAAATATTTAATCGAAATTGAAACAGGCTAAAATAACCGAAACGAAACTAAAAGGATCGAAATATATTAATTGGGGTGAGTGCCAAAATTGATTCCGAAATTAATTTCTGCCAGGCTATGATACTATTGACTGACATATACATTTGCCAAGAATTTACTCGTACGACAGAAAAAAATGAGGAACTTCACAGGGACTGAAATCCTACGTGTCTGACAGTTGCAGAACACAGAACTTGTCATTAGCCTACTCTTGTATGAGATTAAACTGAAGGAACTAAACTGAAGGAACTAATAATGAATCAAGCTATCCTAAATGGCATTGTACCCCTTTTCTAGTAGATAGGCATAGAGGAGCTCATTCCACGTATCCGGAACTCCAGGAAGGCACCAGTGGCTGCAATCCTCGATAAGTTCACCAGCCGTTCTGTTCTCCCGATTGTTTGCAGGATGGGCATCCTTCCTTAACATTACCAAGTATGTGACATTAAGAAGCTGGACCATTTTTCTCCCCTCTGTCATCCCTGAAATTGTTTCAGCAACAACTTTGTTGTTCCACGAATCATACTCGACATTCACTGGATTGGTCTCTGGTTCCTTGTTTTCATGACACGAGCCTCCAGTATCCCATGTTCCATTGCTGCAAATTTATAACTAGTGAGTTCAGGAATCTATAACTGTTGCAAAAAACAGGATTAGTGAAGCGTAAGTTGCCTGTAATGAGATGGAGAATGGCTTGCAAAGAAGACCCTGGTCTTCTCTGGCTTTAGATTTCTAACAACCCATTGTTTCCATGTTTGAAGTGATCTCCGGAAGCCTTCTTTTACATCCATGTCCATGTTTACGGCACCACCTTCTTCAAAATAGTACCCCCTGAACTATGAAGATGATCTCAGTTTAGCCGATCTCAGTTCAGGAAATGTTGAAGAATCTAACCAGACTTACTTCTTCACTGTCTTGGCATCAGTCCACCAACGACCAACATGGAAGATCAACGCATCAGAATCAACTCAGTGCTTTGCTTGCCATTGCATTTGGTCTATGCTAATGACTTTCTGCACCCTGGCGCTGAAGTTAGCTGGGCGAGGCTGGATGAGGACGAGGAACGGGGTGCGGTAGTACTCGACAGTGAGGTTGTAGTCCTGAAATCTTATCAGCAAGAAAACGCCTATGTGCTTGTTTGTTGACAGTCCTTGCTGCTCATAGATGCTGGATTGGTTCGCGACTGCTTTCGAGAGCATGCAGAGGAGGGATTCCCATTGGTTTCTCCCGATCGAATCGCCCACAAACACTATTCTCTTGTTTCTGCTCCTCTCTAGCATCTCGCTCGCATTGAATCTGAGTGCATTAAATAGGAAAGAAAACGATAGAAATCTAAATGTAGTTGAAATAGGCACAAAGCAAGAAGAGGTTTACCTTGGGAGGTCACAGCCATGAGGCTGCCACCGCCAGTGGAGATAGCTAGTGTCCTTTCGCCCGTTCCTCTGGCACCGGAATCCCGGGTCGAGGAACTTACATTCCTCCGAATACGATCCGACGCCGTAGCTTTCGTCCCATACCCACCTCCCATACGAGTAATCACACAATCCTCCATTAGAGCCATGGCGAACAAAGTCGTGAGAACCATTCCGATGGCCCCAGAAGGAGGAGATTCGGAGAAGCGAAGGTGGCCGGGAAGGGAAGATGATGAGGGAGAGGGCAAAAAACCACGGAGAATAGAAGCATAAGGAGGAAGAGGAAAACCTTGGCCATCCCTGGTCGCGATCCACTGCAGCGTTTCGGGGAATTGTTTGGTTGGAGTTTGCTTCATATTTGCCAGCCTTTGTTCGCGGGAGACAGTTAAGAATACCGTTGTAGCCGTTTATCAAGTCAGGGCTGACTCTGAAACCGATCCACAGCAAACGTCTGTGGAGTCCATATGGATTGGCTCTACGATGCTGTGCCTTTGTTCTGGGTCTTTAGCATAAATATATATAAGTAGCATAATTTTATTAAATTTTAAATTATTAGATTATTTAGAAATTAGTATATCTTAAATTTTAAATATTTAGGATTTTAAATTTAAGATTTAGGATTTAGAATTTAATTATATCAGGTTTTAAACCATTAAATTTATTTAAATATTAATATACTTTAAACTATAAATCCTAATTTGAAATCTTAAACTCTAAATTTTAAAAGATTTACTATATATTAATTTTTAAATAAATTCAATCATTTAAAATATAATACAATTAAAATTAAAATTCTATTGATAAATATATATATATATATATATAAAAGTTTAGGATGGTGTCATTCGCAAACAGTTCCTTTGCACATGCATCTTTGCTTTACCAGGAGACAGGAGATCTTCTCCATGATATGGTTCATTCAATCATGCTGCTGAATTGATTAATCCCTGCATTCAGATGAATCTGACCCTTAACTGCATCATTTCAAAAGCTTGAATTGACTGTTTCTCATATTGTTATTATCTTATATTACAACAAAATCACCTTTTGTCAATGTTAATAGTCCGATACTAATTTAACTCAGCCACGATGCTGATAATTTTTCGACGCTAATTTAAGCTATAAAAACATTAAATTAGCGTCGAAAAATCTCGAAATGTTTCAGTGTTATAGGCGAAATGAACCACGGGTTGGGTCTTAAACTAGCTAATCTTACCAAACCTAATTCTGATTTGACCAATTCAGTCACATCTCTAACACTGTTATTTCCTAATCGCCTGTTTTAAATAATTAAGATATATTTTCATCAAGAACTGGATAAAATCATTCAGAAAAATGAATGCACCTACGTTCAATCCTCTCCGTTTAAAAAATGCTCATTCCTCTCTCTCTCTCTCTCTGCTTTTGCACTTGTTTCATTCAATCACAGCAGCGAGCCGACGTAATTCCTCCGATTCTAAGATTAGGGTGAAGAGCTTAGTCCTTCGTTTCCTCTGTTCAAAAATTACTCTAACATTAAAGCCAGCATTCTAGTGCAGACTAATAAATTGCATATCTAATCAGTGTTTGTTTCTCAATTAGTAGCACCGACGAATACGCGACCGTCCCACGTTATTACCAAACTTCAGAGTTGCAGGAAAATCGATATCATGGTCAACACTGTACCTTTGTGTTGAGTTTTAGATGCTTAAACTCTAATTAGAGTTTGAGTTAAAGTAGGAATTCAAAGTTGAATTTAGATTTATATTATTAGGAGTTGTAATTGAGTAAAACTCAGACCCAATAAGAGTCTATAAATATACTATAATATATAGGGCTTATGTGTGGCGTAGTATTGAGAGAGAAATAGAGAGAGAAGAATAGAGAGAATAGAGAGAAGAGAAAGAGAGAGAGTGTTGGCTCTCGTGTGTGGGTCTTTCTAGTACTTCTCGGTGGTCTCTCGTGGTGATTATTCGTAGTACTCTCTTGAAGATTCTCTCTGAAGGTGGAGGCGTTGCCGAGACTTGGAAAAAAAGTTTAGTTGAGTAAAAAAAAGTGAAGTCCTTCTTATAAACTCTTGTAAAAGTCTTTATCTATTGATAGTGGATCTCTCGTTATCTTATCTTGTTATTTTTTTTTATCTTGTATTACTTCTCGTTTCTTGTGTTGTTTGACGCAAAAACGATCCGTGGAACTTTCACTGCGAATCCCAACACCTTTGCACCTGAGCCACGTCATTAAATTTCCAATATATATTCTTATTTATTGCAAACGATAACCAGAAAGTAATGTGGTACAAGCAAAAAGAGAAAAGAAAACAAATTCTTCGCTTCTCTACGGTTTCCTTTCCAGCTTCTTCATTGAAGGATTGCATCAGAATATGGGCCAAATGCCCGGGCCTGCCTCAGCTCCGGGCCCCGTACATATCTCTGCTCCTTTTGGCTCCCACTCTCCCTGAAACCTCCATTACTCGACAGTGCCGTACACTGGAATTTCTTAGGTGAGGTGGACATCGTGTTCTCTGTGCTCTTGTCCAGAGAATCAGATTTCAATCAATTTGCCACTTCATGTCCTGTGACAACCAAATCACATTGCTGTGAGATTATGCCGTAAGCTTTTTAGAGAGAAAAGAAACAGATTAAAGATTGAGAAAATTCATGATCCTGATTCCTGAGGCTTGTCTTGAAGATTTCTTACTCTTTGCTTGGGAGGTGATGAAGCTGACAGACTAAGGCATGAACCTTGCTCGATGGTCATGATTGGGGTCCACGAACCACGGTGCCGAGTGAACTAGCTCCGGCCCCTGCTGGTCGGGCACGCACTCCAAGTTCACGCCGAACAGCCTCAGCCGCTTAGGCACTGCTATGCTGCTCGTCTGCTCTCCTGCAATCACTTACCTACCTCTTCAATTTCATCAAATATCATAAACCCTATATTATATCTACTCATCAGTATGAAGCGAAAATGAAATTTACTTACCTCTTTCAAGGAAGCAATCCTGCTGCATGGAGCCCATGCACATATACGAAGGCACCGAGGTGCTCGCAGAGTAGTATGTTTGGCTCCAAGAAAGTGCAGCATTGGTCGCCACATTGGGCGGCGAGTTGCGTCGCCGGCAGCCAATGTAGAACCTCTCGCCACCCGTCGTGCGCTCAAAGAGGACGATGTCCCCAGCGCCCAACCTCTTCTCCTTGACAAAGCGGCTCCAACCCTTAGTGAGCACGTAGCTTTGGCTGCTGGTCCAGTAAGAGTAACGAAACCTCCAGGCCTTGCCGGCCTCATCCTCGAAGCACAGCAGCAGGTCCTTCTCCCCTGAATCTCCAGCTAGCGGAAAGTACTTCTCGGCTTGCTGCTTCGGTATGACAAGCCTGTTGAGCTTCCCGACATCACTCGGCGTCAATGGCTTCTCGAACATTGACTTCCTCTCAGCCATGGACAGAAAGGCTTCTTGGGAGAAATGGGTAACAGGCATATTAATGCTTAGTCGTAGAAATAGAAGGGAAGATTGGTTTATGGATGCATGCAATATAATGTCCAGGCATTTATAAACTGCTACTAAGAAGGACTTCTAGTGTACAGCGATGTAGGAGGAAATGCCGAAGACCTGGACAATATACTGAAGAAGAGATAAGCCTGTTTCATTGGCTTGATCATGTGAGGTGGACAGGAAGAATCGAGGGTTTAAAGTTGATTAAAGTGGTTTGTATTTTTAATGAGATGGTGAGAGCAGGGAGGGGGGATGATCAAGATCAAGTGGGTGTAGTGGCCAAATCAGAGCCATCCAAAAGGGTAGGAACTACGAACCAAGCTGTGCAGATGGAATATATAATCCATCATCCATGTGTGGGAGCGGGGTTCTGCTTTCCGGTTTCTGCGAGGCAGACACAAAACACATAGCGTGTACAAGCAGCCTACAGGATCGTAAAAATCAGGTTTGTTTCTCTCTGGTAAGTGGATGGCATTTTTTGCCATCCGATCCTCTTTTTCAAATTTCTATAGTTGAAGAGTATTCACAGCAACAGCTTGCATGTGCGAACTGATAGCTGCTCTGCCATTTTTGAGCCCATACACACACACACACACCTGAATGGTCATCCAGAGTTGCTTCCTCGACTGTTTAAGCCGCAAATTGCTAAGGATGGGCATGCTGCAGAGATCCTTTTCCTGCAGTGTCCAATGAGCATTGGTGCGTGTGCAAAACCAGACCTCACAACCAAAAATATGTATTCCTGCAGTGCTTCTCCCGAGTGTTCTTCCTGCTAATCATGCAGCGCACCTGCCCCTGCGCATCATCACAGCAATATTATAATCTGGTGCTGTAGGCCGAGCAGGAAACCAAGCCTTTTAGTTCAAACTTCGATGAATGTTCATGCATCTTTGGGCTCATAATTAGTTATTCTATTTGATGGGGACGAACATATTAATCTCCTCTTTCTCAGGGAATGGAGATCAATATACTACTGCAGATATTGGAGAACACATGGCTGAGTTGTTTTTTTTAATGTGTTAGGTCTTCATGAGGTCATGGCCACGTATTTGTTCAGAGATTCCATTAAGTTCTGACTGGTCCTTAACTGCCAAATACATATGCTTTGTAGTGCAAGCCAATGGATGAGATACACGGATAAGAAATATTTAAAGACCAAACTGGTCATGAATAATCATCCACTGGCGAACCACCACAAAAAGATGGAAGAGTAGTAACTGAAGCAGACAGGTCATACAAGTATGGTTGGTTGGTAGATTTTAATTCTTCAAGAGCAATTGGGTACAAGAACTGCCGCAGCAAGTCCTCTGGCCCCGTTTGGAAAAGGTGAAGGTGCTGGCAATTATTTAATTTTTTTAAAAAAATTAATATTATTTTTTTTTACATTATTATTAAATTAAATTATTATTTAAAAAATCAATTAATTGTTTGAATTTTAAATTATTATGAAAATTAATTTTAATAAAAAATATTAGTCTATAAAAATAATTCATTAGTGTTAATTTTAATTTTGATTTTGATTGGTTACCAACCAGACCCTATTGTGTTGTTCCTCTATTAGCAAAGTTGATATATTTTCACTATTTAAGGCTGATTCAAGGCAGTTTTGATGATAGATAATACAAGTTTAGGCCACTATGTGGAGACTTAGGCAAATTTGTTTTGAAAATTATAAGATTTATTTATACTATTTATTTGCTATAAAAAATATTTATTTGTAGAATTAGAAACAAAGAATGAGAACTAAAGTGGTCAAGTTGCCACCAAAGCGTGTTTGCCAAACGTTTATACGTTTGATTAACATCAGAATACTACTAATTATAAGCTGTCCAGACGGACGAGTTCTTTCAAACGTTGTGCAGCCCTTTTTTGCTGCACTGCTCTGGTTTCGCATAGTTTGTTGTGGAACTAATGGGCCAGGGCCCAATTAGCCGGGCTTAAAACTTGCAACAGTTTAGCCCAGGCCGAAAAGAGTCTAATTAGGCGGCCATCAGACCTGGTCGCGCGCTTCAAATCGATCAAGAGAGCAGGCCCTTCGGCCCGTCCTATGACCTTGCGTCGCGGCCGCACCACTGTCAGCGCCGCCTGTTTCTCTGCCATGGTCGCCATTCTGCTGAGCTCCTGCAAAACCCTCCACTCCCTAGAGCAAATCCACGCCCGTATCGTCCGCAAGGGCCTGGAGCAGCACCGCGGCCTCGTCCTGCGCTTCCTCTGCTTCTGCAACTCCTCCGCCGTCCTCTACGCCTCCTCCGCCTTCGCCCGCGTCTCCCACCCCTCTCCCCCTCTTCAACGCCCTCCTTAAGGTCTTCTCTGACCATCGCACCCCTTTCTCCTCCTCTCTCCTCTGCTCCCCCGAGTCCCCGGACCCCTTTTGTTCAGTTTTGGGTGCGTCTGAATTCGAATTTGTGTTTAAATTACAGTAGGAATTTAAAATTAAATTCAGAATTATAATTAATTTATAATATTGAGAATTATAATTAAAATAAAATTTAGATTCAATATAATTTATAAATATTCTAATAATATATAGAGTTTAGGTGTGATGTAGTGCTAAGATTAAAGTAAAGAAAAATAGAGAGATAAATAAAGATAATAGAAAAAAGAGAAAAAAAGAGTATTGGTTCTCGTACGTGGATTTTTAAAATATTTTTTAGTTGTCTCTCGTGATGATTCTTCAGGGTGTTTTGTTATAGATTTTCTCTAAAGGTGAAAATATTGTCAAGATTTAGTGAAAGAGTTTAGTTAAGTAAAAAAAATTACAGTTTTTTTTATAGACTATTACAAAGTATTTTGATAGTGAATATCTTCCTCCCCCATAAATGTAATCTGATCTTGGATAAATCACGTATATCGCTGTATTTTTTTTTATCTTGTATTACTTCTCGTTTTTTATATTATTTGAGAATAAGGTGATTCGTAAATCTTTCGTTATGAATTCCAACAATTAATATCAAAGTTTATGAGCAAACAATCAAGATAATAAAGTCTTATTCGAAGTGGAGAAATTTAACGAAAGGATAAATTTTACTTTGTGGCATAAAAAAATGAAGATGGTTTTTATTTGTTAAGGTTTGCAAAAGATATTAGAAGATAAAAAAAAAAGGTTGAGCAAGATAAATAATGAAGACTGAGAAGAGATAGATTAGAAGACATTGAATTTAATTATTCTAAGTCTAACTAATAAGGTTTTGTACAATATCATTGATGAAGAGACGACAGTGGATATTTGGACAAAACTTGAGAAATTATACATGTCAAAAAATCTCACGAACAAGTCCTTCCTGAAACAACAGTTATATGAATTACGTATAAGCGAAAGTACAACTGTATTACATCACCTGAATACCTTCAATAAAATTATCAATGATTTACTGAAAGTTGATAAATGTTTGAAGAAAATGATAGGACACTAATTCTCCTGATGTCTCTTCCTATTTCGTATGATCATATTGTGATTACAATTCTTTATGGTAAAGAAACTCTCAAGATGAAAGAGCTGACAGCTAATTTTCTTTCTAATCAGAAAAGAAAAAACTCTAATATTGATATAGAGTTTGGTGAAGGGTTAGTGGCTCATGAAAGAGGAAGATTAAGATGACGTGGAGAAAGCAAATAACGGTCTAAATCAAAATTGAAGGAGAAAGTGCAATGTTATTCATGTAAGAAGTATGACCACATTAGATGACATTGTCCTGAATGTGGGAAGATAAAGTCTTTCAATATGATGACAATAATAACAGATGATACTTTTGAGAATAGCGAGGATGGAAACGTTCTTACAGTATTTACAGAAATCGACATTTATGGTAAGTGAATTTTTGATTCCAGTAATTCTTACCATATTTGCTCTAGGACGAATTGAATTACTTATTATGAGGAGAATAAGAAGAAATGTATTGTTTGGTTGGGCGATAATTCGACATGTGAGACTATCGGTATGAGAATAGTCTAAATCCAGATGATTGATAAAGCGATTCGTACTCTTACTGGAGTGAGGCATATCCCTAAAATGCGAAAGAATTTAATTTCACTTGGTGTACTAGACTCAAAATGCTGTAATTATTTAGCGATAAATGGAGTCATGAAGGTGACACACGATATTAGAATTCTAATAAAAGGAGAGAAGTATGACAATATTTATTGATTAGTAGGGAGCACCGTGGTAGGTGAATTTCTGATGGCTACAGTGATGAAGAGGAAACATGATACTCAGAGTGATTTGACGAAAGATAAACATTTTTCTCGAGTTACTTTTACTACAGTAGTAAACACAGGTCATTCGAAAGGCTTTCAAAAATACAATACTGTAGGCATTAGCGAATTCAAGATTCGCTCAAGCTTCGTAATGATGGCATATTTGAGTTCAAGCCAAAATAGAGATTGTTGAGTTTTGAGTGTCTCAAACTTGGATTAGAATTTGAGTTAAAATATAAATCTAAAGTTGAATTTAGACTTATGATTGATTTGTAATATTAGAAATTATAATTAGAGTAAAAGTCAAATTTAATAAGGGCCTATAAATATTCTAGTAATATATAGAGTTTAGGTGTAGTGTAGTGTTGAAGTTGAAATAGACAGATATAGAGAAAAGAGAAAGAGAGAGCGTATTGGCTCTCATATGTAGGTATTTTTAGTATTTTTCGATAGTCTCTCGAGGTGATTACTCGTGGTGTTCTTTTGAAGATTTTCTCTGAAAATGTAAACATTGCTAAAATATGGTAAAAGAGTTTAGTTGATTAAGAAAAAATACAATCTTTCTTATTAACTTTTTGTAAAATATTTTGATAGTAAATCTCTTACTCTCTCCGTAGACGTAATCTTATTTTGAGGGAACTATATATATATTATTGTATTTTTTTTTAATATTATTTCTTATTACTTATATTATTTAAAAATAAAATGATTGATTAACTTTTAGTTGCCAATACGAACAACTTTCTCCAACCCTTCCCTCCTTAAATGTTGTTCTCACTTCTCCGATCAACAGGGCCGCGCCTCCATTCACCGTTTGTCCTGCTCTCCGGGTTAGAGTCGGATAGCTTCGTTTGCAACTCGATGGTTGACATGTATGGGATGTGTGGCCAAGTTAGTGGTGCAAGATTGCTTTTTGACTCTTTGACATTCAGAAATGAGGTCACATTGGACCGCTATGGCGGTCACATATATAAGCTCCGGCGATTTGGTTAGTGCTCGTGAGCTATTTGATGGAATGCCACAGCGAAATGTAGTTTCTTGGAAGGCCATGATTGACGGGTATGTGAAGTTTGGGGATTTGGTGAATGCAAGAAAGCCGTTTGATGAAATGCCAGAAAGGAATGTGGTTTCATTTACTTATTTGATTGATAGGTACGCAAAAGCGGTGGATATGGCATCTGCGAGATTGTTATTTGAGTAATCAAAGGGAAAGGATGTGTTCTTATGGTCAGTGATGATCTCAGGGTATGTGCAAGTGGGCATCCTGGCGAGGCATTGAAGATCTTTATTGAAATGCGTGATAAGAACATAAAACCCGACGAATTCATCATGGCGGGGGTGATGTCGGCATGCTCCCAGTTGGGTGGCCTCACATTGGCAAATGGGTGGATTCCTACATTGCTCAAAGCTCACTTGATGTTAGAAGATGCCATGTTTTAGCTGCATTGATAGACAGGAATGCAAAGTGTGCAACATGGAAAGAGTTGGCATGTTCTTTGATTCCATGCCTAGTAGGGACTTGATTTCTTTCTGTTCCATGATGCAAGGTTATTCGATTCATGTACTTGGAGATAAGGCAGTAGAGCTCTTTTCTCGGATGCTCAAAGAAGGGATTGCCCCCGATAACATCGCGTTCACAGTTGTTTTGACAGGCTATAGCCATACTGGTCTTGTGGATGAAGGCAGAAAGTTCTTAGACATGATGATCTGAGGTGCAATTCTTGTAACTAAATTATTTTTATTTGAGACCAGGAAAAAAGTGATTAGAAGCCAAGCCCTTGCATCGCACCGTGAAAGCACGCCATCTCCAATGACATTGCATAACTGGTAAATGAACTCCTCGATCTCGTCCCTGGTTCCCTTCTCGTACGTCGCGTGGTAACATCGAAATGAGCTGAGAATTCAACAAAAACCAAGAATTCGACTCGAAGAAGTTTCCATTGGAGATGACGAGATCCTCGTAGGTAGACTGCCGTCGCGGCGGTTCTGGGAGACGAAGAGGGATCTCAGATTCTCCAGCTCTTCCTTGCTAAAAGCCCTGCTCGGGCGCCGAACCGAGAGCTCTCGGCGGAGGAACTGGTTCTGAGAGTTGCCCATTCTTAGCGGCGTCGACAGATTCCATAAAGTGTATGCTTCTATTTTGCATTTATAATCGGATAATTTATGATAAAAAACATGAAATTTTCTGAAATTTATCCCTCATATTTTCAAGTTTTTTTTGGCAGTTCTCAAACTTTTTGAAATTCAAAATGAACAATTAGATATATATATATATATATATACACTTTTATTTTTAAGGGTTATTTGGTTTTTTAAAAATAAATGAAAGTATGAAAAAATCACTATTTTCCATTTTCGATCCACCTCTCAAGGCATTTTATTAAATAAAAATATATTTAATATATCAATATTATTTATTAATAATTTTTTTATAAAAATACAATTTTTAAAATTATATTATTAATATTTATTATTATTTAAAATATTATGATATTTATTTTAAAAATTATTTTGGAATAAAAATATGAAAGTAAAATTTAATTTAATTTTTATTTTTTAGATCAAAAGTGGACAAATTTTTGAGACATTACTTTTGAATAACCAAATAAAGTGTTTATAGATAATGATAACACTACAAAGTTGTTAATAGGATCAGATACTCCAAAAGCTAATTTTAAATTTCAAAAAATTTTAGGAGTTAAAAGAAATTTTAAAAATATGCTGAGCTAATCAAATTTTTCAAAAAATTTAAAAATTTTCTCATAATTTTTTCTTTATAATATTATTTATGTTGACAAAGGCCTCAACTATTTATCGAAATTACAAGAAGGCATGGTTGCCGATATTTGCAACAAGCACCCAGTATTTTTCTAATTATAATAATGGATGTTGAGATGTATCGCTAATGGAGACTAAATTGTATCTTTTATTTTTAGCAAAAAATTATTTATCTTATTATGAATTTACCAAAAAATATTTATTTTATCATCATTAGTAAAAAATCACTCACATTATGGTATACATTTATAAAAAATCACCTCAATTAAAATATTCAAAAATATTTTTTAATTCGATTTTATCAATTAAAATTAATATAAAAGATCAAACTATTCTCATTTAATTTTAATTTGAACAATTATTAAATTAATATAAAAAATTATCTTATTTTAATTTTATTAAACAATGGTTGCTTGATTTTATGAAACTTAAAATTTAAAATCTAATTTTATTAAATTGGTTGTCTAATAATTGTGATCCGATTGTCCAAAATAAAATTAAATAATAATAATTTAGTCTTTTTTATATTAATTTATATGTTAAAATTAAATTAAAATAAAAAAGTTTGAATTATTTTTATAAAGGTAATTTTTTATAAATTTATAGTATAAGGTGAGTAATTTTTTGCTAATAATAATAAGTTAAGTGATTTTTCTTAAATTTATAATAAGATAGGTGATTAATTACTAAAAACTCTTATTCTTTTTAAAAATCATTTAGGATGGATTTATACACTAATTAAAATTATATATTTATCCATTCCATCAAACTTTTTTTAAAAAAATAATGTATTTTTCGTTGTATTAACAGTAATTTCACTAATTATATTTAGTTTAGATAACTACATAAATAAAAGAGCAATTCTATAACGATCTAATACACAAAACTTAAAACTAATATTTCATACTTACAATTTGTAAGTCAACGGCTAATAGCTAATTACCAAAATAATAATTATGTATTACAATAACAAATCAATTATTAAGTTTTGTTTGAGAATCAAATATCAAGTAACGAGAATTGAATGCATGTAATAAGCAGTAGAATGCTACATTTTTTCCATGTAAAAGAAAAATGTTTTTACTTATTTTTTATCATTCATTTTTTGGTGAAAATATTATGCCATATGGGGCTTTAATTCTTTTGTGAAAATATCATAATAGTTTCATCATCACTTAGCTATATATTTCTCATGATTAAAAAAAGTAAAATTATATATATATATTTTACAGTTATTTGAATTAATAATATAAATCTCAGTTAGTGACAACCAGCGGTTTTTGTGATTAGACTTTTAAAATAAAAGACTGAATTTTTGGGTGTAATTTGTAAATATCCAAAACAATGGGCAATGGCCTTCTCTGTAAGTTTGGAAAAAAGCCAGTCGTTTTATGAAAATGTCCCTGACATAGTGGCTTTTCGGGTCGGATTTAGCACAGATCCGACTGCACAAGAAAAATCCGTGAACATACCCTCCTCAAGGCCACAGATTTCAGCTCGACAACGAAGCCCTACTTGCCAATTCCTCCCCTGGAGGGATTTCAGTTTCTGCGTTTGATCCACTTCTCTTGGTTTCTTTGGTAGCCCTAGGGTTTATGGCGTACGTGGATTTCGATCTGGATGGTGAAATTTGTTGACAGTTTCTGAAGCAAGCGGTGCGTTGAAGATGTCGAGGCCCATGGTGCTGGTTTTTCTTCTGGTGATACTTATCATCACATCGCAGTTCGAGTGGAAGCAGCAGCTCGCGAGTGAGTTAGAGGCGAGTCATGGAGTTTCGCTGAAGCAGGAGCGCGTATCCAACAGGGAGGAGGCTGTCAAAGAGAATGTAAGTTTTTTTTTCTTTTTTTAGAATAACAAGACAATTAAGCTCTAACATATAATCTCTCACATACGAAAGATGAGTACAACCACCAAGTCAATACTTGGTGTATAAAATAGCTTATTGAATGCATTTGATCGCTGCATAGTGCAGTTCTATTCAAGTCTTGGTTTTCGGTTTTAAATTGCCTGTTTGGAATAGTATGATTTCAATTTGAAAGGAAAAGCTTATGCTATGGTTGTTTTTGCTACAAGAACCAAAGTTTGCATTTTTTTTTCTGCTTTTTTTGCTCAGAGCTTGTTAGCACCTATCTTTTGTTTTAACTTTTTGAGATGAGGTTACTGCGTTTTTTGAATGGAGTTGTTCAATACTCTCCAGTACTTTTTCTTGCCTAGCGCTCATTGCTCTGAAAAATTGGTTCTTGCGGCTGATTGAGCAACTTGGCTGCCTTGAAGTGGTTGAGTGGCCACCTGGAAGTTGGTTCTTGTCCTCTTTGCTAGTTCTAATATGTCCCAAATGGCCGTCTTTTGGAGCTGGAAGTTGTTATATGTGTTTTGAATGAAGTCGTGGATATCAGGATTTTATTGTTCTTTTAAATGGTTACATTCAGATCACCTGTAGCTTGAATTAAGTACTTCTCTTGAATCTTTTGGGTGTGTGGCCATGCTTTTTCCTTAAGCTGATGCCTGCAATGGCCAAATTTTTTTAAGCACTCATCTCAACTAGTTATAGGGAAATTGTGCAAACCTTTGAGCTTCCCTTAGAGACAAGTAACTGATTTCTCTATGACAAATTCTGTTGAGAACATAATCAGTGACATTTTTTCCACCATGAGTGCTCATCTATTCAGTAGGTAGTTTCAGGAGATGACTCTTACATGTATGGTAAATATCATCAGTAATGTAAGTTATTGAATTTCTGAACTTTCAGCATCTCTCAAGGGAGATAATAGTTTGCAATAGTGTTAGAGATTAATTGCTTATTAGTTCTTCTTGTTCTCATCATTTGATTGACTTAGCATCTTTGCCCACTTCTTCCAGAAGTCATTATCTCATGCAAAGGTATCAGGAAAATCAAGAGGGAGTCCTGTACCTTCTGCTTCACATCCCTTAATGTTAGAACCTTGCATTACATTTTTCCCTTAGCTAATTACTTCCTGTGAACCAATAACTAACAAGGTTATTATATTAGCATTTTTGAACTCGGGGTTCAATTTTTTAGATATCATGATTGTTTCCAATCATTGAACTTTTATGGCTAGCAAATTTATTTATTGTGGAACTGTATTTCCTTTGGAATGAGTTGTAGCGATTTAGTTTGATGGCAAGAATTGGCAAGCAGTGATATGTTGGCATTGGCCAGATTGGTTCTCTATCTGTTTAGG
Source organism: Trichopus zeylanicus subsp. travancoricus (assembly GCA_005019695.1). Classification (NCBI taxonomy): domain Eukaryota; kingdom Viridiplantae; phylum Streptophyta; class Magnoliopsida; order Dioscoreales; family Dioscoreaceae; genus Trichopus; species Trichopus zeylanicus. The sequence goes on from RXID01014345.1 coordinate 53,915, forward strand.
TGTTCTACTGAAATTTCAAAGCTGTTGCTGTTTTATCTTCCAGTCTATTTTTCAATAATTGGAATAAGATGAGTTTTATGCCAATGATCCTGACTGTTTTGAAGATGATGGTTTTGATGTTTTGAAAGCTATAAACTTGTTGTAGAATATTTACTCGTGACAGTTGTCATTTCTCTAGTTCAATATATGCTGCTTTGATGGAGTGATATTGCTTATTATACATTAGAGAGCTAGGTTTCCTCTTATGGCTTGCTTGTGATGAAGTTGACATTCGATTTTGAGGTATCTGTATTATTTAAATGAGATTCTTCTTTGAAATGATAAAGCACCTGTTCTTGTGATTGTATTTTGTCATTTTATGAACGGTATCCTCCACCTATGCAAGAGTTCTATTCATTTCTCTAAGGACATAGTTTGCTGCTTATCACACAGCATGTTATCTCTCTACCTTTCTGCTTTTTTTGTTTGTTTTTTTTTTTTCAATCTGAAACTGAATCAACTTGACTAAAATTAATCCGTCCCATTGGCAATTTATGTTTGTGATGTTCTTTACAGTTGAATTTTGACAGTACATTTTCCTTTTCTGTTTGCAGATAATTTTATCTCAAGATAAAAACATTCAGAGGCTGAATGAACTTGTGCACACCCTCAAGCAACAGTTACTGCAGTGTCAAACCAGCACAATCGAGTTCAATGAGAGTAGAAATCCTTTATCAACACATATTAATGAGATTGAGTTGCAACCAATCCTTTGATATTATTTTTCCGATGAACTACTCAAAGCTGAAGAATTACTCTACAATGTGATATAGCAACAATACCAGTTCGATTGCAGAAACCTAGTCGAAGGCTTTGCATATTGTGATGCCTCTGCGTAAAACCTAGGAGACAGATCTTATTTTCATTGGATTCTGACATGTGAAATCTGTTTCGAATTGTTTTTTTTGTGCAGCTTGTAAACCTTGTTTATTTCTGTATTTTCATCAGGAAAATGATTGTATGAGATGCTGAAGGAAATTATGTATTTAGTTGAAGCACAAGGAAATCAAGAGTTTGATTGATTGTTTATGACCAAAGTTGTGTACCCTCTTAATGGGTTTGGATGCTATTTCTAATTGGATCCAGATCCGAATGCAGGAAAAATCCGACTCAGGAATATCAACCGTTATCCGCGAAGCACAACAGCCAACCACAATTCTCCGCGACAACAAAATCTCTCTTTTCCAGCAGAACTCCAATGAAGAGATGGAGTTCCTCTCTGTGGCCGCCTCCTTCTTCCCCGCCCACCTCGCCGCGAAACCCTTGCAACCTCTCCGCTCTTCCAGGAATCCCTCGCCGGAGCCCGCGGCCATCCGCCATCCTGTCGCCCCATCCAACCTCAAAACATCCTCGAATTCCAAGAATCCCCTTTCGAGCAAGCTATGGCTCTCCAGCAAGCTCAACCCCCCTCCGCCTCCCCCGCCTCCTCCACCCATCAAAACCCTAGATTCCAAACCCAAGTCCAACGACCCCGAGCCCGAAAAGCCGCCGACCCCGCCCCCTCCTCAAGAGTTCCGTCAAAAAGGCCAGATCTTTGTCGGGAACCTTCCCAAATGGATGAAGAAGAATGAGATTGCTGAGTTCTTCCGGCAGTTTGGGCCTTTGAAGGATTTGGTGCTGATTAAGGACCACGATGATCCGGAGCGCAATATGGGGTACTGCTTCATTGTCTATGGTGGATCCACGGCTGAGGAATCAGCGGAGCGGGCTGTGGAGTTTGATGGGGTGGAGTTCCATGGAAAGATCTTGACGGTTAGGATGGATAATGGAAGTAGGTTGAAGGCAAAGGCGGAGGAGCGAACTCTGTGGGCAGCCGGGTTTGATAAGAGGCATTTCAGGTCAGAGTGGCATGAGGAGAAGGACAAAGCTTCTAGGAGGTTCAGGAAGGCACTGGAGACGGAACCCAAGAACTGGCAGGCAGTGATCAATGCGTTCAGGAGCATACCAAAGGTATAATGCGTGTTCGTTTGTCAACAAGTTTGTCAAACAATTGGTCCGGATGGGGTTCACCCTTTGTCAACGTAGCTTCTGCATACAGTCTGATATTTGGAACATTGGTATCGACGGATCAAACACATATTTTATTCTTTCTAAAGATATGTTGTAGCTTATAGTTCATACTACTCTTAAGTTCGACTGACTTTTGGTTAGACTATAAATAGCAAGTTTATTGTCGTTGAAGGTACATCCATGGAATTAAACCTTGAAAATCTACTTCACAAACTTTTGCAAGTGTCACTTAGGCTTGTTTGATTTTGTTTAGCTATAAATAGTATGCAAGTCCTTCTACCTGCACCATATGGATTTATGGTTTATCAAAATTTTCACTTTATTAAAACATACTTGCAAGTCTTCTTGAAAGTTTCTTTTTTTCATCAGCCTTCTAGAGGAGATTATGGTTTGATGGTAAACTACTATGCAAGGAGAGGCGATAAGCATCATGCTCGCTCTACTTTTGAGGAAATGAGAGCACGAGGGATAGAGCCAAATTCTTATGTTTTTACCAAGTAAGTGTTATCTTTTGCTTTTTTTTGCCTACGATTATTCCCATCATTAGATTTTGTAGTATGTGATACTTGGCTTAGTATTGGCTTTCATGTGTGTTGAAGTATGGCAAATATTTTAGGATTCAAACTCCTGATAGACAACATCATGCAGATATTGTTGAAATCTTTTGCCTTTCTTCATTTAGAACTGCTGTTTTCCTTCATTGAGGATAATTCATTTCATGCAGCCTTATTCATGCTTATGCAGTCGCCCGAGATATGCGAGGGGCACTTTCTTGTGTTGAGGAAATGAAAGCTGAGGGCATAGATTTGACTTTCGTGACTTATAGCATCCTGGTCAAAGGTTTTGCAGATGTTAATGATGTTGAGTGAGTAATCAATTCTCGATAGCTGCACTTTGTATTAATGTTCTTCTTTCTAGATAATACAACTTGCTTTTTATGCTCATCTTTCCTTTCTAACTGGAACTATTATCAATTATAAAATTACTATGATTTTGTTATTCTTTGTATTAGGTCCTTGTTGTATTTCAGATAATTACTAAAAATAGTAACCAGATTTCTTATGTTTTCACTGGTAAAAGTATCCAATAATGTGTTCATTGGATGGTCTACCAAAAATATGTTCCTTCCATCTTCCTATTGGCATGTGCATTTTGGGGGCATTTTGAGTTAGAAAAACACTCCTTTTGCCTTGAGTGCCATCAGCTGAACATGTCAGAAGCACTTTGCATCTTCATGTACCTCATTTTTAGTGGTTGAATATTTTGATGTTGAAAAAACTTCTACCATGCATCTTCTTTTCAGTGCTATGTATTATTTGCTTGACCACATAAAATGCTAATTACTTTGACTTTCTTGACATTAGTTTGTGAAGCTTTCACAAAGGAACTCAAGTCTCAACTTTGAATTTTGACAGAGATTGTGATTCTTGAATCAGAGAGGTTTCCACTTGGTTTGATACTGCGTGCTCTTTGAAACACTTTATCTAATCTGAGATGTAAATTCTATAGGACATTGGCTTGAGATATTGATGTGACTGGCACCTCTTGACTGAACATGTTCTTTGGGATTTGTCGATACACATGAATCTTCTGATTTCATGTAAATGAGTTGCTACTGTAGTGATAAAATATTGCTTTTAAATACCTTTCTAATATTTTTATATTGCTTTGGAAGGGCTGCAGATAACTATTTTAAAGAGGCAAAGCAGAAGCTTACATCCCTAAATTCCATCATATACAGCAATATTATATATGCTCACTGGTTAGTATTGTTATATGGAGACAAGACATGCCTGCTTTATTTCACTTTGTTTTTCTCAAGAGTTTTCATCAATTTGAGAAATTCAGCCATTTGATTTCCTATTTGTTGCTTATGATATTTGTGAATTGATGATACTGTCGAAGTTCAAAAGTTTTGATCATTTCATAAAAAATTCTAGCCATTTCAAGTGTCACACCCACACCCTACCCAAGTCTGACTTGTTAGCCAGTATTAACATCAAGAGGAGACTGTTGATGATTTTGTCTTTTTTGAGAAGATGCCCTTTTCATAAACACTAAATGGGTCTTGTTTGTTTAACTGCCACACAGCCAAGAGGGGAATATGGTCCGAGCAGAAGACTTGGTCAAGGAAATGGAAGAACAAGGGATAGATGTTCCTGTTGATTTATATCACATAATGATGGATGGCTATACAAATATTAAGAATGAGGAGAAATGCTTGATTGTGTTTGAAAGACTTCAGGTATGGAATCTATAATTTTCTTTCTTTGGTTTTTCTGAATATTTTTGGGCAAGAGAATTCACTAATGCATTACTCTGAGCCATTTTGTTCCAAGAGACAATATGCTTTAGTTCACCTGACACTTGAAAAATATGCGAACAACCAGCCTGATGAGAGTCATGAGACTCTGCATTCCTGTATGGATTTATGTTCTAGTTTATGTTCTTTGTTCTGATGACTGCTGCAGGTTTAACAAAAACATTAGTTATTGGTTACATTAGCACATCCACAATGGAAATTGGCAGATTTAACTAAGTTTAGTACATTCTTAGAAAAGAGAATCCCCTCATTAAGGACAACATTTTCCTTTGTACTCCTGTGTGTGTTAGGTAGAGAGGCATCAGCACTTATTGCACAAGTGGTTTTTAGTTGCTATGTTTTTTCCAATATATTATTTTCTTTGTTACTGCATTCATGCTACCTATAAGATGGATTGTATGGATTGACTGATCAATTCCTTATCTCTGGTATTGGTTCAGGAATGTGGTTTTCCACCTTCAATAATCAGCTATGGGTGTCTTATTAATCTGTACACAAAGGTATTCATGTTTTTGCTTTTCAGATGTTATCATCTGGATTATAAAATTGCTGTGAGCTTGTTGCAGATTTAATTCTCATAAAGTAATGGATTTGTTTCTCAAATGGGAACAATATCTCTGTCTAGAAGACTTGTGTTTCCTGACTGTTTGGTTTTTGAAGAAGATACTGATTTTCTTCCCATTTTATTAGATTGGGAAGGTCTCGAAAGCTCTTGAGATCAGCAAAAAAATGGAAGGATGCAGCATTAAGCACAACTACAAAACTTATTCCATGTTGATCAATGGTTTTATCCAATTGAATGATTATGCAAATGCTTTCACCATCCTCGAGGAAATGTTAATGGCTGGCCTAAAGCCTGATGCAGTCCTCTACAATATTATCATCAATGCCTTTTGTAAGATGGGTAACATCGACCGTGCACTTCGTATTGTTCGTGAAATGCAGAGAGAAAAGCACCGGCCATCAGCCCGAACATTTACTCCCATCATATATGGATGTGCAGAAGCAGGTGACATGAAAAGAGCATTGGAGGTTTTTGATCTAATGAGGCAGACTGGTTGTGTTCCAACTGTAAAGACCTATAATGTTCTTATTCTTGGTCTTGTTCGAAACAATCAGGTGGTGTAGCTTACTTCAAACAAGTTCTTTGAATGCTAACAGCTAACAGCTCACCTAAATGCATTCATTCTTCTATTTTTCAGATAAACAGGGCTGTTGAAGTCATTGATGAGATGTCACTAGCTGGCATAAATCCTAATGAGTGTACATACACTACTGTCATGGAAGGTTATGCTGCTAATGGCAACATTGGCAAGGCATTTGAGTACTTCACTAGAATTAAAGAAGAGGGTCTGAAGCTTGATGTATTTACTTATGAAGCATTACTTAAGGCATGCTGCAAATCAGGTCGGATGCAGAGTGCATTGGCAGTTACAAGGGAAATGAGTGCTCAAAAGATACCTAGGAATACTTTTGTTTACAACATATTAATTGATGGGTATGTTCGATCCTCTTTTCAGTGTTTGTGCCTTTATGGCATAGATGGTTTTCTTTTCTTGGAGGGCCTCCAATATGATGCTCAGATATAATGCGTGCTTGTTTACCTCAGATGGGCTCGTAGAGGAGATTTATGGGAAGCTGCTGATCTAATGCAACAGATGAAACAAGATGGAGCTCATCCTGACATTCATACATACACTTCATTCATAAATGCATGCTGCAAAGCTGGTGATATGCCGGTAATATTCCAATGATATTGTTCTTTTTGGCTAGTTCTCCCTTGCTTTACTGTTTGTTGTGTACCAAATTGTGTTCCCTTTATGTTATTGGTTTTGAGGCCCCGTTTGAGTTGAGAATAAGGACGTGATGATCACAAGATGTGCTAGTCATACTAACTCATGATCATAGTGTTCTTAGTCCCAAGCCAATGGGGCCTGAGATTCCATGAGCGCTTTGTAGTAGTTTATTCATAGGCATGGAGTTGCAATGTGTTGTATGTTTGGTGGGACAAGAAGCTAATTGGTTCTCCAGTATGCTAGTTTTCTAACTCAAGAGGCATTTTATTGTCTTAAACATCTGGTTGCAGAAAGCGATGGAGATGGTTGAAGAAATGAAGATCGCAGGAGTGAAGCCCAATGTAAAAACATATACCACTCTAATAAAAGGTTGGTCACGGGCTTCACTTCCTGAGAAAGCTTTACAATGTTTTGAGGAAATGAAGCTAGCAGGATTGAAGCCAGATAGAGCCGCCTATCATTGCCTAATGACTTCACTTCTGTTGAGAGCAACTGTTGTTGAAGAATACGTTTTTTCTGGGATATTGACTGTGTGCAAGGAAATGGTTGCTGATGATTTGACAGTTGATATGGGAACAGCAGTCCACTGGTGCAAGTGCCTGCAGAAGATAGAGAGAACTGGTGGAGAACTCACAGAAGCTTTGCAGAGAGTTTTTCCTCCTGCCTGGAATTCACACAAGATTTCTCTGACAGAATATGCTCATATGGAAGACACTAATGCTGGAAATAATAGTGAAACTGGCCCATCTTATATAAGTGATATAGCATCTGACGATGATGGTGATGATGGCATTCCAAGTTAATTGGGAACGTCTCACTGGATGATTCTGGTTTCATGGACAGCTAATTGACATTAGGCTTCCAGCTCCCTCATAGGTATGGTTTTGCGTGCTGTAACTTTGATGTGATATTTTCATGAGGATATTGTTTTCATTATTTTCTTTTTCAGTTCTTAGTTTGGAAGCTTGGGAAAACCTGGGGCTGCTTTGTATCAACTCATTTTCAGAATGTCGTGATGGTATGATAGTACAAAAGAGTGTTGCTAAAGATCACCACTTCAATAGCCGCCAATCTTGGGCTGGCACTACCGGAAATGGGCCACATATGATGGGTGATGGTGGGAATATAAATTGAAGATGTTCAGCGTCAACCACTATAAAATGGCTTGGACCTCTACCTTTTTTAAAAAAATTTAACCGATCTCCCCTTCTTCACTGCAGCTAAATGTGTGGAGAACACATGTTTTGAACATAAAGGGCCAGGTGTTCAGAAGATGCCCCTGGGCATCTGACAACACCGAATTTTGGTGATTCTGCCATTTTTTCTAGGACCATTGTCTTGATATTATGTTTCTTTTGCAAGGTGGTCGGTGGTGTTGTATGTTAGTGTTACTGTACCCTTCTTTTCTTGTCCAGCGGGAAAAAAAAACTTGAATAGCTAATCTAATCTTGGTTTTGACAAGCCTTAATGTTATCTGCTGATTTTCAGAAATAAAGTTTATTGCCATTGCAATATATCACTGATGAAGTATACAGGTTTTCTTTTGTAAGTTGTATTCCGCTAGGGCAAATCTAATTACAGGTTTTCTGTTGCTTGAACTGAATACCTCTCAGATTGTTGTTCCCATCATTATTAAGTTTGCGGCTTTGTTTTATGGATGATGCAATGACTGTTGCATACCGTCGGCTCACAGTAATTATGATTTCACTGTTCAGCAGCTGAAGTTTCTCTGGATTAGGTGACATGGAAGGTTCTGATTAATGTTCGGGCATCATCTTCTTGAGGAGCTCTGCACTATTTATAATCCTTAATTGGCCTTGTACCAGATGTGGATCTGGAGTTAGTAATCTTGCTGTTAATTTTATCACTCCACGAGTCAAAAAGGGCTTCCTCTTTTTCTGTCCATGCACAATGCTAGATTTAAAATGGCTTCTCTCTTGATAAATATCATCCAGTTGGAGATTTGACTTCACCCATTTAAGGAGAAGTCATATTCTCTAATCAATGCTTTTTGTAGTTTTCTATTCCCTCGCAGTTTAATCCTTCTTTTTTTTTAACAAAAAAAAATAACTTCCTCCTTAAATCTCTCGATGTGATGAACACATGGCTCCTTCAAACACTTCGAAAGAATTGCAAATCAGTATTAAACCAATGTGTTAATATCAGTCATTAAAGCTTGACATAGTGCTCGAGTAATGAGAGCCGCCGCAAGTCAAATCAAGAGATGTTAGGCGTTGAATTGGATCCATATGAGCGAGTTAAATCGCGTAGGATGGAGCTATAAATTTTAGTTTAAAAAACACATCTAATTTCGCCAGCTCAATGCATTGGTTCTTGTTTCGATAGCCACAATTAAGAGAGGGGTTTACCTCTTCTTGGATGAACAAGATGAGATTGGTGTCATCAAAATATATGATTTATGAAAAAAATGAAAGTATAATTATACATATTAGAGAAAAAGAGAAGAAAAAGCAAGGTCAACTCATTAAAATGGATATCACATGTGTTGGATGAAACAAGAGGAGGACATTAATACGAAGCTTATCATCAAGATGATAATATAACACTTGAGATTTGAAGAGAGAGAGAGAGAGAAGGAAGGAAGAGTTGCGAAGGCACACGGCGCCCCCATTCATTCAATTGCCAAGTAAATGCCATTGAATTTATTTAAGACACCCCATTTATTAAGATTACCAGATAAACATTTAATTCCATTTACTTGCTACCTACAATTTTTTTCTTTTTCCTTTTTTTCCATCAAAAATTTAAAATTAAGAGAGAAAATGAATTATATATATATATATTTGAACAAACCATGTATTATATTATATGGTCGAACAATCCATAATTCACGACTCCCGGAAGCGTCCAAGCAACCCAAATGTTAAACCCAATTAATTCTTCATTATCGTGCCCAAATTGCCCTCTGCAACTTAGTTCAATCGGTTCAATGTTCTCAACAGGTCAAGATTTCTTGGTCCATGCCATGTTTTACATATGCTTTTTTTCGGTTTTTTTCTTCATAAAATTGCTGTATTTTATTTTTTCCTAAATTATATATATATATATATTTCAACTCTCTGACTTCAATTTACACACTGTTGCAGCCAATTGAACCCCATGCATTACTCTCTCTCTCTCTCTCTCTCTCTCTTCCTCCCACTATTACCACTACAACATTACAAAAGAGATAAAGAGAAACAAAACAAGCGAGCGGCATCGAGTGCAATTAAACTATCTGTTTTGTATTAAAGAAAAAGCCATCCCCCTCCCTCCAATCCTCACCTTATATAATGGAGCTGGAGGAGCTGCACCACCACCACCACAGCTCTGCTTCTGTTGCACCTGCTTTCTTCTCTGACGAGGAGCTCCTTCTCTCCGGCAAGCCCGGGTCCATCAGAAGGTTAGATCATAATACTAAATTTTTCTGTAACCCTTCCCTTTTGTCAAGTGTTTGATCATCATATGTATTGACATGTTTTGTCTATGGCTCTCAGAAGAGAGAGGAAGGAAGATGAGCAAGAACAACGGGAAAGGCCCGAAGCTGGACCTGAAGCTGAACCTATCCCCGGCGCCGCCGCGGAGGGGGAACGCGTCAAGGATGGTGGAGGACGACGGTGGGTCTCCGAATGGGTCGTTTTCGTCATCCCCACCGAGCTCCTGTGTATCATCGTGCTCCAACAGCCCAGAGGCCACGTCGATGGTCCTGGCCGGGTGCCCACGGTGCCTCATGTACGTCATGCTGTCGGAGGAGGACCCCAGGTGCCCCAGGTGCAAGGACCCCGTGCTTCTCGACTTCCTCCAAGGAAACACCAGCAGCCACACTAAGAAGAGCAGGAAGGGCTAAACTGACCGCTCTTGTTTTCTCTTGTTTTAATTGACGACTAGTTGTACTGGCCTTCAGGCTTTAAGTCCTCGCAGTTTATCTACCGTCCCAGTGTGTCTCCTTTCTCTTTTGCAGAACAAAAAGGAAAACAGGGGCTTAATTGTATCATCATCCTCTCGCTCAACATCATATACAAAGGAGTTCTATCTCTATGTTTTCACTCTCACAATAGACTCTAATTCACTTCATTAGAAGCCCAACAAAATGATTTAAATGTGTAATGAGGCACCGAGCAATGGGAACTAAGACCAACTATTTGGTACTGACAGTCCATTAACATGCAAATGAATGCACCGAGCAATGGGAACTAAGACCCAACTATTTGGGATTGACAGTCCATTAACATGCACATGAATGCATCGAGCAAATGAGACGGTTGAGGATAATTAAGGGGATCACGTCAGGTGATAAATACAAATAACTACAAATTTATTTCAGGCCCATAACTACCACCCCCTTCCTTTTATCTCCTCCCCTATAAACAACCCAGCATTCATATCCCCACCACTTGATGCATCCATCACTGTTGTTGACATGCTACACCAACACACACAGCCGCCCCTCCCCACTTTCCTCTGCAGCTCTTGAGATTTTTTTTCCTCCTTTTTTTTTTGCCTTTCAAATGTTGACAAGTATAAATATAAAATAGCAGCAGAGTCTAAGAAAGATGTCTAGATAGAAAGGAATCTAATACCTTGGAGCCACAATGTGAGTGGAACCAAAAACAATATTGCAGGGCAAACCAGATAGCAGTTGTCAAACTCACAAAAGCAGATGGAAACATCACAACAGAAGATGGTATCAAAACTTCACATTGTTCTGACAGTGTCTTAATAAGCATTCAATAAACAGCAAGGTTGAAATAGGCAACACGTGCCGATGACATGCAATTGGAGGACATCCCTTTCAATTTGAGAGCATCTTTCTAACTGCAACACGATAAATGAAAGGATTGAAAACTTTCAAAACAGACTTGTTTATGTGATGCTCAATCACTACACTAAACCCTAAGAATAAGCAGAGAAAATCATGATATCCAACACATACCTCATTAGAGAATGCTTGTCTACAGATCATCTTGGAAGTTCGCCAGAAAACAGATTATAACGTGCAATCATTTGAGCAGGCCCCCATGCAAGGCACCAAATGCAGTAGTGAAAAGATCCAGATGCCCAGTTGCAACATTGATGAACCAGAAAAACAAACAGCATTTTCCAATCACCATAGAGGTCCTTTTGCCCTTTCCTTTATGCTTCCATGTAGCATGAGACATCACTTCTATAAACCAAAGCATAATTGTGGCACTACAAATGCGGACCCATATTCAAAAGCTAATAGATGATGGATGCAAGAGCCTATAAGCAGACCTCTTTAAAAACCAGTTGTTCATCATTTGAGATCATTCTGTGATTAGCTGATAGCTGAATGAATTGGAAGTTCTCCAAGCTCTCAACAAAATTGAAGCAAGGCTCCAGCTAACTTCAACATTAAGACAACCTATGATATTTCATAATTGCATCCAAAAGAAATATAGAAAAATTTTAACCTGGGATTAATTCGCATTCAAACTACCTGCTCAGTTTGAGATTTTACTACAGAAATATTAATGAAGATTTTTTTGGCAAGTGGATAACATAAACACAAATGGAAGTCCTCAAAACAAAATAAGAGCGAAAAAGGAAAGACTCGAGAGAATAACTAAAAAAAGGTAAACATGTAAGCAGATGCCTGGGTGTTGATCCAGAATACCATCTGGAATGACATGAACAGAACATTACCATTACATTTACCTGATTCTGAGATGGTTAGCTGAAAGAGGAACCAACATTAGCATGTAACCATGGCACCGCAAGAAATATGATAATCTGCAGCATAAGGAAAACAAATGGGGACATTATCAAAGAGCCTTCTCTGGTATCATTTGATCTCATTCTCCCCAACCGCTACTGCTCCTGATGTACCTGTCTACAATACCAAATTCCTGATTTTGTTGAAGTCGCCTAGCATAGTTCTCAGTTGATATTGGACCCTTTTTCATGCGCCTGAAGTAAATCATGTCCCATGGCCACAAGCGTGCAGCACCAAAATATCTATCAATGGACATGCTCATCTCACTTTCATCAGGTGCTACCAATCCATACTGTCGTAGAGCCATAATCAAATCTTGTGATGTAACCCTTGAAGAATTGATGGCCAATGCCCCATTGAGTTTCCATGAAGAAGATCCAAGCACAGTATTCATCTGAATGGCATTTTCAGAGAACTTGATGGAACTATCTGCACCATCTTTATGTGGTTCAGTAGAAGACCTGAGCTCCTTCTGTTCGAAACTACTGGAAGAATATTGTGTAGCACAACCATTATTCCCCACGGCTATACCCCCAGAGTTGCCATCCAACTTAACCAAATCTGAAGCATTTTCATCTTTAGATATCAGAATTGTACCTTTGGGATCAGGTTTGCCCAGATTGGAATGGCATGGATGCATGTTGTCTGGGTTTAATATATTTTCTGACTTGTTCTTTGGAAAAGCGCTCCCAGATACATCAACAGGCTCACCTTTTCCAGCAAAAGGTGACATCTGATCTAATGGAACAGAAAGCAATCGTGAACTATGAAAACTAGATTTTGATTTTGAGTTGGAACTCACAGATCTGGTTTGTGAAGATTTGGATGCAGATTTAGAACAAGAATTCTCTGAGTCTGAGCCATAGGATTTGGACCTTGACCTTAAACTGCGACTGACATCAGAAACAGATCTCACAGATTGTGAATATGACCTTGAGCTAGCTGTAGAAGAATCAGAAGAAGAGGACAAAGACTTGGATCTCCTTATTTTTCTTTTCTTTTGCCTTTTTCTTGAAGTACAATGCTTTCGCTTTGTTTCTTTTGGAATCTGAGACTCTGCTCTATGCTTGTGCTTCAGCATTTCCTTACTTTCAAGAGGAGACTCATTTCTGCTGGTTTGTCTAACCTTTATGGAATGGGAGTCCTCTCTATCCCTACTGTGTCGCCTAGGTATTGATAGATTTTTATCTTCATCTGACCTTCCCCAGGAATTGGATCTGAACCTCTTTACCCTTCGTACGCCTCTATCCCAGGAATTTATTTCTACCCTCATATGGCTAAACTTACGGAGCTTCTCCCGCTTAGGATCTCCTTGGGGGCAATTGCGTGCCATATGACCAACAAGTCCGCAATGATAGCAAGCCAACTGGGATTTTGGTTTAGCAAGGTGACTATCCACAAATTTTTCTCTTTGCCATTTCTTCTGGGGGCTCCCATGGTCTGGTGAACCAAAAGAACAGTCAAACTTTTTTTCGTCCTCCTTGCTTCTGTCTAAGCCACTGTAAGGTTCATAACGATCAAAGTCTATATTATTCCCCATATCATGCCCGGTTAATGTCTCACCAGCTGGCTCACCCCATCTACCATTTTCTAATGGATCACATTCAGTGGAAACACCCTCATTCATCACCATCTTTAAACTCGTACCTTTTCCTTCCCCAGGGTCATGAATATAATCACCGCTATTACCTGCCTCCCTCTGAAATAAATTGCCCTCAGAGTGGTTTCTTTTGTGATTAGGACTTCCAATATTTGAGGTGCCAATCTGAAAATTCCTTTGCTCCCGGGAATCTCTGATTTCACCCCCATCATAGTCTTCCTTGAATCTCTTTAGAGGAGGTTCATAGACTCTAGTATTCCTGAAGGTCCTTTGAAAAGCTCTAGGCTGTTTGTTCGACCAACTAAGAGATATTTGCTCTCCACATATAATCTTTCCTCTTAATGTCCGAAGAGCTCTCTCAGCATTTCCTGGAACATCATAAACCACAAATCCATATCCATCTTTCAACTTTATATTGCACTGTCCAAACCTCTGGAAAGCTCGGTCAAGATCTTCTAGCCGAACACGAGGCGAAAGGTGCCCCACATACAAAGACATCTGTAGGTCATATTAATTGTCATTGAAAATGTACCTTAAGACCTGATGCAAGCATTTATGTAGTAAACAGTAAAAGCATTTATATAAAATGGCACACTTGAATGCAAAATTAAATAAGAAGAAATTTACTATGGTAAGCACAAAAGCATAGAAATATTACTGCAAAAAGGGACAGGATTTTCTTAGTCTTCAGTGTGTGTCATATATGCCAAGATCTGCAAACAAACTAGGAAATAGTAGTGCAACATTTTCCTTGTTTTATGATGTCAAATCAAAATAAGAAAAGGACAATAAGTAACTAAGTTCCTTGTTACATTCTACTCTGAAGAAAGAAAAAAAAATAATGCCTCATATAATTTCACAAGCGACAGCAACTATATGCTTCCCAAAAGAAAGAAATACCACATGGGAGTGTCATGCACAGTAATGATCACACACACAGATACACAGGTTATTTGTTCTCACAAAATACAACAAATGATATGTGTCTTATTTGCTGAAAGAAACACAGTGCATGCATCCAGATACAAGTTGATATTTATGCAACAAAGTTAGAGAAGGTGATGAATGACCCACAGCAGTGGAGACAATCATAACCTCTTGCTGAGTACCACCACATCAGACAGATTTACAGAATTTTAAAACACAGAGCAAATTAGAACTACCATGATAACAAAACAGCATATAGAAAATAGTCATGCCATTTGCTTAAATTAAGTATCATCTCGTCTGCATACATCAAAGGTGCACCAGTAATGCCGGGCTGTCCAAAAATTTCGACTTACAAAATGTATATATAAAGCCATCAACAAATATTCCAATCAACCGTAAACATAAATTGAAACATGATGTACAGCAGCCAAACCCCTTAGATTCTTTTAACCCTAGCAAGAACCTGAAACGCATCTGCACAAACTCACCAGAACATAACAAATCCAACAACATCAAATCCTCTCACTCCGCATCTTTTCCGAAGCACATTCCATTTCTAAACTCATCAAGACAAAATCCAATCCACAGCATGAAAGGTCAACTACAGCTAGTAAGTGTGAAATCAGTTCAAATAAGCATCGCTATAGCTCGCCCAATGCATAAAATCGTCCGTTTTCGAGATGTTAAGCTCGAATCGGCTAGAATCCCAATCGATTTAATCAAAGAAAGACCAAATCTCGGCCGATCAAGGAAGGGGAGAAGAAGAAAATGGAATCGAAATTAATACCTGAGAGATCAAATCGGCACTGACGGATCTCTTCGAGGCCCCTAGGAACTGCAGCAGCTGCAAAATGAGGCGGAAATACAAAACCCCTGCTCTGCTCCTCCGCGCGCTCGTGCTTGTCGCCTGTTCCTCTTTCGCTTCTGCAATTAAGCCCTACTGCACTGGTAGAGCTTCGGTTGTGACTGTCGCACTCCCCACAACAAAAAAAAAAAAAAAAAAAAAAAAAAATCTTATAAGCACGCCTCGGGATCGGTTCATTATCATCAATTGCCTCCCCATTGGTAGTTTGACAAAACGCCTCGGGATGAACTTCAATTCCTAATCGCTACTAATACTTCTTGTGATCAGGCGCCACGTGTCGGTTTCAATAGGAGCATGAAACCCAATTGTCACCCGGCATGCGAGGAGAGCAGTGATGGTTCGAGCCGGACCAGGGCTGTCGATCCTCTCGACTCGGATTAGGAGTTGCCGATCCACTAAATAAGGAGCTCCCATTTTTCTTCTTGAGCAACCAAACTAAAACAAACCATGGCCGCCAGTTTCGATCAAGTCGTGTTCGTACGCTCCATGTGGGATCACAATGGGGAGCATGAGCTTGGCGTCATCGCGTAAGTCATGGGCTACTGCCGCTTCGTCGCCTTCGACACCGAGTTCCCCGGCAAGCACTTCTCAGAGCTCACCGAGGAGGAACGTTACTCCAACACGAAGCAGAACGTCGACGATCTCCACCTCATCCAAGTGAGCTTCGCCCTCTGCGACGACGACGGCCGCCTCCCCAGCCTCGGTGAGAACAGAGCCGTCGGCATCATCTGGGAGTTCAACATCATGGACTTCGACGTCCACATTAACCTCCACAACCCGGAGTCCATCAAACTCCTCGAGTCCAGCGGCATCGACTCTGAGAAGAACAAAAGGCGAGGCATCGATTCCCGAAAGCTTGCTCATCTGTTGATGCAATATGAGATCGGCGAGACTTGAAAACACATCGGCTGGGTGATCACCTTCCCCGGCGGCTACGACTTTGCATTCATGGTCAAGATATTGATGACTGCCGTCAATGAGACGGGCAACTTGCAGGAATTGCCTGAGACCTTGGAGGAGTTCTTGATGACGGTCATATTCTTCTTTGGTTATTGGTGTGACATGAAGCACATAATGACCCACTACGACGGACAGCATGGAGGTCTGGAGAGGGTGGCCGAGGCACTGCAGGCGGAAAGGGAAGCAGGGAACGGTCACGCAGCTGGATTGGACAGCCTGCTGACGTTGCAGGCCTTTTTGAAGATGGACACCTTTTTTGACGAGCATGGATGGCATGACCATATGCACTAGTTGCATGGCATAGAACCCTAGACAGAATTCGATGCATGAATTTTGTGTATCAGGTTCTTGCTTAGAGAGTATTGCTCTTCTGTAAACACTTCCATTGTTTATGGAATGAAAACAAAGGTATTGCTTTGATATACGTACATGTCTTTCAGTTTTCCATTACAATTACATGCCACCAAATGCAAAATCTCATCTAGTCTACACCGCTCACATAGCAATGCTCTTATACAATCATCAAAAATCTCAATCATACATAGTTTACAAAAAGAGGTAATCAATCTTGAGGGGGGGCAAAATTTTCAGAAATCAAGAAGAGACTAAACCCCATGTTCCTGTTCTCCAACCAAAAGGAAAAAAAGAGAAAAATAAGAGTTCCATCTTCCTCATGCGCAACACGTCAGCGTAACTGAAATAGTTGACTGATCGACAAATAACTTGGAACACGATCAACTGGAAAAGGCAGCAAAACAAGGGTTGATGAAGTATTTACTGGATAAAATACCAGATTCCAAGCAGTTCAGTATAGAATGGAAACAACAGACAGAAACACAAAAGCTAAGAACCAACCATCTCCCAAGCAAGCAATTATTGGAGGGGAAGATAAAATCTTCTGAGCCATTACAGCGATATCATCAACAGTCAGCTCGTCTAATATCTGTAGAAAGTGCTCCACAGGCTTCCTGTGAAACAATCAAGATATTTATATGTTAAGCTTGGAATTTAACATCCCACAGGAAAAGCAAGTCATCCCAATTAATAGCTTACCTGCACCCATATGTTAATATTTGCCTCCCAATGTCTTCCGTAACAATCGCCTGGACCATAATAATAGGAGAGGTTTTACTGATGTGCCTTGAGATTCAAATCTAAAAGAAATTAAACTGCAAAGTTTTTTCAATTACCCTTGATTCAAGGTTTGTAAGAACTGCTGATTTTGTAGCATTTTTGGCTCGAATAAGTTCAATCTCAGTCACTGTTGAGTGGTGACAACAAAAATGGATTAGTGACACAACTAGATTGTTGGTCAACACATACACATTTTTAAATTTTGTTTAAGTAAAATGTATCATACCTTGGCCGGGGTTTGTGATAGCTAGTAATTCATCAGCTGCTACATTTGTTGCTTTCTCGACGAAATCAGAACCCTGCCATTATGTGAACAGGGCAGTAACTCACCAAATACCACTGTCACAGCTCAAAAAACAAACAGAAACTACTGGAGCAATGTCCCTCAACAAGTAGATTCCTTTTCTTATTCAGATATATTAGGCAATAAATATTGCTGAGTAATGAGATATTATGTCCTAGCATCGGTAGGACGATGGGAATTCCCTTCTCTTTCCCTTCGTGCTATCTTTTTAAAGTTGCATTTTGAAATTTGTGATCCATAATGGCACGACAGACAATTGTCAGCAAGTTCATGAATTTTAGACTTCAAACTACCTGATGATCGGGGTTCATTAAATTAGAGCCAAGTGAAGAATATCTATAAATGCAAAGATAGCGGCGAGATTCGTTAAAATAGGAACAAAAAAAAACTTACAGTGGTCAAATGGATGCCAAAAAGGCCAGTGTCATTCCATACACTGCTAAATGCTGAAAAGGACTGCACCTCCTGGTACTTGTTCAGGACCCTTAGATCTGCAAAGGTCAGAGTATGTGTTATCACATTCAACCATAGCAGGCCTTGTCCAGAATCCGATATATCATTCCATGAACAGTAAACCACAACATCAGCACACAGAAAAGTTGCTCAGAATCAGTGTGTTCATCAGAATGGTTGGGAGAATTTGTGTTTCCAGAATATTTATTGCAGACAAGTCTCCGGCAATTTATCACCAAACATGCAACAAATATTATACTTTTATTTATTGAGCAATGAGTACCAAACACTGAAGCAGAACAATGTGAAATAACAAATTATTCATGCACCGCAAAAGAAACGGTTTAAGTTCAACAACTCACAAAGCCGAGAATGCATTCCCTTCCCAGGACCTCCAGCAGAGAATGAACCACCACCACCCATAAGAGTCTGATACGGACGAGGATTACTTGGGTGAAAGAAGATTAAAAATGGCAAACCAGCAAGTAACCAGAAAAACAGAGAGGACTGATTGTTGATATTATAACCTGCAACACAGTGAGGATTGTGGCATCTTTTTCTCTACGCCAGCCACCAGGAACTTCAAAAGCCAAGGCCACATGGGTCTTCTACTAGAAACAAAAAGAAGATCAGACAGAATATGGACTTATGCAGACCAATAATAACAAGCATCAGGTATGTTACATTACCTCCGAGTCTACTTTATGCCTGATATCACCACCAACATAAGTTGACTTTGGCACCACCAAAGGAAGACCTCCTTGTAAGCCAGACAAATGAGGTTTAACAATAGCTAACAAATGGTCGTGATCTATACCATAAGCTGACAAAACCATGCGGTTGGCAGTACAATTATCCTGTAAGTACAGACTCTTCAGTAATACATACAATATCAAATTTGAAAGCAACATAACAATTTATCCAATGTTTTCCCTTTTTGATTTTTGAGGTAAAAAAAACAATGATTTCATGACATATGCTGTATCTATGAATAACTGATAAAAACTTCAAATGAAGACCAAATCAAACTTACATTATAGAAGTTCCTCAAAATAGATGCATCTATTCTGTCCAGTGCTCCTTCAGGGGGCACCAAAGGGTTTTGCAGTGCCCCAGAGTAGCCAGCAAGATGAAGTGACTCCAGAAGAAACTGCTGGGGATCCTTGGTTGCTTCTCCAATCTCTAGTTTAACTTTTGCCAACTGCAACATAAACATTTTGTTTTATAACCAAGAACAAAGAAACCACATGCATAATAATATTGTCAAAATGTTAACAAAGTAATCAGTTAAACAAAGCACTGACTTGCTCTTGTACTTCACTTTCAAGGAACAAAGGGTTTGTAATAGAATCAATAAGCAGCTCTATCGCCTCTGGCAAATATGCCTTTAGAGTGTCATAACTGTAAGCCATCTGTTCACGAGAGGCTGATGCACCCACATTGCCTCCAGTCGCCTCAACTTCATGTACAATCTGTGAATGGCTGCGGTTTCTTGTGCTTTTGAAAGCCATCCTCTCCAGAAGATGGGAGACACCAACAGATTCGTCATTTTCATATACAGAACCAGAGTCAACAAAAATACCTACGCAAGCAGCAGGACCCTGTCCCAAGGCAAAATTAGGGAACTCCACATTGCACTTCTCAAATTGAAATTTGTTCATTTTACAAGACCTTACTTTGGTGCAAGAAACACAGGCAAAACTAGCTACATACCAGGGAGTCCTCTGAAGCAATTTTTAGGCCATTTGGAAGCGTTGTAATCCTCGTGGGAAATAATTCCGCGTGATCCGGGAGAGGAGGAGGGAGTTTCAGACCGGGCAGAGCATAGAACAGGGGCGGGATTCGCTTGGCATAGCTTCCTTGAGACCCAAAAACTGCTTCATTCGCTAGAAGCCGTGCTGCAATACCATCGCCCCTACTGGCTCCACTCCTCAAAAGCTGAAACAGTGCAAAGTACAAAAATCAAACACAAAATATAACAGATTTTCTAGATAATAGACCTTCATTTCCAGGAAAAAAAAAACTCGCAATTTTATTCGATTAATCGGAAATTAAAGGCATGCAAGTGATATAAACATGAGCGGGAGGTCTGAGCGCGGGAGAGACTGACCTTTCGAAGGAAAAGAGGAGCCCGCGAACGAAACATGGCTCACGAGACCCTAAATCTCCGATCTCCCTCCTCCGTTTTCTTCTTTTTCTTCTCTTCGCTCCTAGGGTTTCTCCTCTTTCGCGGCTCTCTTTCTCACTGTCGATCGAGTCTCGACGAAGATATCACTAAATTACGACAATGCCCTCATCGGAAGGTCTGGGTTTTGGAGAACTATTGGGCCTGGTTTGATACATGGGATGGCCTCGAGGCCAGAAAAATGGGCCTTCTTTTACAACTCTTATGGACTGGGCTGCTTTCAATTGTTGGCTGGGGCCCAATTTTTGGTTGTCAAGAGCCCGTGTGTCACACCGGCTAATTTCTACCCTGAAATTTTGCCCGTGATGGCGCCAAGGTTCGCCCACCTCAGCCTCCCAAACTCGCACAAGCCCACAAGAATATAGAGAAGAAGAGAAGTACAGTAATCTTGCCAACCTTTTATTGCTCACATAAAAGGAAATACAACTCTTAACACGGAGTGACACCGTGTGTCTGGATGAGTTGCATAGATTTTGTCAAGTACCAAGCCGCAACAAGAACAAAATAAAGTAAATGCATTTTTTTTTCTCAAATGTTTTTGAATGTTGCACCTGAAGTAACTTTGAGTAACTGAGCTCTTATTTATAGCTCTAACACATGGAGGTATTGAAAATAATTATTTGTTGACAGAGCGCTATTCAAGATTGGCTTTTGTTGGTGTAATTTCTTAAAAACTCTGATTTGTTAAATCACTTTTTTGTCATTCTACATAAAAAAAATATAAAAAATACCAATAAAAACTCTCTAATAATGATTATTCTGACGCTCAAATTAGGATTGAGATTAATGATAAAAGTAAAACATGTGATTGGGTATTGGTCTATACGTCTTCGGAGATTATTATCTCATTTATAGAGTGAAAAACGTATCTAAATTTCATAATATTTGATATCATGATTTTAACCAAATTTTTCATAATGGATAATATTAAATCTTGAATATCCTCAAATTTACTTTTAAATTTGGACACAATGATCAACTCTCGTGATTATCTATCTCTTATAATTTGAGTTTTGAATTATCCAAACTCAGGAGAACCTTGGTATAGACACAACTCTGAGAATTCCAAGGTCCGAACACCAAGGTGCAAAGATAATTTGAATTTCATAACTCATAACTGTAGAGTGTTTTATCTTAGGCAACTTGGTTTGCATCCTATCTTTTTCGCTTGATTTCAATCATCTTTTGATTCGATCACTTTAGCCTCGATGTCAAGTTGAGTCAAACTTCGTATAATTCAATGTTCTAAATATTTTTAACCTAAATTAATTTGTTCACAATTTAGTTTTGAGTCTAAATTTTGATAACCTTTCAACTCAATTGATTGGCGTCCACATATCACCATTATTAATTCTCATGGCTTTAATAGTTACTTTCAATATTTTTAAACATAAAATATTTTTTAATAATAATAATAATAATAATAATAATAATAATAATAATTATTATTATTATTATTATTATTCAATACCAAAATTAAAGAAAGGCATATAGAATGTATAAGAAAATCATATATTCGTGGCTCTTTCTCTTTCTATCGTTTTCAAGAGAAATAGAAAGAAGTCGATACGTTGCATAATTACCAAACAGCTCGCGAAATAAATAAATCGCAGCTTGTCGGCTTCGTCTTCCTCGATCACTACCGTCTCTATCTCTTCGACAAACGACAACATACTCCACTTCGTAGTGTTCTCGTCTTCTTCAAACAGAGCGAGTTTTAAATATGAAGCTCCCTCCCCCAACGAATTAACATCCTCAAATCAAGCGCAACCCCTCGCTACTCGACAACAATCAGCCGCTTGTTTAATTCTCAAAACATGATAATTATGCTGCTAATCACCAGGGTTTTCTTAATTTCTAGAGCCTAAGCGAAGAGGTCTTGGTGTTCCGCGCTTGAAATTGATTATGTTTTCCGAGAAGAATGGTACAATTAGTGGGGATTATATTAACCTGTAAACAGTCAACACAACGTACAATAATAATAATACAAAAGCACAATCTCTCTTTTAATTGTTTGCTGTGTTTCTTGAAAAGATTTTGTTCTTGATTATCAGGTTAACTGGTGGTCACTAAACAATTCTCATCTAGAAGCCTACTACTACATCAAACATTCTGAAGTTGAAGACGGTGAAGAAATAAGGAATTGTAGAGTGGTTAAAGTGCAAAATATATATATATATATATATATATATATATGAAGAAAAGGCAAAGCAACAAAATTTCTTGCCAACCAGTAACCAGGTCACACCAAATAAGAAGGGATGAAAGAGATGCGGTGGACACAGCAGAAGATGACAGCAGCCACTGTCTTTCATCATCTTCCCACCAAACTGAAGACCCTGCGAGATCTAAGCACAAATCCATGCAAGCCGCGAACGAAATCTCGTCCGAAAAAGATTAAAAAAACCTTCAATTTGGCGTATTAAATACATTGGGTTCACCAGGTTTGTATTCATTACCCACATGAGTGTCCCCACACCAACCATGTCCCCCCCCCCCCCTCCCCTCCCCTCCCCTCGCTTCTCTGAATCATCTCCTAGTCATCTCCTTCACTTTAAAAGGAGGAAATCAGCCAGCGCCACTCCAGAGCAGCGACCCTAAACCTAATCCCACCTTTCCATTTAATACTACACCAGCATCCTTCACATTATATGTAACATCATCACCTCCTCCCTATCTGTTCAAAGAAAAGACAGAGTGACCCATGGGAAGAAAGCTAGGGTTGGCTTCTCTCTTGTTTAGGGTTAGAGAAGGAGGTGGCCGTCTCTCTTCTCCTTCTTCTTCTTCCTCTTCTTTTTCTTGGCCATGGCCTTCTTGCAAGCATCCTAGGACGTACTCCTTCCGGGCAGCCGGGGACGGCGGTGGCGACGACATCTTCAAGACGGTGAACTCGGTCTACTTCTACTCGACCGATTCATGCTTCACTAACACATCGGGGGATCACTCCGAGAGCTTATCAACGGCGTCTGAGGACTCTGTTGGCGAGTCGTCGGAGATGTTAATTCGTGGTCTCCGGTCGGACCGGCTCTTCTTCGAGCCCGGAAGCGGAACGAGCTCGATATTGGAGGAAGCCAAAGGGAATATTGATGGGATCGGGCAGCCGTTCATGGAGAGCGTGGCGATGGCGATGGAGTCCGACGACCCGTACCGCGACTTCCGGGTCTCGATGGAGGAGATGGTGGCGGCGCACGGGGTGGGAGACTGGCCGCGCTTGGAGGAGCTCTTGGTTTGGTATCTGAGAGTGAATGGGAAGGAGACGCATGGGTTCATTCTCGGAGCTTTCGTGGATTTGCTTGTGGGGCTTGCTTCTACGTCGGCTTCTTCCAGTTCTTTTCTAGAGGAGAAATTGGCTTCTTGTACTTCTTCTCATTGTTCTTCTTCTTCCTTCTTGAGGTCGGGGATGATGAAGACAAAACACGTCGGTGAGTCGTGATGATGCATTTGATCCAAATTAAATGGTCGGTCTTTGTCCGATGATTACATCGGATATTAATGTAAAGCTGAAGGAATTTATGATAGTAACCAGAGAAATGCTTTTGTCTTTCTTTTTCTCTCTTTTTTTTCTCTGGGAGATCATCTGGAGGATTGGTTGCGCGCGTGCGAGCGCATACGTGCCAATATACGAGGGTGATGGTAACTTGTGATTGTTTTGTTACTTTCGTACAAGCTTTTTCTTTTAATCCTCATCACGAAGTCTTTTGAGTAGCATGACAGCTTCCTAATGAATTAGATTAACTCATTAATAAAAAACCTCAATGTTTATTTGTTTGTCTAAAGAATTATGATAACGATCGTGTTAAACTATGCAGTTTTTTAGTTGCCCGCACGTGAGGGGGCGGTTGTTAGCGCAAAATATAATAATAACTGACGGAATCGAGTGAGCCAATGCTCGGTCGTCGAGCCAGATTCTCGTTGTCTGGTGGTTCGGGAGGCGCTGAGCGCATGCATGCATGGGTGTATGCGCCGACACGGCGAATCTTCGAAGCTTCGAAATAATAGACCACACGCAAAGCCATGTTGTCTCTGCGACAGACTAACGAAACCAAAATAAATCTCTCTGTTTATAAAATTTTCACGATGCCTCAGCGTAAACTGTTAGAGATTCTTTCAGAAATCTGTCTCAGAGAGATTTTTCTCGGGCAGAGGTAAGAGATTTATTTGCCCCGTGGAAAGTAATTAATGGGCATTTGATTCGATATTTAGTCGTGTTAACCAAAGTTTGAAAGAGTCGGATTTCTCTGATTCTAATTGACTCGTGAGTTGCGAGTTGTGAGCGCGCGCTCGAAAAAAGAAATCGTGCTTTTATTACCCCTCACGCTTTTCAGAAATTCGAAATTGCGTGGCATGGCGCGCGCGTTAGCAGCCTATTTATTTGTATACGACATTTTTTGGACACGAGATTGTGACGCAACTTTGATGGGCATTCATTCTCTTTCTTTCTCTCTCTACACCAAAATAGTTATTTGATTCCTTTGCTTTATTATCACCATTTATTATTCAATTTAATTTAAATTGATTTTGATTCTCATTTTTCATATTTAGATCGATTCTATTATTAGTTACTGTCGCTTTATTATCATCATTAGTGGAATGTCTCTCTACTCGGTCGTGATTGAATTTGAACTCCAAAATTTCGCACCGATATCTCAATTTTTTTGATTCAATACGATACGACAAAAACATTGCGTTTTGGAAGTGATATTGGGTTGGTGAGTTCGGATTTAAGCCCAAACGGATCATTAATTTTATCTTAAAAAATATCTTATTATGCTTTCGTAGCTCAGATGATTAGAGCGCCGGTTTTCGAAATCAAAACTTAAAATTTTTATTAAAAAATAAAAAGGACATGACGGAAAAATGCATAAAAATCTACCACGTCGACTGATTTCATCCGAGAAACGTTTGAGCGAAACACGTCCGCCTAATTACCTCCCAAGATCCGACGACAGAATCCAAACCTTTTGCCTTGTTCCATCTGTACACACGTGACTTTCACGTGTCCAGTGGTCGCCCCCCGGCGAGAGCTCCGGCTGAGCTTGGATGAAGCAGGGGAAGGCGACGGCGGCGCAAACAGGCCATGCCAGATCTCTGCGAAAGCTTGGAGAATAAGTGGATGGTGATGGGGAGCGTTGACGGAGACGAAATGATGGAGAAGGTCCTCCAAAGCGTAGATCTCCTTCTCCACCGTCATATGAGTAGCATCGAATCCTGCGACTCCTTCACCACCGCCACAATCTCCGAAACCCTTCCCCTGTTGTTCTCCTTCTTCGTTTTCGTCTTCTTCTTGTCCTCCTGGCTGTGCCTGCTGTTGCTGCTGGTGCCGATGCTGGAGCTGGCCTTGGTGATCGGGCTCTCGGAGGTGGACTCGAAGGGGGAAGAGGAGGAGAAAGGGGAGGATGGCGGCGCGCGTTAGGAGGCACGAAGCAGAAGAAAGGCGGGAGCTTTAGGCGCCAGCAACCGCATCTGACGTCAATGACGACGGGGCTGCGCACTGAGAACTAGTTCTTGGTGGGTGGCATGGAGGAAGACGGAATTGGATCAAAAAGGAGGGAACTCGATGGAGAAGAAGTGTAACAGGGCTTTGCGTATTAAGGGGAAGAAAAATCATGGATTTTGCTTTGAGATGAAGAAGGTGCAGGTACAAGAACTTAAACGAGAAAGCTTTTGGCTTGGACTAAGGAACCGTGGCTCGAATAAACCATTGCCGTCCAGTCCATGAGTGATTCACACTCCATTCCTGTTGCAATCGTTATTTAACCAAATAGAGTAGCACCTGCAATATATGTATATTATCTCAAGTGAATAATAAGCCAAACAAACTCCAGCGTCTCCCAGTATTGAAACAAAACAAGGACAGTACTCTGCTGCCACTTGTTTTCGACTAAATCTTTATAGGCAGAAGAGAACAAATGCGTGGCAGAGTGCAAATAACCTTCCACCGCACGCGATAAAAAAAAATAATTTAGTTGTCACTGCCTTTGATGATGAGAATGGAAGTTCACCTACAAGCCTCAATTAGAGGCAAAGAATCATTTGTGCACAAAGCTTGAAACGGCAGAGATCCTATGAATGAAAACATCACTCAAATCAATCAGCTCAATTTTGGATCGCTGCCTTTCTTGGCAATTTAGGCTTTCTCAAAAGCAGCTCATACATAGCTGATTCACAAGTGGAATTATATTATACAGCTGCCACCACAATGCGCTCACTGCAGATGTCGCAAGGGATGCACATATAATATCAATAGCGAGTGATCTTCGACCTTCTAAATCATACCCTGGTGCCATAATCAGTATATCTCAAAGATTGTAGACAACAGTTTTTTAGCAAATAGTTCCACTTAAGTAACCAAAGATAATGGTTTGCATCACATACATGCATTCAGAGAAGTAACTACCATTCTAGTTTGTAAAAGGACAGTCACAGAAGATACAAAGTTGTAAAATGATAATTCTATGCATTAACAGACCAAATTGGAGGACCAAAAGCACTTGGTGTAAGCCAAAGCAATCAATCAGCCAGTACCCTTGCATGGCCATGAAAAGGACATTTCACAATGTATGATACTGCACAGATTTAATACAGTCAATGGTCAATGAAGTAATTCGGAACTCTTGACAAGCCAATAAGCAATGAAAAGAATGTTGGCCAGCAGGTTTCCACATGTAAAATATAGTAAAGGAATCTCTATATCCTCAAACTTACAAACTGCAAAATTATTGAACAAGAAGAACATCCACCTGCATAAGACTACGGGATGCAGCTTCGACAGCAGTTCTAGACCATTACGTGGCCAAAGGAGTCTTCTAACAAAGGTTGTTGACAACTGTGATGGGAATAACCCCAAAAATGACACAAGATAACATGTAGCAGCCAGAGGACCTGAAGCATCCAAGGAATACAAAAAAGCAAAGGTCAGTTAATTCAATTAAGAGGTCTTCCAAGTCTCTAATAATATGGCTTAGATGTAACCAACATGTGTAATCATGGTGAATGTTATGTCCAGCAAATTCTGAGTCTAATGACGTTCTATTTCCTGAATAAGAACACTTCCAAAGAAAAAAGAAAAATTGTCCTCGTTGAAGTTTGAAGGGAATTATTATCAGTATTAGTGGAGCTTTAAACATTGATTTGAGATCAGAATCAAGACTAGCAAACTAGTTTTGTAAACTAATATCTTTTTATCAAAATTAACATTTCAATAATTTAAAGTTCGAAAAACTATTTAATTTTTTATAATAATTTAATTTAATAACGGTGTAAAATAAGTAATATTAATTTTACAATAAAAAAAATAATTCTGAAATGAGCTGATCTTGATCCTGATCCCAAACCTAAAAGAGCCTTACTATCCTGGAGCTCTTGCTTGATAAAATCCATCTGCAGAAAGTCAAATTGACAGTTATTCACCCAATAGTAAAGCCAAACCTGAAATATTAAAAAGAGATGATGACAACAAAGATCAGTAAAAGTTCAAATTCATTCAACAATCTGTAGGCATGAAGAATATGAAGAAATGTTGCTTCCCATGGAAAAGAGGGAAAAAATCATGGCCATGAGTTGATGACACATTTATTTCTCACCATAAGATCACTTATCTTGATAGCCACAAAGGTGCAAAAAGAACAGCTTCAAGGTCAGCAGATGCAAATACAACAAAAAAAAAAATGCAACTAAAAAACAACAAGAAAAAAGGGACCAGAGATGAACGAACACAATAAACATAATCAGAAACATTATACTGCCGCACAAAATTCTGAAAAGAAACGAGGATACGCCACAATTCAGACACCAACAGAGAAGACAATGTATACCTTTCTGGTATGAGAACTGTGCCCAATGGCCAAAAAAAACATTCCGCATTCATCAGAAAACATCATATCATAATAAATCACAACACTGTCAACAATTCAGGAAGAGCATGCAATGGTTGCCTGTCACGGATGTTGACCCACCAAGCAAGTCACATAGCGCTTCAACGAACTCCTTGTAAAACAAAGCAATACCTGCAATTCCATGATGCAGAAGTGGACTAATTTCCATGAAGCAAATTCCCGAAAAAAAAAGGAGAATAAAAAAAAGGTCAGACCTGGAATCCAAGGAATGAGGAGGACATGCGTTGAGGGCGAGTCAGACGCACCTCAAGCAACTCGGTGGAGAAGCTGCGTCAAATTAAACACCATTAAACCTAAAAACATATGCAAAGTGACGGTTGTGTCGGAATCGTACCTGGAGGCAAGGCAAATTCTTCTGGATGGTTGCTTCCTTGGCGACGGCAGCAATGTTTCGGCATCCATGGATCTAATAGCGTGCCTTCGCAACAAGCTGCAGGACCAAATGGAGATTTCTGTGAGATGCAATTGAATGAGAGATCGAGTGATAGGGCGAGGAAGAGAGGGAGAAGCAAGCACCCCTTGTACTGGAGGAATTGAAGGGGAGGAGAAGGACGGAGCGGGGAAGGCGAGAGGACCAACGCGAGAGAGACGAAGGCACGACTCGTGGAAGGCGCACGGCACGGTGGTGGAATTGGTTTGGTTGCGTCTAGTTACCGGGTCTGGTTCGAACTTTGAACTCAACCCAAGAATCTTTTGGGATGTTTGCACAAAACTCCAAGCCTTTTTCCAAAATTAAAAACACACAAGTGTTCTACAAATCCAGTTTTCTTTTCGCAGAGAAGTCCCTTATATTTTTGCTATTATTTATTAGGATAGTGTGAGATCCATCCTACCTGTTTAAAATCCACCAATATTTGTTAATATATCTCCTTAGTAAAAGAGTACCCAAATAGACTCTTAATGGACCTCTAATAAAATTTTAAAATAAATTAAAAATCTAACAAATTATTTATTAAAATTTATTAAGTATTTTGAACAGATTTTAAATACGATTTTTAGTCCAATGGACTTTGGGTGCATTGACCGTCTTAGTTAAGCCTATGATAACTAAGTGCTTGCAATTTTCTCGAGAGGCGACTTTCTTAAATCATTAACTAAAGGAGATCCAATAATCGAGTAAATCGACCTTAATTAAATAATTTTGACCAATTATAAACGTCTTTGTTTTTATTTTTTTGGCCAAGAGCATTGGTTAGAGTGTGATATTAATTCATGCGACGTCAATTTCACGCCGAATAACTAAGAGGGATTTGCCATTAAGAGTCAAAGATGTCATCAATCCGTATGATAACCTAACTTAACAAACTTCAAAGATCTTGACATTCTAATGGATCTATTAACGCGAAGATTAGCATAAAATCTTTCGTAATAAGTTGGTTACGAGAAGTTTAACAGAAACATGTCTCCCATTTCAACCACTCGCGTCCTCTTCGGCGTCCAAAAAATTAATTAATCACGGGTCCCTTCCAACTAAAATCAGATCAACTTGCACAATCCAAAGACTAATCGCCAATGACTCCGAATTTCGATTCATGATATTCTTAAATTTTAAAAAAAATGAAAATTATGAGTCTCGAATCAGAATTGTACCGAAAATAGTAGAACGAATAACAGAATATTTACTGACTTTGAACCGATAATCGAAAGTCCGAGGAAAAATTTAAAAAAATTATAGGGACAAATATGAAATTTTCGACCAAAAGGGATTTCATTATTGGATGTTGTTGCGTATAAATTTCGAGGGAAGGGAGCCGCACAAGCAACCGCCTCTTCTCTTTCCCCGGTACGCGATTCAAGATTTCCATCGTAGAGAAAAGAGAGAAAGAGAGAGAATCGTAAGTTGATTCTGTTCGTCATTCGAGTTCTGAAAGAGATATAAATATCTATCACCTCAGGTCCGCAACATTCTCCCGCACGAAAGAGACTGAAAGAGTTCCATTATCGAAGGAGGTGTTCAATCTTGTCTCTCGTTGCTTTTTTCTCTTCGTGTTATGCTTTTTATCGTGGTTTATGTTTTTCTTTTCCCCTTGTCAAGGATTCAGGGTTTATTTGGCAAGAGGTGGAAAATGTTGGGAGAATTTGTCACTAGAGTTCTCGTGTGCGTCTTCATCGATCTTTGTTCCATTTTTTTGTTCGCAATTTGGTTGTTGTTCTGGATCCAATCTCGAGGTTGCTTCTTTTCGATGATCTGCAGGTTATTTCTTGGATATGCTTATCCGGCGTTTGAGTGTTTCAAAGTGGTGGAGAGGAACGCTGGAGAGATTGAACAACTCCAGTTCTGGTGTCAATATTGGTTTGTAAAACAAATTTTATTCCTTCTTTTCACTGGTTTGCTGTGATTAATATATGTATTCATCTGCATTTCAGGTTGTTTTATACTTGTAAAAGTTGTTCAAATCCAATCCTCTCAAACAAAAAAAAAAAAGATGATGACTTTGGCATAGCAAAAGTTTGATAGCCATCAAAACTTTCTTTTTTTTCTTCTTCACTTCAGAAATAGGATGAACGCCGTTGATTGGAGTGGCAAACACATCATGCATCACATGAAGAGGCTTTAGGTTAAAGGCGTTGAATCGAACGGATAGAAGAGAATACATTTGATACTGTAAAAATATTGATATTTTATGATCTTCGAGTGCAGGATTTTTCCTCCTCTTTCCTTTTGGGTTACTGACACATCTCTCGTAGAAGAAGTTCTTCAGCAGGATTGAATTTTTTTTTTTAATTCAAATATTTTGGATGTGGCATTTGGCTGGCTCGGATTTGTGACTTATTTAATGGAGAATCTGATGCTACTGTAGGCCATCAGTATCTGTGTTAGCTCAGCTACCTTTGGTTTTGTTGGGGAGATCCTCAAACATTCCTTCTTAATATACCTTCTCCAGTTTGCTGAAACTTAGTTTACCTTTTCACCAATTGTTACATTACCAGTTCTATTTGATAGTTCAGTTATCGAATCCCAAACACTTTATATAGATTGCTGCTGCTATGTTCATTGCTTCAAGACTCCCAGTTCAGAATTCAGATGTTGGCATCCAGCAAATTGTATTCGTCCATCTTTGTCTCTGACTATTAATTGAGTAGTATTTCATAGGATTTTGTACAGTCCACAAAGTACAGTTGGTTAAAATTTTTGTTTATGCTCTTCTTTCCATACATTATCTTCTATCATTAATGTTCTGATAGGTGTATTGCAGGATCATAGTCGCAGTTGTTACTGTCCTCGAGAAGTTTAGCGACATTGTTGCTTCATGGTAATTGTATTTCCTCACAAGCATCAAACAATTTAACTTTTCTCGATGCATCGTGTTGTGATACAACTCGCGCTTGTTTTCCTGGAGGATGCCAATGTATGGGGAAGTGAAACTGGCATTCTTCATCTACTTGTGGTACCCAAAAACGCAGGTAATTGCCTTCAGAAACCACAATTAATGTACATTCCCGTAATTTGCCGGTGAATTTTCTAATGTCAGGACTTGGAACAGGGCACTAGTTTCGTATACGAGACCTTCCTGCGACCATATATCGTTAAGCACGAGCCGGAGATCGAGCAGAAGTTGCAGCAATTGAGGGCTAAATCAGGAGAGCTGTTGCTTTTCTACATCAAGAACTTCACCAGCAAGGGGCAATCCATGTTTCTTGAAGTCCTTCATTACGTCATTTCGCGAGCAAGAACAGATACCGGGCCATTTTCGCCGACAACAGAGGTATTTATCCAACTCTGCATTTGAATATATAATTTAATGTGATCATGATAGAATAATATTACATTGTGTATGAACGTAATTTACATGGGACGACGCACTTCAATCTATTTTTTCGGAATATCCTTTACCTGAAAAAAAGAGAAAAATTTCTCGCCAGAACGTCCTCTTCATAAGCTTTTCTTGTCTAGTAATATGGGCCTCAAACTATGCAGCCTATCAGACGCCCAGCGCCATCTGCTCCGCCACTTCCCGCAGAGCACCAGTACTTCTCCGACACCGACGAGCTCGAAGATTTGGGCACCGGCCACCACCACCACCACCATTACTAATGATTGCGATTTGTTAAAAAAATAATTAGTGGAATAGTAGTAGGTTGCTGGCAGCCAGAATTTTCTTTTATTTGTGTTTAGATAAATCAAAATAAAAAAAAAAAAAAGCATTATCCTTTTGGCATTCTCCGGCTGTTCACTGTTTGTCCCCTATCGTTTATTTACAAATTACAACCAGAGCTCCGCGAAAATAATCATGAGAGAGCGGCGCCGTTGAACGAGGAGCCTCGGGATCAGCGATCACGATGAACGGCGGCGGAATATTCTCACCAGGAAGCTGAAGCAAGAGGCCAGAGCTCGGCGAAGGCTGCGGCATCGGCCAGACGACGAGGATGAAGAAGAATAGGCGGAAGGCGTGGGCTGCAGGTAGGCGAAGGCAGCGTGCTTCACCAGTCGATTGCTGATTCCGATCTCGTCGGCGGTGGGCGATTGGATAGTCGAAGGCGACGTCGAAGAAGGAACGATGAGCTCGTGGATGCTGATGTAGCCGGAATCGGACGGGTGGGGGCTGTCGGTGGAGTTGGAGTGGAGATCTAGCGCCGGCGGGCGGCTGAGGGAGTTCCAGCGAGACGGGAGGGAGCGCCAGTGGCGGAGCTCGAAGTCCGCCGTCTTCCATGGCGATCTTCTGCGTGGATCTGCCATGGATGGACGATTTGATTTGGTGATCGGATTTGTTTTGTTTCTGTTTTCAGACGCGGAAGTCGACGAATTAGGGAGGAGAAGTTTGTTTGAGGAGTGGAATTGTTTGTGCTTCGTGCGCAGGGAGACGCTGGAGGTCGGGTTTTGGGGCCTCCTGCTGGGGTTTCCATTTTCGATTAATGTTTTGTCTTCGCATGGAGCGGGGTCAGTGTTGCTGGCTGTTGGTGGTGGGGCCGGCCACTCGACGTGATTGAAAACGGACCAGTCATATGGATTATGGACCCCTTTGCGGAAGCCAAACAAGATGGCCCTAACCCGACCCTTATTCTAAGTATTGAATACAACAGTATCTTCATCTGACCCAATTATTTAGGTCCTGTCTTATTGGTTTGAGATCACGGTCAGAATTAATTTATTTTAAAATTTTTTTTATATATAATTAATATTACTTATTTTATATTATTATTAAATTAAATTATTAAAAAAATTAAATAGTTTTTCGAACTTTAAATTATTAAAACGTTAATTTTAATAAAAAGATATTAATTTATAAAAATAATTTACTAGTTTTGATCCTGATTTCAAATCAAACGTTGATTTATAGCCCTGTCAATTTTTTGAACTTGAAGCCGGTGAGTAGTTCAAGCTCGATCACTCTCTCTTGAGTTGAGTTTGATTGAAACTATCTCATTCAATTTGGATTCAAAATTTTTTAATAAGGGGTTATTTGAATCAATTACAAATAACTCGAATTGTAAGAGAATTAGAGATTCAATTCTTTCGATTGGGATATTTGGATAACCAATAATACTTTGACCAATTTTAATAATTTTCAATTTGAGATTTGAATTTTGGAAGAGATAGAGTGAAATTTAGAATTTCAATAGAATTATGTGGGGTCGACCACCAATTCCCATGTAAAATTGGGTGAGAAATTAATTCCTCGCTCAATTAGAATTTCTCACCCAAAATTTTAATTTCTCATCAAGTTTTTAATATCTATAAATTAACTACTTCAAAATTAAATTATATTTTATTAGTTAAATATTTTTTTAAAAAATTTCTGTTTTTTTCTTTACTTGTCAAATATTATAAATATACAACCCTAAGCTTATTTATATATTTAACCACAAAAATATGTATAATTACTTTACTAATTTAATATTAATATTTTATTTTAAAATTAAATATAAATATAGTTAAAAACGAGAGCAATTTCACTTATTTGGAATTTGGTGATCATCTTCCCAATTCTAAATCTAACCAAATGTCGAAATTGTAAGAATTAACGAAATTCGTTAATATCAATTTACATTCAAAAATAATTGAATTTACAAAATTAAAAGAATTAATAATTTATTTACTTTATTATAATAATTCAATTTATCATTTTTAGTACACTCTTAAATAAATAGTAAATAATTATTTAGTTATTCGAAAGTAATTATATTTTTTTATTTTTGTACACTACCAATTTTAATTTTAAAATTTAGTCAAAATGTTTCGGTTTCAAACTAATGATTCAATTCAAATTTTAATTTCAAACTTCAAAAATATAATATTTACTTTTATATAATATTTTTATATTAGTAAATATACTTAACCTTTATCTCATGTCAAGGTTGGAATCCTAACTGAGGCATTTTTTTAAATATTTAAAATATTTTTTATTAATTTTTAATTTTAATTATTTAAAAAAATATAAGTATATAATCATTTTTTTTCCATATTTTTAAATTTTTAATATTTTGAAAATCTAAAATTAAAGGTGAAAAAATAAAAAAATTTGATCAAAATCAACATGAATTGGTATCGGTCGAAATAGTCAAAATGACTAAAACGTATTAATTTTGATAAATATAAAGATGAATATTGAAATTGAAACTTAAAACCTTACTTTTCACGTTATTTGAAGAAATTCAACTTTTATTGTTTAGTTGAACAAAAATATAATTAAAAAACATAATTATTAATATATAAAATATTATTTATTTAAATTTTTTAAATATTTTTTGAAAATATTAGTATTATATTTTATTATTAATATTAGTATGATTAAAAATATGATTATATACACTTAATAAGTCATTTGCAAAAAAAAAATAATGAATTAAAATTTATTTTTTTATAGTGAAAATAATCGAAGTAAACAAATAATAAAAAATAATGAATTAAAATTTAATTTTTTTATTTTTATGCGGCACGATCGATCTTAGTTACCAGGGTCTTGCCCTTCTAATCGTCCTCTTTGCTAGTTTTTGGTTATTTTTTATTGCGATTTTGATCTGATTCCATCCCAGACCTAGGAGCGTGGATCCTGGCGGCAATGTCTGGGTCCGTGAGGGTAGAAAACAATGCTGGGATCGGGAGTTAGGGTTTCGGTGGGATGGAGGTGGCGGGGAGATGGCGGAAGAGTTAGGGTTTGAGGGGGATGGAGGTGGCGAGGAGAGGGCGGAAGAGTTAGGGTTTGAGGGGGATGGAAGTGGCGGGGAGAGGGCGGAAGAGTTAGGGTTTCAGGGGATGGAGGTGGCGGGGAGAGGGCGGAAGAGCTGTTCCGGCGATGGATCGAGCGAACTAGGCTACGAAGCAGTGGTGGAGGAGGATGATAAAGAGCCGCAAGTTGGTGGCGAGACCGAGCGAGAGATCAAGCGGTCGTTCTCGCGGAGGTATTTGGAAGGCTTACAGCCTCTACATCTAGATCCGAGTAAGTTGTACGGTATCGTATTTCTGAAATCTTTCCTCCTTTGCCTTTCTTTTTGGGCAAATTTTCTCCTGATCGATCTTCGTCGAATCCCATTTCATTCATAGGAAAACTGGGGGTCGGTGGGAAAATCAACAACCCTAGCCTCCGGATCCCTCGTATCCTTTATGGTGGATTGAAGCGGTACCATTTGGTTCCTCTCGGTAGCAGGCATGGATCTCGTTGTCAACCCACCTTAACCCAGGTCTGCGAGGATGGAAGACCTGAGGATCTTGCGTGATCAGGTGGTAGGGCTTGTGTGGTGAAGGTCGATGGCCAAGAACCAAATGTTGGCGGTGAGGTCAGTGAAAAAGGAAAACAGGTCCAATTTGGGAAGATAGTGTCTAATTGTGAACTTTAATTAATTGAAAGTTGTTTGTTATTTTTATATATATATTTTATGCAGGCTGTGATGCGGAGCTTGGGATCCCAGTGATGCTGTTGGAAGAATATATTGACAGGTTTCTGAAAAGAACAGGTACTGTTTTTTCTTTTTCTCTTATGAGCTGTAATGGGGTGATATGCTGCAATAGTGATATATATATGAGTTTGTGTTAGTTATGATCTAGATGAGGACAAATGTTCGTTTGTTTGTGGGATTTTAAATTACAGTCCTTAGCTCCCAATTGAAAATGAGTGTAGAATTAGTGGGGCTTATATTTAACTTGGTTTCTCATGGATCATAGCATTATTATTGCTAATTTTCTGCACTTCTAGGCTTGAGTATGGTGGCCAGGTTTAGAGAAAGTAATGAAGAGAAGGTGGACTTCATAACTGGCCTTAGAACAATAGGAGAATACACAAAGTTACAATGCATGACCTACAGTACATGTTATGTAGTTAAAATATTGGGCTTAACTCATGATCTGATTACATTTCAAATAGTAAACTTAGAATAGGCGTACCTTTCCATGTCTAACTCAAATTAGGGTCCAAGATGAATCAGTCTAATACTATTACCAATTACGACCCTCATTGATGCGGAGTGTCCACAATTGCATATGGGCCTTGAGAGGAAAATCCCTCAACAAGCATTGTGTCTTTTTTGTGGGATTGTTATATAATCTAGCAATGGGGTTTTTCGTCTTAATATTTGTTGTGAATTCTCCTATTGGTTGTTGTATTCTGAATAGTTGGAGGTACAAAACTGGCAAAGGGCTTCAGCAGGTACTCAAGTCCTTCATAATGACTGTTTTGATTCTAATCTGAAATCTGTGACAATATCTTCTCTATAATGCAAAATTGAATGTTTGACTATCGTATAATCCACATGACTACTAGACTGCATTATTTTCTCTCTTGAATGTCAACCTATTCTGTGGAGATAAGTATCTGGTTCTGGGAGGAAACTTCAATTATGACATCTTTCATAATTGAGTATTGTGGCTAACTGACTGTTGATTGTACAAACCATACTGTTTGTCACTTTGTGTAGCATGTTTATATACATAACATGTAACAAGTATCATGTAGAATTTAATCCTATTGAATGCTTTCTAGACTTTTTTTTTATAAGAATCTTCAATTTTCAATAGATTTGTAAATTTCTCTGGGTTTAGCTGTTTGTATTTCTCAAAAGCATGTGAGTGTAGTTTTTTCAATTGTTTTTGTGCTTAATGTTGATGTATTGTTGCTTTCTAGTGTAAGTTAGTATTCTGATAGTTCTGTATTCAGTTTTCTCTTATCATTGTTTTTTTTCCCAAAATTGTTTTATATCTCTAAAATTTAATCATTAATTTTTAAAATCATATTTTTTAAGATTGAATATGTTTGTGATATTTCGTTTTTATGTTCTGTAATTTTGTTGTTGGGGAAGTTCATTTTTAATATCTTTATTTCCCCAATTATTCTCCAAATCATAAAATTACTAGGTCTTTATGTATTATGTTTTGCTCTTCAACTTTTTTCAGGTGAAATTTTATTTTTGTATATTATTTCTTTTCTCTGATTTCTATTCAACGCTAATTTTTCTTGAAAATTAATTTTTTGCTATTAATATTTTAGAATTATCTAATTGCAATATGTTCCTTTTATTCTGAAATAATATCATATTTCTTTGCAATTTAATTGTTATTGTTAAAATTTCATTTTTTAAAAATCTAGTGGTTTTTTAATATTCCATTATTATATTGTGAAATTGTTATTTTGACATTCTGGTCTATCTCCCTATTTCTCTAATTCTTTTCCAAGTCTTTAAACTCCTCTCTAGTCCTTGAGTTTCCCTTTTGTCTTCAAATTTTGTTTTAATATTTATCTCTTTTAACTTTTTAGTTTTTAATCCTTTTAGACTTTTGTTTTCTCAATTTCTTTTGAGTTGTTGATCTTCAACTTTAATTGCTCGCTTTGAAGTTTAGCAATTTTTAGCAACCTTTGTACTTTATTTCATTGCATTTTAAATCTCATTGTTTCATTTTTAGCAACCTTTGTTTTCTCAATTTCTTTTTGTAAATTTATAATATAAGACGAGTAATTTTTTACTAATAGTAATAATGTAGGTGGTTTTTTACACTTTCGCCATGAGGCAAGTGGTTTTTTACTAAAAATGTTTATTTTTATTTAGTGTTTTGCTCAATTTCTTCTTTGACATTTTGACAAAACTTTTTGTTTTAGGTTTTCCCTCCTGTCTTCTTCTTTTTTTAACATTTCCTATTCTATGTTTCTTCTTCATTTCAATAATTTTTTGTTTGATTTTTCAGTTTATAAGTCCTTCTGTTTTTGCTCACATTTCTTTTCTTTAATTTCTGTTTTATGTTTCTTCATTTCTGCTCACATTTCTATAATTTCTGTTTGATTTTTCAGTTCACAAGTCCTTTTTGATTTTTCAGTTTACAAGTCCTGATTTTTGTCACGTCTTTTCTTTAATTTTTACTTTATGTTTCTTCTTCATTTCTGCTCACATTTCTTTTCTTTAATATCTGTTTTGTGTTTCTTCTTCAGTGTCATCATCTTCTTCTTTAGTTTTTTATGTTTTCTATTTTAGTTTGTGCTTTTGTTTGATTTCCTTTAATTTCTGTTTTCTGTTTTCTTCTTGTGATGCTTTTTTTGTACTCTACATTTTTTGTTCACTTTCCTTTTTGTTCTGAATAATGTCCTTTTTATGTTTCTTGTTTTCCTTCTTTAATTTTTGTCATTAAAAGTCCTAATTGTAACTTACACTGGCATTGCTATTATCTTAAGTCATTAATTTCATTTATTGTTTGT
This sequence comes from Trichopus zeylanicus subsp. travancoricus, assembly GCA_005019695.1. Taxonomy (NCBI): domain Eukaryota; kingdom Viridiplantae; phylum Streptophyta; class Magnoliopsida; order Dioscoreales; family Dioscoreaceae; genus Trichopus; species Trichopus zeylanicus. The sequence goes on from RXID01014345.1 coordinate 92,759, forward strand.
CTTAAATTTTTTACAGGAGTTTATTTTGTCCTTTATAACTTGAACCTTTTCTACACCAGGTAAAGTAAAAGACGTCACAAGTACAGAGATGAAGAAGCTTGGTATGGCTTGCAACAGACTAAGAATTTGTTTTTCGGGTTTGTGTCATAAGTTGCAACTGTCATTCTTTTTCTTGCTTCTTGTTACTAAATTTCATGGTTCCTGATTTTCTTGGAGGCTGTGGGAATCATCCTATTCACCATTTTTCCCAGTCATTTTCAGAAGTTTCTTGCTTTGGTCACTTGAACCAAGCAAACGGCAGGTAAAAATGTTACGAGCGACTGAAAGGGATAGAGCTACTTCTGCATTGTGGCGTTGGTTAGTTTTCTACTGGCAGGCTAAGAATTGGTTTTGCTTGATTCTTCCTTGTTTCTTGAATTTACGTGTGATTGCTGGTTTTCCTGATTTTGTTGATTTTCACTGTTGTTTAATTTTTGTTTTTGGCTAATGCTGGCCCTGATATTCTGTGCTATTTTGTGCTGTAGTTTCTGGTTGTGTTCTGTGGTTTTGGTTATATTGCCATGTCAGTGTGTAGGCATTTGGGAAAAGTTGCCAGCCAGCAATTGCCCCACACAATCCAAACTATCGTGTTGGCATTTGTGTTGATGTCGGTATTGTGGTTTTTTGTCTTAGGTTGTGCTTGTGTGCTTGCGTTTTCAGGTTTGCTTGTGTAGTTGCTTGGGGCTAGGCTCGGGGAATTCGTGGGCTGTATCCTGGGATGATTCTCTGCCATTGTCAGCTTTTAAATGAGGCAATTTTGCATCGAGTATCTTGGCCTTGTCGACTGGCCGACAGTTGACCTAGTGAAGGTTGTTTATGGTCTGTTTGTGGGCTGTTTGGGTAGTTTTGATGACTCATTTTCACCTCTTGGTCTTCCGATTGGTTAAGAGTTGGTCTACCGTTTCCCGCTCCTAATCCTTGGGGTTTGGCGAGATAGACCATGTAAATATGACCAATGACTAACATTAGGAGCTGAAGCCAATATAGGATGTAACCAACAAGACTTTAAACTCTTTTACCGGATTTGATGTAGACTGCTCTAGATGAAACTACGTGATGTGTATACGGCTAGCTACAATTGATTTGCTTACTAAACTACAATGAACACTGATAATGAAGAATTTGACTAATTATGGGGATCTATAATAAATTTCACTCATGAAAACAATGACAATTGGCCACTCGTATTTATTTTATAAGAATGTTAATAATGTTTTCAAATATAACAAAATCGAAAGTGAAGCAACTAGACATTGTACCACCAAAATTCATTCGTTATAACCCATAAAAAATTCGGTAAGATTTTTGCTAAATTCAATTTTTATGGCTTTTAAAATGAACACCAAATAAATATAACTATAGATAGATAAATAAAATGGGAAAAAAATTTTAAAAAGCAAGGTTTTAAGGGTTTCGGTTTAGGGTTTATCTTTACCAACGAGCAGAGTTCGAGCGTCAGCGGACGAAAGCTCGCGCGTGCGAGCGGGCGGGCGGGAGCTCGCTAGGCTCAAGTGTGCGCGGGCGGGCGGGCACTCGCTGGGCTCGAGCGCGCACGGGGGCGGGAGCTTGGCAAGCTCGTGCGCACGGGGGGGAGCTCGCGCCGGCTTCGTGTCTGAGTCCGAGAGTCTCGCGCGCTCGTCAGCTTGTTGTTGCTCCCTCGCTTATCACACGCCCTCACCGACTTGGTTCCTACTTCCGCAAATTGAGGCCGGTCTTGTACTGGGGCTAATGTTGTCGCCAATCTGATTCCGATGTCTTTACTGATTTTTTCAGATACTGTTCACATATATAATATTATTCATATATATGTTCATTATTTTTAAAAATTTTTAAACATATTATAATTTTTTTAATTTGAAGTTGAAAAATAATTGAAATAAAGTTAAATTTTAGTCAAAATATAATTGATAAAAAAAATATTTTGGTTGAAACTGAAATGAAAATAATTTTGATTGAAACACGTTGATTTTTTTATTCACGTGCATGCGTGTATAATGATTTCACCGAAAATAAAGTAAAAAAAAAATTTGTATCGATTTTACCCCTATGTGAATCATTATCACGAGATTACGCAAAGATAGTTGTTCTCATATATTTATAAGTGTTCATCTGGATTGTTTAAATATTGAATTCATAATTTCACATCAAAATGTTTTAAACTAAACTGATAATTAATTGTATTACATTATAATTAATAAACTATGTATGTATCAATTATATTTTAATAATAAATTAAATCTACTTATGTTAATTTTTAATTTTTTAATCATATTTCATATTATTTCTCATATATTTTTTTATAAAATAATATATAAAACAATGGTTAACTATCCAAATTAATTTTAATTAATTAAAATAATATTTAATATTATGATAAAATTAATTATAAATTCTTTCATAATTTTGAAAATTTTTATAAAAAAATTTTCAAAATTTTACCACATTTTTAATTTAAAATTAAAATACAGTTAAAATATAATCAAAGTTAATACACAATTAATAAAAAAAAAAATTTAGACCGAAATCAAAACGATCGAAACTGAAACTAAAATAACTTAAATGACTAAAACATATTGATTTCACTGATGTCAAAATCGAAACGGATACTTAAATCTTAAAAAAAAAAATCCGTTGTAGAAAATAAAATCAGATGCGGGGGACAGATTTTTCTCATCTACCACCCCAAAGGAATGGGGTGGGGGAGGAACGTGTCCTAATATTTCATTTCAAAATCTCATCGTTTTGATGATTGAGAAAAATCACTAGTAAACCCTAAACATATGCATCACATCCAAAATCAACCACCAGATCAAGCGTTGCATTAAACAATTCCTCCTCGACTGAAACTAGCAACCAATTTTTAAAAAAAATAAAAAACCAGAAATATCAGTAAAATTACTGCTGCTCTGTGGTGGCGATTGTTTATTGGTTCGATTCATGCCAGCGAGCGTCCTCACGACATCAAATCGGCAGAGGGAGCTCGTCCATCCTCATCGCATCAATCCAACCCAAATAAAGCAAAGGAAAAAAAAACAAAGAAAGGTGTATGCGTATTGGGGAATGGGGTGGGAATCGCGTGAAACAGGGAGAAGGATAACATAGAGGGCGATCGCTCAGGTCAGCGGGTTGTCGACATGCAAAGCTCCTCTCCGAGATAGATACAGAGAAGGCCTGCGATCCGGTCTGTTGAGCTTGAATTTTCGAAGTCGTCACGGCGATCATCTCCATTCTGACATCATAGCCGAAAACAACAAAAATCCTAACTCTGAATCATCCTGAAATTTAGGGAAAAAAAATCCTGACTATCAATCCTCGCTATTCCAAGATCAAAAAAAATCCCAAAAGAAGACGCAAATCCATTCCAAGATCAAAGCAAAAAAACGCAAATCAATTCCAAGATCAAAACACAAAAACGCAAATCCATTCCAACATCAAAACAAAAAGACGCGAATCCATTCCAAGATTAAACAAAAAAAGACGCAGATCCATTCGGAGCTCGAAACATAAAACAACGCAGATTCATGCCAAGATCGAAACAAAAAGACGCAGATCCATTGCAAGATCAAAACAAAAAGGCACCTAAAGCTTAGCCCTAACCGTCACGACTCGCCGACGAACACAACCGCCACAATGACAGTTGTGCCTTATTGGAGAAATTTATAGAGAGGCAGTCTTAGGGTTTCGTAACGGGTTGGGATCCGAAAATAGACCGGGTGGGGTTCTGTTGACTCGACGATAGCATGTATGATGGGTTGGGTGAAGTCAGGAGACTCACCACGGATTCAGTCGCTGCGAATGCGAGATCCGGTCCCTTGATTTTATAGCCAAGAGTCTAGGTCGGTGGATCTGGACTGGATCCGGACCCTCGGATCCAGAACCTAGGGACCGAATCTATCGCCACAGTAGAATGTATTCGCAACCAAATCAGTAAACTCTGCCGTTAGCGTCTCTATCCATTCGTCCTTTGATTTAGATATTGTGGTCAAATTCAAACTGAGAATCCAAATTAAAACATAAAAAACTGAACTGATCAAATTTTTAATATTTAAATATTGATCTAACTAATAAATAGTTTAAATTTTTGTAAAAAAATTTTATATCCTTAAATATATTTATTTATTAAAATTTAAATAAATAAATAATTTAATAATTTAATAATTTAATTTTTAAAATAACGTAAAAATAATTTAATTATCTTGTTAATATTTAGATGATAAATTGATTAAAATAAAATAATTCTAATTCGGATTTCGAACTAAAGACATCTTAAAACCTCAACAAGTTGATATTGACTGTGGAATACATGCTTCAATGACGAGTTATAATTAACCAAGAGTACCAACATCACCATAAGTTTGGAAGCAGTACATAATTTATCGATTATATGGTTTGGACTTACGTTATGTAAATTAAATGTTTATTTTTTTACTTTGGAGTAGGCTATTTTTTGTTCGGAATTTATTTTACACAACTAGGACTGAGAACACGAATGCCACGACATCTAAAACTGATGCCGCACCCCCATCCCTCATCTCTCCACCTCTTCAAAAATCTGAAAAAATAAAAAAGGGTTCCGTGCTGACAGGACCTCCTCTCCCACTATTTTACCCATTCACTAAATGCGAGCAAAGCACAAAAATACACAACCAGCAACCGACGACCATAAAATCACACAAAAACATAGGTAACTAGGTACAACTGTGGTTACTCATTTAAGGCACGTTTGCCTACCTTGGTGGAATTGAAAAAATGAATCAATCTATCAACATTGGTGGAATTAATGCAAAGCACAGCTTTGTTGTTTGGATGAGTTTTTTCGAAAATTAAGAAAATCTCAATTCTGACAACTCTATCTTAAAAAAGAGATAACTGGGGACACGGAATAGTACTGCTGTTGTTCAAATTGAAGAAGATAACACTGGGCAGAGGAAGTAACAGTACCAGAAGGATATCAAGAACGAGATCTACAGCGAAAAAATCCCGGAAAGTGAATCAGAGACCTCGGCCGAGTCAGAAGAAGAGATCCAAAAAACTAAGGGCCCGTTGAGATAGACGAAGAAACAAACCCACGTCCACCCGAAGCTTCCGACTCAAATAAGGAAGGAATCCGAAGAAGATGAAGGATAAGAGACGGACATAACCCACCCAAGCGAACAGATCGGAACCCATTGAAATCCCCAAACCGTAACGCGAACCAGCATCCTGATCCCCATAATCAACTGAAATCCCCAAAACACGAGAGAACCGCGAAGAACAGAACACCACACAAGAAAAACGATCAAGAGAAATCAATAAAAGAAGAAGAAGAAGAGGAATAACTACAACTTACCATAATCGACCGAAAATCCCAAGTTAACGCCAGAATAACTTCAAAAAGCCATCGAAGCTAAAGAAGAGAAAGACATACCAGATCCGCCGCCTGAACGACCAGAACAGCCAAACCCGAACGAAATCTCCAGGCTCGAATAACCGCATCATGAACCATAAGAACAAGAAAAAGATTAAAATCTGGAACACTGAGAGGAAGATCAAATCAAGAATATACCTGATCGACTGCCAGAATCACCGGAATCAGCAGAAACCCTAAACCGGAACATCCCCACCGGTGTGGAAAAAAGGCGGAAAGGCTGCCGAAAACCATAGAAACGCCATAGAAGAAGCCAAATCCCCCTGAAATCGAAGGTAGTCAGCACGAAAACGGGAAGATAGAAAGGGAAATCGAGGGATCTCGATCTAGGGCTTGAAGAGGGAGGAGGCGAAGAGGAGAGGGACGGGCCGGAGGAGAAGAAGAGAGATGCGATTCGTCACTCGGCTAAGCGTGCGCTTCCGTTGAGACAGTCGAACCTTATGTCGGGCTCCATGTTTATAATTTTATATGTCGCTCATGATCTGGTCGTCCATCTTCTGGGTGGCGGAAACAGACGGCTGCGATGATGGCATTCGGATGGATGGCGGGATAATTTTTTAAAATTTTTGTCAAAGACGCTCAATATTGTGGCCCAATCTAAGCTTGAGAGACGTTTTCTCTAATCCTCGTCTTGCTGGGTGCTGTCCCCGCGGCGGCTATGGCCATGGCCGCAAGCCTGGTGGTCTTCCCGCTTTCACCAACCAAGACCCCAAGGTTTCTCAACCCAAACCCAACATTAGAGTTGCAAACCCCCTTCCCCAGCTACGGCCAATGCCCCGGGGGAGGGGGGGCGCCACAGGACACTGGCGCTCTAAGAAACAAAAGAGGGAGCAGAGAATGTAGACGAGATTACTGAGAAGTATGGGCTTGAGTATGGATTATGGAAGGTAAAACTAACTGAGAATTCTGTCTGCTTTGAAATTTTGAGAAGCATGAGCAGGGTTTTGGACTGTGATATAGATTTTTGGCTCCAAATACGGGGAGGAGAAAGGAGCAGGCGAGGAGGTAAAAGAGAAATAAAAAACAGATCAAGCAAAGGAGCTGCTGGCCAAGTATGAAGGAGCTTACCTGGCCACATCCATCACCCCCTCCTTGATATCCTTCACCCTCTGGTACCTCCTTGTGAGTGCTGGGATTGATGTCCAAGCTCTACTCCGCAAGGTTAGTCTTTCAAGATTGAATCCTCCGATAGGTTATCCAAAGTAAGAGCAATGAATCTGTAAGTTATAAGACGGATATTCAATTTCTAGGCTTTGATTTTTGGTACAGGTTGGCATAGCAGCTGATGAAACTGGCGAGAAGGTGGGGACATTTGCACTTGCATTCCCTGACAAGGCTGCATCACCAATCAGGTTTCCACCAACAGTGGCCCTCACACCAATTGTGGCAAGTTGGATTGGGAAGAAGGGAGCCTAGGAAGAAAACAAGTAATCCTGACGCGAGGACGTAGAAAACGAGGGGAGGAAAACTAGACACCGTTTTGTTTTAGGATCGGGATCAAAATGGTGATTAGAATTACAATTAAAATCAGGATCAGAATTAGTGGATAATTTTTTTAAATTAATAATTTTTTTATTAAAATTAATGTAATAATAATTTAAAATTCGAAAAATTATTTAATTTTTTATAATAATTTAATTTAATAATAATGTAAAATAAATAACATTAATTTTATAAAAAAAATAATTTTAAAAAATATTAATGTCAATCTTGATTTTAAACCAAATGTTACATTATAATTCGGATGAATATGGATGGAAGACACCAGCAGAAAAAAAAATAAAAGGGTGAATTGCATATATCTCGTTAATATTTTACTAAATTATGTATATATATATATTAAATAATTTAAATATTTTTTTTTGAAATTTTATCAAATTATATTTTTTTGAACTTAAAAAATTATATATGACTTCTCAAAAATTATTAAATTAAATATTTTTCTTCTAAATTAAAAAAATACATTTTTTATATTATTTGATATATTGTAACAATTTCATCATATATATACTTATTATTAGAATCAATAATATTTTTAAAATATATATTATTTAACGTTATCTATATTAAAATAAAAAGATGAATATGCTCCCAACTTGGTTAGAAAAACTTTTGTAGTTATATCATTATTAAAAAAAAATTTCTCTTATTTGGTTGAAAGATTTATCTCATATTAAATTTTATTCCATTAGTTGGTTTAAACTAGTTTTAGTCTCATCTTAAATTTAATTTAAATTCGAGATGTAAAATAATAAATTTGTTATGATATAGTTTAAAATTATTTCAGCTTGATCTTAACTAGAATATATTTTCAAAATATTATAAGTTATAATGATAAATTTACATATGAAAATATTTTTTTTAATACATCAAGTAATCTAAAAAATTATAATTTTTAAAGTTTCGAGGACAAATATGTAATTTGAAAAAAATTTCAAAAAATCATATATAATTTTTTAAGTTTCAAAGAGACATTTGTAATTTTGGTAGATTTTAAGGAGTTATGTGTAATTTTTTAAGTTTGAAGAAAAATATGTAATTTAATAAGATTTTATTGAATTATATGTAATTCACTCAAAATAAAAATAGGGAAAAATTCGCAAAGTAAAAGGCATTTCGATGTGTTTCCTTCACACATAAGGGTTTTGTGATGGCGTCCTTTATTGGCGGTGCCAGTGTGACACTGCGGGCCACACTCTGGAGCGTGTGGGAAATATTTTGGTTGTATTGAACTTGCATGGTTTCGTATATTTGAGCTGAGGCAAGAGGCAGCAAGATCGTACAGACCATGCGATCCACGGCCCAGAAATTTCATCCCGTGAAACGCCAAATTCTACTTGATATATATACAGGACAAAAAATGAAAATTATTGTGTATGTTGAGCACCCTTCTTTAGTCAATAGACTAAGCACCATTCTGCACCTCAAAATTGAACAAATTACAATCTTTTTGTAAGAGTCCACTTTTATTTTTAGAAAAAATTTCCTACACCCTAAAATTAGTAAATCCTTAAAACTCCTTCAATCTTTAAAATTTATATTCAAATTATTTGATGTGATATATATGATAAATTAATATTTATTATCAATATCATCAAAAAAAATATAAAAATATTGTATATTTAGAAACCGACTATTATGAGTAAAATAGACATTAGTCATCAAAATTAAATAAAAAAAAAATAAAAAAAAAATAAATTGATCAAACCAAGTATATATAATTATAAAAATAATTATTACGATCAAAACTAATCATATATGAATGGAGGAGATTTTCAGGAATGTGAAAATATATCAGAAATTATAGAAAAGTTTCCCTTATGTTTAATATTTACAAAATCACTTGCATTATTAATTTTATTATTTATAAAATTTCCTGCATTAAATTTTCGTGTAAAAATCAAGATTAAAACTAAGAAAAAATTCTCTAATTTACTAAGATTAAAATTTTGAAGTTGTACGAATATTATAAAAATGAGAAGGGATTTCATAGAAAAATTCATTATTTAAAAAATTAAAGAGGTTTCTTTGGAGAGAAAAATAAAAGGGTTTTTTTAAACATCTATCATATCATTTTCTCATATTATTACAAAATGTTTAAAAAGTTCCTAGAATAGTTCAAATAAGTAGTGTTTTTGTAAAAATGGAGTTTAAAAACTATCAAATTCAATAATTTGTTACGATGAATTTATTTAATAGCAAATTTAAATGGGCAGGCCGGGCTTTTAGTCGTTATTCTGTAATTTTTTAATTAAAATTTTTAAAGGTTGTATAAAATTTTTCAAATATATTTGTGTTGGGTTTAAATGGGCAGGCCCGGCCTATCAACAGATTTAGTATAGTTTGGTAAAAAAAATTGCCGGATCTCGACGGACCTCAAACTTATTTCATGTCCGTGGGGACGACTTTGGGCCCTCCCAAGTCCGTGCAGGCCGGGCCGTTGAGAGCCCCACGATGGAGCCCATATTTCCATATGGCACGTGTTCGCTGGAGCATCGCCAGATCTCCATCGATGGCCGAGGAATCGAATCTGGAGCCCGTCCGTTTTTGGACCCCGTCTCAGATTAAATTAGATCAAAATTAGATTAGTAACAATCCCGTGCCTGTTTGTTAGCGGCTCAGATTAAACTCTCTAGATCTTTCCGTCGGCCCAATCACGTGCCTGTTTGTTAGCGGCTGTGGGTTCTCTGCTCCATTTCAGACACCGCACTCAATCCTTATTCCATGTGACCTATTGGTTATTGATGGAGAACACTGGGCCCCACATCGGCCCCATTGGCTCCCTGCATAGTTAGCTGTTCGCGGCTCGCATCCGCATCCCGCTACTACCCAAGTACCAACCTCACTCCGACGGGTCCGGATTCTGTGGCTGCTGCCTCAGCGCAATGAATCCCTCCTTCCCCCAAAACCCAACCCAACTTATCCGGCCGCACTCGCATCGCCTCGCCTCGCCTCGCCTCCCGAGAGAAAAGAAACCACCGCCGTCGCCGATGGCCTGCGCCGCTCCTTCGCTGGTGACCCCTACCCCACGGTCATTCTCCGGCATGGCAGCGGTTCCCCTAGCTTCCCTGTCTCCTCCGACCTCTCGCCTGGCCCAAACCCTAGCCTTTCCCTCTCGCTTCACCGGCTTGTGGAGCGGCTTCAGCCCTCGCTCTACTCGGATCGTCTACGCTCCCAGATCTTCCAAGAGGAGCATCGTCGTTAATGCCGTAAGATAGATCGTCGCCATATTTGCAATGTTCTCTCAATTCTATATACCGTTTCGTTTCCTGTTTATCTATTGTTCTTTTGTCGGTCATGGATGCAGAGTGAGCTGCCACTAGTTGGAAACCCCGCGCCGGATTTTGAGGCCGAAGCCGTCTTTGATCAGGAATTTATCAACGTAATGCAGATCCATGCTAAGTGTTGGTGCTTCTTGTTCTGTTTTTTGGTAAATTTTAGGCTGGGGGCCTGGGATGAAAGGTCCACACCGGGGATTTCAGCGTTCTGACTATTTTGTCAGTACAATAGTGCTTCAGTTTATCATTTTTGTATGTGAGATGAATGCTTTCGTTAGGGTTATTTCACTGACAACCGATGAAACTGTTTAGCAGCAAGCTAAGGACGTGATGTGGTTGGTAGAATCCTTGACCATTTTGTTAAATTTTCGTCCTGAGTGACAGAAAACTGATAATCAAAATTGGGTCTTTCCTGACTGGCGCTGAATAATTTATCTGTGGCATTGCTTCTCTGAAAACTAGAACATCTGGGTCACACTATCGCTTTTTAACTTGGTTGCACTGCTCAAAAGACTCGTCGAACTAACTAAAAGTGATGACTTCGGTTTTAACTGGTTGCGCTGTTAATGACAATGAGTCTAATTTAATACTGAACATCAACTCTACAATCGAATTTCATATGTAACAGTTCAATTTCCTTTAAGTAAAAAGCAAACTTATGAACAGTGGAGGGTAAAAAGCATATTAAAAGGTCTTTGCATCCCATATATGCTGACTATGCATATTGTATTCTTATGAAAGACTAATCCTTGTTGATGTCTACAGGTCAAACTCTCAGATTATATTGGCAAGAAGTATGTGATTCTGTTCTTCTATCCACTGGATTTCACATTTGTCTGCCCAACCGGTAAGTTTTATGTGTTCATTTATATATGTGAAACCTGACAGTTATAATGTAGTGTTCATTTGGATGTTTATGCTTTGCCTCTTATTATGACAGAAATAACTGCTTTCAGTGACCGATATTCAGAATTTGAGAAGTTAAACACAGAAATTTTGGGTGTTTCGATTGACAGTGTGGTAAGTTGGTTGGTGTCACATTATTATAGTTTAGGCGATCAAAGATAAAGTTGCTATAGATTGTTTCTAATGTTAAAGATTCAAGATCTGTCTGCTGAATCTACTGATTATTTCTTCAAGCTGATGTCACTAACATGTTTCATCAGTAGCTGCTATTGATTTCATTTCAACATCGGTGCACTCAGATATGTGTTCGTGAGATAGTTGCCTAGCTTGAATAGTCCTAACTTTAGGGTCTGTTTTTTTTTCTCTCTCCAGTCAACAAGAATATATGACTGGAATTGTCACAAGGGAAACACTTCTAGAGAAACACATGTTAATGAATTGCATGAAGGTAATGGTGGCTTTGGGTACTTCAAGCTAGATAATTCCCTGACCCTCCACTTCAGAGGGTATCTGTGTAGGTTGGGAGCCTCTTTGCCATGATACTAGTTGACTGTGGAGCCATATACATGAGCATGCTTATGGAATATTCAAGTCATTGTGATAATGTTTTTCATTTTTTATGTTCTTTATTATGGATCTCTTAGCAGTAAATATATTAAAACCATTTTGAGGAAGGGGGAATCTTTTGATTGACTGAGTAATAGCAAAGTTATGGTTGGTTGATTATGTCAACATGAGACTACTATTGTATACCGGTAATCTCTAGTTTTCTTTTCATGGCCAGTCATTCTGTTTGAAATCTAAATTGATTTTATCCATGACCATTTTCCCTGTGTAGTTCTCCCATCTGGCGTGGGTTCAGACGGATCGGAAGTCTGGAGGGCTTGGTGATCTTAAATATCCCCTTGTGTCTGACGTGACGAAGTCAGTTTCCGAGGCTTACAACGTGTTGATTCCTGATCAGGTAGGAGATTCTTCATTTTGGAGAAGAGGCCGTGTCTGGTCTGCTCTGTTATTATCATAATTTTCCTAGACTATCAAGTTTATCATTCTGTGATTAGGTGCTCTGTTTGAAAAGATTGTGGATGTAATCATTTACAAAGACCTAACTTCTTGAATGAATATTGGATTATCAGGGAGTTGCATTGCGAGGACTATTTATCATTGACAAAGAGGGAGTGATCCAGCACGCTACCATTAATAGTCTTGCCATTGGTCGTAGTGTGGATGAAACCTTGAGGAATCTTCAGGTAAAACTAGAGATCAAAGTGGGCATACTTTTCCTTCAAAAGCTATGCCATTGGTGTTTATTCACAAAGAATAGTCTGAATCTGTGACAGGCATTGCAATTTGTCCAAGAGAACCCGGATGAGGTCTGCCCAGCAGGATGGAAGCCAGGGGAGAAGTCCATGAAGCCAGATCCCAAGCGCAGCAAGGAATATTTTGCATCCGTTGAAAGCGTTTCTCTTTGAGTAGGAGTGCTGTTCCTTGGGTTGAGTAATTTTGTTTCCTGATGTTGTTTCCATGTTGATTGCTTACCCTCTTGGTTTTGTTGAATCAAAAGGGGAAGGGTCTTCATGGACTTATAAATGTCTTTTATTATTGTATGAATTATGTCTATTTGCCTCGTTAAATCAATGTTTTGGGACATAATGCCAGTGTTCATTGTTGTTGCGTGGTATGAGGGAGATAATTAAAGAGCAATTATATTATTTTTAAAAATGTGAATTTAATATTGTTAATTTTGCCAATGAATTTCTGCACTTCAATGGATGTTAGCTTTATCCATCTTGTGGAGCAGTACAGAATAGTTTCCTTAATTCGTTTTATATATTTTGCTACTCTCTTGTTTAGTTTCAGATGCAGGGTAATATCTTTTTTCCCCCTCTTCCCTCTAGAGTGCTGATTGATTTCTTAACGGAAAGAATTAAGATTTCACAAATTGTTGTTTTGTTTTTCAATATTGAAACTTGATATAAAAATCCCTTCTACATTGCACATAAATTCATGAAAATGGTAACCTTGGCCAGTTGGCCACGTCTAATCTGATTAACAATATCAGTTGGTCACGGCTGCTTTTGGAGGAAGAAGATTAAAACTGTTATTCTTCTGTCTTAACTTAGAAAAAAGCAAAGAAAAACCTGCCAAGGAAATACAATGCTGGATATTTCCATACAATTGAACGCCCTTGGTGCTTCTCCCCTTCTTTTAAGCCTTTTTGATCTCTTTCTCTTCTCCTTGCCTTCTCCTCCTCCTCAATTATAATTTCAGTTAGCTCACAAAGTTATTTTTCTTGAAAATTCATATTTGATGCTCTCCTTGGACCTTCAAAGCATTGTATCAAAATACCCAACCCACTTGCGGATGTTGCGCTACCGGTGCTCTGAAGCCCTCAAACTCTTCTTGCTGTTGCTTGATCACCTGTACTCTATACTTACCATATCGTTTTTAGATTTCTCTTCCACTTTCCTGCAAAATGGTGATTCCAGCGTGCACTGCTTTGTATATTGTCTGCCATTGTTAACACAAATCTTAATTCTTCCTGTGTATGTTTTTGTAGATTGTATCAGGGAAGGAATACACCTTAATACTTGATCCATTCCATAACATATTGTGTAGTTCACTAAGCATTCCAGTCTGCCATTTCTGTTTGCAAATCATTCAAATTCGTTTGGAAATTGATGGTCCACATTCTTTTATCCTTGGCTTATTTGTGATGAGGATGTTTTATAATTGATTGGCAATCTGATCAACAGAAGTGAGGAGTTTGGTGGGACAGTCTGGTCTTTCAGGTAATAGTGATCTGAACTAGCTTTTTTATTGCATCGGACCTAATTCCATCATCTTTACATGACAAGGCCATAATTTCTTTCCTCTTTACTTGTTGCTCCTTTTCTTCATTTGCAATTTGGGATTTGAGCGATCAAACATTGATGCTCACACCAATTTGACGATGTCTTCATAGCCAAAGAGGATGCCTTTGGCCACATCCCACATGGCCACGTAGAATAGACAACCCAGAGATGCTTATGGAAGCTGGCATTAAAATGAGGGAAGCTTTTTGAGCAGATAATGCCGCATGATGCTTTTAATGTTGAATTGTGATGAGTACTTTATTTAAAAGGGTTTGATTGGGTACATAAAGAAGAGATATGAAGTTTAAAAGGAAAAAAGAATCCTAGATTTCTTTTCTTCTTTTTCTTTCCTTTGCTTATTCTGTAATTATCATGTGTACATTAAATCTAAATAACTAGCAACATAAGAAATGGAGAAAGGGTGCAGTCGCAAGGATTATGTTGGTTCCCTCAACTGTATTCTCTTCCCCCAGTCACTCCTTTTATAGCACTGCAGTGTGTACTTTTCCTCTCCTGATAGTTCTGAGAGCCCTTTGTGTGTCTTTTGGACCATCTTAGACTGTAGCTTTTGACTGCGACCAAGATCAGTTTGAAAAGAGAAGCACATTGTAGCACACTACACTCTCTTCCTCGGAGAGAATAAACATCAAAAGTTTTTGAAGCTGTATCATGCCACAAGTTTCACCTCGTTCATCTGTTTACAGAAAAATGGTGACATGGTTTTTGGCAAGAACATCTTCATTGCGTGTGTTGCTCGTCATTGATCGTCATTGTTCTTTTGTTGTGAATTAGGGCGTACTGATTATTATTTTGGAAACATTAACAGAAGAACAGGAATGTGATCTAAAACCAAGCTGATACTCAAGACAAATGCAACTTGTGATACAGTAGCATTCATTTAGTTGGTTGTGTCTGTTGAAGCATTGCTTTTTCTTATGGTTCATTAATTCATTCTGTCCCTCGATCAATTTGTTTTCTAATGTCTTTTTTATATATAATATAAAATTGAAGTTCAGGCTTATGTGTGGGAGATGCCAACGATCAAATCTAGCATTAAAAAACTCGACGGAGATGATTGAGGAATGAAGAGAGATTTCTCGAGAGCTGTGTTAACTAGCGCTAGCTGTATAATATTCATTCTCATTCTTTAACCAGCGTTTAGGAAGTGGTGGAGATCTTTTTTCGATGCAGATGCACGCTAATGGCGATCTGTCTGCAAAATGTTCCCCCGAGCAAGCTCCGCACGGTTTAATTTGTCTCTGAGCATCTGCCAAACAAGCGATTTCACCATTGCGGACAGAAACTAAACTGTTGAGGCTGGTGAAACCTAGCTTGAATCTCCTCCGTCAATGGTAAGTTTGGGCAGGTAAAATCATGCATCATTTATCTTATGTCTGTGTGTCAATTCTCTTTATTTTCTGTTTCCAGTTATCTGGGAAGGCGTGCTGTTATTCTATTCAGTAAACTTTTGAGGGAACTGAGATGCTGGAAAACTTTAGCTTTTTTATGGGATTATTAATATCATGTGAATGGATGAAATGAGAGGAATGTTTTTTTTTTTTTTTTTTTTGTTTCTCGAGAGTGCGTGTCTTTTTTGAATCAGAATTAAGAATTAAGAATAGTAAACTATTTTTATAAATTAATATTATTTTTTTAATTATTTTAAAATTCGAAAAATTATTTAATTTTTTATAATAATTTAACTTAATAATAATATAAAATAAATAATATTAATTTAATAAAAAAAAATAATTTTAAAAAATATTAATACTAATTTTCATTTCAAACCAAACAATACATTAAAGATTTAGCTGTCCTACGCGGTGGTGTCTCGCAGGAGCCTGCTTTATTCTTTGTTCTTTTGAAGTCCTATAGGGAAAGAGGCCGTACACAGTTCCCGAATCCCTTCAGGCAGGCCCTGGGCCACCACTCGAAAGCTTCATCTCTAGTGGGCCCTTCAAAAACAATGGGCCCACTTCCTTGTCGGTCCACGTCCATCTGTCAAGATCATTTGTGTTTATCGCCCTTTAATAGATTATTATCAAATAGACAATCGTCGTTAATGGGATGGGTAGAACGTCATTTCCTATTTTCTTCCGCCGATTATTTGGTGAAAAATCAAATCTGGCAGCGCTATTCAGCATGTGGCCGTTCTAGCTTTACAGGAATCGACTAGGCTCGAGTCGCGTAGGTCGGGACTAACACATGAAAAAACAAAAAAACGCTATTTTTTTTATTTTTTATTTTTGGAAATAAAGTGTAAAATATGGCTTCTCAGGGAATTGAAATTACCACGCGGTGAAAGGCTCGATCATCCATGTATTCCTGAGACTTTTACCATGTAGATCATTCTCTAAGGCGGACGGTGGGTTATTTTGACCGGAAAAAAGATGGAAAAATGTGATGCGTGACGTTGCAGGCAACGGCCCGTAAGCCCAATGGGCCAAATACCAATGACCGACCCGGTGGCATATATTTCTCCATAAAGGGAAACACTTTTTCGATAAAAAATGGGAGCAAAAATGAATAGAAAAGGAGGGGAAAATATGCTACAAAAAGGATCCAGCGCAAAGATTACAATGCTGGTTTTATGCTTGTACATTGACGTCTGTTTGTTTCTTTAGATTTTTAAATTTCAGGGATTTTGGAATATCAGAATTTTAAGGTTTGTTTATTTTTTTTAATACTAAAGTATAATAGGCCCCGAAATTGTAAATTTTTAAAAATTATGAAAGTATTTTTGGATTAAGTTTGGGCTTTTGGATTAATCTCTTATTATCTAAAATTTTAAATAATTATTGTCAAGCTAAATATAATAATTTATAATTCGTTTGAACTCCAAAAGTATGATTTAATCATATTTTTCTGAATTTAGCAGTAATTATCATTCCTCTCCAAATACGTCCTAAATTATTAGTATGTACATGTATAAAGTGGAATTCACTGTATCATCTTTATTGGCAGTACAAATACACATCACCATCATCATGAGAGGAAGAGAGGGAGAGAGGGAGAGAGGGAGAGAGGGAGAGAGGGAGAGAGAGAGACAGAGAGAGATATGGGAAGAGAAGGCAAAGCTGATTTGCCTTTGATGCTGCTTGTCATCACATGCATTCCACTTTCCACTACAAAATCACCTTTGGACCCCAATTTAACCTCCCCTACAAGAAAAGCACAGCCCACATATCCATAAAACTTCCCAATCGTTAAAGCAGAACTTGAAGAAAAGATAAAACAAAAAAATTGTGAAAAAAAAAAAAAAAAACTAAAAAGCAGATAACTACTTCCAGATACATACTCCACCTGCCCTGCTCTCTCTCGCTCTCCCACACATCCACCACAAAGACCTATAAACAAGTATCAACACTATACTACAAAGATTGACAACCTACCTACACTAATCTAAAGCCAACAAACACTTCCATTCTCTCCTCTTTCTCTTCACTCTCCTCTCCTTCTTCTTCATCTTTCTCTCGCAATTCAAATACCACTTCCTTATATCCTACTACTCTGGTACCTAACTTAACCTCCTCCACTTCTTCCTGGCGGAACATCACTGAGATGAGAGCAGGAGGCTGTACAGTGCAACAGGCCCTCACCGCCGAGGCGGCCACGGTCGTGAAGCAGGCGGTGAGCCTTGCGCGGCGCCGGGGCCACGCACAGGTCACCCCCCTCCACGTTGCTCACGCGATGCTCTCTTCCTCCACCGGTCTCCTCCGAGCCGCCTGTCTCCAGTCCCACTCCCATCCTTTACAGTGCAAGGCCCTTGAGCTCTGCTTCAACGTCGCGCTCAACAGGCTCCCGGCCTCGTCGTCCTCCGGCCCGATGCTCGGCTCCCACCAGCCACATCATTACCACCACCACCCTCCGTCCCTCTCCAACGCGCTCGTAGCCGCCTTCAAGCGCGCGCAGGCGCACCAGCGCCGGGGCTCCATCGAAAGCCAGCAGCAGCCGCTGCTCGCCGTCAAGATAGAACTCGAGCAGCTGATCATCTCCATCCTCGATGACCCAAGCGTCAGCCGGGTCATGAGGGAGGCCGGCTTCTCGAGCACCCAAGTGAAGAGCAACGTGGAGCAAGCCGTCTCATTGGAGATATGTGCACCCGCTTCCTCCAACCCCAACAAGCCGAAGGAGCTCTTAACTCCACCTCAGGCGACCAAAGCCAGCAGAACTCCGGAGCAAGTGAGGAGCGAGGATGTGATGTGCGTGATAGACTCTTTGGTGAGCAAGAAGAGGAGTCTTGTGGTGGTAGGGGAGTGCTTGGCCTTCACTGAGGGAGTAGTGAGAGGAGTGATGGATAGAGTCGACAAGGGAGAGGTCCCCGAAACTCTGAGAAACCTCCAGTTCATTACGCTTCCTCTGTACTCCTTCGGGCACATGTCTAGAGAGGAAGTGGAGCAGAAGGTTGGGGAGCTTCGGTGCTTGGTGAAGAGTTGCTGCGTGGGAAGAGGAGCTGTGCTTTACTTGGGCGATCTCGAGTGGGCAGCTGAGTATAGAGCTAGCTGTGGAGACAAAGGCGGGAGCTATTACTGTCCTGTGGAGCATGTGATCGTGGAGATTGGGAGGTTGATGTGCGGCTCAATTGGAGGTGAAGGCGGAGCTCAGAGGTTTTGGATCATGGGCATCGCGACTTACCAGACTTACATGAAGTGCAGGGCCGGGCACCCATCGCTAGAGACTCTCTGGGCTCTTCAGCCTCTGACCATTCCTGCTGGAAGCCTGAGATTGAGCCTCAACTATGATGAGTAAGTATCTCAACCATGAAATGATTCCTAGTACTGATTTTTCGTTGTTACGTGAGAATGAATTTGTCATAATTATGTTTCTGATTTGATTTTGATTGCTTGCATTCTATAATTCATTCAATATCTTTTCTTGATTTGCGATGTATGAACATGATTTGCTTCTGTTTGCTTGCTATACGCACGAGGAAAAGGCTGCACTCTAGTTGTTTGCAAGGTGGGTTTTCTTATGAATCTGGTAGGAAAAGTTCGAATCATGGCTTTGTTGTTTTGAAAAGTAGGACTCTCAGTTTCTCTTCTTTTTATTCCTCTCATCTCTTACACCTTATTTAAAAAAAAAAATAAAAATCGATTTCTTCGCTGGTATGCTTTGGTGCTCAATTTTATTTTATAAAAATTGAAGTAACCATCGTTTCCTAATAAATGCACTTGTTTTTCCTTTCCCATTCAAAAATGATGCAGCTAAAAACATTAAAAAGAAAAAAATTCCCTGCAAATGCACTGATATCAGTTACTGGCTTTCAGTAGCTCAAGGTGCCAACTGAAAAGTAAGAGAAGCGGGGAGTCTTTTTTCGGGACATTGATAGACGATAGAGCTAGCAGCCAGCTAAATTGCTGCATTGATTGCTCCGTCAAGTTCAAGGCCGAGGCTCGAAGTCTCGCAAACACTTCAAGCAGTAGCCGTGGCTCAATCTCCACGACTCTCCCTTCATGGCTCCAGCAATACAAAGAGGAGAACGAGGGAGATCCCTCCATCGATCAAGTACTCATCTTAATCTGCATCCGTTCCATTATAATTTAAGACGACATAAATATTATATGCTTAAGGTTCTCTCTCTGTCTGCTTATATAGGACTGTATCCAAGTGAAGCAACTTTGCAAGAAGTGGAACTCCTTTTGCAGTTCATCTCACAAGAAGCACGACCACCCTTCGGAGATGGCTATACATTTCTCTTCGGCTTCTCGATCTTCTTCTTCTCTCTCCTCCTACGATCATTATGGCTTCCAGCAGACCCAGCAACCATGCCTAGCAAGCACCAAACAGCCATGGCGGGAACACCATCACTGGCTGTCCGAAACAATGGACGAAGGTTACGAAGGCAGAGTTCATTCCATCTTAACTAGCGGCAACCCTAAGTCTAACCCTAACTCAGCTTCCTCCACCGACACCATGGACATGGAGTACCTGCACAAGTTCAAAGAGCTCAATGCCGAGAACCTCAAGACGCTGTGCAATGCATTGGAGAGAAAGGTCCCATGGCAGAAGGACATCGTGCCGGAGATCGCAAGCACTATACTCCGGTGTCGGTCGGGAATGGTGAGAAGGAAGGATGGTTTGAGATTGACGGCAACCAAGGAGGAGACGTGGTTGTTCTTCCATGGGTGTGATGGTCAGGCTAAAGAGAAGATAGCTAGAGAGCTTGCAAGCCTCGTCTTCGGTTCGTATAGCAATCTTGTTGCCATCTCATTGAGCAACTTCTCGTCGACGAGGTCAGACTCCAGCGACGATTTCAGAAACAAGAGGTCGAGGCAAGAATCAAGCCATATCTACGTCGAGAGGTTCTTTGAAGTGATCCGCGAGGACCCGCACCGGGTCTTTTTGTTGGAGGACATAGAGCAGGTCGACTACTACTCTCAAATGTGCATCAAGAGTGCCATGGGGAGAGGAAGAATACGGAGTTCAAATGGTGAAGAAGTCGGTTTAAGTGATGCCGTTGTTATCTTGAGCTGTGAAAGCTTCGATTCGAGGTCGAGGGCTTGCTCACCGCCAGTGAAGCAGAAGTCGGAGTGCGAGGAGGAGAAGGAAGATGAATGCGACAAGGACGTTGGTTCGGGAATCTGCTTGGATTTGAATCTTTGTGCCGGTGATGAGGATGCAGACGATTGTTTTCTTGATGACATAGGGCTTCTTGAATCGGTGGACAGATCCTTCTTCTTTAGTTTGCCAGATGACTTGTGATCTGTGGTTACTCTTTGTTTTTCGTTTGGTCTTTTCTTGATCTTCTTCTTCATCTGCTGTGATGAAACTTGTCTTAATGTCCTTTTTTTTCCCCTCGCTCTCTCTGTAGTTGTGAAGAAAACAAGGGTTTGGTGGGCTAAGCTATAGTTTCTCATGTAGGGGGAACACATGTATATTGGCAGCAACTTTGTGGAATTGGTTTATTGGTTTCTGTAGTTTTCTGATCTGAGTATCGCTGTCACGCATCTTTTTATTTCTTGTTTCTTTTCTTCTTCAATGCTGCCAATTTTAACAAAACTGTGCAAAACTTTTAAGAAAATGCGCATAAAAAATGGCAACAAAGACGCATGAGTTCATGGATGCTAGACTACAGCGCGAAGCAAATTATAGTGGCGTTTTTTGGAATTGTAGTGGTATCGTCGATCGAATAAACCCTGACACCAATTTTAGGTTTCCCTAAAGCAACAGTGTAGTGTTGTCGAAGAGAAACCAATTTTCTTTTGTTAACAGCACAAAGTCAGCATGAAGAGTAGTACTTTTGTTGAACGCCAATCTCCGCGAACACTTGATGTAGTGTCAGGGGAGGGGAGGCACTCGCCACTCACCACTCGTAGTCGTAACATATGAGTTTGATATATTCCAACATGACTCGCGAGCATCCATTCCCTATTTATTGGTTTAGGCTTGGGCCTAGCTACACCGGTTGGTTGTGGATGATCGATACACATTTTCAAAAAGAATGTTGCTGCAAATAGATGAATGTACCTCCAGGAAAATGGCCAATATTAATTGCTCCTGATCTCCTCATTGTTGGCCTGAATGCCTTGATTCACGATAACTTAGAACATATTGCAATAGGAACATATAATACGGTTTTTATGGACTTGTAGGAGCAATAGAATGATGGGATGAGGTGCGCTAGCACCCATTTTGAACCGGAAAGAAACGCGGCAGGGGATTAAGGCATGATTCGTAACTTAAGGGTTGTGCAAAGGGGGATTCACTTTAGAAGGCAAAGGCACAACAATCTTCCTTAAGAAATATCAAAAGGGCACTACTTTTCATGCATGGTGATGCGATTTGAAAAAGAATGGCTTTTGCTGCTTTAGATTTCACAAACCCAACATTCTCATATTTGGAAAGCAGCGGGAGGAGGAGCACGGTAAAAAGACTAATACAAAAATAAAGATAAGCATCCAGTCTTTTAAGGGCTTAAAGTTTGCTGCTTTAGAATCCAAAAAAGATAATCTTCTCTACTCTTGACACTCGAAAGAAAAAAAAAAATTGAAAACCTACGTGTAAGTAGGGAATTTGTCGTGTGTGGTTCTGGAGAAAAGATTTCCTCTTTGAAACAGATGGATATTTGTGAAGCACAAAACGAATTTTGGGAAGGAGGGAGCATTACACTATAACTCGCGTCTCACATGCTTATCCTTTCTTTAGAAATCGCATCATTAATATATATTCTCCTCCACTTTTGGACAACCTCTCGCAATACTTTTCTCCAATCTCAAAAGGCATAAGCCTCACTTGGACTGCTTTCTTCTGTGTATTTCCTTTTCTTTAATTGATCCCGTTTTTTCTTCGTTTCTTATCAGTGAAGCTGCATCTCTCCTTCCCCTACCTTCTTTCTATCTCTCCCTCCCTCTCACACATCAGGCGATAAAAAGGCATGGTCTTTTTCAGTAATACTGTTCGTTTGTCATTACTCGCGTATATCTCACCTACGTGGCATAGAATATATGTAGTTGAATATGGATAACCTTAATTACCAAAGTTAAAATGAAAGTCCTGTCTTGAGATGTTTCGTCGTGTGATTACCAAGATCAAATGGGGCTTCACTGTCATCATTCTGATTACATTGCTGATGCTCACCATGACAAATCCATTTTACCTCGTCTAAACAAGAGAAGTTTAGTTGGAAACAGCACTTAATCATCGAACTTCTTTTATTAGTTGTCATGTCATAATCCACAATCTGAGGGTTTATACACATAACATATAAGACTAGTACGGTGGTCGTTATCCTTGTGAGACGAGAAAAAAAGATACAGGGCAATCGCTTGTCTTTTGTGAGATCTAAGGAGGATATGAATCTGAAGCGCATTTTGTTTTGTTTCACAGGAAAAGAGCAAAAAATTCTCCACATATTCCGGGGGACGCACGACAGAATGAGACAAATCCTTGTAGCAGTGGACATCGTCTCTCCAAAGGTTTGCACGCCGAGATAGCGGTGGTCCTTCTTGCATGTGCATGCGACTCCACGTACGCTGCTCCGGCTATTAAATATATATAGCCGCGTTTTATGTTATTTTATTTTGATTTGTTCTGATAGAAAATATGAGTTGCATGATAATGATTATTTACTGAGATTAAAGTGATGGCTGGAACAGAAAACCAGATCTCGTGTGAAGGATGGCGAGGGAAAGCGCACAGAGAAATGGGAGCAGGAACGAAGGGGCGAAAAGAAATGCTTGTTTATGAGGACGTATGGGCAGGAGAATTTTTGGGAAGCTCAGTCAATTTACAAGAGTTCTCGAAGCTCAAGACACAATTGTTTCCCTCGCATGCAGTGAGAAATGAAAAGAGAATGAGAGAGAGGGGGAGAAATTAAGTGTAGAAAGTAGGCTTCGCTTTGGTTTTGCTTTGCATTTGGTTTTCCAACAGCTAGCGATCCTTCTTTTCATAAATTGGCATGAAGCTCCTTTTTTGACTGAAGCACAAATCCGATGTAAATAGCTTGCTTGCCGGCGCTCCACCGCAGTCCCCCTTTTGTTTACGAAAAGCTCCCGCGGTCTTCCTTTGCCGTAATAAGATTCTTGTTCTAACCAATCGGACATGACACCATCGTATAATAATTCATCTGCTTTTAAGGCAATAATGCGTTATCATCTTCTTAGTTAACGTTTGCAAGGAATAATTTAAATAAAATCCAACCATAAGCTGCTACTTTTTCAGTTAAAGCCCAGCCCCGGTATAAATCAGATTTTAACCATCGGCCCAGACGTCTTAATCTGCATTTTCAGTTTTATTTTTTAAAATATGTTATTTATATTTATATATTTTATTTTTATTATAAATTTAAGTCTAATTGGTTAAGACGTTCATCCTAAGTAATCCCGGATGGATTCTTTGGTGATGTAATTTTTTTCTTTCATATTAATTTATTTTTTACCGGAAAATTTTTTTTTATTTAATAATTTCAATATAATTATTTAATAATAATATAAAATAATTAATATTAAATTTATTAGGAAATTTTTAAAAAAATATCTTGTCCTCGACCCTGAACCAAACGGGCCGCTAGATCCTAATGAAGGAATCTTTGAGACTGCACCATCAGCAATCATTTGATAGGCAATAACTGTGCACCTTCAATTTTGCAACCGTTACGTTCAATCCCACACGAGAAGTCCAAAAGTAATTAGTAGCGACCCGGCCCGGCCCGACTGATAGGACTGGGCCGAGTCACAATTGGATCCCGTGCCCCAAGCTAAAAGCCCATGTGCTTCGTGCATCTTGAAATACACGATAATTATTGAAAAAAAAATTTTAAAAAAAGGATTACTTTAATCCAACAAGCATCAGCCTTTACCCGGATTCTACCATTATTGTCATTTGGCAACGCGTCTACTCACCACACATAGTTTATCACTTGTTAGATGCTTCATCTTTTATTTTCTCCATTTAATCTAATAATAAAACACTTTAATCTGGCTCTAATAAATAATAAAGTGAAAAAAAAGAGAGAGAGAGAGAGAGAGGCGATCTCTTCTTCTTTGTTTCCTGTTCACTGCCACAACCTTTTGCGAATTGTTTGGGTCGGGAAGGACGGCCAACACGCGTCCCGTTTCCGGCGAAATTCTCACCAGATAAATTAAATTAACTTAAATTTTAAATTATGAGCTTTTCTCTCTTTTTTTCAATCCATTTTGGACTGCGGAAACAGGGCTCCTCCGGAAGCAGTGGGCAGAGAGAGACTAGGCCTCGAGCTTTGCCCGGCGATAAAGAGAGACGTCACTAAAGTGATGCTGGTCTTCTTCAAAAGAAAATAAAAATAAAAATTTAAAGAAAAAAAGAAGAAAGCCAATAGTATGAAACATGATAAGGTGTATTGGATGGGAGACATACTCATTGCACCAACATCATCCTACTTTGCAACAACCGATAATCTTCACACTGAAGCTTCTTCTTTCAAATGTTTTGAAAACATTATTTTCCCAACCTTAAAGGAGCGAATAATTCTTTATTATTCTGTTTTTCTGGTCATATATCATTTCTGAAACAATGGTGAGTCTTCTTGTCGGTGCTTGCCTTCCTCTCCCTTTACAAAGCGCTGCCACCCTTTTAGGACCTTCAAGCTAAACACCTTTTGACATAGACAGCTTGCCTGCCTTCGCATTAACCTTAAGTAAAATTAATTACGTCATTCAAGTAAGAAATTCTACTGTCAATATTTAAACCAGTGAGGGATGATGTTCTGAATTGAGACAGTTTGAAAAGCCAAAGTAAAGAGAATTCACAGCTTTCCGTCACGCATATAAAGCATATTTGTTCATTGGTTATCAAAGGCAACATGCACCGCACTCCTCCTTCCTTTATCGTGATTGATCTGTCTATAACAAGACAAGCCTCTATACCAGTCTTTACCTAGCCCAAAACTCAGGCAGAAACAAAGAGAGAGAGAGGGAGAGACCGAACATGGAGACAAAGTTTCCACACCTTGAGCTTTTGCAGACTTTGAGGAAAGGAAGCTCCCATTGGTTTCTTTTCCGTTTTATTTTGCTTCACTTCCTTTCACTTGAGAATTCCTGCGTGGAAGTAAGGGAATTCTCGGATCCGTAATCCCTGCAATCCACTCATTGCTAGTCTACGAAGCATCACCCTATCTTATCCTCTTTCCGCAAAAGTATATGATATATCTATCAGATAGATATCTGTATCTGCAAGGATTTCATCATTAGAAAGTGATGATTGGGGGATCCAAGGTGATGGGGTACCAGCCTATGTGTGATGCTTCAGTTCTAGGGAGAAGGCCAGCGTCCAACCATGTGTTCTTTCTCTTTTATCTTCTTTTCTTGAAGCCAAGTTTCATGGTGGTAGGGCTGGTCAAAAAGGAAATGGTGGGAAGGAACTACACATGCTGCTGTGGAATGGAGCACAAGAGATATGAGGATGATGTTTCGGGAGAACCATCATTGAATGGGAGTAAAAGCCGCTTCTTACTGTGTTACAACCTATAGCACTCTCTTCACTGTCTCAGTAGTGGCGAACTCATGAGAAGCCAATCACCATGGAAGGCCAATATGTAGTATTTGGGGAGGGCTCCTACCACTTGTGCCTTGGATGTTAATGTCTTCTTTGATTTAGCATAATGATGCGGTATTTTCTTTTTAAACTCAGACATCATCCTTAATATATAAAAATAATGATGGAAACACAACCAAGACATTTGTTCTCAACTTGCAAAGAGATTCAGGACTTTGTTCGTGACCCCATAGTTGCAGTCATGAAGTTAATCAAATGATCACAGAGGGAGGAAAATTATCACAATTCAGAAACAAAGCGCGTGTTTTGGAACACATTCTTTCGAATGTTTAATCATCATCATTAATCAGCAACACTTTCCAGTTAAGGCTTACAAGCCTTCGCAACTGCACATTCTTCACCGTACGTTGCATTTCGCTTTAAATTGCAATCCATTTCGGGGTACGATCGATGATACCGCATAATTACTTCTGATACAAAAGCTTAGTCAAGGGAACTAATAACCATAATGAGCAGAACCCGAGTAGGACAAGAGTCATTACAATTATTATAATATCACGTAAGATAAATTAGTTTTACATCGAATATTGAATAGATATAATTTAATATATATAGAAAAAAATATTTATATTTTATAAGCTTAAGTTTTGAGATGATTTTGTGTCTGACTTATTATATTAATTCGATTTGACACTCTTATGATTTTTTCAACATGTAGTATCAGAGTTTAAAGTTTGAAGTGGTGTAAATTTTTAAAATCGAAATTAATATGATGATGCGACTGAATTAAGTCGCATATTAGTTTTTTTTAAAAAAAATTAAAAATTGAGACAAAAAACCCGTTAGTATGGGTCACACGGTGAAATTAATCGAGTAAAATAGTATTGTGATGATGCAACTGAGTTAACTCATATGTTAGTCTTTTTTTGAAAAAATAAAAAAATAAGACAAAAATCTATTAGTATAGGTCATACAATGGAACTGATCGAGTAAAATAGTTTTTGATTAAAAATATTAAAATTGATGGGGTCAAATCACCCTTAAAGAAAAAAATATTAGAATATATAAATTAGTTCCACATCAGATATTAAATAAATAAAATTTAATATATATATATAATGAAAAAAACTGATATATCATACGTTTAAACTTTTAAAATAATTTAATATTCGACCTATTATATTATTTTAATTTGACGCTATTTCGATTATTCCGTCAAATAATATATATATATATCTTTGAAGTTGATCCCCTATCATTCAACAACGCAGGCAAAATTCACGGCATTTACTAATGCTGTCCGATGAATAGCTTAGTTACAAACATCTCCGACGACAATATAATAAAAATAGCTATTGCAGTGTCCACCTGAAGTGCCGGTAGCATCAGAAAATGGTAGATCCCGATTGTACTATCATTCAATTACAAGCGCGTACAACATGATGACTAGCTTCTATTTTTCTATATATCCAAACAGAAAGAAAAAAAAAAGAAGAAGAGAGGAATAGCTTCTATGGGCTCGGGTCCTTCCCGGAACCCATCACAGAATGAGTTATGAGCATTGATCCCCTGAGTGTCATCTCTTCAAGTCCGCGGACCAATGGTAGCATGACCATGTCTCAAACTTCAAAGGTTCTCCATCCCGCCTGAAAGCTCAAGTGCAGACAGTTTGTGATGTCCATTCAACGCACATTCTAACAATAGAAGGATTCCGAGCAAGCCATGAATCGTTTTTAGAATGGCTATGCAAATCCTCGGTGAACAAATTGATTTACAAAACAACACGGGAAGAAAGAAACATCTGCTACTTTCTGAGGAAAAAGAGGTGTCGAAGGTTTGCTTTGGGCTGGGCCTGAAGACTTGCAATTTGGGCAGGGCTTGCGACAAGATTATTGGGAAAGCTTGAGAATACCTACCGTAGACAGGGATCCAAACCAGACCAAGTACTAGTTGAAATGGACCAGGCATGGGTCAGATGGGCCAGAATTGGACCGGCCTCGGGCAGTTCCGGAGTCAAGTCTGATGACTCAGCAGCTGTGGACTATCGGTATCTATTCTAAGGAAGACGTGAGTTTGAGGAAAGAATTCCGGCGTCTGAAATCATCTGAAACATTTGTCAGAAAAAAAAAAAAAAGAGACAGTTTTATGAGTCTATGACAAGGTAATACCATGACAGACAAAGAAATGTTTTTTGCTATTTGAGACGTTCTAATACCGAAACTATCAAAGACTATGAAGAACAGAGACAAGGAATTTTTCTCGGGCTGTTTGTTGCTATGTTGTTTATTCCTCCTGAGAA
Source organism: Trichopus zeylanicus subsp. travancoricus (assembly GCA_005019695.1). Classification (NCBI taxonomy): domain Eukaryota; kingdom Viridiplantae; phylum Streptophyta; class Magnoliopsida; order Dioscoreales; family Dioscoreaceae; genus Trichopus; species Trichopus zeylanicus. The sequence goes on from RXID01014345.1 coordinate 121,013, forward strand.
AATAAACTGCAAGGAATGGAACGCAAACGTAAATAGAAAGCTTCAACACTGACCGGTGTTTCGACCTGATAAGTGATTTAATATCCAAGAAATGTCCAAGCCTTTTCCAAGTATCTTCTAGTGCTGCTCCTTATCAACCAAAATCTGAAAATTTTCAATATTATTTAATATTGTGATAAAATTAGCTATAAATTCTTTTAAAATTTTCTAATTTTTTCAAATATTTTTACAAATTTTATAATATTTTAAATTTAAAATCAAAATATAATTATATCATAATCAAAATATAATTTTAAATATATATATTTTTTGATTGAAACGAGAATAGTTTTAATCGAAATAACCAAAATAACTATAATTTATTAGTTCTGGCCGATGTGGAAACCGAAAGGGAGACTTAAGGGCCGTTTAGATCGATTTCGAATTTGGAATGGTGGAATCAAGAGAATTGAGTGATTCCGGGGAATTAAAAGAATTATATAATTTCAATGTTTGTAAGAGTATTTTTTGAATAGAATTGAGATTTAACCTATTCATAAATTTTAAAATTTCGTTGTTTGGTTAACAAATGAAAATGATTAATTAGAAAATATTTTATTTGTAAATAATTAGAAAAGTATAATCATGTTATTATTAAATATATAAAAAAATTAAAAATAATAAATATTTTAAAAAAATCAAAAAATAACATGTTATGTAAGTAAATTATAATCAAATACAGATTTATTTAATATAATTGTGTGATTATCTTGTCAAATAATTTTTTAATAAACATATATATACTTGTTGTTTAAAAATAATTATTTGTAAGCAATTTGAGAAATAAAATAATTTTAATTTTGAAATTATCGAGCAGCCTTCCGGCAACATGTATTTAAATATCTGAATAGAGAAAATTGGGTCTCCGATTTTCCCACCAAATTTGGACTACTTGAAATTGAATTAAATAGCCTCTAACTGAAGTCCTAAAACAGTATTAAACATCAATATTATTATTCAAAACACTCTTAAATCTCTGGAAATAATTTATTTGAAGTCATTCTACAACTCAACAAACATGCAAAGAGAGAATATTCAACAGAAACCATCAAAACTATGTCGATCTTATTCTTAGAAACATTGTGGGATTTTAAGAAATGCATTCTTCGAAGCCAGTCAGTCATCTTGCAAGCAGAACACATGCACAACAAACCCATTCCTCCACATCCACACGTGGCCATATTGATCTTGAAACCCTCCACTTCCAGGAACAAGAAGTAAATCTAAAAATCAGATTTTGAAACCCTCCGCACACTGCGTTTTCAAAACCTTACCTCAAAATCAAAAACCCCGACTGTAATCTAAATTTAACATCCTAATTCAACCAAAATACTAACAATTTAGCAAAAACATACTATAAATTAAAAAAAAAGTAGCGGTCGACGACTGTGGAGCGACTGCATGCGCAGAGCAGCACGGGCGGCGACAATGGTGGACGAGGGCATGAGCCGGTCCGAAGCAGTGCGAGTGCTGGTGGCAAGCGCACAGGCGGCATTGGCGAGGGCGTGGACACAAGCGGCACGTGTTGGTGATGAGTCGGCACAAATCGAGGCAGATTGAGCAACGAGAGAGACGAGAAAGGTCGATCAGCCTTCTGCCACTACTGCCGCTCTCACTCCAAGAAGAATTGGCATCTTCTCCGCCAACAAACAAAGAATTGAAAATCAGAATTCACAACTGCTTCAAATTATCTAATTCCTTTCATTTTTAAATATAGAATTAAATCAAATACAGTAATATAAAAAATTGACTTTCAATTTTTTCTATTCTTTTCGTTCCGAATTTTAGAAATTGAACCAAACACCCTCTTAAAACCTTACTCATGTTCTATCATTGTACATTCCACATTCTACTTCTCCTATCTCAACTAATTTAAAGCTAGGAAACAAAAACCAAACAAGCTGAAACAGAGTTGGGAATTTGAAACCAAAAGAGGTGCATAGATGAACTCAGGCGGAGCAATCCATATTCAATAGTCGACGACGTCGCACTGCGTCCTCGTAAATCCAGTGTTCGACGAGCCACTCGTCACCAGCGGAAGCCCTAGTGCGCACTTGACACTAGTGCCGTATCTCCTCGTCACCGCCGGCCCGAACTTGTATCGAATGCCGCCGTACAGCCACAAGTCGACGTAGAAGAAATCTCTGTCCCAGGCGTTGTTGAAGTCCTGCACGCCAGAGTCGCCGACTCCGACGAAGGACATTCCTGCGAGAGCCAGGCTCTGCTTAGAGGTGTTCTGCTTGTCCTGGAAGAAAGCGGCAGCACGACGAAGGCGAAGCGCTGGCCGTAGTAGTATGTATCAGCCTCGCGCCAGTCATAGTAGATGCCGATGCGCTTGTTAGGGTTTCGGATGCTGAGCCGGGCCGAGAGGTTGTAGTAGAGATTGGTGGTGCGGCTAGTTGTGAGATTGAAGCGGCTGAGGGGGGCCTATTCTACGGCTACCTGGATCTTGGATGGGCGGAAGATGAGCCAGAGGATGATGAGCCAGACGATGAGGACGCGATGCCGAAGGCGATGCAGAAGGCGACGAAAGACTTGATGGCCGTGCTGAGGAAGCAGCAGAAGCATGTGCAAGGTTGCCACAGTCGCTGAGGTTGTGCGGGGATCGCAGGGCCGTAGTACCCGCCGGCGATGTGGGCTTGAGGCGGGGATTGATACATGGTTTTTTTAGGGTTTCAAAACGCTAAAAAGAGTGTAGAAGAAGGTGGTGGTGCAATGGTAAACGAAGTGGATGATAAGGATGATGATGTGATGGTTTATATATCTAATTCGGTTGACATAGTAAGAAAGAGTTTGTTAAATAGCGAAGACTTTGATTTGTTAATCAATGGCAATTGTGGCTGGAAGCTAGTGATTAATACTTGTCTGAAGGATTGAAGGCATATATAATTATAATTTGGGACGGATCATCCCAATGTTAGCCGCGGACTTACTCCTTGAAGTATTATGATATATATAATATAAAATAAGGACTTACTCCAATAAGAAATAATATAAAATAAAATTTAAAAAAAGACTCAATGATATATATAATACACGTAAAATAAGGTTATATTCATAGCAGAGCAAAAGATTCACTATCAACAAGTTTAATAAATGTTTACAAAAAGGATTTCATTTCCTCTTCTCCAATTAAATTTTTTACCAAGTTTTGAGTACACCTGCATATTTAGAGAGAATTCTCGAAAAAAATATTATGAATAACTAATATGAAAGACCACTAAGAAATATAAAAAAACTGCGCATGAGAGTTGATACGTACATTTTTTTTCTGTTATCTATTATCTCTATTATTCTCTTTTTATTTCTCTCTATTTCAGCTACAATATCACACTAATTATAATTCTTAATATTACATAATAAATATTCAAAATTATACATAAATTTAATTTCAATATTGGATTTTAATTTTAACTCAAATTCTAATTAGAGTTTGAGACATCTAAATTCAATAGAAGTGGTCAAATAAGAACTGATAAGGCATGCGTGAAATGGTAATGGAGTTTCGTTACTTGTGTTCTACAGTTTCAAAATGACAAACAGGGAAGACTCATAAACCTATTTAGTTATAGAAAATTACTTTAATTTTTTGAAAAATATTTTTATAGAGATAAAAAATTAGAGATGTTATTCAAAAGTATTTTTTTCCTAATTTTTAAAAATTTGAAACTAGTTTTTTATTTTCTAAAATTGTATTTAATATTAGAAAACACTTTAAAATTATTTTTTAAAGTTTCCTTTATAACTTATTTCTACGAAGAAATGCGTATTTTCCCTATTTCTCATTTCCGTATTATTTGAATGATATGTTTTGTACGAAAAATTTATAATTACATTATATTTAAATTAGTAGATTTTTATAATATTTTTAATTTGAGGGTTGTTATTCACTTAAAAAATAAAATGAATAGTCTTGAAAAATAGACGTAAAATTAATGAAATATAAGAATAACATGATTTTGTATGTGTTTTTCATTTTTCAAATTGAAAAATTAATTTCATATTTTACTGAGATAAATATATTTTCTATATTTTTAGAATTTTTTGTAGAAATAAAAATATAGAGATAGAGAAAAACATAAAAAATAAAAGATAGAAAATATTTTCTGTAACTGAACAGATTCTTTGGTTGTTAATTTGGATTATAGCTGTGGTTGGTCCTTAGTTTCGGTGGGCACGAGTTTGGCCGGCCTAGGACCATTTAAAGCCGAATATGGATTGGCCCATTGGGCTGACCCGATGCTCACGGCAACTCACAGAAAACTGGCGACCCGCTTCTCCTTGAAGTTTCAGATGCAAAGCCATGCGGCTCCTAACGAACAATGCCTGAATTTCAATTTCTGACCATATTTTACATGGACCATTGCTTTGAACCTAAATGTTATAATGTCAGGTGTGATAAATTAGTTTCACATCGGATATTGGATAGATAGGGTCCAATATATATAGTGAAAAAAACTCATATCCCATGAGTTTAAGCTTTTGGGATGGTTTGGTGTCCAGCTCACTATATTATTTCGTTTCGACACTCTTTCGGCTCCCCCAACAAATAGTACCAGAGCTTCAGGTTCGAAGCTGTGCAAGCTCTTGAGACCGAAATTATCGTGATGGTGCGATTGAATTGAGTCGCATCTCACTATATTATTCCTCATCCTAGAGCTGCCGGTTGCATATCCTCTGAGACCAAGAACCTCTTGCCTTTTCTATGAATCAAGAAGCGTCGACCTCCCATCTCACAAATCATTATAATGAACTAAGAGAGGAGTCAATATGGATGGAGGCAAATTGACTTCGGCGGGAATATGCCGCGTTTCCCCGGCGTAGGGAAAGTATGTCGTCCACACCACACTCGTAGTCAACAATTTCACTAAACACGATCGCCTAACCAGATAAAAATGGTTTCCAGGAGACACCAAGGATTCCACATTGCGTTCCCTCTTCGGTGCGCTCAAGCATGGTTTCCCTTCCACCAGTTACGTCGTCATGTTTGCTTCACCCGCGGAAAGAGACGTCGTCGAACGAGAGCACTGCTCGACCTCTCTCTCTCTCTCTCCCAATCACTTCGAGAGAAGCCCGCTTTCCACTTCTTACAACCAAAATATACGCAGCTTTACTCATTAATGGACTATTAAGCCAGTTTTATAAGAATACCATTGAGAAGAATCCCAGTTCTATACATATAATTAAACCATTAGCTTAACCTAATACTAAGAAAACTAGCTTCTTCCCTCCCATTTTGCATGAAACTATTGACTATTTTAAATCTATAGTTTTTCACGTTACGATATTTACAACAAAAGCAAAATATTCAATAGCAAAGCACGAAAAAAAAGAACTATTTGCATTCATGCAACGCGCCATTTTGCGTCTCATAGTGAAATTTGCCGGAGAGAATTGCTTTAATACATCAAGGTCCTCTCATCAAATTGCATCCAACGTCCCTTGATCAAATCTATACACCATTACACCGTATACATGTAATCTCGCATGATCAACAGTAGCCCCTATTTGTTACTGCACCATTACGATCACTTCTTACTAAGATTTATTCGTTTATACCTTCAATTAACTAGTATAGTAAAGAGATCTAAACATTCCCAATACTGAAATCCAGAGAGAGAAGAAGAGATCAGGATGACCTTTTCATTAATGAGTTTGTCTTCAGACATCGACGCTGCAGGTCGAGATCTGCTGAAATTTGAGGGAAGGCGAGTACCCATTGGCCTTCCCGTCGTCGAAGGTGAGCAGAGCCGGGCAATTGACGAAGATGTGGTAGTGGCCGGAGATCCATGAGCCGACCTTCCACCGGAGGCGGCCGTCGATCTTGATGTAGAGCAGAAGCAGGCCAGCAGACTTGTCCTCGGAGACGGAGTTAGCGAGGTACGGGGCGATGGGCACGGTGAGGCCGTAGAGATAGGGGGACCAGACGTCGACGTCGCCGTGGCCCTGGTAGCCAGGGGGGAGGGCAGCTGGGAGGGTGATCTGCTGGGACTTGTAGGAGGCATAGGCGTCGAGCTTGTCGTAGTAGATGCCGACGCGGTCGTTGGGGTTGCGGGAGGAGATGGTGACCTGGATGACAACGTTGAGGATGTTGGGGGAGGAGAGGTTGAACTGGAGGACGGAGGCGTCCTGGAGGTAAAATCGGGGCTTGGTGGGGCGGAGGGCCAGCCACACGATCAGGATGACGAGGAGGACGATGAGGATTATGGCCACGATGCAGGCGAAGATGCGACGGTGGAGCTTCCGCCGTTTGCAGGAACCGTGGTTGCCACAGTCCTTGGACGACATCGTCGCCGGAGATTTAGGATTTAGAAATTGGGAATATCGAGGAGGAGGAGAAGTGAAATGTGAACGATGGGGAGTGGAGGGAGGGGGAGATAAATATTGGCTGGGTATTTATAATTCGGGAATAAAGCAAATTAATTAATGTATGATGTAATAAAAGCGGCGAAAAAATAGTGAAATACACAGAGAGCATCGAAGTAAGGAAATTTTGCACATGACTCCTAAAAATGTTGATTATTGTCATGGAGGTCTCTGAGCACAAATACTGAACAATAGAGGCAGTTATATGGAAAAAGATGCAATTCCGGGAGGGGAAAGATGGGTTCGATTGGACATGCCAATATATGACATGTTTTGTTAATCCAATTCGAAATCGACTTGAATTAAGTAAGTTCGAATTTGTTATAAGCAAATTTGAATTGTAATCGGATAAATTTGCATAATTTATTTATAACTCGATTTATTTATTTATTTATTGAGATTGGATCAACCAATTAACTAATTAAATTAATTTAAATTATTTAACTTTTTATCTTATAATTTTTTTAGTTTTTTAAAAAATTATTATTTATAAATTAAGTATTTTTTATTATAATTTTTTTTAATAATTATATTATTAATTATTAAAATATGTTAAAATTATTAATATTAATAAAATATTAATATGATTTATTTAATTAAATAAGTTAATTCGGGTCAAATTGGATTATGACCCGAACTTAACTCATTGAATAAATGAATTAATTGGAATCATATCAAATTATTCGTTTAAAAATCACTTCGAATTTGGGTTAAAAAATTTCATTTCATTTAATAAACAACTTGGATTTGGACTAATCCGCTTAATATAATATTATAAATTTGATATGATCTCGTGAATCCAAATTATCAAATCTAGGTTCGATGCAAAAATAACTGCAGGGCATGGCTAGTACAGGGATCATCCAATCAACAGGTAGACGTAAGTTGAGTAGGACAAATTTCAAGCGATGGTGGGTAGCGGATATGGAAAACGATGACTTTCCACAGCAGCGTGGCTTAGTCGTACTTGTAAAGGAAGGCGCCGAGTAACGCATATATAGGACTAGAGCTGCATGCAGTATAAATGTTGTAATAAGAGTTAATAGAACAGTAAAAATCACAGTTAACGGCGAAGTAAAAAATAACAGAAGGAATAAATGGGATAAGAGAGTTATTAGTAAGATAATTAAGGTCAACTAGCTTTTCCTCGGGATTGAAATATCGAGGAAGGTCAGTGCCTTTCCCATCCAGCTCGAGAGCTGTGAAAAGTCTACGCACCGACTCAAGGGCTTTCTCGTCGACGTACGGCCCAGATTTTGGCATCCAGGTACATCCCGAGGCCCAGAAGCGGAGGATGCGCGCCCGAAAACACGCTTCTTATAAAATAAAGGGATAATTACGGGTGGCCCCCCGTAATTAGCCTTAATTACGGTTAACCCCCCGTAATTTCCGTAATTACCCCCACCCCCTCCCATTCGCCCATATTTACCCACAGCCCCTGATTGTTATTTAATCAAAATTTTACCAAAAAATTCCGATTTTACCCCCGTTATTTTTACACATACACCCCTAAAAACTTATTTTTTATATTTCACCCCCCGGATTTCGGAATTTTGCAAATAAAACCCAGAAAGAACTCATATTTACAACAAAGTCCTCCAAATTCGAATTTTTGCAAACAACACCCCGTTGCGCGGGCGAGAGCGGAGGAGGAGGCCGGCCGGCAGGCCGCAGAAGCGGAGGCGGCGGCCGGCGGCGGGAGCGGAGCCGGAGGCCGGGCGGGCGGGAGCGGAGGCGGAGGCCGGCGGAGGGAGCGGAGGCGGAGGCCGGCGGCTGGAGCGGAGGAGGAAGCCGGGGCGCCGGCGCGCCGTAACGCGGGAGCGGACGGCCACGGCCGAGGCCGTTCCGCCCCCGCGTGCCGGGGACGGAGGCCGAGGCCGGTACGCCCGCACGCGGGCGCCGGCGAGGACGGCCACGGCCGAGGCCGTTCCGCCCCCGCGTGCCGGGGACGGAGGCCAAGGCCGGCGCGCCCGCACGCGGAGGCCGAGGCCGAGGCCGTTCCGCCCCCGCGTGCCGGGGACGGAGGCCGAGGCCGGCGCGCCCGCGTGCCGGGGACGGACGGCCTAGGCCTTGGCCGTCCGCTCCCGCGTGCCGGCGCGCCGGCCTCGGCCTCCGTCCCCGGCACGCGGGGGCGGAACGGCCTCGGCGTCCGTCTCCGCTCCCGCGTGCGGAGGCCGTCCGCGGCCGCGTGCCGGCGGGCCGTCCGGCGCGCCGTCGGGCCTCCGGCGAGGGGTGTATTTGTAAAAATTAGTTTTAAAAAAAATTTAGAGTTATTTTTTAAAAAAATTTAATGGTCTATTTTTTAATTTGTAAATATTAAATTTATAATTATAAATATAAAAAACACTAATGTCTTTTTTGTAAAAATTTTATTTAAAATATGATTAAAAATATAGACTTATTTATAAAAAAAAATATTGAAGGGGTCTATTTGTAAATCTACAATATGAAACTTATAATTTTAAATTTTAAACTTTGAAACCTTCGATGACTTATTTGTAAAATTTATTTATAAAATAAATAAAATTTGGACGTATTTATAAAAAAAAATATTAAAGGTGGTTTATTCTTAAATGTAAAAAAAGTAAAAATTAGTTTAAAAAAAATTTTACAGTTATTTTTTTTAAAAAAATTTGAGGGTCTATTCTTTAATTTATAAATATTAAATTTATAATTATAAATATAAAAAACACAAATGTCTTTTTTATAAAATTTTATTTAAAATATGATTAAAAATATAGACTTATTTATAAAAAAAATATTGAAGGGGTCTATTTGTAAATGTACAATATGAAACTTGTAATTTTAAATTTTAAGCTTTGAAACCTTCGATGACTTATTTGTAAAATTTATTTATAAAATAAATAAAATTTGGACGTATTTATAAAGAAAAATATTGAAGGTAGTCTATTTTTAAATGTACAAAATAATAAACTTGTAATTTGAAATTTGAAAATTTTAAACTTTCACTGTATTTCGCAAGGCAACGAGCGGACAGCGACGGCAAGCCGGCAGGGCAGCGACGGCAGCAGCTGCGCAGGGACTGACGGCGGCAGCGGCAGAGCACAGCGGCGGCGGCGACGCAGATGCGTTTAGGGCTACAAGAAGAAGAGGGTTATATAAGAAAGTTTTTGGCCTTTTTTGTAATTCGGAATAATTTCGGAGAGGGTTACAAGAAGAAGAGGGTTATATGCGTTTCGGCGCGCCGGCGTCCCGGCCTCCGCCTCCGCTCCCGCCGCCTGCCGCCGCCACCATTCCCGCGGCCGGCCTGCCGGCCTCCTCCTCCGCTCCCAGCCGCGCGACGGGGTGTTATTTGCAAAAATCCGAATTTCGGGGACTTTTCTGTATATCGAAATAATTTCCGGGAGTTTATTTGCAAAAATTCGAATTTGGAGGACGGTTTTGTAAATCTGAATTCTTTTGGGGTGTTATTTGTAAAATTCTGAAATCCGGGGGTTTAACTATAAAAAATAAGTTTTTAGGGGTGTATGTGTAAAAATAACAGGGTAAAATCGGAATTTTTTGGTAAAAGTTTGATTAAATAACAATCGGGGGCTGTGGGTAAATATGGGCGAATGTGAGGGGATGGGGTAATTACGGAAATTACGGGAAGTTAACCGTAATTAAGGCTAATTACGGGGATCACCCGTAATTATCCCTAAAATAAATTGTCCCACGTGTACACATCACATGCATCTCCTCCGGTGAACTCCAGCAATCGTCAAAAATAATAATTATGTTCGAGTCCCTAAAATCTCGAAAGTACGTATAAGTCCCTGTTCTTTAATTATTCACACACCAGCTCCCGGAAATTATGCACCGGGTTACAATTTGGTCATCGATTAATTCGTCCCCACCGATTGTTAAAAGGTGACATCAATTTGAAAACCCGGTCATTTGGTCATACCGGAGAAGAAAAGGCAGCACTCAAAAGTCCCGAGATGTACCGAGAAATCTAGGCGACGAGTTGGTGGAGAAAAAGCTTATCGCACTTTTCGGATTTTTGATGGACACGTCACCTCGAGAACTGGAGGGCCCCGCTTGATAGACAGACAAATGGCCCGGCCCGTCACTTTTATTAAAACTTCTAGAACATCCGTTTTCCGATAGTTGTAATTCGTGAATAGTTAGACAAAATTTAGTTTTCTTTTTATAGAAATAGGACACATGGCATTACAAGAAATGGCTTTTATAATTAATTTTTTTAATAGTTTTTTTTTTTTTTATTTTTTTAATGAGAACTGATTGAAGGATGGACTGGAATGATGGCTTTCTCGGGTCCACCCGTTATATCGAATCATTGATGTGGCACCAAATTGTGTTGCCCATCATTTTTTTTCTTGACCTTTTGTTTCTGCACCTTGAGCTCTTTCGATTTGGTGGCCGCCCTATCCCACTGGATCTGGGGTTTCTTATCCATCCACATCACCTTCCATGGAACGTTAATATGAATAGTACACACTAAACCATGAGACACCAAACATGAAATGAAACCAAAACAAATAAATGAATATCAAATCCAACAGCAATCGACATTGAACTTCTACGACGGATTCTGCAACATCGTATGCTGTACTATTGAATCCATTCGCATGTAGAACCAGGATCTTCAGTATCTCCAAAGAAATAACAACCAGAATATAAGGGGGCACTGAAAGGACATACTTTTCCATTCCAGGACAAAGACTCTTTATGCTCATTGTCCCTTCGGGAATGCTTACAAATTGAATCTGTCCTAAAAGAGGTTTGCAGATAAATTCCAAATATAATCTGACGTTGCTCTGCTTAGTGATACAAATAAAGGAGGAAAGCAATACAGGCCCCCCAAGAAATTCTAAAGGGCAAAAGAAATGAAACTCGGAGAAAAAAAGGAGACGAGGATGGCGATAGGAAAGAACAAGACCAGCCGTTAGTAAAGGAATTTAATCTATAACGCTACTTCCAGTTTATCATGATTGGAAAATAACACTAACAGGGGACTGTAAAGAAGCTAAACCACAATTTATAGATTTCCTATGTCTCCTTTGATCTCAGTGCTTATTACTTTCAAAGTTATATGATTGGAAGAAGAAAGGGGGAGACACAAGACTGGTGATAATAATATCCAGGACTATTTGTATCACAAATCAATCAATCAATGACAAAGAGCCCTTTCAGTCCACAGAAAAATATTCAGCTACATATACCCATGGTTATTTCCTAAGTCAAGTTTGGATTCTGCTCCCTCATGAGTATAACAATAACAGCCCCCAATGAAAAATGAACATATAGCAACAAAAATAGCCTCACCAAGTAGCAAGACAAAGCAACAACCAAGTCATTCATCCTTCGTGAGGAGATCACAGTATCAAACTATCAGAGGTTTTACACATCTTTGTCGTCCTTGAAAAGCGGAGAATAGACCATGATGATTAAAGGGGATAAAAGAAAATTTTCAACCACGGCCCATGAAAAAAAGAAAGCACGCTCCAAAATGCACCCATCACCTCATCTTAGTTCAGTGGTGCAAACATAAACTCGGCATGGGGGAATGAGAGAGGTGGGGGCTAAGAAATTTTAGCATATTGCTTTAGAGATTTCGAATTTCTCATAGTTTCAGGGTCATATATATATATATATATATAAAATAATCACGTTCCTCTGACTAATTAACTCTATAGCCAAACCATTTTCTCTTTCAAGTTTATCTGATATCTTGCATGCATCCAAACACCCACAAAAGAACTGGAATGAGGTGATAAGGTTAACCACCCTTCAGTCTCTGAATTGTTGTATCAGCCATCTTGTCCGTATCATACCTTCTCCCACCAAAGAAAGTTTATTTATCAGAGGGGTGTCAACCCTCTCAATTGAGAAGAATCTTCCAAACTTCTATAATTGTGCAAAATGTAAGTGAGGGCGACCGTAGGATGAAGAGAAGTAGATATTCACATAATTCCATATGGTTAGCAAGTGACAACTCCATTGCGGTATCTATATATCTTAATCCTTAACATTGACTAATGTACTATGGTTCTACTACCATACCTTTGACTCCAAGTTCAGGAATTTCCTGTGCAGGTTTACACCATCCCTAGAACTTATCAGCAAGATAACAAATCCACCAACCCGATGCATCAATTAATATATACAAGCTGTTCTACAAATAAGATTCAATTTAATACCCAGGAATAATCAGAAACCATGTTGTAATACTAATCAAGATACTTGCTGCCACATGATTACTTAACCCACCTCAAAAGTTCACTAAGACCTCTGAGAATGTCTGATGACAAGAAGAGTGCAGAACCTACTAGTAACAAGGTAGCATGGATAAGGCCCAAGATTTCAACTAATGGACAATCATGGCCCATGGCCAGAGACATGGAAAAAGTTCATAATCCAATTCAATCCCAAACTTTTCGTCATCATTTTAAGTGTAATCTTCCATGCATAAAGACACAAGGACTTGTATCTCAATTCTCAGGTCCTAGTGTGAAAGATGTCACCTTTGTTGAACAATCTTTGTTATCACCATCGGTTACTCAAACATTGATCACTTATGAGAAAAATGCCTATGCATAGATTACCACAAGAATTTCCAGTTTGCAACTAATCAACATCCAAGTTCCGGGAATTATTGCTAACCTCGAAGTCGATATGTACAGAAATCCAACTCTATACAAGCTCAAGTCTATTAGCCGTAATTAAATCCAACACACTTTACTAAACTCAGCATTATGCGCAGACACAGTTAATTCAACAACACTGAGTGACCTCAAAAACATGCCAAGATACAAAAGCAGCATTGAACTTTCATACTGTAGAACGCAACAAGAAAGATAGGTCTCTTCAATCACAATCACAAGTTTGCACTAAACAACAAATTAAGCAAACAATTGGAACTACTGCAGCACACCAAAAAGATAAAGTTGACTAAATATAGAGCGGCATTGATTTGAGATATTGGGTGAGGACTCCAATTATATACTTCAGCTCTTGGTTTAACTCTCTAATCAAAGAAAACCAGGGAAGCCATGCATTCAATCAAAAAAAAAAGGGGGCGAAATCCAAAGCTCTTGAAACAAAAACAAAAAAGTAAAAGAGAGTCAGAGATTAACCAGGCATTGCTTTGGTGGCCCGACCATCCATCCAGAAGCGACCGTCGCATTCTTGAATCTGACCCTCACATCATCACAGTAAATCCTGATGCCACATTTCGCCGTCCTCCAAAACCCTGCTCGGAATCTCACCATTCCCAGTAGCCTGATTTGGAACCCCAACGCCCCACCTCCATAGGGCCGATCCTCTGCAATCCACTTCGCCGCATCATCCCTCTCCCCAGCAAGCCGGGCGCGAAGCACGGTGGTCCTGCGCTTTCCCTGATGGAAGGACGGAAGCAAGACTTCCGCAATGGTGTCTCGTCCGTGGAGAATGGCAGCAGCGAGGTGGTCATACTGGACGCAGATCTTGGAATTGGGATTGCGAACAGAGATTGCGAGGTCGAAACGGGATGAGGAAGAGAAGTGGAAGGATGAGACGGAGAATACGGGGATTGTGGGGCGGAGGAAGAACCAGAGGACAATAATGGCACCGCCGGTGAGGAGAAATAAGGCGATGGCGCCAGCGAGGAACCGGCTGAGGACAATCGTGTTGCGGCGGGACGGGAGGGTCGCCGGGTAGTATTGGACGCCTGCAGGAGGCGGCGCGGGGTAGGGGTAGGAGACGCCGGCGGGGTATTCCGTGGCGATGGGCTTCGGATCCATGGAAGAGCTCATAGTAGTGAAGCGACGAGCGAGTGAGAGGAGAAAAGGCGAAGAAAAACAAAAGTATGAAGCACGTGTGCGTGTGAGATTTCTACGGTTCTCCTTACTTTCTATGCATGGGGATATGCACTACACCAGGCAGTATAGCGCTGTCTGAGACAACAAAATCCAATGAAACAAAGCATTTATTGTAACAAAAATTAGTAGAGCATCAATGGCTGCACGAAGAAGATGACTATAAAACATGGAATTAGAGGGCAAAGGTTTTCACAAATTATTGTATGGAATATGAATCATGAAGAAGAATAGATGAACAGTTTTTCAAGCTATCACCGCTTGGGTTCCTGCCATTGTTTCCCTTCAAAAAATTCACCCAGTATCCGGTCTAAATCTTCTGGGGCGAATCTTATGTATTTCAGAGGGTTCTTTCCACTTTCAATCGATGGCCTGATTCAAAGAAAGACATGGTAAAGAATGAGGACATTATTCAAGTTTGAGCATAAACAAAATAATGACTATTGTTGATTTTATGGTGTCTCGAATTCGGATTTTCTGGATAGTCTTAATTATATTAGGAAGTTATTTAATAAGCCTAATCCTTATCTAGATTTATTTTTTACTAGAAGATTTAAATTAGTAAAAGTCTTATTTGAATCAGTCTTCTACTTTAATTCAAATATCATTAGGTCACATTTATAAATACACCATTGATGTAAGAGTTTCAATATAGAATGAGAGAGATATATATAGATCAATACTCATGATCGAAGTAAAACCTTTGCCCAAGCAACCCGCTTGTACTGACTCGCATGTTGTCGCACAACCCTCTGATGTCTCTGGACCCAGTCATCTCCCAATATATCCTTCGCTTCTGACCTGAGATGTTGCAAGGAACTTGCATTATCTGTTAGATGGTGTAGGACAATCATTTCTTCTGTATTAACATACCTGCGAACGGATCTGACCACGTAATGAATGTTGTTCATAAGAAACAAATAAATCAAGGCAGGATCCTTGTATTGCTTTGATTTGCCATCCAGATTACTCTGAAGAGCTTGCATTATCCACATTGTTACAGTAGCCAGTTGAGACTCATCTCCAGTATCAAACTCCTTGAAAAGCTGATTTAGTGTAGATCAGCAGCTGCACACAAATATTGACCATTAGAAGATGCCTTTTTCGATTATTGCATGAGATAATATTATTGAGTTTAGGTAAAGTACATAAAAAAGAAGAAACCAGAGCAGAATAAGGAGCTCTATGGACAAATGACTGAAAAACTAAAGAAAACCAGAAAAAATCATTAGGGTAGTGCTGGAAGACATAAAAAGAAATTTTACATGGTTAATCACATAGCTAGTCAGAATATTATGTTTCTTTTTAGGGTTGCAGAAATTTACGGCAAGTTCATGAAATATCCAATGCTTTTTCTTTTCTAGTCTATTGTTGCCTAACACTATACAAGCTTCTCCTCTCTTTTTAGGTCTATAGTTTATAATCAATTATTTCAAAGATCTGGAGCCTGAAAACTAACGAGAAAAATTATTGCATATAACTTATTGAGGAGAACATGCGGTGTATTTGATAACCCTGGTAGTAAAGCATTTTTGTCATTACCTCCCCATGAAGTTCACGCATGATTTCATACCTGTCTAGCAGCACAAACAACTTCTCTGGTGACCTCTTACTTCTAGCAATAGCATCTCCAAAACTAAGAAGTGAAGCTACACTGTTACCAGTGACTTCAGCAAAAACTTGGTCCTTGAGATGATCAGCAGCATCAAAGACTCAGATCACATATTTTTCTTTCTCCAGAAAATAGCAGTTTCACCTGTTTTAACCCTTTGTTAGATGACCAGAACAACGAAAAAGAAGCATATGAGAAAATTCAATTTCAGCGTAGACCTTACTGCGATTCGCATAAAATGAGTCCAACACCCAATTTTAGCCTCAAGGGCCTCCCATTGCATCTTCTGCCCATCATCTTTACTAAGTCTTTCCAAATTCCACAGCTGGTTTAGGCTCTGTTCAATAGCTGAAGCACGAGCTTCCCTGGATGCCAACAAAGGAACTCACACTTTTTATTTGATTCAAAGAGATAAAGGAGTCTGCCATGGCAATATGAGAGTATCATGTATTGAAACAAAAATGCCATTTCTTTGATTTAGGGGTATATGAGGCCATGGATTAATATAAGCAAGGTAGCAAAATATGTCAAAAAACTGTACATAAATCTTCGAACATTGCTGATGTCATCCTGCTTGAACCAATTGTTGAGCTAAGTCATGTAGCAGGGGCAATACCCTTGGGGAAATGAGAGTCGGGGGCTTCTAAATACCATTCCCTAAGCTTTCGCTTGATTTTCTGAGCCACATGTATCTGAAGGATCCTTGTCGACATCACCTTGCTGATCTCCGGCTGTTGGTGATACAGACTTCGGAAGGCAATCGAAAAGGCGATCAGGCTCTAACGGTTTGCTGAAACAGTGCCATGAAAAAACTTAGAAAATAATTTACTTTGTCTATAAAACATGAGTCTTACTGTGAAATAGACATGCAAAATGAATCCTATTGCACAAAGACAAACCTGTAATTAGATAGTATCTGTCTGAATTCCTCCTCAAGCTTGAGAATGGCCTTGAATAGCAAGTTGTTGACGTAACCACACCATCATTACTGAAGCCCTTGCTCGAGTTGAAGAACTTGACATTGCTTCTCGGTATATCAACTGCTTCCAAATGGCTTTCTAGATCCTCATGTGGCCCCCTCAGAATTTTGGCTTCAGCCTACATTAAATACATTGATCCAGATTAAAATTGAAGGACAGAAATCACCACTAAGCAGAGGGGAATGTTCGAAATGATCCATATGTATAGAAAAAAAAAAAAATCATAAGTGTCAATTTGAGAACAATTAAAATAAAAAATAAATACATTACATCTGAATACGTTTAGTATGTAAAATAAATATATTATAATCAAAATTTAAATAAATTATGTCTCAAACATATTCATAGATGAATATATTTTATTATAAAATAAAATATTATATTATGAAATAGTGAATATATTTTACTGACAAACTATCGAGCCTTCTTCTACTTCAATATCAACATGGAATCACAAGTAACGGACAACGAAAATCAAGAGCATATGATATAATTAAAAAAATAAAAAATGAAAAAAAAGAAGAGTGATTTAAGATTTCATAGCGGACAATATGGGCAAAAGGAGATCACAGATGCAAAAAATTAGAGCTGATAAATAAAATCGAAAGCGGCGAAAGGGAATCAGAAGAGGAGTGGTGGTATCGGACCACGGAAAACACAAGTAAAATAAATCAAAACTAAAGGAGAAAAGGGTAAAAGGAATTATTGTGATAAAATAATGTCACAAAGGGAATAACAGAGATACGAATAATAGGAAGAAAACAGTCGAAGCATTATCAAAGAGCGCACACAAAAGCAACGAGAATTAGGACGGGGTAGAGAAGAAATAAATATTTTGCGCACGGACCGGAGTTAAATTCGAAAAGCAAAAAAAAAATAAAAAAGAAACTAAATCGGATAAAAAAATTGAGATGAATTAACTCTCAAGTAAATTTTCCAAATAAAAGTTACTTTTATCCCTCAATTTATCATCAAATATTTGCGAGTTGACACGTTTATGTACGGACTCATAAAAATTAATGTAATTTGCGTTTGCCAAAAAAATATAATGTAAATTATGGGTCGACATACGTACATAATTGGTATTTGAAAAAATCTTCACACAACCGCGAGAGCCAAGGGTAGGAGATAGATCAAGTAAACCGCATCGTCCATAGTCCATCGAATTGATCTAAGAAGAGGCCATCAATTAAGTGAAGATGAGCAGGCCACGTCAGCCCGCGGTCCCACTTTTTCCCCCCCGGAAATGCCCTCCAGCCAAAATATCTCGGCCAGCCGTTGCCACATTGGTTGGCCGAGATTGCATTCGCATTAATTGTTCGACATCTGGCCTCCGACTAATAAACTCGCATGCGAGCGAGCCATGGGGAGGGGAGACGCGGTAGCATCTTTGCAGAGAGGATAGTTGGAGGAGATCCGTATCGTTGGCTTTACTCCACCCCTTGCAGGTGTCCGCCTTATCGGCCATTAAAATAAAATACGGACCCTCGGCGATTTGACAAAACTCGATGGGCAAGAAAGACAAGCCACAGACCGCAGCCAAAATATCTCCCTCCGTGGCTGTGTGATGATTAGTTGGTGCGCTCGCTCGGTCTCGAGCGCTCGAGCGCGATACGGAGCGCCACCACCGACGAGCGGTTCCCCTCGCGAATATGCGGGGCCCCACCCCCACCCTCGTCCCCCGCACCCGCCCCGCGACTCTTTTGATTTCGGCTCGCGTGGCACTAGATATTTCCATCCCGTTCGACCATTCTCCCAGCCCCTCATCTCTTCCCCTCACCTCCCACTCTTCCTCTTCGTCTAGCTCGACCCCCTTTTCCATGGTCGACGAGGGCCCCTCGGCGCCGCCGCCGGAGAAGCGGGTGATCCGATGGGACCGCTTCCTCCCTCGCCGGTCGCTGCGCGTGCTGCTCGTCGAGCACGATGACTCCACTCGCCACATCCTCACCGCGCTCCTCCGGAAATGCAGCTATCACGGTGACTTCTTCCGTTCCTGATCCTGTGATTATTGATGAATGAATTTGTTGATAATCGATTCATTGGGTTGGGAATTTGCAGTGGCAGCGGTGGCGGATGGAGGGAAGGCGTGGGAGGTGATGAAGGATAAGAATTACTTTTTCGATTTGGTCCTCGCCGAGGTGGCGATGCCTTCGCTCTCGGGGATCGGGTTGCTCTCCAGGATCATGGGGACCGAGGAGTGCAAGAATATTCCTGTTATCAGTGAGTTGAAATACTCGAACGCTTTGTTGTCTGAATCTGGACGGGAATTTTGAATTTAAATTCTCCTGTAAATCAAATCTAGTTTCTCTTTGATTTGCGTTGCTATTGATTGTTGTTTATGCTCGTTGATGCTATCTCTCCAATAATCAAGGGTCCTTTCTATGAGTGAGGAAAGCAAAATCCTGATAAATTTCAAACGAATATATGAAGATATAGACAAAACGAAAAACCAATTGGTCCTTGACGTAATGTTTCTGGTGTCTCACTTTAATGTGCTCAGCCTTTTCAAATGCCTATAAAATGTGTTCGATCTCACAGTGATGTCCTCTCATGATTCCGTTGGAGTGGTACTCAAATGCATGCTGAAAGGTGCTGTAGATTTTCTTGTCAAGCCAGTGAGGAAGAACGAATTGCAGAACCTATGGCAACATGTTTGGAGAAGGCACTGTGTATGTAGCTTTCCAATCTCAGCCCTGCTATAACTTTTTTTCTCTCTTTGATATAAAAATGATGTAACTTTGTTTAAATGTTGGAAATATCAGAAATGGGATTGACAGTTCAAAGTTTCCATTCAGGCAAGCAGCTATCCAAATACTTCTGACAACAATGCTGCTAGTAATCATATTAGTGCAAATGCCAGTGGCAAGTCAGAAACAGGGGAAAATAGTGATGAAGGAAACAATGCCCGGGTAAACTTTTCGACAATTTGCGGTTTCTTTCTGCCAGAATATAATTTGTGATATTCCTCAAAATCAAAGCAGCAACATCAAAAAATGGATATTCTTCTTACTACAGATCACCAATTAAGTTGTTAATTTGCAGTATCATGATGCTTGATCACTTTCCAATTTCCAAATTGTCATCTTATTGGTTGGTGTCATGTGTGCAGAGATCACATAGCAAACCTGAGGTGGATATTGAAAGGGATCAAGAGCAGATGGAGCCCCTTCAAGTTGAAGTGGTGAATTGTAATGATGAAGAACAAGCAAAAGAAGAACAGGTTGACCAAAACTTGAGAATGGATCATAAAGAGGAAACAAGAGGTTTGTCAGCCCTCCTCTTCACTTTGAACTTTGAAGGGTAGAGATATTGGACTTTATTAGTATTTGGTAACTTCTCATCTTGCAGATGAGGCTGGCGAAATTGTTGCCAAAGTTACTCCAACTGTTCAAGATTCTTTTATTGTTGAAAAGTGTCACAAGACTGGAAGTTCATACATGACATTTCCGTTTAGGGAAAAATTTCTAGATCCTGGTTCATACTATCATAGCAATTGTCAGACTGAACAATCCCGAGGTATGAATTGCTTAATTGGAGCCATAGTAAACAGTACATGCTGCTCCCCTGTCTTGGAAAATGATGCTCCAAAGAAAGTTGTTTCTGGATCTGGGAAATCATCCCGTCAAAAGGATACATGCAACGGTGGTTTGCCACCAGTTCTGGAGCTTTCATTGAGAAGACCGCAACCCAATGGCTTTCTAACTGAAGAATTTAAAGCACAGAATATATTAAACCATTCAGTTACTTCAGCATTTTCAAGGTACTTCAGTTGGCTTTTCTTTAGACTTGAATATTGATGTAGATGTGACAGCAAATTAATTTTACTGGGAAACAATATTTTTTAAAGATGCTTTGCTGACTATATATATATATTAAGTTTGATAGTAATCTGAAAACATGAAATATTCTGAAGTTTTATTTTTCTGTTTGTTTTTTACTCAAAATGTCATGCTTATGGATACAAAAATTGTATTATGACTGCATTGCATAAATTTTCTGAACCGTTGCTTTTTGCCAACCCAAATGACTACATTTTTTCTTAGTTTTGATCTCTTTTTGTACAATTTGGAAGATTGTGGAGAAAAAAGGCTTTATAAACACCTTCTAAACAGTAGCTAGTGAGGATTTAACTGAAACTCAATTCTTGTTCTTCAGCTTGTCACATTTTTTATTTTCATGGTTTTGAAGTAGTGTTATTGTTCCCTAGAGAGCATTTCCATTTTGGATGCTTTCTGTTATTGCACCTTGTGTTTCTGAAACTGCATAATTTTGTTTTTCAGGTATGGTGATAGAAATATTGGTTCTTCGGATCCAAACCCAACTTCAGCTTTATGCATCAGAACTAACAACTATATTGACCAATGGACTTCACAGCCTAGTAGTGATGGTAAAATAGCTGAAAATACCACTTCTGTTTCTCCGAAAGGTAAGGTATCCTCTCTGAAAACACATGAAGCTCAAATTTGTTTACGGGTTTCCAGTGAAAGCAACAAGTATGGTGGTGGCTTTTTGTCTTCTGATCCACCAAGAGAAGATCCTTGTGTTGGTTGTTCTTCAAATGGGGAGGATTCAACTATTCATTGCCCTCATATTGGTCTTATATCACTACCAATTCCTATTGGAACAAGTTCTCCTCAACCTATTTATGCAGGGTACAATGCCATTTTGCAACCAATCCTCTATCAGGAGACTTCGCTGTCACCACATGGTTCTACTACGGTTGATAACTTGGCATTTCCCAGTTCTAACAAATCTTTTCACCAAGACAATCATCCTACTAGTGATCTCCCTACTATACAATTTCACCACATCAAGGAACATCAACAGCCTTACCATTTAAGACAGCCAAATGGTGCGGAACAAGATGATGAACACAGAGTTCCGACATGCGTTCCTGTGGAGCAAACAAATCACACTGGTAGTTGTAGCCAGGATATTATCAATGCCAGTGGGAGCAATGGAAGCAGTGATACGGCTGATGCTGCCATAAACACTGGAAATTTTCTGGAGAGGAAGGAAAGTGGTGTCCAAGTCTGCAATACAAAAGGCTTGGAATGTGATCGTTCTACGCGTGCTGCTGCCTTAATCAGATTCCAGTTGAAACGAAAAGATAGATGCTTTGAAAAGAAGGTGAGAGTCAATTGGTCATTTGACTTCACTGCACTATGTTTGTATTTATTGCTGTCATTTGTGTAGATTGCAGTCTGACACTTCTCTCATGCCTGAAGCCTATAGGTCTTCTACACATTACTGTTCAAGTTCTTCTTTCCACAGTGGTTTTTTTGTTCGGCACAGAATGTAGCTTTGCTTTTGGAAAGACATAGCTGGCAGTTGGTAGGAGCTAAATGCCAATGGCAGTTGGTAGGAGCTAAATGCCAATAGATAGAATGTGACATACAAATCTACAGTTGGGAATTTTGCTTATTTGAGTTGTTCATAATTTGGGAGTGACTGGTATGCTTTTTTTTTGTGGTTTATGAGTTGGTAATCTCCTTCCATGTGTTAGTAGCTGGGATTTTGAGCTCCTGTGTGGGGTTTTGAGAAATTAGAAATGGATGCTGTGGCTCTTGTTGATTAGTTATATTGCTTTCAGTAATGTCATTTCTGCCACTGCCAGCAGAAGGCTTGGCAGAAAGTTTGAGTGATAGCTTAAAAAATTTAAAACCTGAACAGTTGCCATGTTATTGCTTCTTCTGTGTTAATTATTATTTGTAGAAAATGACATGCATTGATATTTGCATTAAAGATATTATGTTCTTGGACAGGTTAGGTATTACAGTAGGAAAAAGCTTGCAGAACAAAGGCCAAGAATAAAAGGGCAATTTGTACGCCAAAAGAATGTGGAATCTTCAACACTAAGAGACACAGAAGAGCGATGAGAAGTAACATAACTGGATAGTATTCTTTTGAGGCTTTTGTTTCCATTGGTGGACACTTGACATATTGAAGGTAAGGTGGAAAGGTTCTGAAGTCTCCTCCTTAAATATAATCAATCGATATGGCTGTTTAAACTGGCAGCGTCCTCATGGACTCATATTGTACCAAAATTTTTATCCACAGAGAGATGTAAGAATTCCATAAATTTTCATCTCAGCTTCATCTTCTTGCAAGGGTCCTGGGTATTTAGCCCTAGCAGGTTCTGGATCAAGTTTCTATGGTTTTTGCAGCATTACCCTGAAGTTTATGGATCATTTTGACATAGTCAATGTCATCCAACCATCTACAAATAGCAGGCAGTGAAGGTATGTTCCTCGTCCATACCTTCATTTTCTTGATAGTTGATGTGTGTTTTCTATTAGTAATCAAAAGCATATTCTCAGTTATTTAGCAATAAATAAAAAATGCAATGTCAGTAAGGATATTTTTTGGTTTGTTTCTGTGGCATGGGTATGTACATGATTTACAGTAAAGAGCTGTCCAATTACTCTGAAAACTGAGTTGTTTGGAAGTATGCAATGGGCAAGAATGGCATGTCTCAGGTGCTGTGTCTTGTCTTCTGCCAAGCTCTCAGTTGCTGATTTAGCTGGTCTCTTTGGGTGCGTTCAAGTTTAGCAGGGTTAGTAGCGATGGAGAATCTTTGACTGTGACTGTTATCATCCTGATAATAGGTTACATGGCATTTTGATGGCCGGAAGACTTTGGATATGTCTGCACCAGTTAAATGTGGACCATTTCATATCCTTAGGATGTAGATATGATCTGACTGAGCCTTGTTAAGTTTCCATCAAGCTTCTCCTTCACTGCTTAAAGAGAGAATGCCTGGCAACCTGCTTCCAAAGTTTACTTTCGGCAACTATTCCAGGTTTTTGTTGGTTATTGAATCCTAATATTGGGATTGTTTGCTTTCAGGGTTGAATGTGCATAGTCTGATATATTCCCCGTACCACTTGTTTGGAACCATGCTGAATGTGTTCAACAAATATTCCAAAAGACTTTATTTTTGGTCCTATTCCTATCACTGGTATTGTGATAGATGGGGCCATTAGGTGCTACAAACCCGTTGTCCTCATGCATTTTGTAAAGATCATTAGATGGAAATATTTCAGAACTGCATACCATAGAGATTGTGGGGCATATATGTGCAGGGTGAAAGTTGTATGTTATGTTATTTCCCAATTGCCAAGATAAGAGTTTTGATTTCTATTTTAGAGTTTCAAGGTAGGATTTTTTAATGTCAATAGCTGAAGATAGGTGGCCTAGAATTTCACAATGGGTGTTTCCCCTAATTTGCAATAGCTTTTGTTTCTTTCTTGTGTTTGAATTCAAGTGCCTTTCTTGATGCTATTTTAATTGAGCAGGTCTGACGTATTTTGCAAAAAGAGGTTCATTCTGGGGGGAAATGCATAGTGTTGAGAACACAAACCAACATAAACCTGATCTTTCAATATGGAGCCACGGTAGGGGCATCCATGTCTGTCTGTCTTGTCTGTTCATTGGAGATTTTATTTCTCTTGCCAGCGTTCTTCCCGACCCAAAACTAAGGGAATAGCATAGATCTAGGGTTCAATGGAGACACACTGCTTCAAGCCCACAACTGTGCACACTTAATATTTCATTTCTCCAGTTTCTGCTGCAAAGCCTCCAACTATTTTATTGCCTCTGACAAACTTACACCTGAAGAGCAAACGGAGGCAGGGGAATACAAAAGAAACACCAGATAGATAACCCCATTCCAATCCCATGACCTCTCTCTCTCCCTAAACTACTCTCTAATATACTATCCAGTTATTTAAATGCATATGAGATAACACTTCTTCTCAGCTGTTTATTGATGCTAATTAGGCTTAATAGCTCCAGTCCTGAGGCAGCATTATCTCTGATGGAGAGTGACATGACATTCCCTGTTCTGCTGCATTCCTTGTGAGCTGCCTCCCCTGCCCTCTACCCCCTGTTTCTGCAAACCAATTAAATGAAATCAGCTATGAAACCATCAATGAAGCTGCCCTTCTGGAGAAAAGAGTACAGAGAGCCATGAGCCATCTCGCAGAAAGCATATGAGGAAGGAAACCTGGTCAAAGCCTATAAAAGCAAAAGGACCTTAATTTTGTTGGGGCCTTTCGCTCCTTTAAACAGAAAAAAGCACACTAAATGTTCCCATCCATATAACGCATTTTTGTAGAAAAAAGAGCAGGTAAAAAGTTAAAAAAAAAGTAAATAAATTGGCACCTCGGATGCAATAACAAAATTAGATAAGGAAAAGAAAAATCAGTAGTGAATACCACCAATACTTTCTTTTTTCTTATAATTCAGAAAAACACTGAATCTAAAACGGAAAGTACATAACAACTAGCAAGCCGTAAGTAAATACTGGTACATCAATCGTGGAAGTAATACCAGCCACTGCTGCAAAACAGCAAGAAATATAATACGTACTAAGGGCGGTTCCACCATACCATGTTTGTCCGCCACATTATTCACCAGCCGGGGTAAAAACACCCCGGTTCCCACGCACTTGCCGCTCGGACCGCTCCTCCGAAGCGGATAGAACCACCGGTTCGGCTCGAAACTCCTCGAAACCCTAGATCTTCCCTGCCCTAATCCGCAGTCGACCTGCTCGCAGAAAACAAAAATAAATTAATAAAAAACAAATTTAAAAAAATGAATCTTTTTTGTCTCACATGAACCGGTCTCAGAGGCTCCAAGTTGTAAACCCGCCTTAGCCCGGTTCCATAACCGCCGGTCCGCGCCGCCGGGGCTCGAAACCCGTCGTACCCGAACCGGCTTCCGACCTCACGCTCCGCCGCTCCGAACCGTGGCGCCGGTGTAAACCCCTGAAGACCGAAATGGTTAGAAAAGGATACAGGGGAAAAACAAAAAGAAATGCAGCGAAAAACTGGGAAAATGGAAAAAAGAAATAAAGAAAGAAAGACCTCCAGGCTCGGGCGACGCGGAAGCTTTGGAGCGGGAACGGGCGGCGACACAAGCCAGGCCCTGTCGAGCAAGCGGAAGGCGGCAAGCTGCTGGACCAGGCCCTCGACGTAAGCGAGCTCCGGCGGGTGGCGGACCTCGACATCTGGGTAGAGGTCGGAGGGGAGGAAGAGCTCGCCGTCGTCGATGTTTGGCGAGAGGGGCGCCGCCATGGCGAGCAGTGGAGTGAGAGAGACGGAGGGTTTCTTTCTAGAGAGAGAAAGGTTTGGGTGGTGGGAGATTTTGGGAAAGTTGGCGTGAGGGGCAGTCGATTTTAAAGAGGGGGGGCGGGATTTTTTTCACCTGTTTCGGTCTTTCCTTTATTTTTTTTTTTCGATATTATTATTCTTTTAATTGGGCTCGAGAATTTAGGAAAAGGTAAAGCAGCAAGTGCTCGCAGTAATTTTCTATGCAAATGCACGCATCTGATCTTCTATTCCTGCACTGTTGAATATGGCCTCGAGATCGGACTGCTGATGTGTACGAAGATCCGTTTGGGTCCATTGATTAACAGACTTATGATTATATTAAATAATAATAAGAACGACGTTACAACTTACGAGTTTGTATGTTGGTCAGAATGAGTGTTGGGGTCGGACAGCATCTGCAGTGCAAGGGGATCCTTTGGTGACGCGTGTACGTCGGAATGTGGGGCCCAACATCTGAGTCGATAGAACGGGAGGCGATCCGGTCCATTCGTTCCAGCCAACGCTTTGGAGGAGCGGCGATGGCGATCTGCTTCTCCAATCTCTTGCTTTTCTTCCGTCTTGAGGATTTCTGGGGATTTCCGAGTTAGCATGAGGGTCCGGCGACGTCGCCCCGACGGCGTGGATGGGTTCGTCCAGCCGCGGAAGAAGCTGGTCGTCGGAGGCGGAGGCGGCATCGCCGGCGCTCTCCTCGCCAAGTCGATCCAATTCCACGCCGACATCGTCCTCATTTCCTGTATGGTTCCCCGTCCATTCGCTGCTCTTTGCATGTTTTATATGTGCTTTTCAGAATCATTTTTCTGATCCAGAGATGAGATTTTTAAGAAACTTTCTGTCTCAAAATTTACGTTCTATTTTGAGCAATTAACCTAAATTTGAGCGGTTTTTAATCCTTTTGGTACCGATTGAAGCAATAAAACTGAATAGGGATGAAATGTGTTTTCTTCTTTTTGGTTTGAAATATGTGAAATTTCCCACGTTAGACAATATCATTCAAAGGATAGGAACATTTCTCAAACAGCCAATGGGATTTTGTAGGCTTTTGTCTTATCGGTAATTGGAAAATGATTATCCGTTGATTAAACGAACATATTTTGTTGGAAGTTTCTTAGATGATTGTTGCTGATATTTTACATCACAAAATAATTCTGTCCTTTCAAAATTTTTCAAGGGAAATATGCAATCAAATTATTCTTTGATTGATCTTGTAGTTGGCTCAAATTCCATTGGATTAAGGTTTTGCTTGAGCTTTCATCCAGCTCACGCTTTCACTTGGTACAATCATCCACTTTTCGCTCCCTCCTAAATGAGTAAGACATGATATTGACGGCCTGGCTTTGATGACGTACTACCAAGCGCATACATTTGCCAAGAACGTCAATTGCAATGCTAACATTTTTTTGGTAAAATAATTGTTATGTAACTTTCAAAGAAACTTTATGGTGTTGTTGCATCCTAGAAAAATGTAGTGCTAGCAAATGCTATGCATGTTATCCACACATTCGATGCCTTGTTCACTGAGACTGACAAAATTAAGTTCGAAACCCTTTCATGCTTTATACTAAAACTTTTTTTAGAATAGAATGGATTGCTTTGATATACCATGGAAATTGCAATCTACACATTTTCTGTGTTGAATTCAAATTTATGTTTTCACTGCTTCTCTCTTTGGTTTCCTTTTTGTTCTGATTTTGGGAAGGAATATTTGGAGATTCCATGGGCAAACTTGAGGTCAAGGTTGGAGCCATCTCTTGCAGATAGATCAGTGATCGACCACACAGAATACCTAATTAATGGGAGAGTTATCATATCCTCGGCCACCAAAATCACAGAAACTGAAGTATTGACTGCTGATGGCCATCAAGTTCCATATGATTATCTTGTTGTTGCTGCTGGTCACACATATTTGTCTCCGAGAACTAGAAGAGATGGACTTATAACAGTTTCAAGGAGGCAAGTATGTCAAGCACTCGTGTTAACTCTTTCTTTGGGATTGGTTCCTCAGTTCAATTTGCTTGGTTTCAAATGGATCCATGGCATGCGCTTCAAATTCTTGTTAAGATTTCTTGATTTGCTACCATTGTGTAGTTCATATTGTTAAATAAGAAAGCCTACTTTTTTCTGTGTAATTATCAGATTTAAGAATCCAATAAGACATATGGTGATGTACTAACAATCTCAATGAAATTCACATTTCAAGTACTGATAACTTCTTATTCTGTTGCAGATAACATAAAGATAAAAAACTTCCGGTTTTGATTGTTGGAGGCAGACCAACAGACGTTGAGCTTGCTGGAGAAATTCCAATGGACTATCCAGAGAAGAAGGTAACTCTGGTTCACAGTGGACCAAGGTTGCTGGAATTCATTGGGTTGAAAACTTCCCAAAAAGCTCTAGATTGGTTGAAATCAAGAAATGTTGAAGTGCTCCTGGAGCAGTCAATTGATTTACGAATTGTGTCGGACACAGACAGAGTATTTAAAACTACGGCTGGTGAAATCGTCAATGCCCATTGTCATTTTGTTTGTGTGGCAACGCCATTGGGACCAGCATGGCTCCTGGAATCTGTGTTAAAAGATTGTTTAGATAGAAATGGAAGACTGATGGTGGATGAGAACTTTAGAGTTGGAGGCACCTGTAACATCTTTGCCATTGGGGATGCCACTGACATTCCTGTAAGTCTGGTCTTATCATTATTCTTAATGAAGTACTTGTTTGTGCATAATTGGGAATATGCAAACAACTTAGAGAGTTTTGTCTCTTGGCAGGAAATCACGCGTTAGTGGTCGCTAAGAATCTAAAGTTGCTGATTAAAGAAGCCAAGGCGAGCATGCTGTTGAAGTACAAGCCTTGCATCAGCAACAACACTGGTTACTTTGGGGAGGAAAGACGCTGTGGTGCATTTCCCGCCTGCTACAATCATGGGGCATCTGCTTGGCATTATCAAATCCAGGGATCTTTTCACTGGCAAGACAAAGCAGATGGGGCTTGATAGCCAGCCACCCCTATTAAAATGATCTGTATACAGAGCAGATTTCTACATCTTCTGTATGGCGAGCGAGATTAAATTGGCAAACTGTATGTGTAGTAGAAATCTTTACTCTTGTCGAAAGATTTTTGCACTTAATGGAAATGCATTTACCTAGCACGCTATTATTCTTGAAAATGCAAAAAAAATTGAATCAAATCTTATACATCGAAGCATTGGCTTGCGGGAGATGCTGGAGATAATGAGATCATTGACAGGCAACAATGACAGTCTGATTAGATTAAAGTGTTGATTTCGATTCTATAGCCTGATGCCCTGCTGATGCTACATGCAATCTTCAAATTGCTCTCGGCCATGCATCAGACTTGGGGGCCGGTCCGGGCCCATCACTTCCATATGGCAACCTCAGTCTCATAGAGATCAAAGCGCCCCCGACCGTCGGATCAATTCCTTGCTTCCCTTCACGGTGAAAGCAGTAGACGCACTGTCGCTAACCGTTTGGAATCTTTCCAGTTCTGCTTCTGCTCTGTACTGCACAAACATAGAGAGATTTCTTTCTAACTTTTAAAGCAAAACCAGAGATTTTATATAAATGATTTCAATGATGGTGTCGCTTCTCCCTCAGTCTTCTTCCTCCTCCAATTTTGACAGCCAGGAGGTATAATTTAGGCATCAAATCACGCATCACTTCATGCAGAAAATAAGCCCCAAGTTTATATGATTATGGCCAGTGAGCTCACCCACCGTCATCGCCATTACCCGAAACGAGGTCTTTGTTGGGGGAAGATGATCACTAACCTGCGTCACCAGTCCCCAAATTGGGGAATTTTTCACGATAATTTAAACCTTTTTAGACAGGATCAGTTGTGATTTTTTTTATGACCATAAGAGCCATGCAAAGCACAACAGCGACGTTGTGTGGCTCCGCCAGACACAGCAACCGACGCTCTGTTTTTCTCTCCCTTTCTTTCGTTGTTTCTTTTTTTATTGCCGAGCCAGGTCGCAATCATGTCCATACATCTCTGTACGCGATTCGGAGTATCTCCTGATCATAATCATTTGCTTTCAGCTCTATAAATGGCCACTTGCATGGCATGACTGTCTCGCCAGTTCCGCCGGTGACTGATTCCAGAGTGTGAAGTTTCATGGCCTCTGCTCGCTTTGTGATCCACTGTTCTCTCCTGCTCCTCGCCTTGTGCTTCGCCGTGGAAGCACGTCTAGGTTTGCTTCACCTTCATCTCTGCATTTCTTACCTCCCTCTTCATCTACTGCTTCTGAAATTTTATTTCGTTGATTGTAGCTTGCATGAACGGTGGATATGGCTGCATGAGCCATGAGACGACTCCACCAGCAAAGACTAGTGGCCCGAAGGTCTGAAATATGCCTCTGTTTCTTTAATGTCCATGGTCTGGAGTATATATGTAATATTATATATAGATATCTAATCTTAGTTGGTGTGGTTTTGTGCTGTTGTAGATGAGTAATAGAATGGAGGAGATGGCGAAGGTTTTCAGGCCGATGTATCCGAGGAACAGAGGTGACCTGGTGGATTGGGACTTGAGGTGGGTGCCGTCGGGTCCGGATCCGCTGCACCACAATGGCACCCCCAGGAAGCCTAGAACGCCATGAACCGGTGCTTGTTCTGTGACCCGATAGAGATGACCTGAAGGACTTCGTCATGGACTGCACCTCTCCCTTTCTGTTGGTTGATGACGCTAGTTTTTTCGCTTTTGTTTGCTATTTTGTTCTTTCTAAGGTGTGGTGTGAAAGTTTTGCAAGTGTATTATACGGTACCATGTTATGTTCTACACCATCATCATATCAGTTTTATCTCACTTTTTAAAGTTTTTAGCAAAAACAATCATATATATTATTACAAATTTACGAAAAATTATCGTGAAAATTTATTTGTTTTATATTATAGATTTATAAAAAAAAAACATCCATTAACATATTTTAAATATTTTATTTTAATTTAATTTCAACTAAAAGAAATATAAAATTAAATTATTTTTATTTATTTTTAGTTTGAATAATTATTAAATTAAATTTTATTGTGATTTTTATGAAAAATCGATGGTTCGATAATTATAAATCAATTATTCGACATAAAATTAAATAAAAATAAGTTAACGTTTATATTAATTTAATTAATATAAATAAATAAAAATAAAATATTTAATTAAAATAATTTTTTTATAAATTTATAATATAAAAATAATGTTTTTTATTTAATAATAATAAGATAGATAATTTTTTATAAATTTATAATGTAAAATTAATTCATCGCTGAAAATTTCATTTTTTTTTTTGTGTTCTGCAAGGAAATGGAGCTTTCTCTTTAGGGCCCGTTTGGTTCAATTCCGGAGAAAGGAATCATGGAATTGTGGGAATTGAGTGATTCCGGGGAATTGAGGGAATTGAAGGAATTAGATAATTCCTGTGTTTGGATGAAGATTTACTGTAGGGAATTGGAAATTGATTAATTCCTTTCCGTTGTTTGGTTGACAAATGGAATTGATCAATTCCATAATGTTAAATAATGTTAAATAATGTTAAATAAACATAAAAAATATATAATTTTTTTTTTTGAAAATAATTAATATTTAAGTAATTTGATTAAGAAAATATTTTAATTTTTAAAATTATTGAAATAATTTTAAAAATTAATAAGATTTTACAAAAAAACCGAAAAATGAAGGGATTTCAGTTTCACTATATGTACAAATAACACAATAAATATTATGATGATTTGTATGTACTACAGAGACAACTTAATATATTACAAAAGACATTTTAGTAAGGTAATACAAAAATCCGCTCAAAAGATAGTTAAATACATAGTTTAACTTAACAGATCATTACAAAATATATAACTATATACTTATATCATCCATAAACTCCTGAAGCCACTCAATTCTGTCCTCATCACTCATACCATCAACAAATGCCATGTCACCAACCTCGTCCTCATGTAAACGCCTACATGCAAGTTTCAGAAAAGGCTTACTAAATCGTTCCCCCGTGAACTTCATCAAAGTTGGATGATCAAAGAATCAAAAACATCAACCTACTATGATTAAAACATACTGGATGATCAAAGTTAACATCAAATCTAAATCATGTCGGCAAGGTACAAACATTATGATATAAAGAGAACAGGATTTTGGCTCATTAACAAACAAAAACAACATGTCTTCTTTCCATGGACCCGTGATTTCATACAATGTTTTCCTTATCTACGGCAATAATGAAGAACCAATATAAGTGTTTTCTGCAACTAAAGCACTCTGTTTCTCGCTCTCCCAACCTGATCATCTGTAATTCAACCAAAAAAAAAATCATCAAAACAGATAAAAAATTGAGTAAAAATAATACCTTTATCAAATTTGGAACCCAATTGGTTGAATTTTCCGAATTTCAGCTTCTCTGAAAATTACGGCAGAACCGTAAAGCTTAGTAATCCAACCAAAATAGCTTCACGATGATAGTGAAGAACTCGTGAAGAACAGGGGCAGCGGTCGGGCCGTGGTCAGGGCAGCGGTCGGGGCAGTGGTCGGGAGGGCCGTCAGGCCGCAATTGGGGCAGCGGTCGGGATGGCCGTCGGGAAGACGAGATCGGGAAGCTCTTGAAGACGAGATCGGGGAAGATCGGGAACACAATCCGGAGCAGCGGTCGAGAAGACGAGATCGGGGAAGATCGGGAAGACGAGCCGGAGCAGCGGTCGAGAAGACGAGATCGGGGAACGATCCGGAGCAGCGGTCGTGAAGACGAGCTCGAGGAAGATCGGGAAGACGAGAGACGGAAGACGACCTCGATCTGAAATTTTCGTGAAGATGAGATCGGGGAAGAGGAGATCGGGGAAGAGGAGATCGGGGAAGACGACCTCGATCTGAAATTTTCGTTCGAAATCGGGGACGAAAGGCCAGAGAGACGAGATCGGGAAAACACGGGAAATCACGGTTTCCCGTCGTTTTCGAGAGGAAATGAAAGGAGGAATCGAGGGAATTGGGAATCGGCTGATTCCCTCGATTCCGGGCTTCTGGAATTGAAACAAACAAGGGAATTGAGGGAATTGGGCTCCCAATTCCCTCAATTCCCCCGTTTCCGGGGAAAGGGAATTGAAACAAACAGGCCCTTAGTTTCCATCAACATCGATTGTGTCCAAGAATTTGATCCTGCAGTGGAAGGGATTGGGCTAACAACATTATCAGCATTTGGCACCCAAACATGACATTTGCCAACAAAATGATATCACCTTCAGAAATTTAGACGGCAGCCAACTGCAGCCAAATTCTTATAAAAACATGACAGCTTAAAAGTCATTTCCACCTCCTACCACATTCTCCTTAATAATGGAGAGACGCCACACCAAAATACGAAAAATTAGAGCCTGTGCACCGATGCAGATGATGTTACCGCCCTCCAACAAAGAGGGAACGTTAATCGTTAGCCCGTGCTTTGCGTTGCTTCATCATGCAGCTCCCAGAACGAAGAGAACTATGTTAGTTTCTGAAGTCCTGCCTCAGAAGAATTGGATTCCCAAGACTAAGCTTTTGCATATCCAACATCAGCAAATCTGCCCCTGCATTGCCCATCTCAAAACCTGATGCACTCTTGCTTCTTCGATGCCTTCCGTAGCCAATCTTCAGCTTCTCTACTTCATTCTTCAGAGATTGATATTCACCTAAATCATTGGCCAAACGCCATAATGGGTTAAAATAATGTTATGTGCCTCAGAATTCTGATAGGCAGATGATTTTGTACATTTCAAGGCTGAAAAGTTATGAATGCACCAAGGAGACTAATCGATAACAAAGGTACTTAAAGCTATCCCATTTTTATTTGACAGTCAAGCAATGAAATAATATGGGCCTCAAAGTAGGGGTTAAGATCAAGCGTTACAGCAGAAAATGAACTCCATGCTGATTTCTTGGTCACACTCTAATTTAAGGATCTTGTAAAAAGTCTTCAGAAACTCTATAAAGAAGCTGACTATAATCAGACAAGAAAGAAACTGATAATGATGTAGGCTTAAGCATCAAGTTAGAAAACACGATGAAGAATATTTCGACATGATCTCTCAGAAGCAATATGCTCATCATCTTTTGTTTTCACGATGCATGAATTTTCTGATCTAGATAACAAGTACTAAGAACTGCACTTACAATCCTTGCGCAATTTTTCTTGGTGAAGATTGATAAGCTGCCACTTGAGCTTCTTGTTGTTTATAGAGAGTGCCACTCTTTCCTGATGCAGTGATTTAGCCTTGACCGCCAGTTCTACTCGCCATGTCTGTACAGAAAGAACAACAATTTTCCCATTAAAGAAATCTTGGATAACTAAAATCAAGTAAGGCAACAAAAATTATACTGATTACCTGTAAAAGATTAACGGTTCTCTCAAGCTCTGCAATATACTGAAGTTTGCGAACTCTTGATCGTGGGCCTGAGTACCTGCAGTAAAGTTGGCAGATAAAAATTCATGCGAGGCTTAATTGTCATATATTTATTCTACCAAAGAATAATTAAAATCATCGACAAGCAGTTGAGACCATACACTATACTACATGTTCTGCAAGCTGACATCAGGTAAATAATCACTGTAACAATTATATGTGGATATTCTATGTTCTTCCCTAAGTGCTGATGAAGAAGTAATGCCCAAAGGTAAATAGTTTCTGAAGGAAACTCTCTGACTCTGACCTCCAAAGACAGGCGGTGTGGTCCTCTCATAAGAGGGAACCAACCCATGACAGTGTTAAAACTAAGCTTTAGTTTACTTATCCCCACAAATAGGCCTTCATCCTCCACCGAAAGAAACAATAGGCCTTCATCAACTGTTTTGAAATTCTAAAGCAATAAATTAAGCACCATGAATCAGAAGTGTGCCAATATTTTACCAAAAAATAGGTCTCCGACTAATCACTGTGAATACAACAAAAAAGGAGTTCCCACAGAAAGCTCTTTGAAAAGCCTATAGCCTGACCTTGCTGCTATTTTCACCAGCCAATTAGTATCAGTTGTATGCTACCTGGGGTTGCGCAAGTGCATCATGCTATCACAAGATACTGATGACATTTTCAACAAACGCTTGAATAAATAATAACTTCCATAAAAGTATATAATAAACTTAATTGCCAACATAAAATCCCAAATTAACATGGGTGAACCCAAGAAAATAATAATCATTCCAACAACACTAGTTTAGAAAGGATGAATACACACTATCCCTTATTATGACACTCTCATTGTTCACATTTGGTCAAATTAACACTGCAATATAATTAAGCAAAATACCACATTGCAATCAGCAGAAAATTGGCCTACATGTGCACCAGATATGTATAAGAGAAAACAAACCGTACCTCTTAGGCGCCTTTGTTGAGTCAGGAACATCTGCTGCGGAAGGAACCACGCATTTGATGTCAGACTCGTTGACTCTGGAACAAACAGAGGAATCCAAAGCTAGGAACTGCAAAGGGTTCTGAGGTACACTTTCCAATATAGCAGACACCATCGAGGTCTCCGTCTGAGTAAGTCTAGTCTTCTGTCTGGGGGAGTTAGGGCCATAAACATAGTCTGCCTCGAACCCACAGTCAGTATCAATTTCCCTCGAGCATTGCGGTGATTGTGAACCAACCGATACAGCATCTTCTCCATTGATTGATGATATCATGCTGTCGAAAACGGTGGTCATTTCAAGGATTGCTGCAGAATCACTCGCCGCCCTCCTAAGAGAGCCCCTGTTGGGAGTAGCTTCTGAGTCTGTCAAGGGGCCGATGAGCCACCAAGGCTGCTCTTCAAAGAAGGAATCGCGAGAGGGAAACCTATGGAGTTTTGGGCGTAGTTGTGAATCATTGTCTCTGGAAGATGATTGAGATGTAGAATCGGTCGCTCGGGTTGAGGGAACCCTATTCTGAGAGGGGCAACGAGGAGGGAGATGGGTAGATCGCAACATTGCAAGAAAAATTAGGTCTCGCTATGTCTCTAAGTAGTGCAATTTCTCTTCTTTTTTTTTTTTGTTTTGCTTCGTTTTTCCTTCTGCAATCGATAATCAAGTTCAGATGAACAAGAAAACCCAGAAAAAAAAACACAAAAGGATTTGGCTAGAATTTTTCAGAAATCACCAAAAACAAAACAATCACATTGAACAATAGTTTTGTCCATGGAGAATAAAAAAAAAAGGAAACAAATACCAGGATGCCACTGGATTGAACTCCTAGGGCGAAAAAACCTAAAATTCAGAGCTTTTTATCAGTCAGAAAAGCCTACAACAGCGATTGAGGAAACGCGAAACGTAATCCGGAATAACCCTCACAGCATCCTAACGAGCGAAGAAAACCGTGAAAGACGATCAATAAAACAGTGATAAATCGCTCCAAAACTTCACCAAAAGAATCAAAAACGCGGAAAGGAAGCTTCCCGAGCACAAAAATCAGAAAAACATCCGTAAAAGCGAGACAAGGCTCGAGAGAGCTGGGACAAAAGCAAATCGCCTTCTTTCTCCTCTCCACCTCTATGATCGGGATTGACATACCTGGTCCGCCTGAGATCGAGCACAAACGGGCGAGTGGGGCGCGAGGGAAGGGAAGAGAAGATGAAGACAGGGCCTTACAGTGGGCAAAACAGACGAAGAGTGGGCAAGAGGAGAGAGAGAGACAGGACCGTTGGGGTTGGGGTTGGGGCTGGGATGCAGCTGTCGATTGGGTCGCCGTACAGGGAAAGACAACTGGCCTACATGATCGGCGGATGAGAGACAGAGAAAGAGCCCGCCCACATCGCACGCAAGTTACGGTTAACGTTAATCAAATATTTTCGATTATATATAGTCTTTGAAGTTATTAAAATATTTATTTTTTAGTTTAGACTAAATATATGTATTAAGCTCCGGTTTGGCAAAAAAAATGAAATTAATTAATTAGTGTGATCAAATACAATTATTATACTTTAACTCAATCATAAAGAACTTATAATTACATTCAGTAACACTATTCGATTTTGTTCTAAACGAAGACTTGACTGTGTTCGGTAGAATACTAAAATTAAAATAACTAGTTACATACAATTATTATAATTATTATACTGAGATTTAGTAAAATGTAGTAATTGTATTTAACCATCCCGATTAATCAAAATTTAACAATTTACTCAACTTGCAATCGTTGAGTAGATAAGAAACAGAAGGCTATGGATGGTGCCTTGTCAAATGAAAAACGATGAATTGTAATGCCACGTACATCCTCCTTTGCCTCGTCGATACTGCCATTTTTCTCCATCTCTGATCCTCCCGAAGCTTCTCTCTTGGTCCTCGTCTACAAGGAGGTGACCGTCGTCGCTTCATTTTCCTCCCGCTCAAACTCGTTGAATCGGATCGGTGGTTTATTTCTCTCTCTCCCCTTTCTTTGTTCGTTCGGGGTCGCCCCTGAA
Source organism: Trichopus zeylanicus subsp. travancoricus (assembly GCA_005019695.1). Classification (NCBI taxonomy): domain Eukaryota; kingdom Viridiplantae; phylum Streptophyta; class Magnoliopsida; order Dioscoreales; family Dioscoreaceae; genus Trichopus; species Trichopus zeylanicus. The sequence continues at coordinate 158,361 of RXID01014345.1, forward strand.
TCTAACAAGTACCAAGCGCAGGACCCTCTCGTAAAAAAAGAAGAGAAACATCAACAATGATAGCAACAAAAAATTGGATCGGCATGTTCGGAAGTATAAAACGTACGGGCCCCTAAGGAATAAGAGATGGCAAGCACACAGGCCCCTCGAGAGAGAGAGAGACGGAGAGGAAGAGCCTCCGGTAGAGAAGAAGAAGCAAGGAAGAGAAGAATCGATAATGGCAATAATAGAGGATTGGGCCAGCACGCTGGGAGATTCTTTGGAGACAAAAGTACAATAGACGTAGTCTAAGCGTCCCGAACATGGCAGTCCTCTGCCGCCAGCGGTCTGTTCATGTCATTAGACGTCCGCGACCTCCGGCCTTGGGATGACGCGACGGATGACCTCGGCCTTGGGCTCCATCCCGCCGGCGCAACGCGGTTGATAGAAGACCTCGCCGTAAATTGCAAGCGACTCGCGTGGCTCAAATTCAGAGGTAGGATCGGCCTCCCGGAGGATATCGCCATCTCCGATGGTTTCCCGAAAGTCGTTATGAGTTGTGTAGCGCTGTACCGTGTCTAGAGGAAGCTGTGCAGACCATCTTTAATCGTCCTAAAATCCATGGAAGATTAGACGTCACGCAATTGGTGATAGTTGACGAGAATGAATGGATCGCGATGGAGCACTTATATTTTGGATTTGATCATGTCAAGTTATTGGCGGCTGCGACTCGATTTCTCGGATATCAGTATTGCTCTTGGCGATCTTGGGACGAATGGCGCAGATATTATTATTTCAGAGGCAAAGCAACCTTATGATGGAATCTATTACCCGCATACTAATGACGTAGTTTGTATTCATGGAGTCGACTAGGGTGTGCATTCAGTTAAAATCGAACCGAATCGAACCGAACCGGCCGAATCGAAATTTCCAAAATTTTCAAAAATCAAAACCGAACCGAACGGAACAGTAATAAAACCGAACCAAAATATTTCGGTTCGGTTCGGTTCGGTTATAACCGAATTACAAACCGAATTTAAAATCCTAACCCTAACCCGAATTTTGCTCACCCTAGTATATAAGTATATATAAAATTCGGTTCGGTTCGGTTTTTACGGTTTTCGAAAATCAGAAATCGAAACCGAACCGAAATTTAAAATGTTTTTTTTTAAAATCGAAACCGAACCGAGAACCGAATAACCCGAATCGAATTGGTTATTCGATTTCGATCGATCAGTTCGATTTGGTTAAAACCGAATGGTGCACACTCCTAAAATCGACAATATCGCAATTACTCCCTTTGGGTGGCTGAATTTTATTTACAATACTCAAATACTGTGCGCTGTGACTTAAAATTATTTGTAGACAAACATTCTTCGTAGACTATCCAAATTGCACAATCCTCCCTCCCTTAGATCCGGATATTTTCGTCCGATAAGACTGCAAACCGTCCTATCCTCATTCTCGCCGCCTAAATCCAACACAAATCCTTCCCACGTCAGAAAAAAATCACGTGCGTCTTCTTCTCCTCCTTCCGGGCAAGTCATCAACGCTTCCAGCCTCCCACGTCACCCACCCGAAATCTCGTGTAGGGCCCGGCCCGGCACGCGTTCTCGGCCGTCTCCAAAGCCAACCAAAACGCGCATCATTTATCGTTTCGACTCGTCCTTCCCATTCTCGCTTCTCTCTGTCTGGTCTCGCCGTCCACGCGATCCCGGCCTTCCCGGCGACAGAACCTAATTCTCCGCCCTCTCCATGATCAACCTCGGCATGGAGCCGCGGCCGCCTACTTCCGAGACGGCCGAGAGGGCCTTCTGCTTCCTCTCGCGCGGCTGGCGCGAGGTCCGCGACTCCGCCGGCGCCGACCTGAAGCTCATGCGCGCACGGGCTAGCTCCTTCAAGAGCCTCGCTGACCGAGAACTCGATCACTTCCTCAACTCCGGTTCTCCCTTCTCCTCTTCCACCGTCGCTGATGCTCCCCTCGCCGAACTTGATTTTGTCAAGCGAATCCAGCCCAAGATTTCCGAGATCCGCCGGGTCTACTCCTCTTCGGATTTCAGCCGCAGTGTCATGGGGAAATGGAGTCCGACGTCGCGAGTCCGCATCGGTTTGTCTGGAATCAGAGATGCGATCGTTTCGGAGGTCGATGACAGCCTTGTCGGGGATGGGTGGCGACGAAGGAGGAGGAGGAGGGTGTCGTGGAAGGAGAGAGAGGCGAAGGAGGAAGAGAAAGAATGGGAGCCGATGAGGATCTTGAAGATGGGTTTGAAGGAATTCGAGAAGAAGAGCCAACCCAGCGAGATCTTCGGTAGCTTTAAGAACAGCGAGTTCTCGAAGAAAGTGAAGTTGAGCTTGGTAATTGCGTCGTGTTTGCTCTATTCGCAGCTTAATTTGATTCTTATTTTTTGGTCTTCTTGAGACGAAATGCACGTAGAACGAGATCTTGCTGCCTTTTTCTAACCCTACATTTAGTGATTCATTGAGGCAAACCTTTTCGCGCAATTAAAGCATCATGAAGTTAATTAGAGAGCTCATTTTTCTGGTGGTGGCTGTTAATGAAGCTGTTATTGTCCCAGTTGTTTCATTATTACCAACAGATGATACTTGAGTTTGATTTGCATTGTTCAATTCAATTTCAGCCCCATTCTGTTCTTCAAATGTTGCCATTACTTTATTTATTCTAGATTCTTTGCCTGACTTCTTTGAGTGTTTCTGTTGCAGAAATCAATTTACAAGGAGCCTGAAGAATCAAAGGTTAGCATTTACATTGAATGTTGCATGTAAATTCTCGCTGTTAATTATGTTAGATGGGGATGAATTATGTTGATATTGTGAACTCAACACTCAGGAAATATGGGCTTATTTGACATTTTATATTTAGCTGAGAGACCTTTTACTCTGATTTTTGGGAAGTTTGCAGTTGTAGATAATTAATCACAGCATTTGCGAGCCTTTTAGATGATTGAATCACCATCTTATTTGATGCAGGATGTGCCACCACTAGATATCCCTGAACTCTTGGCATATTTAGTCAGGCAATCCAGTCCCTGGTTGGATCAACTCGGCATTAAAACAAGTATCTAGAGTGCTTTGGAGTACTGGGCATATTATAGTTTTGAATATCTTATTTGAGGATATAGTTCTTATGCTATGATATGATTATTATGTGTAGATTTCTGTGACAAAATAGTGAAGTCTTTGTGCAGCAAAAGGAAGGATCATCTTATTTCTGATTCTCTGGCTGCACAAGGCACATTCTTGCAAGGAAGTGAGAACACCCATGATGAACTTGATTCCAGAATAGATAGCGTGCTTCAAAGTACGGGGCATCACTATGAAGATACCTTCTGGGCTGATCATGAAAAGTGTGACACAGATGATAAGAAGAGGCATGTTGCAATAGTTACAACTGCCAGTCTCCCATGGATGACTGGAACTGCTGTGAACCCCCTCTTTCGAGCAGCCTATCTGGCCAAGTCTGCAAAACAAGATGTTACTTTGTTGGTACCTTGGCTTTGCAAGTCTGACCAGGAACAGGTCTACCCAAACAATCAGACTTTTAGGTCCCCAGAAGAGCAGGAAAAATACATACGGGGCTGGCTGGAAGAAAGGGTCGGTTTTAAGGCAGGTTTCAGAATATCTTTTTATCCAGGAAAGGTAGCTAAATGATGAAATTATTTTGTGTATTCTAAGTTTACAAAAATTCTTTACTGATGTAAGCTAATCCAATCTATTTTGTCATAGTTCTCAAAAGAAAGGCGAAGCATAATACCCGCTGGGGACACTTCACAATTCATTTCTTCCAAAGAAGCTGACATTGCAATACTAGAAGAGCCAGAACATCTGAATTGGTATCATCATGGTATGCGCTGGACAGACAAATTTAATCGTGTTGTTGGTGTTGTCCACACAAATTACTTGGAGTACATCAAGAGGGAAAAGCATGGGGCACTTCAAGCTTTTCTTGTCAAACACATCAACAACTGGGTAACCAAAGTACACTGCAATAAGGTATCACTTCTAAGGTAGCTCCTTATTAAGAAACTTAGCTTTCCAGATTGTGCATTTTGTCAGAGTTTCGAGTGTTTCTTGTTTGTCTTGCTTTGACTTATCAATGATGGCCATCTTGCAGGTTCTTTGTCTTTCTGCAGCAACTCAGGATTTCCCTAGGTCGGTCATTTGCAATATTCATGGTGTGAACCCTAAATTTCTTAGAATTGGAGACAAAATAACAGCGAATAGAGTGCATGGGCACCAGGTATTCTCCAAAGGAGCATATTTCCTGGGGAAGATGGTCTGGGCAAAAGGGTACAGAGAATTGATTGATCTCCTAGCAAAGCACAAGAATGATCTGGAAGGCTTTAAACTAGATGTATTTGGGAGTGGAGAGGACTCGTGCGAAGTCCAATCTGCTGCCAAAAAGTTTGAACTGAATCTCAATTTCCTTAAAGGAAGGGATCATGCAGACAATTCCCTCCATGGGTATGTTGAGATAAGAAATGTCAATATATCTGTCCGGAATTTTCTTCTAGCTATTATCCTAATTATCTGCTGTCATTTGTCATTTTCAGGTATAAGATATTCATAAACCCAAGTGTAAGCGATGTCGTTTGCACAGCAACAGCTGAAGCTCTTGCTATGGGAAAGTTTGTTGTCTGTGCAGACCACCCGTCAAATGATTTCTTTGGGGCATTTCCTAACTGCTTGACTTACAGAACGTCAGATGACTTTGTCCAAAGGGTGAAAGAGGCCCTACATAATGAGCCTCAGCCTCTTACCCCTGAGCAGAGATATACTTTATCATGGGAGGCTGCGACTTGTAGGTTCCTGGAGACGTCTGAACTTGACAAAGTGCTGGTTGATAGCAATGGTCAGTCACCTGACACAAGCAATGCAAGAAGGATGAAAAAATCGTTCTCCACACCTAGCTTGATGGAGCTCGTGGATGGTGGGCTTGCATTTGCTCATTACTGCCTCACGGGGAATGAAATCCTGAGATTGTCAACTGGCGCAATACCAGGCACAAGGGATTACAGTATCCAACATAGTCTGGATTTGCATCTCTTACCACCCCGAGTCCAGAATCCCACATACGGTTGGTAGTAGGCGTGTTGGCTCGAATTTTTTGTGTACCATTTGGCAGAGTTGCGATCAATTTGAGGGCTTCCACTTTTTGTATATTAATTGGTAGAGTTGCAATCGATGTGATGCCCTCCCACAATTTTGTTCTGTATTTGATGGTCCTTCGTGTATAATGTGAAGTTAGTTTTAGAATACCCCCTGGGTTTTTTATATTTTGCTATTTCGCTACCACTTAAAATATTAGTTGCACCATATTGTTTTACTAAAGTATGATTTGTTTAATATTCAATGTTTCATAATATTTTTTTCCTAAAAAGTTGGATCTTTTTTTCGAATTTTAAGTATTTCCATCCGGCAGGTCAACTGGCAAAGTGCATTAAAAGAAACTTTAGAATATCAGAATTTTTCTGGACACCAATCAAAATTAACCAAGAGCGAGTTTCTGCAATCACATTAGAAAATATAAAAAGATTTTATGCCAATATTGTTTTTGAAGAGAATAATATCAAATCCAATAAAACGAGAGGTGAAATCTGCAAAATTCGCATTAAAAAACAGCATAATCTTGTACCCGTCAATACATCCTATTTGGGACGAATCATGATGATTTATCTTCTGGTTTTTTTAAAATAATGAGATTAAAAAGGTTACATAATAAGTTCAATTTATCGTTTATAATATAAGGGTCCAATTAAATTTGGATTCATCTAGATTTAAAAGGTAATTTCGAATATTATAACAATAAAATATGTCAAAAACTCCAATGTATTATGTCATATATACGAAGTTTAGATACACGTAGTAAGTCGTATTGTGCTCACCCCTCCACGCCATCAATGACCATGCGTCGAGGAATCACTGCGGCTCGTTGAACAGCTTCCGGAATCTTGAAACGCCCTGGCCGCGCCAGCTCACCATCGCCACGTGGATCATCAGCGTGACCCTGGAACTGTTCGATAATAAGAGTGTAAATTAAATATTGGCACACGGCCTCTACAGAGTATTTTTACATTCAAGTCCTTTTTAATACAATTATTAATATTTTTCATTTAAATTGCAGTATATCTTCCGGTTATCTTTTTTTTTTTATATAAAAATAACACAAAACTAACCCTCCAAACATGCGAGTCATGTATTTCTATATAACACTTTGTTTTTATTTTATTTTATTTTTATATTGTAGTCCTCTTTGCACATAATTTTAAAATTTTTACACGCAACTTTATAAGATTCATTATATTTACTTACACTTTTATGTGACTTCAAAATTTATATATAATTTGCTTTTTGAGCGTACAAAAAGTATTTCAATTCTTAATACAAGCCTAATTGATCGAATAATTTAGGATTAGATGATTATGAGTCTCGAAATAGTCTGACGAGAGGTCGATCTGCCAAACTGTTTTGGAAGACCAACTAGTGAGTCTAACAATGCCCATCTCGGCCCTCGCTGAGTCGACACACCGACTTCATAAGCCTTGTAGCGAGAAGGTTGGCATTATTTGCATAATCTAATCATCACGCCGGTAGAGGAAGATGTTAGGCATTTTTCAACAAAATCTACATATGGAATCTCGTTATCAGATATTGAAATCTCCTCGTGATCTCTTAAATATTACCATTAAATGCGACAAAGTATTTTAATCCAATGGATAGCAGGCAAAGAATCGCGAATGACATGGCTGGCCACTTATCACATGCTAACCCCCAACCCGCTAGGAAAAGAGCTTTCGCTTATATTGTTTTTTCGAAGTTTTAATCTGCGCACAATGCTCTGGTTTTGGCCTACAAAGAAAGCAACCCTCTACGCTTCGAGAAACAAGGACAACAAAGTACGAACGAGACTAGCAAAACCAAGTGAAGGGTGACGGTGGTGTGACCTAAAAGGCCCTAATGAGGACAAGCCCTTACGCAGCAGAACCCTCGGGCTAGAGCACTTTAATTCGGAAACCAATGGCTGGGACACAAGCGGATGTCATCATCCTCCCTGCCTAGAAAAGTTGAATATATAGAGCTGCCGTGATAAGGCAAGAAGGTGCTCGGGCTGTGCTTATATTTTGTTTGTGCTGCTTTTCGAAAAGCTAGCTCTGATGGCCTCCACTCCTCATCTCTCCCTTTCACTGTTTCTCTCTTCGCCACGGCGGAATCAGCGGCCAGAAATCTCTGCTTTGGTTTCTAGTGGGGAACAACACGAGAACAAGTTGACGAGAAATGCAAAAGGTGATTAGGGTTTTGTTTTCTTCCGTTATTGGGTTGTTGAAACTCACCAATACGGGTCGACATGGTGTCCAAGTTCATCGAGCGATCAACCTAGCGTGGGTCTTGGCCTTGACCTTCGACAAAATATTAGAGAAATTTGTTAGGGCTACCTATAAAGAAATTTGCAGAGGCTTAATGGCGGAGAATGGAAGTGGATTCATCCATAGTGGGCTCTGACATGGGTTTTGGAGCTCACATCCCATGTGATGAATCGAATTGATTGCGGCTGTCGTGTCTCATTTTTTATTAGCTAAGAAGCCAAAAAGAAACTGCGATTTGATCTATAAAACAAACAAAAGCCAGAAAAAAGTCGTGTCTATGAAGTTAATTTACTGATATATCTTCCTTCTGTTGAAGAAAAGCTCTCAAAAGACAAACAGAAAACGTACGAGACTGCAACCTTTTACTTTACTCTTGCTTTTGAACCAACAGCCTACCGGTAGAAACGAGCTTGCAAATGTTCAGAGTTTGAAAGGCCAATGACTTCGCTAAATATGGCTGGAGCTTGTTACCTACATTTTGTGCAAACGCAAGAAAAATGCCACAAATGTTTAGGAACTCTGTACAAGTTGAATTTTTCAAATTTTTATATTATATGCACATATAAATTCCAAACGCTTATAGAGAATTAAACTGGTCTCTTTTTCCTCCTCTTCGCAGAAAAATACCTGGAAGCTCAAATTTTAACTAGGATTTTGTCTCTTGAGGTGTATGTAAAGTGACATGCACTGCCATGAAAATTTCTTTGTCAAAATAAGAACCAAAGAATTCACGTTAAGGTTACAATTATTCTACAAAAAAATATTTATAGGTCATACAGCACGGACATCTCTTTTTGCCCATAAATCTTGTTGATGAGCCAGTAATTAATCTACTCATTATTTGTTTGTATGTAAGTCTTATACAGAGTTATGCTTTGTAGTTGCCTAATCCCCGCGCTCACTCTTCCACAGCAATAACCACGTGTCGGCACTCCCCGTCGGCCACCGGCTTCTCCGTGGCTTGGCTCTCCGCTTCGGTGCTCTCGAACCCGGCGAGCCGCGCCAGCTCATCGACAGTTGACACGATCTGCTCTCCTGACCGTACGATCTCTACAATGAGCGATCCTAGGATTGCCACGTACATTATTCCCGGGACACCTGGGCCGTCCGACAAGACGCTTTTCATCCGTTCCGCCGCTGCTGAAGCCGCAGCCATGTGGTGCCGAGCGCCAGCGGGAGCCACCATGGATCGGATGCTGGACGCGAGATCAGACAAGGCCTCGGCGAATTCGGAACACATCTCGACACAAGCGGATCGGATCTGGCTTCGGAGGTCGTCGGAGTCGGGTTTGGGTGGCGGGTTGGATCCGATAAACGGTGTGGATTTGTCGACGGTGGCGATGAAAGCCGTCAGCGAATCCATTGAGTAAGCGCAGCGGCGGGCCGAAGCTCCGATACGGAGGTACTGGTCCCACGGGTGCCTGAACCCGAACCGCCCGTGACCCGGTTCCCATTTTGCAAAATTAACCTGCAATTTTCAGTAATCACATCATCAGCCCTGTAAATTTTTACAGTTTTCTTGGACACGTATGTCGTACAACACTACGTGGCATTATGGAAACGTATGCAAAAATCCTATCAGGATGAACACAGATTTTGTTGCTAATTACCAGATAATTCAGTTTTAATTACAAAAAACGTAAGTTTAATCGCTTACCAGTGAATCCTCAGTGGGCTTCGAGTCGAGCACGCTCTTGTAACTTCGGAGATAGCTTTTGTCAGGAGAATCCTCAGCAGTTATCTTTTCTTCTTCCCCAAAGTACTTGTTTTCTAATCCTGTAAAAAAAAAAAATCCACACAAAAGTCCCATATAAATATCAAATTCGTTTTTGATAATCTTGAAGGCGCGTGCGGTTTCAGTCAATCCATGCAGTCCAACGCGATGATACTTTGGGCCGCCAGGGTTTACGTAAATTTGTATCATAAAGTTTTTTCCAGAATAAAAATGTACGTATAAGTTGGTCGATAAGTTGATTTGATTATACATATAGTTAGAGAAGAGTACCTTCTGAGAATGTGGCGAGCTTTTCCAAATTGGTGGCCGTCAGGTTGTGGAGATCTTCCCCGGCCCACACGGGAAAGACGAAGATGGTGGTGGCCAGGCAGACAGCCACGCCAAGAGCGATGGTGGCCAGCCTCTGCTGAGCCACCTGAATGATCTTCTCCGCCCTGTAGCTCGACACCGCCACCAGGCTGAACGTCAAGATGAAGATGGTCACCCCGTAGTCGTATCTCTTCTTCACTACTGGGATGAACCTCGAGAACGTCGCCGCCGAAGCCAGCACAAAGACGAACACTCCGAGGATCACCGGCTCCCCTTTAACCCCGACGAAAGCCGCTACGTGCTGCGCCCCGAGACCCAGAGCGCCGGCGATCAGCGTCGCGAAAGCGCGGTTCAGACCTTTCCCTAGCGTGCCACCTGAAACCAAACTTGTTTTAGATCATCATTGCATGATGTTGAGTAGTACTGGAGAGACTGGACAAGAATGAACTGGATTACTCACCGACGGTGTATTCCATGACGACGACGACGGTGAGCACCGCCCACATGGTGGATGACCCGAAGCCATCGAAGAGGGGATTGACGTAGTAGAAGACGGAGACCAATGTGAGTGCAAGCCCTACTTTGAACGAGTGAGAGATACGCCGGGGATCGTCTTGACCGATACTCTTCACCTTGACAGTGAACGCCGTGACACATGCATGGAGCTTCTCGACGAGGGCGAGAAGAAAGGAGAAGCGTGGAATGGAGGAGTTAACCTTGGCACAACTCTGTTGCTCGGCCTCCATAGTTGATGATGAAGGAGGAGGAGGGAAGGAGTAGCTGTGGAGGGGAAGGGACGAGGGAAAAATGGGTGATGAGTGGGCGTATAAATAAGGAGAGGAGGAATGCGAGGAATATGCTGTTAGAGGGAATATTATATTATACTGAAAAGAATGGGGTTCAACGAAGGGGAGGGCCTTGCGAGGAAAGTGATTGCGAGGCGGCGGCACCAAGGATGCATGAGATTTAATTCCCATCAAAAACCCTAGATTGGACAAACTCCATCGTAATGCTATCTACCTTTTTGATTTCTATGGTTGAAACTTGAAAGTAAAAGAAAAAAAAGGTTTCAACAGTACTGATGAAGGAATATTTAACCAAGGGCGCACTGGGAAGGCACTTCGGCTTTGTTGGGCTTTGGAAGATTGTTTGCTAGCCGACGTGACTGACTATCTCAAAAGTTTGTCCAAGAACAAAAGCTTATCCATTTCATCATATGCATGCATTAACTGTATTTCTTGAGTGCCATCATTTACTAACGTAGAATGTCATATATGGGATATATCATGTGTTTGTATCTAAATGAAATGGTGTTTCGTCAGCTATTTCGTCTGAGGAAAAACCGACACCAGCATACATTCGATGTCACATTGATGAGAAATTCAAGTTTTTCTGTACTAATCCTACGTGAAAAGTTCGAGTTTATTTTTTCGGCTCTGTTTATTTGACAGATTCAAGTTGATGTGCTCCGCTTAGTAATGAGGAATTAATACCCCGGATACATTTATGCGACAAATTCAAGTTGCTCAACTTTTCTGATAAGAGCATAGTTGGATGAGTCCACTACATTGAAGAAAAAAGAAAGAGGAGCATGGATGTCCACACAAATCTCTCGGTCTCTCTCGTTCTCTCTCGGAGCTCATATCGGGGAATAAGTGAAGCGTGAACCCCCCACTTCCAATGCTCGCTTGCTATATCCATCTTTGCCCGACTTTTCCAGCGATGGAAACAGCTATTGTGTTACACAACTTGGGAGGCAGCTTTATTTTTGTGAGGGGAACAGCAAGGCTTTCCACCTCCATCTGCCTTTACGGCCTTATTCCTTGTTCCTCTCGCGTCCAAACCCTATCCTTGTCGCTCTCTCGCCGTACTCCGCCACCGATCTCGATTCTTCGATCGCTGTGAATATAAGAATATATGCTAACTGACTAGCTTTAATTCGATGTCCTTTGTTGCTCGAACAGAAAAAATCACTGTGGAAATCGGCTTGATTCCCACCCTTCCAGAGTCTATTGATTTTACTAGAGAATAATATGATCGGAGCGACATGGCTCGCTTTTCTGTCGCAAGTGATATTCTTCGTGTTTGGGATACATGGTCATATATATTTTTTTTTTTTACATGTTGATCCACGCATGCTCGCGGGAAAAACAAACAAAATCCTGGCCTCCGATTTATTTATTCACTTGTATTTCCATGTTTTTCCGCGCGCTTCCTCTCCAAATTAAGATTAACTGGTTAATAATGCTTCGTTTTGGTTTGGAATTAATTTATCTCATTTTTTTAAATTTCAAATTAAAAGGCTACTGAGGTATGGATTGCGCGTCTGCTGAGAGCCTGCTTTAGAGTTGGGTCGCAGACGGACTGGATAGGACCGACAAAGTTCAACAATAGCGAGGTTTTCCCCAGTGAATTAAGCCAGATGTTGGCGATGAGGAGAAACAAAAATTCCAAAATTAAAATCTAAATCTCTCAGGGCATATTTGAATTGTGCGTAGAAAACGGATAATCGGCATTATCTCAATTAGCATTTTCCTCTACGAAGTCTACAGTCAAATTCACTTGGTAGAAAATTAATTCATTTTTTCTTAAAAAGTAATGCAGAGAATTCATCTGTGTACTAGAATTTGAGAATTGAGACACAGTAATTACTAAACAAATTGAAATTTCTATTGAGCATATTTGGTGATTATGACACTCGTGGCTGAGAACCCGATATTTTTTTAGGAAATTACGGCGAAAGTGTTATTGTTTTAACTTTAATTGTGTTCAATTAGTGGGCAAGCCATCATAATTCTCTAGTAAATTCTTTTCGAATCTCGATCGAGACGTCCAATAGATGCTGTCGGACCGTGCTGAGGTTGTATACTTTGTTGTACTTGTTGACCCTTAATTATCAACTCGATAATGACGTTTTGAAAAGCTGTTTTCTCCTTTCCTAATCCTTCCTTTCGTATTCTATTCCTCTTCGGAAAAAAGCATGAAATTGATGCTTTATTTATTACCTCCTAATATTTTTTATAATAATAATAATTTGAGGGCCCCTTCTTAATCTCATTAAAAACGAAAAACATATGATCGTTAGGTAAGAGTTTCTAGTGTCACCGAGACAACAAGATAGCGTATGCATCATGTATCGAGAAAGCTATCAATTGTCAGCTTAATTAATTAGATTGTCCATTTACGGTTTACTTAAGTAAACTATATTCGATATTAGGACGTCTGATGGAAGCCGCGGACAAGCAACAAAGCGGCAACGTGGAAACACGACAGGTGATTAAGTTTGTAATTGACTTATTAATGAAACATTGGATTGTAAGCTCATGCCAAGCGCAACAGCAAGAGTGAGTTGAGTTGGTAGGTATTCAACAATATCCGCTGAGGGTTGCCTCGAGGCTCGAGACTATCCAGCTCAGATATTCGGATTTGGAGCCACATTTTGCATGGATTGGACCATCGCACGTCAGGGTCATTGTTTCGCTTGCTAACATTTGTAATGCGTTCGATTTAAGCTCTGAAGTTTGAACTCCTCCTCAATGGCTGCAAGTGATCTCGGTGTGACACCGACGAACCGATTATATCGATAAATAAATAAATAAAATTGAGTTCAGTAAGCAGCGAATGATTTTTTTTTTTTTATTAAAATTCCTACCGATGGCAGTTTATGCGATCACATAAACTGCCCGAGTTTCATCGAAACCACGGCGAAATTTATCGGAGGGCACAATCCCAAGCACGCGGGATAAATGACATAAAATATGAGGGTAAAAAGGGTAAAAAGCGGAAGCGAGAGAGATTTTCAGCAGAATCAAATGCGAGCAGTAAAACAGGAACAGGCCTTTAATTATGGTCAAGCGGTCAAAGGTAAAGATCTAAAAAATGAACGCATGGATCACGTGGTTCATAAGCACAAAAATAGGAAAAGAAAACAAATTCGGGTGGCCGCGGAGCCTCGGCCCGCAAACAGCGGATTTGGATCTGGACCCAACCTGCATTATCGCACGTGCAAAGATCCCCCGTGGGGCGATCTTTTGGTTCCGTCAACGGGCTGGGCCAGCCCATAAATCGCTCAAAAGCGCGGCCCATAAATCGTTTGAAAAACGACTCTTCTGGTCTATAACTATTCCGACCCATGAATTTGTCGCGGGGCGCATTGCATCCAACCCTGCTATCAAATTATGGCGATTAGCAATCGGTCTAATATGCGATTATTCATTAGTTGGGAAGAAATCTCTTGTTTTCAATTATCCCAAAAACCCAAGTTCATGAAATATACGTCTTTTTCACTATATCTATTAAATTCTATCTATCAAATATCTGATATAAAACTAATTTATCACCCCTGACATTATAATACTAGTAGACCTAGATCGATGTAGTAGCTAAATTGCTTTCAATATATGGGAGTACTGGACCTACTACACAAATGGTAAATAGTATGCGACATCTTGCCTTCATCATCTGCGAGTTGACTTCTCGTACATCCATTTCTTCTCAAGAGATGACCACCGTCATTAGCTACCGAATATAATCACAGTGGATATAATATGCAGTTAATCATTAGTTCTGGGTCGCAACAGTTCTTTTCATATTCCCAATAAATCTTTTTTTATGGAAAAAAAAAGACATAAAAGTTATATAATAAAGTCGGTCCACGTAGTAAGGGAGCATATTCAATTAAATTTAAGCCGGCCTATATCCGAATAGTGAGATCCTAGTTTATAATAAATAAGATATATCAAGAAATTCGAATTTATGATTTTTTCAAAATTGTGAGGTCCGATGTGCCTGAAATTCCATCGAGCAGAGACCATACAAACGAGAGAAGAATTCAGCCCAATAGTCGAAAGCCTATGCCTGTGGATTGTGGGCTTGAAACTCGACGTGTCCTGTGATGACGATCTGATGTTGCTGTCGCTGTGGGCTTCCAGCCCAGAAACCAATCATGCTACCGGTCTTGCTGAAACGTACGATCCCCAGGTCGATTCGATCGAGTCCTGAATTAGGTGTGCGAACCACGTGGGTCCGAGCTCGGTGTCGGCCAACTTGAGGGTCTCCACATGTCATGATCGTGCAGCCACGTTAGTCAACAGTGACTTTGTTCTGATCCAAAAGGATAACCAACGACCAACAGTGAGTTAGCTCTCTGTCTAGTTCCCCGAAATGACAACAGTCCCTTGATGATCCGAGATTACTCGTTTCTGTCGTTGCATCCAAATCTTCGTTTAGCAGCAATCTTCTTTATTTATTTATTTTTTTTATCTTTTAAAAAAACTTCTAGCTCGTTTGGACTTTTACGCGGCTTATCCCAATTGATTTAGGTCAAGATTCAAGTTTAAATTAAATTATATTTAATAATATACTAAATTAAATCAATTTAGTCAATAAATGAGAAGAATCGAATATAAAATAGAATCATAAACTATACTATTCAAAATAAAATTCTCCCAAATTTTGAGGTGTGAGAACCTTAGTGCCTTTAATTAACGTAAAAATCCCTTATGACTTAACAAGTTTACGAGGGAATTACTCAATAAGACGAGGGTAAAAATTAAATGACTGCAAGATCTTATTTGTTTTCATTTTCGAAAATAAATTTTAATAAATTTGAAATTTATAATCATTCATTAAAAAAAATTTAGCAAAATTATGATACCAACAATCACGGAATTCAAATACACGACAACGTCTTCAACTCTATAATTAACATGTTTTTTCGGAGAGATATGACATAATATTTAACTTTTTATTCTACATTAAAAATTAAGTGTAGTATTAATTTGAGCGGAGCGATTTTCTGATGGTTTTTTTTAATATTTTTTTTTCTCTGTGCATATTAACGAGAGAATGATTTAACTGATTGAGTTGTCGGGAAACTCCGACAAATCAAAACTGATAGCTAGCTGCGCTCCATCAACAAAATTCAATTAAAATTAATCTCAAGGGGCGAAGGAAGCGACAAAATAGATGCATGGAGGAAAAATGAAGGCAGAGGACCGAAGAGGATCCATTTGGTCTTTGTTTATTAGGGAGATAACGCATTAGGTGGAAGATTTGGTTGTAAACTGTGCTTAATAATCGTCATTATCTCCAATTGGCCCTTTTCATACAATCCCGCGTTTATGCATGCATTTTTTTTATTTATTTTTCGAAGTGGAGAAATTTCTTATAAACCCCCCAGAGAATGGAAAATTATACGCCAGTGTTACTTTCTCGAAGAGAGCCGTGAGTTGGGTCGGTGAACCGAATTGAATTCAGACCACGTCGGAAGTCGATTAGACGAAACTACGGAATTGACCTTTTAAGTCACACCTGCGCTCATTGCTGTATCGACGAAGGGCGAGAAGACGACAAAGGCGCGGACACATCATCATTAGCATCATCAAGCATATCCGTTTTGGCTGGGTCTCACTCATATCATCCAAAGTCGACAGGTAATCGTCGTCCAATTATCCTAATCTCAATTAGCAGGATAATTAGTGAGTGGGTGGCTATAAAGCATAAACATTACATTACAAATGATCTCGATGCGCTGAGGAGTTCTGAAAACTTTAGTGGTGGGAAATGGAAAGCTATTGTTCGCACAGGCAGAGTCAAGATTCTCACGCAGATTTTGTCTACTTTTGGGGACCAAATTGTCATTTTCTTCCCTTCATCGAGAATCCCGGAGAGTCGTGAGCTGTTGTTAGAAGATCTATTTTCAACATTTTTCATTTTCCAGAAAGGTCATGAGTTTAGTTTTCGAAACGACGGCTCTGTTCCTGGACCAAACGACTCGGCGAACTCGGATCTGGACCGTCCAAATTGGTGCATGCCACGGTGGACAGCGAGGACGGAGCGCATCAGTATTTGGCAATGTCCAAGTTAAGCGAAACACATCAATCCACTGCGCAGGTGGCGCACTGGTGAACACTGGAAGCTAAAGTTGCTTCCCCTGCGCTTTTTCTCCGACCACTTTCTTTTTGACTTGTATAGATCACATCCCCAGAGTGCTTCGAGCTTAAACTGAAAGAGAAATATTTCAATTGATTGACAATATTTAATTTTCAGTATAACAACAATGTTTGCTCACCGAAGAACTACAAGTATTGGTGGACAGATTTGCACTGAAAGATAAGACACCAGACAATCTGATCAAAGCTGGACAAAATTGTAGCAAAATGCACTCTGTTTTGTTTTGTTCTTTTTTTTTTTTATTTTAATTTTTTAGGCGAGGATTGAGTCGTTGAAACAAGAAAAAAAAAAAAACAATAAAACAACTGAAAAGCAAGACCAGCTTTTTTTTTTTTTTTTTTTTTGCCCTTTCTTCCTAAAAAGAAAGCTCGAGGGCTCAGAAGAACAGCTCCTACAATTCAACCAATTTTGGTAGTCTAACCAAAAGGCGACGACAACCCCACCTGGTCGTGTCAGACTCACTTCTGCCCTTGGTAATTTTTTTTATTGAATCATTTTTTTTTTTTTTACATCAAAAGATAAACCTCCGCATAAATTAACAGAAAAGCCCCTTTTATTACGGTTTTACCAGGCTATCGCACAGTGGCCTTTCTGTAATTTCGTTGAAAGACGGTGGCAAACGTGCGGCCCGCCACCCCACCACAACCCAAACCCCCCCAACCCGTCTGAACCCCCGAAAGCGGTGCACTAAAAACCCCGCATTCCGTTCCTTTTTATTTCTTTTCGGAAATTCCCCCGAGGCATAAAGCCCACAAAATCAGTGGCACAACCCGTAATTTTCATTTGAAAACCGTCCAATTTCTAACCAGCGAGAGCGACCAATCCGTTGTACTCGCGTTCAGCCGAAATCCTAAAACAATACTGTCACTCAGTTCGTTATTGTCTTATCAGTGTACTCGACGCTATATAATCCAACGGTAGACAGAAAAGTCATAGCTTAACCAGGTGTTCCTGCGGAGCAGGGGACCCGAGCACCATTAAACGGATAGAATCAACAGAGGGAAGAAAGAGAAGAGAAGGAAACTGCTCCGGTCGGTCACTGAAGTTGATACTGCGGAGATTTTTTTTTTCTCTCTAGAGGTTCTCTCTCTCTCTCTCTCTCTCCTCTCATGGGGTTCCGGCGAGCGGCGGAGGGAATGATGCCTAGCCGTGGAGCGCGCGCCTGAGAGGCGATTCCTTTCCCAAAAAGCGTCTGCCTTTAGCGGATTCCTTTCTACTCTCTCTTGCTGTTTTTTGTTCTCCCTTCTCAAGTGGGCCTTCGTCTCATGGGTTTGTGGAGGCCGGCGGAGGAGGCGGCGGAGGGGAGGGCGGAACCGGGGAGGAAGAGGAGCGCCGGGTTGAGGGCCAAGCAGGCGGGCCGGGCTTCCTGCCGCGGAAGCTGAGCCATGCCCGGGCACCGCCGGCGCTGACGAAGACTTGATTCGCTCTCTGTTTATCTCTGCCTGCTCTTTTCTTATCTCTTTGCTCGCTAGTGAGGTCTTGGAAGTCGAAAGAACGCGTCTTGGCTTCGATCGGGGCTTCGGGCCTTGAGTTCTCTGCGGATCGATGGGCTTGCTGCTCAGAGATGCGCTGCGGCGCCTCTGCGTCGAGATCGGGTGGTCGTATGCGGTCTTCTGGCGGGCGATCGGCTTCTCTAACACGATGTGAGTTCTATATCCAGCTTCTTCTCTGCTTTTTCCTCAGAATGTGGCCTTCTTTTTGGGTTTTATTAGTTGATTAGGATTTCTGGAGGAAATTGTTGCTGACTATTTTTTTCATTCATTGTGGGAGAACCGAATGGAATATCTGCTCTCTTTTTTTCTCCTCGTCAGAGGTTACTTTGTTGAATGAAGCGTGATAGCTACGCATCCTTTTGTATTTTATATCAGTAAATGATTAGACTATTTTCCTGCTTTTGCTAAAAAAGTGTGCTTTTTGTTGTTCTATTTTAGCTATAAAAGGCCTAAGCTATTTTCTTTCTTACAACTATAATTATGGTCTGCTGATGCAAATAAATTTGCTACCTTGTGATGTTACAAATTTGGAAATTAGTTGCCTCTTGGGTAGTTGGACTAGGATCTGAGGAAATTTGGTGCTGAAGTTTCTGGTTTCTGGCAGGCACTTGGTCTGGGAGGATGGCTATTGCAAGAGATCCCCAGGCATTTCAGGTTTTGATGCTATGGATAGGCTACTCAAGGAAAGAGCAGTGCCCCGTGTTACTGGAAGTGATCGAACTGCTGGGAGTGGAAGTCTAGTAGATGACAGAGTGGGCATGCTGGAATGGAAGAAGATGGCAGCTCAGGTCCATTTAGTAGGACAGGGGTGTGTAACTTGTTCTTCTTCCAAAACCTCTTTTGTAACCTTTTTTCTCTCTCTCTGAGGTGGTGGTTTGCTAGATGTCATGTATTTGTCGGTTATTGTCTTGCAGGGTAATTGGCCAAGCTGCTTTAACGGGAATTCACCAGTGGATTCTTCGGGATATGCACAATAGTTGTGCATCAGATGTATGACTTCGATTTCTGCAAGAGTTATTTTTAGTTCTACTAAAGAAGTCTCCTTGATGGACAGAATACTAAAATAGCAATTGCTATTGCTTTTTTCAATTACATCTGAACCAGAGGAAGGAATTGATCTATACTCCTTTGTCCTTGCAGATCTTGGATGAGACGAACCTTCAATTTTTGGCAGGCATGCAGGTTAGATAGCTTTTCCTTTGGTTATTTCTTTTTTTTTTTTTTTGTTATTGTCTTACTATGTTTTCACAATTTATTTCCTTATATTGTGATACTATATTTTATTTTATGATGTTGAGTTCATGGTGGTCATCTAAGTTTCTGGAGTCTTCTTGTATTACAGACAATTGCTATTATCCCTGTGCTTCCATTTGGTGTCCTGCAACTTGGTTCTACTGAGTTGGTAAGCATATTTAGTTGATTGTTAATGAAGTTTGAGAAAAGTCAACCAAAAACTGAGTGTGGATTTTGCATTTCTAAAATGGTGTTGCTGAATTATTGTTTGATCTAGACAAAGAATTAACAAGAAAAATTGCTTGGTTTTTAATTGTTGCAGTCATTCATTAGATCATTTCACTAGTTGAAGTTAATGGTGATGTACATCTAGATGGAATACCTGCATGGGACAATTTCTTTCATAGATCCATTTAAGAATATGGCATTTTGCTTTTGTCTCCTGTTTCTTCAGGTCATCGAGAATATTGGGTTCATAAACCATGCGAGGTGTTTATTTTCCCAATTTGAGTGTGTTCCAAGGCCTGTTTTATGTGATGCCACTCAAAAAACTTTGAGCAAAAACAATGAGAATCAGGCACATTCATCACCTGGAATACCAGCCAGCAGTTACCCATCTGCTGATTTTTCTGCTCAGGCACTTGGATCACTGACTACCATTGCTGATGGATGTAATCAACTTGATCGAAGTTTGGCATCAAGATCTTTTACTCAGCCTTCCTGTTCTTCACTTTTTAATGGTAAAATAGAACCTAGTGCCAGCAAAGTCACAATCACTAACAAAGCAACGACAAGCATTGTGGCTTCTAATAATGAAGTGTTCCAGCGAACTGCTGATCCAAAAGTTCAGCCTGGCTATCTGGATCACCAACTAGAAAGCAGAAATTCCAAAGCTCAGCTAGCATATACTAGTGCATGCCTAGGATCAAATCAGCAGGCATCATCTTATGGTTTGTGTTCTGGTTTTGAAAATGATTCTTCAGCTGCAACTCCAGGTTTATACCCAAGCACCTCAATGATACTAGAAAAGATGCTTGTGAAAATAAATAAGAGTGGCTCGGTGGAGAAGAAGTCATCGGCAAATAACAGTGGATCACCATCTGGTAGTTGCCACAGTCCAGTTCCATTGACAGATTGTGATGCTGTCCAGCTATTTGGTAGAAACAAACCATTGGCTGATGCAAGTGCTTTCAGAAACAGCAGTTCATTTAATACTGAAACTATGATAAGTATAAAGGCTCCCCATGTTATTCCATCTATCAGTGGAACATATTACGGGATGAGCAGAACAGTGCATCCAAATGGTCACCAAGTAATATCAGAAGACTCAATGGATCAGCAACTTTCATGCAAAAGTTCTCAAAGTATAGTGGCTTCTGGAGGACAGGTACAAGGGAATGATCTCCTTCAGTATGTTGACCCTCTTTTTAGCACTCTTCCAGATTGCTTGATCAGTAATTCAAGTCCTCTTGAAGTAAATTGTAGATACTTGAATGCTGAAACTGATAATGGCTCAGTGATTGACTGTCAGAAAATAGTCCCAGAGGAGCCTGGACATCTGGATGCATTGGATGAGAAATCACCCCAGTTGCTAATGCAACCAAGTTTAGGAAATGACTTATTTGATGCATTGGGTATTGAGTACAAATCAATTGATTGTTGTAACAGTTCAGATATGGTTGCACAGAAGGATCAGGCTGATGCTCCTGAATTAGATATGGATGCCTCAACTTGCATTACTCAGTTGGATGTAGGTGCCTTTTTTGATTCGCTGAATTATAATGATTCATGCACTGGTATTCACTCAGAAGATTATCAGGATCAACTATTGGATGCTGTAGTTTCAGGAGCTAAGTCTGGTGCCAAACAGATATCAGATGATGATGTATCTTGTAAGACTTCAGTAACAAATATCAGCAGGTCTTCATTTCATAGCAGCCCTTCTGCATTTGGTTGGGTGGTTTCATCTGAGCAGATGGAAAGCAAGTTTTTGGGTTCTTTGGCCATGTCACCGAAGACAGACATGTCACTTCCAAATCCTGTGAAGTCTACTTGCAGTATAGCTAAGACAGAAGATTGCTCCGTTGTTAGTGCAAGCTACAAATCTCACGTTGTTCCCTGGTTTGAAAATGACCAAAACATAAAGCATGATTGTGCATCAGTTGCACAATGCAAACGGGTTGATGATTCTGGTAAATTAACTCGGAAGAGAGCTAGACCAGGAGAGAGCCCTAGACCTCGGCCCAAAGATCGCCAGATGATCCAGGACCGTGTGAAAGAACTGCGTGAAATTGTCCCAAATGGAGCCAAGGTACTCATGGCACCTTGAAACCTTGGACATAGTATTTTCTTTCTTTGACAGCACATACGTGCATCATTTTAATAGTAAAGACCCTGATCATGCTCGTTTGACCTTTGCATGAGCAGTGCAGCATAGATGCTTTACTGGAGAAGACCATCAAACACATGCTTTTCCTGCAAAGTGTTACAAAGCATGCTGATAAGCTGAAGGAAACAGGGGAACCAAAGGTATGTCCTAGTTCATGTGTGGTTGTTGACCTTTTTGTTGATAAATTGGCTTACAGTACTAAGGTTTTGTGACACAAAAGTTACTATCTTTTTGGTAATTATTGAAGAGCTGCTGTTTTTTCCTGAAAAAATCAATACCTTGTTTGTGCAGATCATTAGTAAGGAAGGTGGCTTACTATTGAAGGACAACTTTGAAGGTGGTGCAACATGGGCCTTTGAAGTTGGTACGCAATCTATGATCTGCCCAATCATTGTTGAGGATTTGAACCCGCCTCGTCAAATGCTTGTGGAGGTAACACGCTTAGTATTTTCTATCCATTTTGTTTGCGTGCCTTGATTTCAGTGTGTTCTTACATGCTGGGATTTTCTTGAGTCCACAGATGCTTTGCCAGGAACGTGGTTTTTTCCTTGAGATTGCTGACTTAATAAGAGGATTGGGACTGACCATTTTAAAGGGTGTCATGGAAGCCCGTGATGACAAGATTTGGGCACGTTTTGCAGTAGAGGTAATACCATCTATAGTTAACCTTTTACACATTTGATTGTTGGATGTGTTATCCTATTGAACTGAAAGCAACATAATCCATTTAAAGTTAAACCTGTATCTTACAGGCAAATAGGGATGTGACCAGAATGGAAATATTTCTTTCACTTGTGCATTTGCTGGAACCAGCCATGAGAACTCGCATAGCACCACCGGGTATCGACAATGTCACTGTGCCTAAAACCATTGCTCCACAATCTTCTATTCCTGCAACTGGGCTTTCTGATCGCTAGGGGTGACCGTGTGGTCCTATTTCTCTGGGGAATGCTGTGAGCGGGATAAGTTTTACCTGCCATGACTAGCATTGTGGTGTCCCAATGAGCAGTTAGTTCCAACTGACCAAGGAGTTGCTAGGCTGCAGAATCTTAGAAATTTCTCTGACTGTACATTTCCATGCTGATTGCCAATCTTCTATATGATTTGGGGGGGGTTGTTTTGCTTGTTTTTGTTGTAATTCTAGTTTTTTTTTTTTCTTTCAGAGCGTTATGTTTTTCTCGTTGCAGTGTGCCATTGATAGAATGTTTCTGGGTGGCTCCACTAATGTAAAAACGAACAGGTATTTTCTATTAGGTTAGTGTGTTACAAAACTCCTGTGCTAATATTTGGTCTCTTATTGTTGATGCTCCATGTATGCTTAGCTCAAGTACTTTGAGAGGCTAAACTCATTTTATTTCTGTTTTTTGAAATATTTTCATTATTTGTTCATCGGTGAAGAATTTTTGTTTGTTTAGCTATTGATTTGCAGGATGTTTTAGTGGTTTCTGCTCCATTATTCAAAGTGCAGAAGTCTTAACGAAAAAATTTTGATCAAGACAGATGTTCATCCACCATGTTTGTCGCAATCCGTAAACTTAAAAGACTACGGACAAAGGGATTGATGGGAACAACTCAGATACCCCATTGAAGTACTGCCCTGTAGACGTTCCCTGAGGAGATTACTGGAAAATCAGAACGGTCGCACGCTCCTTTGCGCAACTCCCAGTCCAATTAATCAAAAAGAAAGAAACCTTTACATCTCTCATGTGTCCTTTACCCAGATGCGAAAAAACGAAGAGGGCACTTGGAGGGTCGCTCACCCCTTCCCATTTAATAACTCCAAGCGGACACCTTCACACCTTCCTTCTGAAATATTGTGGCACGTTGCCTACCAAACTCCAAATAATATAAAGGATGCAACAAATGCCAGACTTCTATCCATATGCCTCGTTTCGAAAGATGAGGGTGCCCTTGTTTGACACGAAAGGACTTGTCTTTTTCCCCTCAGGCTCCATTTTTATAACGATTCCTCCGATTTCGCTCTATCCCCCCAAATCTCCCCCTCACCAAATCCCATTAGTTCATGTGATCCACTTGTAATTTATAAATACAACATGAGCAGATAATCGAGTATTAAAAAATACAATCCATCCTATAAAAATTCTGCCTATATATATATAATAATATATTATATATATATATATGATTGGTATGTTCCAATGCAGTAAAATATTATACAATCTTCTCAAATTCTAATCTACCCAAATCTAAATCATTCCCCAATGTATCCATCTATCTATCTATCCATCTGTCAAGTACAATACAATCCTGTTGATTAGAAACTATCTTTCTATACACAAGCCTTTGACACTCACTTACCATTACCTACTAGGAAGGGGGAAAAAAATAAGGGTAGGGTACTGAGGTCTTCAGGTTACAAAGTCCGGTAACATCTGAACTGCAAACCTTTTTCGGCTCTGAATGTTAATGTTCTCGTATGCATTTGAAGGGTGCGCTACTGTCTGGTTGCTGCTGCTGTTGTTGCTGAAGTTGTAGTAACCACTGGTCTCAGTGTTCATCTCAATTGGAAGGTAACTTGGCTTTGCTCCTGATAAGGATATGTTGTCACAGTGAGGCAATCCAAGCGTTAAAGCCACTCCATTGCCGGCAAACCTTGGCGCCAATTGGTCTGCTTCTAGCCTTCCAAATTCTGCAACTTGATATGCTCCGAAGCCGCCTCCATGACTCTCCGAGTTGGTGATCGACGGGTATGCGCAGTCTTGGTTGCTAGTGTCAGCCGGCTTCATTTCTGCATTCAACAGCTCATCTCCTCTTGCTTTCTTGAACTTTGATTGCATGGTTGCCTTGCCCATAACACTTTCTAGCGCTGGCGGATGCATTGTGATCGGGGTCGGCGGCTTGTCGTGGTTATTAGTTTTATCAGTTCTCGTCTGACTGTTCTCTTGGCGAGCCACGGACTTGGCTGGGGAACGTTCATTGGTGTCACTCTTGCTGGTTTTATCATCTGAGTTGTTGTTCGGTTCTTGCTCCTTGTGCTCCTCCATGTACATCTCCTCCACCATCGGCTTCCAAATCCGCACCCTCGCATTGATGAACCAGTTTGAAACCTACATTATCAAACAAAATTTAATACGTCTCATTGACGTTGACACGGGCTTTTCATCGCATGAATTAATCAAGGCACCTGGCTTCTAGTTAATCCTGTTTGCTTTGCAAGCATGAGCTTGTCTGAATCCTTAGGATATCTGCAATTCAATCCATCAAGTTAACTCATAAATCTAAAAGAACAGCAATTCGAGAACGAGTTCTGATTACTGACGGATGAAGGAAGTGCTCGAAAAGCCAAGCCCGGAGGACGGAGACCGAGCGTTCGGGAAGTCCTCGCTGCGGCCGCCAAGCATTGTGTTGCATCATTCCCAGCTGCTGCAGTGCACGCTGCTGCCGAAGCTGATGGTCTACAAACCGGAGACGCGAGCCGCCCTCAGACTTAGAGTCTTCTTCGCCCAAGATCCTGCTTGTTGCCCGAACCTGGCAGGAGATGGCATCCCGCAGACAACGGAATTGCTTCGATATCGTCTGTAGAGCGAGTGCCGTGTACGTCTTCGCCGAGCCCGGCCCGGCCACTGCTTCAAAAGATGATACTACGATTTGCATCTGATGGTGGTATTGTCTGTACCCCTGTTCAACCTTCCCAATATGCAACAAAAACATTCGAAAGAAGACATTGATAAGTGAACAATTGCAACATAAAAAGAAGCCAAAAATTGTTTGAAAATTTACTGAAAGCTTACGCCAAACATTTGAAATCATAAGAATATTGCCAGACTATGGAAGAATTGCGTATTATTTCTTAGCATTTAGCAACGGCCTCTGTTTGATAACAAATCAAAACTGAAAACTCCCTAAACTCCGGAAAGATGTGATTTGCAATGTCCAGCTAAAGCATCTCGAGATTTTATCAGGGTTCAGAATAACAGAGCTTCACTTAGAATTGAATTCAAATTCACTTACTTCATCGAGCATGCTTACAAGCTTGGCCTTCTTCATCTGAAGCTCTTGCCTCTCGGCTGTAGTGAGATCAATGCCTCTCTTCGTGCTGGTTTCGCCTTTTCCGTTCGTCTCCGGTTCCTGAGTAACCCTCATCGGGCTCTTCGAGCCTCCGCCCTTCGGGGTGGCCTCGTCCTTAACTCCCTTGCCGAGGTCAACCACTTCGTCTAGCAGCTTCTGAGCCACCTTCAAGTACTTAGAACCCATCAACACGCTCTGCAACCCAGACATGTCACTTCTGGCCACAGACGCCGGAGTAGTGGCTCCTGAGAGTCTGACTTCTTCGGCGGTCACTCGAGAAATCTGATGCACCGGAGTTGGAACCTTGGGCTCCGGCCGGTAGTGGTACGGAGCCTGCTGAGGAGATAGACTCAAAGACAGCCCTTGCTGAGCTAAAGGCACGGCGGAGGGTCGCCGGGGACCGAGCTGCGGCGACATATCAATAGTGTTGCTGCTTGGCGCTGGCGTCCATAGGTTGTAATGAAGGCGAGAAACGAGTCCTTGCATGGCCGAGACCTCGTTGCTGGCGTCTTGCGACCGAACAGCCGTTGCCGCTGCCGCCGTTGCTGTTGCTCGGAGTGGGATGCCGACAAAGTGCTGCTGTTGGTTGGGTTGGTGTTCGGATTGCGAGGGGCTCATCGAATTGAGGGAGTTGATGTTGGAATTGAGGAGGACCATGTTCGATGGCGCCGCCACATCGGAATAGCCGACATAGCCCGGGTTCATGAGGTACAGTGTCTGTAGGCTATCGGACTGGATTTCCGGCGCACCATGGAAGAAAGTGGCCATTGGTTTTCTTCTGCTGGATATTTATATTAAAACAGATTAAGAAATTCTTGAAGTAGGGGTTGATGGTTGAAAGGAATGGTTTCCTGAACTGGTACTAGCCGGAGAGGATTCCTTTCATTTCATTGAAATTAAATGAAAAAGATGCAGCAGTGTTTGGCTTCGGATAAGTTGCTGCTAACGAAAATTTTCTCCTGAAACAAGGCAAACAAACAAATATATTAGCGATCTCCTGAACATGGAAATCCTACACAAATCTTTCTAGTCACAAAATGGCATGAAATACCCAAAAACTTAAGCTATAATTCTACTTGGATATCTATTCTACTACAAAACTCGGAGTTCGGATTACAAGAATTTCTGAAAGATCGGCTCTTAATGTGGCAAGTACGTCTTCAGGCCGACGACGACGCCCTGCACCGACAGTAACATCATGAGTGGGTCG
The DNA here is from genome assembly GCA_005019695.1 of Trichopus zeylanicus subsp. travancoricus. Lineage (NCBI taxonomy): Eukaryota > Viridiplantae > Streptophyta > Magnoliopsida > Dioscoreales > Dioscoreaceae > Trichopus > Trichopus zeylanicus. The sequence continues at coordinate 185,074 of RXID01014345.1, forward strand.
ATCATGAGACCCACATCACCAAACTCCATCGGTTTCAAAGCTAGGGGAAGGAAAAGAAAAGGAAGGAGGAGGACGAGGAGGAGAAACACAGTAATATAAGAAAGGTAAACATTTTCATCATGTGATGTAACTATGAACATATATATAAACATATTTCATTGGCAATACCTTGTTGATGTTGCAAGCTCATGAGCACGTGGGCGATTTTTATATAACAAGAGATTTCAAAATCCCATCAAACGTGCGTGAGAGAGAGAGAGAGAGAGAGGGAGAAGAGCAAGAGGAGCAGTAGTATTTCTTGCAGGCTATATCGAAACCCTTACGATCAGAGTCTCCTTCTCTCTCTCTCTCTCTCCATATGAGAGAATGATAGGGAGACCAAGAAGGAGCGTGCTTAAAAGGAATCAAGTAAAGATACCACTCGCAAACCTCACACTCGCACTCATACATCTTTTTTTTAAAAAAAAAAAATTGCAACACTTATTCCATTTTGCCTTTTTGTAAAGAAAGTTTACTGCACCCTAGAGGTAGGCTTGTGTACCTGCAGTGGATCAAAAAAGAAGGCGTAGTCCAGTTGATTTGACTCCTCTTTCCTCATCATTTGACGCAGGAGAAGCCCTTCGCTGATGATGGATACTTGTATATATATATATATATATATATATGATTCAACACTTAAATACGTATATGTATATTTGGAGAAAGAGAGATTGAGAGGGGGGGAGAGACAGAGACATGGAAAGAAGTGGACACAGATGTCAGAGGAGATCAAAACAGTTTTAAAACGAGGAAACGTCCATCCTTTTTCATTTGTATTTCGGAAAAAAAAAAAGAAAGATCGAAGTCATTGTTTTATATGTAGTCTCTATTTCTCTTGCTTGCTCCTCCCTCTTGGTCTCGTTAACGATTTGATTTTTTTTTGTGGTTAGAGTCCCCCGTGGGAAGCTAAAGCAATTGAAAGCTAAGGAACGCAACCAACTACCACCATAACACTTACCTCTAGAGAGAGAAAGCCCCAACCTCCCTTGAAAGAGAAAGCCATCAGATATTTATTACTCTTAATAGTATTTTGAATATTTAATTAAATGACCAAAGTTTGGCTAAACGTGAAAAGCATGAAGAAACTTCTCTCTGCCTGTGCTTGAGTAATCTTTCCTGCAAAATATCTGCGCTTCAATTATTGCCACAGTTGAAAGCAAGAGTAAAATCGAATTCCGGTCAACTTATTATTTTGTTCTTGATTCTTTATGCTGGGAAAAAGTTGAGAAAAGAAAAGATTTTTTGGTGCTTAATGGGATGCTGGTCCCCTTCAGGTCATTTTTCTCCGAGCAGTGAGCAGCATCAGCATGAGCATCAGTCTCTCCTCCGTTGCGAGAAAACTTCCTAAGTGCTTGACTCCAGTCTCCGTACTGATTCTTCTCCATTGCCTTCTTTACTGTTATTCCTAGTTTAGGAGCTCCACTTCTCTTTTCAGGAAAGTGATGGAACTCTTGGGATGTGATGTTTAGCAGCTGAGAAGTATTAAAATCTTGAGGCAGTCCACGTGAGCCCAGTCTCCAGATCTTCACATGCCACCAAAACAAACAAAATAATGTGTCATGTATAGATAAGCATATGATGCAGTATGTCCGATAAAACGAAGCATACAAGAAAGAAAGCTATTAAATATTTTTGACACATGACATGTTCATCAGAGAAGTTACCTTCTTTTTGTGAGTTATGACGTTCTAATATGCTGCAAAAATCCCAATTTTAGTCATTCCGAGGGATGTCACAGTTCACAAGGGTCATTTTCCACGACAGGGACACAAAAGAACGCTTCATCTTGCTAAACTTTTGGACTCAGATATTGCTCTCATAGAGAGCAAGAAAAAAAATCACGATGTAACTCGAACAAAATGCACTCATTGTTGAGACTGAAGGCCAAGTTCATGACTTGATTCGTCGTTCTCCGCGACTTGGTTCGTCAATTCCATGCATTCAATCACGTTACTTTGGTGGAAACGAGACGATGCCCTTTTCTTCTCTTCTCTTCTCTTCTCTTCTTTCTCCTGAAAACCATACGAGCTTCAATTAGTTGTCTCAACCGTTCCAATGCTGCGTGACTCGGCCAATTTCCGCGAATTCAAAAAAAAATACAATGCCGTCCTTCTCCTAAAACTGATGCCCATTTAGACATTTTCAGACAAAGACCTCGTCGCCGAATCACGCCATCGATTTCATTTTTTTTATATAAAAAAATTATATTTTGCATATATTATCTTCCAAAAGATGCGCGTTACAATCCGCTTTAACCAACATCCCAAACATGAACTAGATACAGAAAACTTGACAAAAAAAAATTTCAATGCACGATCAATTTGCACCAAAATTTCCACATTGTTGAATATTTGATTATATTATTCCTTGATTAACTCCAAATTCTCGGTCAACTAATTAATTACGTGTTTTGTCCTTTACAATTGGATAATTAGGTCGTCAAAGTCCATCGGCCAACCACCCATTCCGCCTTGACATGCGCGCGGCCCCCGTCTAACATCTTGTCTCCCAAACAATCCATTCTCAACCATTCGATGGCATCCACGGCCCGACATCGTCCGTCGTCGGATCACTGTTCAACTTTAATCGGACAGAATTTACACCAGTTATTGAATTGTTCCGTGAATTATAAGTCACTTTTGCAGATATGCCCCTACAACTCATAATCCAATTCCGTCCGACCCGGAAGTCGATTCCCGGCGGCGACGGGGATGCTGGCGTGGTGACACGTGTCCTGCCGGACTCCACTTATTGGTGGTAGGCGCGATGCAAGTGTACGGGCCCCACTCGGATTCCATCTACGTCATCGCCTTTCCCCACCACTTGGGCGGTCGCTTTCACCACACGTCTCGACTTCCCCCTCCTCTTTAGCTCCCTACGCTGCCATTATTCCATGCAAACTACAGCCCTCTTATCCAGATGCCACGTTTCGAATTCGTATGTGTACTAATACGGCTTGTTTGCATGGCATGGTGGGTGGAGCCATGAGCGTACGACCGGTAAACAGCGAAGAAGAAGGCGTGGGATTCGGTGGCGGCGGGCCCCGATGCCAGTCGCTGTCGGGATGACATCACGTCGGCAAGAATGGGACCCGTGCATCAGGGAAAGTCAAGGAAGCGACCAATGGGAGGAGAAGACACTGGCAGGCGCACTTGGACCTTGGGGGGCCGGTTCGGCTGTTCGGGACGGAACCACGGCTCGCTCCGAACACGTGTCAATAATTTTTAGTCTTTTTCCTGTTTTACTGGCGGCCGTGTCTACGTTTTGTTGATGCCCTCTGGTTGTGGTTAGATCAAAAATCGAGAATTTCTTCGGAGTTTTTTAATATATATATATATATATATATATATATACACCGTTGTACTAACAATTATTCGATGAGAATCGAAAATAAATAAAAGCCGATAATCGAAGGGAAGAGGAAGAGAACAAACACTGCAACTTTGCCAGGACTTCAAGACGGCCAACAAGGACGCTGAATTATTACAAGTTATTGCGAGGAAAAATCTGAAAGGGAGCATGGTCTTGATTTCTCGGAGTTAGCAGTAGATTGTAGGACCTCGCACTCGAAACTTGAGAAGACAAAAACTCGTGTCTCCTTTTCTTTCTGAACGAGCGAAGGGCTGTTGGGTCGGGATTGCATTGGAGCCAATCCGAAAACTACAGCCGAGTTGTTGGACGCATTCCCCATCCCAGTCCTAGGAACTCACAAGGGTCCATCTTGTCCGTCTCTGCTCTACTTTCCTTTCTCCTTTATCTTAGATTTTTTTATCTATTTTATAAATATGATATTTTTCTCAAACTCGAGATCTACTGTCTGAGTTTTTTGAAAAACAAATATATATATATATATATATATTTCAGATCGAAAACTATGCTAATTCTAAACTGTAGGAGCTTAAAATTCTAAAAATGGCAATAAATTTTGTTCTATTTTTCTGTTCCTCCACCAATCTTAACTGTTCAATGTAGACGTACAAGTTCAAAACGAGAGCCGTTACCCTAAATCTTTCTCTTATTTAAAGCACAGAACGTGTACTTGTTTGCATGCCGTGAGGTCATCGTGATCGTCTCGCCCTTTCTTTAAGATTGAAAACATCTACTTCATGTAAAAAGGCCAAGAAGTGGCCGGCCACACTTGAAAGTTCTCCGAAGAAAATTTGAGCATCCTAATCTCATATATATAATAGTTTTTAAAGAGCGGTTAGCGTGTTAATCAGTTCGTTTGTGATGTATCACGGGACGCGCAAAGAACTTGTTGTTTTCCATCCAAATCAAGTGCCGATGATTATCGATCATCTTTTTGAGAGAAGAAGGTACTATAGATTATCATTTGATGCTACGAATGGCTTCACAAGGCTGTGAGCATGGATGTGACATCGGTGGCTATTTTTCTCCAGCGCCGCAATATCGCAAACCCTACATCTCAATCATGGTTAAATTGCGCCTTTTCCATTCTCCTTTCTCGCCATTGTCAATTAGCTTTGGAATCTGGAGCGAGTTCTTTGTTGTTAAAATTGATGTTTGGAATAGATTGAAGTCCAAATTGCCTTATAAAGCCATGGCAAGCCATTAAGTTAACAAAGCTTAATTTATAGAAAAGGACATAACGTATTCAGTTTATAGTTGTGAAAAGTTGTCTGATTAATTATTGACGTACTTTTGCACATTTAACTTGTTTTCTAAAATGTTAGGGAGCCTGCTGACTTGAACCGGTTTTAGCAGGGATGACAGGTTGAAGAAAGATGAGATTGAGAAGATAATTTAAGTCGCACATATATGTTTGAGGTACACTTGTTCACTTCAATCAAGAAATGATATACATGACAAGAAGCCTTTCATGACTCACCTCATGAAATGCCACTTCACTTAGAGAGCATTTGCTTTGAAATAACTGTGCCTTCCTTCTTCGATTCAACCTTCAAGTTCAAACGCACTACTCTCCTACTGTTGTTTTTGCTCATGCTAAAACTAGTTTAAAATTCTTGAAAAGTTGGGCTCAAGACTACCTCCTCCTCGTCATAATCAAACATCTAGGCCGGCTGCCTGTTTAGTTGCACTCATGGGCCTACACTCATATTCCCAGCGACCAGTCCAGCCAAGCCCAAAGAATTGGGCCCATTCCCTTCTGAATATTTTTCTATTTGAGTTTTTAACAAACAACTATTTACGAATAAAACAACTATTTGCAAAAAAATTATTTATTTTATTATAATTAATAAAAAATAACTTATTTTTTTATTATATATTTATTATAGATATATATATATATATATATTAAAATATTTAACAAATATTTTATTTCAATTTAATTTTATCAATTAAAATTAATATAAAAAATTAAATTCTCTATATTTAATTTGAATTCAGATCATTATTAAAATTAATATAAAAAAAATTTATTTTATTTTAATTTATGCGAAACACCAATTGTTCAATATAAAAATTTAAAATTTAATTTTATAAAATTCAATGTGGTAATTATGAACCAATTATTCGAAATAAAATAAAAAAATTTAATTTTTTTGTATTAATTAAAATGTTAAAATAAAATATTTTAAAAATAATTTAATTGAGATATTTTTTTAAATAAATTTTAATATAAAATGAGTATTTTTTTATTTAATAATAAAATAAATAATTTTTTGTAAATTTATTATAAAATATGTAGTTGTTTGTTAAATTATTTTTTATTTTACTCGTAAAAGTGGGAAAAATAGGAAAAAGGGCTTATCCACCGTTCGGCGTGGTCCAAGAGCGGAGCAAAAGCGCCACAGATATGAAGGAAAGTCGACGGCCGGAACCGTCGACCCCGTCTGAAGACGAATTTTTGAGTGCCGGCAACGCCTCCGGCGAGATCTCCGCCCTCGTTTCATCGATCTCGAGGCTTGGACCACTCGAATCCCCAAGGTCAGTCCCGCCTTCTAATGCTAGGGTTCGCGTTGTTTCCTCCAATTTGCTATCGTCGTCTTCGAATCCTTTGTTTGTTTTTCAATTGATTGAAGGGATCAGGAGAGGGACGAGATCGCGGTTTCTGCTGAAGAAGACGAGGATGGTAAGGTTCTGGTCCCAGTTTGTCTTCTGTTTCAAGAAATTAGGGTTTTTGATGCGGAAAAGTTGGCAGATTGGGAGGCAATTGCGGATCATGGAGTGGTTGTGGAAGCCTCATTGCTTCCTGCCCGGCAAGAAGCCGGAGCGCCGTCCAGAACTCCACCGGAGGAGGATACGGGGAGCGAAGGGCCGAGGCGGCGGGGTAGGGGATCCTTTTTGTATGGAAAGAGTTGCCTCTATAGTGACCAACAAGATGGTCCGACCCACTCCGGCGAGGGCTCTCGGACTGAGGATGAACAGGATGAGAGCAGTGTGATCAGTAATTGTAGGTTTCGCAATTCTTCTAATGCTTATTTGTTCTAAAGATAAATTTTGATTTTGATGCCACTGTACGATTGCAGCGACTTTTGGAATTAGTCATGTTCTTGTTCTGTATGATTTCCCACCAAGCACGAGGACGGCAGAGCTGGAAAAGCTTCTTGAGAGATTTAAAGATCATGGTTTTGCAATTCGCTGGGTTGATGATACGACTGCTCTTGCTGTGTTTCGATCACCATACATTGGTTTGTTAGAAGCCATTTCCATCCCTTTTGAGTAGATGCAAGCAGTCTTCTTTCCGTTTTCCTTTTCTTTTCAATTGAAAATGGCTGAAATATTATAGGAGCCATTGGTTTTTTCCTCACAATGAGTAGTGAATACCTTGTTTATGCGTCACACCATGATAGCGGTTGCAATGAAAATACTTGTTTTGGTTCTGGTTGGATTGGCTGATGAACTTAGGATCAACTGTAGTTTGTCACCTGACTAGTGTACTTCAATTACTGTTATTATTTAAATCAAAGGATTATGTTTTTATATCCATATCTGTATGAACAACAAAGCTAGCAAATAGTACCTGTCAACAGCTACATATTTTACTTTCTTCATAGTTGAGCAGTATTTGAACTGTTACATTTTGGCCTTCTATGGTGCAAAGATCTCTGAGGAACTTAAGAAAATTGGTTGTGAAATATTGATAAGTAGGCTAGGATACAGAATTAGAGTACTTCAACTTGTGGGGAGCAAGTGATGACCGTGGGGCATATCCGTGGAGCGTATCATATATTCCCTCGATCACTGCTGCAGGATAGATACAATGTTAAGTTGACGGAAGATCCCCTATGGAGAAAATTATTACATCTTATTAGTGTGGTGAGAGAAGCAGTTTGCTTACCCGTTTGATGATTTTGCTGTTGCCTTTGAGGGAAGACAATTTCCAACAGGAACTTTTATGTTATGTTTTCTTGTTTTATAATTATTCTGATATTTATTTTTTTTTTAACTTACCAGTCTACATTTTGTTCTTTATTTTTTTCTCAATGTTCTTTGAAAGCTTTTGTAGATAGAGCTTTGTTTATCGTATTTGAAATATTGCGACATTTAATTCCAATGATGTTATATTCTTTTCCATTACATTAACATTGCTCCATTCTTTTGAAATTTCTGAAAATTTCTCTCTTTGAACTTGGAGTATCCTACAATGTCTGATTTATTATACTGGCATTTCTTTATACACGCCTTAGTTGATCACTGGGTTGTCCTATTATATGAATCTTTTTCTTTACATGTTTCCATTTTAACTGTAATTCTAATGACTATTGCAGCAAATGAAGCTCAAAATAGCATTAATTTTCCATTTAAAGTACGGAAGCTTACAGAGGGGGACAATCTTATGCAGCAAATCTCTAGCAAAGGTAGCTGTGACTTTCACATGTCTTCGAATATGTCTAAGAGGAAATGGTTTACCTTCTTAGGTCGTTAATTCTCATGACATCAAAGATTGCTGAATTTTGAGACAATTAGAAATGATCATCTCTATTTTTTTATACTAAGGCACTGCTGTTCTGTATCTTGATTGAAAATGACCACAAATGACCACTACTGTAGTACATGGGACTGTATGCAGTTTCTGACTGAAATTAAAAATTTCAGATCTGAATCCTCCACGGCCAAGGCCGAAGACATCAGTAATTACTGCACAAAGGCTGATTGCTCATGGGATGGGGATGAAGGCATCCACGTTGTTTGGGCCTAACAATGGGCTCAGGAAGCAGGAGGAAGAAAGAAAAAACCGTATACATAGCAGGCAAAACATGAGGGATGATGCCTGGGGTTCTGATTAAAAACTGTCGCCATCCTCCTCTTGTTATGTTCCTTAATCAAGTCTTGTGGGAAGCTTAAGTCAGTGCAGGTTAGCTCGACAAATGGTTACAATGAACATGTTTAAATTATATTTTTTACTTTGTGATCACATCTTTAGGATGTTTATAGTTGAAATGCTGTCAAATTTTTTTACAAAGACTTTGAGGAAATATTGTTGCTTGCCATTATAAATACGTTGTAGAAATCGGCGAGTTTTTCTGTATTGTTTTATTATTTCAATTATGGCATTTGATTTTTGAGGGGGGTTTTTTACATAAAACTCCTCGAACATAATCATAATTACACATGACCCCCTTATTTAAGATAAATCTACATACGGATATGGTGCGGTCTTATTAAAAGGTTTTACTATCAGGAAAGTAATGATACCATGTGAAAATTCTGGCTTCCATTTGCAGTTTTTGTTTTGTTTTTTTATTGACTAGTGAAAGCAAAGAGAGGAGAGGAAACACCGCCACTTGAGATCAAACGCAGGCCCGGAATAATATTAAGAGCAAAACTAATAAGGGATAATTACGGATAATCGCCATAATTAGTCTTAATTATATTTAACTCTCCTAATTTTCGTAATTACCTCCATCCTCGAATTCGAAAATATTTACCCGCCCTGATTTTTATTTAATCAAAATTTTACCAAAAAATTTCGATTTTACCCTACGTTATTTTACACATACATCCATAAAAACTTATTTTTTATATTTAACTTCCCAAAATTCGGTATTTTGCAAATAACACTCTGAAATAACTCAGATTTACGAACAAGTCTTCGAAATTCGAATTTTTGCAAATAAACCTCCGGAAATTATTTCGATTTACACAAAAGTCCCCGAAATTCGGATTTTTGCAAAAAAAACCCCGGCGCGGGCTGGAGCGGAGGCGGAGGCCGGCGGCGGGAGCTGAGGCGGAGGCCGAGGCCGTTCCGCCCCTGCGTGCCGGGGACGGAGGCCGAGGCTCCGGCGGCCCGAAACCCGAGCGCGAACGGCCACGGCTGAGGCCGTTCCGTCTCCGTCCCCGGCGCGCGGGTGCGAATTTTTGCAAATAACACCCCAAAATTATTCAAATTTACAAAAAAGTCCCCGAAATTCGGATTTTTGCAAATAACACCCCGAAATTATTCTGAATTACAAAAAAGTCCCGAATTTTCTTATAAAACCCTATTCTTCCCACTGTAGCCCTAAACTTAAAATTTAAAATTACAAGTTTCATATTGTACATTTACAAATAGATCCCTTGATTTTTTTTAAAAATAAATTAATATTTTAATCATTTTTAATATTAAATTTCACGAAAAATACCGTGAAAGTTTTAAAATTTCAAATTACAAATTACAAGTTTACTATTTTTACATTTAAAAATAGACCACCTTTAATATTTTTCTTTATAAATACGTCCAAATTTTATTTATTTTATAAGTAAATTTTACAAATAAATCATCGAAGGTTTCAAAACTTAAAATTTAAAATTTTTACAAATACACCTCTTAAATTTTTACAAATACACCCTTAAGTTTTTACAAATATGAGGGGTGTATTTGTAAAAATTAGTTTTTAAAAAAAATTTAGACTTATTTTATAAAAAAAAATTTAAGGGTCTATTTTGTAATGTATGAATATTAAATTTGTAATTATAAATTTAAAAATCACTAATGTCTTTTTTGTAAAATTTTACTTAAAATATGATAAAAAATATTTTACTTTAAATTTTAAGTTTAGGGCTAAGTAGGAAGAAGAGGGTTTTATAAGAAAATTCAGGATTTTTTTATAATTCGGAATAATTTCGGGGTGTTATTTGCAAAAATCCGAATTTCAGAGACTTTTCTGTAAATTTGAATAATTTCGGGGTTTTATTTGCAAAAATCCGAAATTCGGGACTTTTCTGCAAAAATCCGAATTTCGGCGCCGGGGACGGAGGCGGAGGCCGGGGCGCCGGCGAGCCGGCGGCGGGAGCGGAGGCCGAGGCCGTTCCGCCCCCACGTGCCTTGGGGACCGGAGGCCGAGGCCGGCGCGCCGGCAGGCGGGGGTGGAACGGCATCGGCCGTGGCCGTCCGCGCTCGGGTTTCGGCGCGCCGGCGCCCCGGCCTCCGCCTCCGCTCCCGCCCGGCCTCCGCCTCCGCTCCCGCAGCTGGCCTCCTCCTCCGCTCCAGCCCGTGCCGGGGTGTTATTTGCAAAGATCCGAATTTCGGGGACTTTTCTGTAAATCAGAATAATTTCCGGGGGTTTATTTGCAAAAATTCAAATTTCGAGGACTTTTTTGTAAATATGAGTTATTTCGGAGTGTTATTTGCAAAATACCGAATTTTGGGGCGTTAAATATAAAAAAATAAGTTTTTAGGGGTGTATGTGTAAAATAACCGAGGGTAAAATCAGAATTTTTTGGCAAAATTTTGATTAAATAACAATCAGGGGCTGGCTGTGGGTAAATATTTTCGAATTTGAGGGGAGAGGATAATTACGGAAATTACAGGGGTTAAGCATAATTAAGGCTAATTATGAGGGTTATCCGTAATTATCCCAATTAATAAAGTATTTTTATAAATTAATATTTTTTTTATTAAAATTAATTTTATAATAATTTTAAATTTGAAAATTTATTTATATTTTTATAATAATTTAATTTAATAATAATATAAAATAAGTAATATTAATTTTATAAAAAAAAATTTTCTTTTAAAGGAGTTGATCCTGATTTTAATTCAAAATCAAATCGATGCCTGAGAGAAGTTAAAATTAAAAAATAAAAAAAAAGTCCCGACATTTTAATCCGCTCTCTTCTCCCGAACAGAGGCCACAAACCGCGTGAAAGAGATAGAAAGCCATTTTCAAATACATTTTTCTTTCCATTTATTCAACTTTTTTGATCGCCTGAAAGGTTGACCTTCTCTATACAGGACTTCACAACTTCTATAGAACTTTCTCCTCGCCGTCTCATGATCCCATGAATATTCAAGCAGCTCTTATCCTTCTCCATTCTATGAAACTATGAAACACCTTGAATCCATACTGTTATCCTTTTCTTTCTGATTTGCGTTTTAGTGCAAGCGATGGATTCTTCGGTTGAAATCCCTCACTAGTTCGTCTGCCTCATTCCCTTCAGATCATGAAGGACCCGATGACCGCCGTCTCCGGCATCACCTACGACCGCAAGAGCATCGAGCGGTGGCTCTTAGTCGATCACAACACGACGTGCCCCGTGACCAACCAACTGGCGCCCAAAGGCTCCGATCTCACGCCCAACCACATCCTCCGCCACCTCATACAGGCCTGGTGCACCGTCAACTCCTCCATTGGCGTCGAGCGATAGCCGATACCGAGAGCCCCCGTCGACAAAGTTGGCGTGCTCAAGCTCCTCGCCGACCTTTCGGTCCCCCATCTCCAGCTCAAAACCCTGAAAGTTACTGTTGTTATGGCCTCCGACAGCGAGAGCAACTGACGATGCATGGTGCAAGCCGGCGTGCCTGGTTCTATGAGCCAAATGACCATTTCCTGCAGTAGAAAAAACCAGACTGATAATGCCGAAGAATCTGTGAGAGTTCTTCTTGCACTCAAGGTCCCTCCGGATGACTTGAAGTTGCTTCTCGCCGATAAGCACGATCTCATCAAGTCGATCACATGGTTCATTCAGCAAGAGATAACAAGCGAAATAGTGACGTTAGGTCGTCCACTGCGCAATTCTTGATGTTCGTATTCGAGGTCGTCGGTGTGAAGCTCTTGGGGAGAGTGAAGACAGAATTTTTTGAACCATGACGTCGATATTTCACGATCGGGTTTCGCAGCAAACGACGAAAGCAGCATTGCATGTCTTACTCCAAGGGTGTCCATAGGAGAGAAACAGGACCAAGATTGTCGATGGCGGCGCGGTCTCGGAGCTCATTGAGCTCGAGCTCTCAGATAAGAGAACGACAGAGCTTGTGTTTGGAGTTCTGGACCATTTGTCTGTATGCGCTGACGGGAGGGCGCAGCTCACTGGTCATGCGGCGGGTATTGCGAGTGTCTTCGGTGCACCTCTTGTTGCTTGGCTTGAGAACTGGTCTTGGAGAACTCTTACAATCTCTACGAACAACTCCTTCATCGCGGCCAACCGGAATGGAGAGATCGCAGTGAGTACAGACTTGAGCAGGAACGTTGCATGAGCTCGTGACTGATAGTTTGAGCTTGATCGGCCGAGTATGGCCGTCAAGGACTTAATGAACTCGCCATTGTTAGTAGATGCGAGCTCTACAAGAGCTTGTTCCGAGAGTTGAAGGGAGAACAGGATTTCAAGGGCTTCATCACAGGCACTTGATCCGCGTTTTGGTATGATATGAACCAAAATATCCCCGGCGCCACAAGCATCAACGCAAATTGCTTGTTTCACTTGCTTTTGGATATGATCAACTTGAGCTTGAGAAGGGCAGCCATCTGAAACTTCGGCGACATGGCCTCGTGGAGTAGCTTGCAGACCTCAGCCTTGTCTGGCGGCCGCCGGGGTGTCGGAAATCGCTCGATGCCATTACATTCATTGACAATGCACCATGCTTGGATTACCGGCGTAGTTGGTGGTTCGGCGTTAGCTCAGGCTCCAGAGCCAACGATCGCTTGGTGACCGGGCATACGTCGTTCTTGCCATCGAATATCTACCGCTCAATGTTTCGGCGGTCGTAGGTTATCCCGGTGGCGAGGGTGCCGGAGTCCCTCATGATGTCGAGAGACATTGCGCAAAGGAAGGAACCTCTAAACTCCATTAATTGGATTTTTTTGGTGGAATGTGATACTGCAGTCACTGTTGTGTTTTCAACCTTATCGATAAATGCAGCTATTGGATTAAAATAAACCGCCGGCGGATGCCGAAACGCAGTGTACATGCAGCGGATAGCTTGTGTTCTGAACGACGAGCGCGGGTTGGGGTCGCTTAATACGCAAAAACGTGTTCCACACTATGACCGGCGTTTGAATTGAGTGGGGGCCACAGCCTCGTCTTCAGAGTTTATTTGTTGTAATATCAATGCAACATTGGAGGCTTTTTTGCAATATTCCCCTTTTTTGTTAGTTTTTTGGGGTCGGGTCTGGTCGGTTCCTGAAGTTCAACCGGGTGGTTTTTGGGGGAAATTTACCGGGTCGGCAGCGACCAGTTTGCTTCCGCGCCGCAGCCCGAGCTTTCCCCTCGTCCTCCCTCTTGTCTATTCCCGGCGATCTCTCCTCCTCCTCCTCTCTCCAGCGATCTCTCCTCCCTTTCCTATTCAATCCAGCGACCTCTCCTCCCCCTCCTTTTATCTCCGCCGACCTCTCCTCCATCTCCTTCTCTTTCATCCGATCTGTCCTCCCTCTCATCCGCTCTCCGGCGACCTCTCCTCCATCTCCTCCTCCTCCTCTCTCCGGAGATTACTTTTCCCCTCTACCTTCTCTTCTCTTTTCCAGGCTATCTCTCCCCGCCTTCCTCCTCTCTTTGCCGATCTCTCGTCCATCCTCTGGAGAGAGAAAACCGTAGTCTCTTCTCTGCTCCCTCTTCATTTCTCGATTCCGTCCAAGAAACAAGGGAACCATTCTCTTCCTCTACTGTTCTCAGAACCCCAATCCTCACAAATTATTTGATCTCTCCCATGATTCCTGGCTGAAGCGGAGATCATTCTTCTTGGCTGGTTTCATTGTTTTTCCGTTTCTTTTTTGCTCGATCCGAGGGTTTCTAGGGTTTCGTGGGATCTCGAGGTAGCAAGGGAGTCCCATCTTGCCGTCGTCGGCACCAAAAGGATCACGAGGAGTTCTGCGAGGACAATGGCGCCGATTCCTGGTTCAAATGGAGATCTGAAGGATCCGTCGACAGCACCATTCAAGTAATTCTCGCTCACTTGCTCTCTAGTGATGATCCGTATTTCATTAATTGATTAGGGTTTCTTTGTATTCTTTGCATCGTTACCTTCTTTCTTCCTTGATTGGGGTTTATGCGGTCCTTTGTATCTTAGATATCTTTATTATTTGATTAGGGTTTTTGTGATTCTCTGCATCATATCTTTCGGACTTTGAAGTGCTTTCATCAGATTTTGTGGTCTCTGCCCCTTAAATGGTCTCAAGATCTTTTCTCCTCGAAATATGATAATGCTTTTTCTTTCACAATATTGTAAAGGTATGGTAGACATGGAAAAGTGTGGGCCAAATGGGGACAAAGACACAATACAGGACACAATACAGACCCAAAAACAGCATAATTTAGATACCAGAAGAAGAGGTATACAATCCATATAATGATAAGTGTATATGCATTTATGAGCACAAAATATTACTACCATGCATGTTCAAGGTTGTTGGATATTAACTATTACATAATGTTATTTTAGTTCAAATTGTTACATGAACACATCAAAATTAGTTTTTGGAAGAATGATGGAACACTCCACTAAAATATAATGTCAACGCAAAATGCATGTGGCATATGAAAAGGGAAAATAGCAAATTAGTTAGAAGCGTTGGGGGGCCATGAGCCAAGTGAGTGTTGTTTTTTTGCTGATCTGAGATAAGTTTGTTGGTTGCTTATATATTTGGTGTTAGTCTGACACAGGTCAACTTGTGGGCACTTTCTGTACAGCATAGGATGCTGCATGGGCTTTCTGAGAATCTCACTCAATACATACGTATGTACCGGTAACTCCCTGAGGTCATCATTATTGCTAATAATCTCTCCAACTCTATCTTTTATTAGTCCTGTGAGGTCAATTCAAGGTTTTAAAAAGCTATGAGACCTATGCTGTTTCTAATAGAATATATTTTAAAAATAATTATAATACATAAATTATAGAAATATATGAAAACTAAATTATTGCTTCAAATAAATATTTATATATTCCTGTTTTTTCTTTTGCTATGTTATAACAACATATTCTAAGTAAAAATTACTCAAATATGTTAATCACTCGGATTTTCAGCCTCATCTTCTTATAGCCCCACCAAGTAGCTGTTGGTGCTGCTCCCATATTTGTTGAGCAGAAGAGAAAACAAAAAAGAGAAGAATAAAAAAAGGGGTTTCCTGCAATCCTCAGGCTTTATTTTATTTTTACATTGTTAAATTAAGAGAAGGATCCTATCTGATAAGTTTTGTGAGCTGGATCCTCTTTATTAAAAACAATCCACATAGGGAGTTAGGCACCCACCCATTGGGCTGCATGGGTGGGTGCCTAATGGCACGGACGGGCCCACCCAGCAGGTTATGCAGATAAATACCACATAATCCAAAATCGGGGGCAGTCTGGGGGTCTGCCTCCATCTAGGTGGATTCCAAGGCAGCCACCCAGATTGCCATTTAAAACATTGGGTTGATTGTGTCAGTCTGCAAATCTAATACAATATCCGAGGTGGTTTGGTCTCTTATGCTGCAAAGTAAAACTATTTGAGGGTCAAGTGGAAGGTGCTCAAGTAGCAGGTAATTGATTGTCAAGTTCTTGTAATCATCAGTATTATCTCTTTCAAGAATTTCTTTGTCCTGGAAGAAGTTATTGCCAAATTTGTGGTTTCTGTTGTGTTTTTTCAGTTTCTGGATGCAGAAAGTAGAGGTAACACATGATGATAAATCTATAAGCATGCTAAAGGTGCTTCATGTTCCATAAGCTATCGTTTGGCAACAGGCTTAAAAAAAGTTAGCCAAGCTAAGTATTTTTTCGCTAAAAAAATTAATATTAATTATTTTATACTACTACAAAATTAAATTATTATAAAAAATTAATTAGCTTTTCGTACTTCAGATTATAATAGAGCAAATTTTGATAAAAAATACCATAATATAAAAGTGGTTTACTACTCTTAGCCTTAACTTATTGCCAACACACCCAAACCAGCATTTTTCATTGTGTGAACTTTGTCATTTTTTTTGCAATCTCAGGTTTGCAAGCTATCCTTTGGCAACAGGCTTAAAAAAAGTTAGCCAAGCTAAGTATTTTTTTGCTAAAAAAATTAATATTAATTATTTTATGCTACTACAAAATTAAATTATTATAAAAAATTAATTAGCTTTTCGTACTTCAGATTATAATAGAGCAAATTTTGATAAAAAATACCATTATATAAAAGTGGTTTACTACTCTTAGTCTTAACTTATTGCCAACACACCCAAACCAGCATTTTTCATTGTGTGAACTTTGTCATTTTTTTTGCAATCTCAGGTTTGATTGTTGAGATCATCTGCAGGATGTTGCAAACTTAAATGTGGCCGACTAGATCTTTGGCATTGCATCTGAATGGTTCTTTCATACATTCCCATTAACAATCTCAGTGGGCCTCCTATGGTAGGTTATTTGTGTGGCTGCAATTATGGATTCTTTTTGTTTGTTTTGGTTTTGTTTCTGTTCCCTCACGTGGCATGTGCCTTGTTTTTATTTAGCTATTTCTGGGACTTCTACATATGTTTGGGCATTGTCATGCTTGTGTATGTGTACATGCCTGCACGGGTATGCTGTGTACATGCCTGCACGGGTGCATGTAGGTGTAACACACTGATATCAGGGTTTATGGTTTGTTGCGAATTGGTGTGTTGTGCATATGTATTGTGCATTTGCGATTGGAAAAGTTGAGGTGTGGGGCGTGTATGGGCAGGTTGAGTGTTAGCAGGAGCATAGTTGTGGATAGTTGTAGCATGTGTAAACATGGGCATATGGCCGTGTGGGTATGCATTTTTTGTGGATGTGGGTTTGTGTACGTGTATGCTTGGGGTTGCGCTGGTTTGGGTCTGCATATTGTGTGGGTTTGCCTGTGCGGGTGGGGGTTGATGTCCATGTAGGTGGCATGGGACGTGTGGTCTCCAAGAGGTGTATGCGTGTGCTCTGGGATGGAAGGTTGGGTGTGCATGGGTGTGGTTTGGTGTATGTTTACTCACCTATGGGTGGTATTGGGATACGTGCTTGGGGATGGGAGGAGGGTGGGTGTGCACAGGTGTGAGTTGGTGTACGTTTTGCTCACTGATGGGTGGGATGTGGGATACCTGCGTGCTTTGAGATGGGTGGGTGTGCAGGGGTGTGGGTTTGGCGCATGTTTGGTCACCGTGGGGCCCGTGGTGCTGGTTCTGTGGGTGGTCCGGGATGTGGTATTGGCAGGTGCGGCGGGAGATGTGTTGGGGAGTGGGGATGTTGGGGTCCGGCGTGGTAGGAACATTTGTGTGCATCAAGTGGTCGTTTTGGGTGCCAGGCGGGTGCGCCTATGGCGTGTCATATCAGAAGCCTAGTAATTTGTCTACGAACTAAAAAAAAGACAACTGTACATTGATCCAATAGTAGAAAAATAAACCTAATGCCAAAAAGCTAGCAGATGCTCAAGCCTGTCTCTTGGTAGTGTAACAGCGTATGTGTAATGCATGGACAAGATAACACAGCCTATTAACTAGCTCATGTTTGCCTGCAATAACCAATATGATGTACCGATTAGAAGCCCATCGGATGGCCCAAGGTTGATTCAATGACACTAGCAATCGGTAAAAGCCAACTAAGAGCATGAAATAGGTCCAATAGTGTCCCATAGGATATGATAAAACATGGCAGTCGGCCCCACAGTGGGCCAGTAATAGTCTAATAATGTCCATCTGGCCCATTAATAGCACAATGGTGTTGGCTTCGTCTGGCAGCCTAATAGCAATCCTTATTTGGGGCCATTAGCTGGCCAATTACAATCACTATTTCGGCCCATTAGCAGCCCAAAAACCACACATACTTCAACCCAACAGCCCAAAATCGACCTATTTCATGACACATATGGCCCAATAACCAGCAATCAAGTGGACAATGCATCATGGGATTTTATCTCATTCTTGGCCTAAGAGGCTTACATAATAGTGTTGACATCTCTGCAGTTAAATGCACAAAAAGGAGGCAGCAAACCATAAAAAAAAACATCTGCCGAGATGCAAATGCACAAAAAGCCAAAAACAACAAAAGGCAAATTAAGGCAAAAAGTATAAAACCAACAACAAACAACAAAAAAATATACAACAAAAGGCAAAAATCGAATAGGACAACAAAAGGCAAAAAGCAAAAAACAACAACAAACAAAAGACAAAAACAAAAAGCGAAAGCTTAAAGCACAAAACATATACAACAAAAATACCTGCAAAAAAAAAAAAAAAAAAACCACAAATCACAAAATGCCTTTTTCTTCCTCAACTTTCAGGACAAGCACTTCCCACACAAATGATAAGAAAATGTCTTTGGCATCTGTCTCTGCTTTCATCATAAGATTCTGGTTTCCTTTTGAGAGCTGCTGGAAAAGAGCTAATCTAGTCTTCATCAGTCCAGCAAATCAAGTAGGTTGTATTCTTGATGGTCAAGAGGAACTTCTGGCAATCATTTAGAAGCTTGACACATTCTCTTTTTAACCTATAAAACCAGAAGTTGGAAAAACCACTAAACATGAAAATGATGAAAATCGAAATGCAAATACAAATAAAAGTCAGGCACACATAACAAACCTGTTTCTGCAGAAAAAACAAGCATGGAAAGACAATCCAACTAAGCATCTAGCATATATTTGGTAGAAACTGCATATATAACTCTGTGAATAACGATGCTGACCGATGGAAAACTGCAATATAACTTGGGGAACAAGTTCCTTAAATGACAAGGCCAATCCCAAGGCCACAGGTGCATAAAGAATCTAATATGCTTGAGAAAGGAGAATAAATTTTTCAAATCACTTGTATTAAAATAAAACAAATTTTTTTTTTATGGCTGCTTAAATAATGTTTTTGTTCAATTTAAACTCCTGAAAGTAGACTTAGATTGTAAAGTATCATCAAAAGAGTTGTCTACTCCAATTAACACTCCTTCCAACCAGTCATAATTCCACCAGGGATCAAAAGGTGTCCCAATTTGCAAAGTTCATTGAGAACTGCAGGTTTGAAAGCAGGGCACCTATTTATAAAGGAACTTAACCTAGTCTATTATTTCCTATTTCAGATCTAAAACTTACAATTGACAGTACCTTCTTGTGATGATAATGATTTGGCGTACCAAAAAGAGAGCACAAATGAAATGTGGTACAAAATAAGAGATAGGACACAGTGATGGTAGTAAATTTGATAACTTACTGGAATCGCTCTTGGAACTAAGCACCTTTCAAATGCCTATGTCGTTCCAGCTGATGCAATAGCTCTCACTCCAGCCCAAGCTGCTATTTCTCTTACTTCCACTTTTTTGTTTTCTATCTTTCTTCTTTATTCCTGTTCTACCATTTCTTTACTTTCAGACTTCCAAGAGAGTGCACAAAGTGTGACTAGACCAAAGAGACAGCACAAAAAATATGGGATATCTTTTAACATATTCCTGCCCTTTCATAACCTGGAAACCTCAATTGCATCAACCCACAGGAAAAATTTCTACCTTAAAGCCTGAAATAGGATGTTGTCTAATCAGAAGGCATTCGAATTTAATCCGTATCTGGCTTGACGACTGCTTTCCTGGGTGGATTGCTTTCCAATGCCTAGTTTTGTAACCAAGCAAAGGGCACTAAGCTTCTGACCTAGTACTTTAGTTCATAGTGGTGCACTGGGTACTGTCCCTGTGTCGGACTGGTCTCCATGTATGGCCTGTAAACTGGGAAAACAGTTGGCCTCCCTCAGAGAGAGCAAAGCAGAATATAGCACAAAAGAGTCCAAATGCAGTTGGCAGTTTTGGATCTTGTGAGGCTTTCTGTGGTGGTGAGCAGAAGCAGCAGAGCACCAAGCAACGATTCCCCTTCATTCCTCCCTTCATCGAAATTCAAGTTTGAAGTTGACCCAAAAACTGCCCTAAATACTGCTGCCTGATAATCCCTCTCTTATCATCCAGCTGCCCAAGAGTGTCCTTAGTGAAAGGACCAGGAAAGGGCAAACTTGGACCATTCAAATGCACTATTAGCTCATACAAAAATTCATACGAGAGGGAATAGAAAAAATCTACCCAGTCCACCAGTTCCACCAAAAACTCTCATTTTTTGAAGGTGAGCATAGTGTGGGGTCAAGCGAGAAGTTCTCCTCTTTCAATTGATAACTTACAATGTTTGTGGTTTTACTTTATAATTTTATTTGTTTACCACAAGTCTAGAGAACATCATTAGGTATAATGTCTGTGTTGTGGCCCTCTTGGGATCCCAGCAAGGTGATCCTAGCATATTGGTAAAATAGTTATTAAAAACTTAAATATTTTGCAGGTAATGTCCAGTTTTTATTGAGTATATAACAGTTGTTTCCCCGATATGTTGCAGGCCTACTGATTCTGTAGTTTCCAACATCAGCACCCATAGTAGGTTCTTAATCATTTTTCCGCAATTCTTTCATAAAATACTTGGGACACCTAACTAATAGTTGTCAACCAAAGATCAGAAATAAAATTAATGGGGTCATTGAAATGTAGTATACCAGTCATATAACAAGATGCCCTTGTAGGATGTTCCACTAACTAAGTTGTAAAACAGAGGAAACATCATGAAACTATTTCATAAATTTCTATGTCCACAATTTCTTGATGAAAGACAATATGAACTAAAATCATCAACTACTTAGCCTGAGCATCAGGATAAAATGCAAAAAAAAAAAAAATATTTCAAGACGTCTTAATGTTGTAAGTGATATAAATTGGTAAGTCAAGAAAGAGTTTTCATGTGACTTAAAGTACCAGACATTTTCTGAACCTGTAGATTACATTAATTTTGGTTCCTTCAACAGGCTTATTGTTTATAGTAGAACAATCACCCAGCTACCATCCCCAAACGACTCCTGATCTTAATCAATCTAATATTCTTGGTGTAACACCTTATAATCCAAATGAATTCTTATTCCTCCAGATTGTACCTATATATATCAGGCTTTGAGGAAATCACGCCAAAAAAACTCAGGATAAACACATAATCCGGAAACAGACATTGACAGAATGGCTTAAAATTTGTGTCCAATTCGCCACGAGATTAGGGAAATCCAAGTCCAAAAACTATGATGCATATAACCACATAAACCCTCTTCAAAGAACAAAGAAAGACATAATGCCAAGGACCACACAAACCCTAAACAAAGAATAAGCTACGGATCATCGCCACAGAGATTAAGAGAGAGCATTTGACGAATCCGTCCGGGAGGAAAGGAAGCGAGCCATTCAATGAAACCCTAATTGTAAACAATTGGAGTCATTTATATCATATCATCTAATCCTTTTTTAACATTCCCCTAAAAAAGCTAAAAGTTTTAAAGAAACCCTAATTTTCAACCAATTGGTCCTAAAATCGAAGGAAAATACAAGATCTCTCAGAAAAACAGTCGGATCCTTCTGGAGGTCTAAGAGGTCGCAAACCCAGGCAAGGTCGTACAGAAATCGATTAAGGAACTCACCGGGAAAATCAGGCAGGGGTCGTCCGAAGAGGGGCGATCCAGCGACGGACAGCGGCCACAGGCGGCGGAGAACCTAGGTTATGGAGCCTTCGCACGACCATGCGATCGACGTTCACCGCGCTGCTTCCCTGCAGACGACCTCGCCGCGGCCCTCCGTTCCTCCCCGACCGCGATCTCGTTCACGATCTCAACGCGGCTTGGCTGGATCGAGAACGGAGGGCCGCAGGGAGGTCGTCAGCAGGGAATACAGGGCGGAGAATTGCGCCTATGGCGTCGAAGTCAACCTCGGATGGAGTCCAAGATCTGGAATTAAGTTCTGGGGAGAGGGGGGCGGGCGGAGGGTAACGAGGACGAGGAGACCGAAATGAGGGGACGGGGTTTCTTGTGGCGGTGGGGGGAACTTGAGATCTGGCCGCACAGCTCACGCGCATCGCACGGGCTTCACGCGCGCTCTATTTCACTATTTGTCATGCGGGAATTGCATTTTGCAAACCAAGACTAATCTTTTTTTTTAAAAAAAAATTTACAAAGAAAATACAATTTGTATTAAAAAAAAAAAAAGAAAAAAAAAAAGAAAACGCAAGTGTTTCAGTCATCCGTTTCCCAGACATAAAGCCACCATAGAAATGGAGCAACTCATACATATGAGTCCTTCCGGACAGGCCTTAGCTGGCACAAAGAATTTCCTCTACCAGTACTAGAATTGATGAGTAACCCTGTGCTGACGAATCCCCCCTTACCAGACTAGTCACAATCTGAGCTTTCCCACACGACACCGGAATAATTTGATCTACCCAAAACCAATTTATAGATTCATTTCACGGGTTGACTCTATGGCCCCTCCCCTTACCCTTATATACGCTGCTCAGGAAGGGGAAAAGGTCTTTGATCTGAGGCCAGGGCATAGACATCCAAATTTGTTGTTCTTATTCAACATTTTTTAATTAGTTTAACAGGACCTAAAACAATTCAACATGAATCATTTTTTATTTTATCTGAACGTATCTAGTCCTTTGCAATTGATAATCTCTAATCAATAAAAAATGGAAAATAATAATAAGAACCTTACAGAATTTGGCAATCCACCAAAACCCAGACATATACATTAGTTATATCAGCTAATAGCCCGCATGGTTCTATAACTTTACAGCACATCATACAAAAGTTTGCATAACCAAGCTGCGTGACCTAGTTCACCTCAAGAAATATATACAAGATTTTTAAGGTAACTCTATACAGTGATGTTAGAATGAGATGTACAAGGAACCTCCCTAGTTAGAATGTTTCTTTAATATACCACACTAGCTAATTCGGCCACTTACAACTAATTGGATGGAAAGAATGGAAAAGAACCCAAATGCACAAAGTCAAAAGAGATTTCAAATGTTAGCTGCTGCTGTTCTGAGATATTGGGATGTCTTAAAAGGAGGTGACTCATGTGATACCAAAGTTCTGCAGGATGCTGCCATTCGTATTAATCTCTTGGAACCCTTCATGTTTGTTGACCGTGTATCTCAACAATTAAGTCACGAAGCTCTGGGAACAATGATAGAAGTACCAGTTCCAGCATACTATATGCAAGCTGCTTCAGGCAGACGGAAGACTGATGACAAAATGCATCAGATATTAGTATGAAAACCTGGCATTGGCAGGCAATCAAATTCGTATCCAAAAATGGGTCTACCTGAAGAAAGTAGTAAATATCTTTAGCACTGCGGCAATATTGTTTGTGACCAATTAAGCTAACCAAGGGTGTTGGTGCTCCACCTGTTGACAAAACGTTAGTCAGATGTTGCATCAGCATAATTAAGATGTTCAGAAAAAGGCTGCAAAGAAATGTGACCAGTGACAAAAAAAATAGAATATGAGAAATATTTATACAATTGAGAACAATCTGCCTGTCCAAAGATAAACAGGAGTACATCAGTATTTGATTTTGCTTTTAGGTAAAGAACTATATTTTTCTGAAAAAAAAATTCACATCCGAAAAAACTTGAGGTTGTTAGGAAATTATGGAGTTTAGTATAGAAATCAGAAAGTGAAATAGATTCATATGATTGCAAGATATATATGAAAAATTAGGAAAGCGATAATTGGCTGTGCGAGGATCATCAAGAAGCTTGTAATATTCAATAAAAGAAAAAGATTTGCTACACAAGTTAGACATAAAAAAGAAGATTGTTAAATAGATATCTAACCCAGTAACATTTTCTTCACATCACTTGCTCTACGTGCTGCCTCAAGCTGGAGCTCAAAAGAGGTTGATCCAGTAAGCCTAACACCAGACATCCTACTTGATGTTTGGGCTGCTTTATGACTAATGCAGGATTCATCCAATTGACTGCTATCCAACTTTATAAAAAATGTCCCATTGGGCCAGAGGACCTGATCAACAAATATGTACTAAAATAAAATTTAAGGGAAAACTGCTTTCAGTTGGTTTCAGAGGCAACAAAAATACAATATAGCAGGAAGAGGATGACTTGGACAGCATCTCATGGTATACTCTTCCAATTTCCCTTGCAATTGCAGAAAGCAGTTGCCAAACAGAACTCGTCTAACTACTTCGATCCAAGTAATTTAAAAGAAAAAAGTTTTTTTACTTACATTTTGAACCCAACAAATCCCTTGGGCAATAACTTCTTCAGTCCGAAGCCAACTGATCTGTCTTAATATCCAATCATCAATGGCATCTTCCATTATCAACTGCAAAATTTGTTTTGAAATCCAGAAAACTTGTCTTCTGCAAAGAATCAGATAAAGCATTGTTGAACACCTTGTATAAAGTTCATTTGAATATTATGCCGTGGCAATTTTTGCGATGAGGTACAAACGTATTTATAGGAGTTTATGATGCAGAAGACAAACAGAGATGATGAATGGAATGGAACAGGAGAGAAAAAAGCAAAACAACAGAATAGGGAAAATTCAACGTTCCGGACCAGAACTCCAGATGGATAAAAAAATCGCATGGAAAGTGAAAGGTCAAAAGCTATGCCAGTATTGCCATCCGACTAGTTTCTGTAGTGCATACTTCATATGCTTAGAACACTAAAACACTTGACAAAGAGAGTGATTATAATATGAGGTGGATACTAAGAATATAAGCATCCTTTTGGTGGAATATTAGAATGGTTAACATACAAATAAAACAGAAATACACACCCATTGTTTTCTCATCATGCAACAATGTTTTGACAAAATATATAAAGTAATAAACTCAGCAGAAGAAACATGTAGTAGGAACAAAGTTGATACGAACCTTAACCAACCCCGTTGATTAAGCAGAAATATCTTATCCACTAGATTGAGTAGCGGCACACTTACATTGGGCGGTGTCCACTGTCAGAATGAGAGGAAGTGTCAATGCTTAACATTTGTTATCAATGAGGAAAACAAAGCATGACAGGTGATCCTTCTTTAGTGTGTCTTGAAAGGAAAATGGCTCTAGTAAGCTTTAAAGAAATATAAAAGACATTACAGAAGATAGAAATTGGATTAGTACCTCAGGTGGGATTTCATCTAAATCTTCCAAAAGATCAGAAACTGAAGAAGATTTATTAGACAAAAACTTGTCTAAAGCTATACTGTCGAATTTATTTAATGGTTGACTCCCGCGATATTCCAACTTTATTGGTTCGTTCATGTGTTTAACAACTCGAGGTGGAAAGCTTTTAGAATTCAATTCATTGTCTGAGTGCCATCCATTTGTTGAAGAAGGGTGATCCTCTTGGGCCTCAGCATCAGACTGACTATGAGAAGTTTCAACAATACTGTTGCTGGAACCATGCTTACTTATTTCGTCATCATTCCAGGTTAATGCCAAGTTTTTTTCCACCACAGGCAGAGAACTAATATTGGATGAAGACGAGCCAGCAACCCTACGAAGAAGACCATCAGAAACACCTTTGAATTGGCGTACAATATCATCCATTGCATCATCCACATTGACTGTTCCATAATGAAAACCACCAAACCAAATGCTAAAACAATGAGTAGAAGCACTTAGGTGTCAGTCCCAATCACATAAAACCATGAAACATAGAACCACAGCCTAAAAACACTACTCATAAGATGAACATATAACAAGAACATTAAGAAGCCAACTATCAAAATACTAGCTATAAAGGGCAGAGAGAAGAAAAGAAACAGAGAATTAGAATCGAGAAAATGCAGAAGCCAATTTACCTGCTAAGGTTTTCATGACTGATGTAGATTTTCCATAAGAATAATTCTACAAAAAAAAAAAAAAAGCAGAAAACCTTAGTCTATAAACAAAGATGCATTTTCCATCAAACTGAAATTTGTGAAACAAGCTGGATACCTGTGAAGAAGCACTAAAAAAATCCCACACTTCATGTTGTTCTGCAATATTAGCAATTGAAAGAAGATCCTGGCACACAACGCAAATTGAGAAGCTAGTAGGATAAATTCTCAAGAAGACATTGTGAAGAAAACAATAGAGTCCATACTTGTAAATACTTGTCGAGAAGGATGCACCGTTGGTGGACAAAATAATCATCAACGCTGGATGAAAGAAACCTCTTTGGAGGCAAATGTAGAGTGTAGTTGGGTATATCCTTGAGATGCCGATGCAATCGTTCAAAATTTCGATATCTGTGAGTAGATATCTCAATTAGTGACATAATAAAACAAAATGAAGTGGTTAATACATGGGCAATAGTGGTTAAAAAATTCACATGATTTATTTTGTGCAGTAATTCAAATTTTACCCTCACTAATGCATCTAGTTAGAAGTGACTACAAGGAAAAAGAAGAGAAGTTCAATGAATAATATCATGATAAATTCATACCAGTCCCTATGCAATTGGAATTTGCTGGGCACCTTTCCCCCAGTTCCTATGCTTAATCATGTTGATCAAATGGCCATGTTATTACGAGTTAAGATGACATTCAGAAATTTTTGATAGGATGAAGAGACCATCTGCATAACCATCACAATAGTTCACTCATGTTTTAAGGAGCATATTTCAACTAGAACATGTGTGTACATGGAATGGTATGCAATCCAATGCTTGTATTAGACTGGATATATACATGACATTAAATTAGTGAAACAAATATCTACCTGAAAACATGCCCATGAGAGTCATTATTATTGAGGCCAAAAAAAAAAAAAAAAAAAAAACCAATACCATAAAAATCTGGAAGTGTACATGCCTTCTTTTCACAAACCAGGTTGTGTTCTCTGCATCAGTCACAGCAATTGAATATACTGCAAAAGATTTTGATCCAGTTTTCTCAAAATAAGCTCCAACAACCTACATAAATATGTCAATACATGGAAGTGAATATAAGATACATGGAAGTGAACATATCCAATGAACAGCCTAAGGAAGAAAATTTAAATGGTGAATGCATTTACATAGAGCCTGCATGAAACATATTCTCCAGAAACCAACTAAAATAAGTGTAGCTAAACAAAATAGACAACTGTAACCAAACACTTTCTGTGGAAACAAACAATAACTTTGTTTAATGAATGGCCACAGAGAGATAAAGCTGTATTGAATTCTCACCCTGCATTTCACTTTAGGGATATAAGAGGATCCTTCACCATGAGCAAGCAACGCACTACTTGGCTCAGCTTTATTTCTGCCAATCTTTGGGCTGTAGAAGTCTTTGATATTGATAACCTCACAATTTTTGTCCATGATTTTTGTATCAATATCAGGTGTGCTATTACATCGTTTAAGTTGACCACCAATACTTTTAGCAAATTTCACAGCATTTTCTTCACATCCAAAGCCAAGACGGCCTTGTTCAGAATTATGTTCCCTAGCAAGATTGTCAGAAACATGTGAAGCCTTGTCTGCTGCTACCAGAAATCTAGAATCTGAACCTTGCACTAGATGAGCCATATACTTGTCTTCTATAACTGCAGTTCTATCATTTGCATCTAACATCTCCTTCCTGTTGTTTCCTGCATATGAACTACGACTTGGGATTTCTGTTGTTGTCATGGCAGGTCCAAATGAAGTGCCTGCTTTTATGAGGTTGGCACTCTTCTTTTTATAATTTCTTCCTTTAGTCCACATGTTCTCAAGATTCTCTGGTGCAAGCACTTGAGATCTTCTTTTTGTTGCAGCATCCAATATGACAGCCCACTCTGCTGGCCGTGGCTGGATATGATGACCAGTACTATCAGCTGATATGTTCAGATCAGTCTGTTCAGAAGTCTTAAGTGATGGCATTTCATCTTTTTTTGCTAACAACATGTCAGCAGATAAATTGGAACTAACAATATTTTCTGACTTGGGTCCAGCATGAGAATAAGCAGAAACAGGTGCATTCTTGGAGCTATCGGCCCATACTTTAAATCCATTGCTGTCTTTGGTGGTGAGTATTATATATTCAATTAACTCATTAACATACCTGAGCAAAGAAACTTTTTCAGCTTTAAGCTAGAAATTAGTAACCATAAGGAGATTTTCAAAAAATTGAGTTGTCAAACTGAAAGAGTTGATTCTCAATTTCGGACAAGAAAGTAAAGGAGGACAAAAGGAAATAAAAAAAAAATCTATGTATTTATCCTCCTTAGCACGTTATATGACCAGGCGAGGTTTTTTTTTTTTAGAACTAACCAGGAGAGTAACCTAGACAATCTTTTAATGCATAAGAATGTTGGGAAATAATATAAAAAACAAATTAAGTTCTGAACAATCTGCCACTATCCTGGTCACAAGTAGATATTGATGTTGTTTTCTTTTGGAAATTACAAATTAGGAATCTGTCCCATTTAAAAATCCTGGACCCAAGCTTAGAAACCATGCTAAAGTGTTTAGAACACATTACAAGACAATACGGACATACAAGACATAATCCCAAAGATTCCTTGTTCAACAGCAAGCTACCCCATACAATGTAGATATTGGTTCCTTCAACATAGAGATGTCATGAATCCAGAAAATAAATACTCGCAGGATCACATATAGGGCATGTTTATTCCAGGGACTTTGAAATCCCTGGAACACGAAAATCCAATGTTTGATGGACCAAACTTTAAAAACCATATCTGGCCCATTAGTTCCGAAAAAAAAACAAGCCAGATTGGCCGGACAACTAAATTCTGGACTTCAGAGTCCAAAGTTTTTCCATTTTTTAAAGCCAAATTAAAAAAAGGCCTCTGAAATATTTTAAAATTTACAAAAAAACCCTAATACTTTTTTAAAAAATTACAAAAACTTCTCGAAATTTAATTTTTGTCTGATGAAAAGCCCCATCAAACAAATTCCAGATTTTAAAATTCAGAATTAGAAAATCATTCAAAACAAACACATCATCTGGATTTAAAAATCCATGGTTCAAATTCCTAATTTCAAAGTCATGATAACGCAAACAGCCCCAAAATAAGTTCTTTGATATATCAAATAGCTTACCCAGGGCTAGCAAAATTCATTAAAGGTTGAATAACCAAGCAGGTCAAAAATTCTCGACTGAAGCAACGAACCAATGGACATTGGGCCTCCCGTTGTTTGAGAACAACAGCTATAACTCCTCCCATGATCCGTTGAAGAACCTAGAAACCACATCAGATAAAAATGTGTCACCACAAAGAAGAATCCAGAAGATTCTAGTGAAGCTGAACAATTCCTCACACCTTGTACTCACACTCTGGAGATATCAAAGCAGGATGAAGTTCCTTTGAAGCCAATAGATGGTGCTTCAATCTTGTATCCCTTTCCTCAAAAGACAAAGTACTCAGAACATCCACACCAATATCAGCTTGATTTTTCCGGTACAGGTCTATATGGTTTCCAATTAAGTTAACCATGTCCCTGAAACATGCAAACATATTTGGTCCTGATGATAGAATTAAGCTTTAAGAGAAGTAACTTCCATAGATTTTAATGTTGACTTACAAACATAACAGAAAACCACCTTGTCAACAAGTCGATGAGGTTAATCTCTTTAACCCTTCCAGCTATCCCACCGAGAGCATCAAAAATTACTGCACGTATAAGTTCTGGGGCCTCCTTATCTGGTGTAATTGATGAGTACCAGAGATCTACAACAAAGTCCTGTAAAATCTTGTCAATAAAATCTTTGATAGCAGCCTCCACAATAGGAGAATCAATCTTCCTTCTCCATTTTGTAGATGATGGTGCAGTGGAAAGACGAGGGTCATTAGTAGATATCTGCTTCTTTTCCAAGTGAGATAAGTATGTCTGTCTAGAGGTTGGCTGCAACTTCCAATGAAGCTCCACTTCATATGACACATAGCGGAAGACAGAAAGAATCAGGACCGAAAAGGGAATATTTGTCCACATTGATTTGCTTGTGTCTGTAAAAACAAAAACATTATGAAACTAAGAGCCTCAGAAGAAATCGATAAAGAATGGTAGCATACCTATAAAACATGAAACAGCTAATATATCAGTTAGTACTCAGAAACTGGATAGAATTCTTTGAAATTACGTTTTGATCAAGTTCAGTTGTTTCTGCATGCTTATCCAATTAAAGCTACATTAAGGGATGTTCAGATTCATCCAAAAGATATCCAAGTGATGTCCTACATAATTGAACTCTAAAAGACTGATCTTTGGTCTTCAAGAAAATTGGTTAGAGAAATGTATATTTGTTCATGATTAATCCTCATTTTTTGTATAACATATGTTTTAAAAGGCAACTCATCATATCCACAAAAAATTGGGATTGAAAATTATACACAAAATGACAGGATTGTCTCCCCTTTCACATCCCTATGGATATATTCTACAACAAGGGCGTCCGAATAACAACCAAGTCAGATCAAAATAACATGGAGATTGTAACGGGAATACATTCCTTGGGGCTTCTGATTCTGAAGTCAAATCTTCTAAGACGCGACCATAGGAAATATTACAATTTCTATGATCATGCACGTAGGAAAGTTCTTATATTGCTTGTCAATTGTAAGTCATCATCCCATCGAGGAAAACTACTAGTTCTATTGCCTAGCATGGACCAACTACAAACTACACATGATATGCTCACAACACCACAACTGCATTATATTTCCATCGCTTTACGAACCAAATTTTTAGATCAGCAGCATCTATTTCAAACGATATTGATATCTACAGGATACCACAAAACTAAAGCAAAATCCATATTCATTATTAGAGAATCGCAACAGATGAAGTTCAGAGAATCTCCGCAGAGCATTTTACCTAAGGCGAACCCGACGTCAGAAGCAAATCGTGAACAAACCAATCGATTCAAGAGGAAAAGGAACTCACGGGACAGGAAGTAGGAGATGGCGAAGATGCATATGGCCCAGCACACCGTCCGGACCTTGAACTCCTCGATCAGATCCCGCACGGTCGCCATCCGCCTCTTCATCGGGGCCTCCCAGTTGATCGCCCGATCGATTCCCGAATCAGAGCTCCAAGAAACCGAAGGGGATCCGTCGAGGATCTCCGGAAACCCTAGAGATCGGCGATTTCAATGACCTCCAGCCGGAAAATTGGGCGCGGTCACGTTGGTTCGCAGCGGACGGAGGGAGAGGAGAAGGGGCAGGAGGAGGATATGATTGCGATCTTGCCGGGCTTTTTACTGCGCCTGTAACTTGGATGCTTGAAATAACGGGATTGTCCCTGAAAGACGAAAGTGGTCTTGCCGGTTAGATGTGCTCCAAGTGATGCGATCCCGGCCGTTCATTTCGCGAGGCTCGACCAAGAATGTCCGAGACGGAGGGACGGCAAAATTTTGGATGTTCGTCATCCGGACGTTTGTAATGTAGCGGGGCGTTTTAATTTCAATAAATCATAGAAAAAATTATAACTGGGATTGCGTATTATAACTGAGCATTTCAGATGGATTGACTTCAAATAAAGGAGACACAGAGGGAAAGAATGAGAGCGCGGAACACATTGGACACAAAAAGGAAGAATAACTAAAATAAAAAGGTCTCATCGAGGCGGCACATCTAATCCATTACATGAACATATGGGCTCATGCATGCCAAATTACAAAATAAAGCAGACCATCATCTTCATAATAGCATTTAAATCTGAAATGATTCTGACAATAGAAAATTAATCAAGAATTAATTGATGCAATCAATATTGAGCTCCTAAATATTACAGAAAATATGAATGTCTACCACAATTCACGATATAGAGGAAGAATAGAAAAGAGGAAAAGATAACACATAAGAGATATACGTGGGGAAGACGATCCAGAGGATATTGTATTGATGAGAAGAGAAAAAGAAGATTACAACGATGGAGACGAAACTCTAATATCACCAACTCTCACAAAAGACTAAGTAGCCTAATCGTCACAAAAAGTATTAAGAGTATTGATCTATATATATCTCTCTCACTCTCTATAAAAACCCTTATATCAATGGTGTATTTATAGATGTGGTCTAATGATATATGAGTCAAAGTAGAAGACTGACTCAAATAAGACTTATACTAATTTAAGTCTTCTAGTAGAAGATAAATCTAGATAAAGATTAGGCCTACTAAATAACTTCCTAATATAATTAAGACTATCCGGAAAATCTATATTCAAAACACCATAAAGCCAACAATCTTCACCTTGGCTTGAATCATCTTATTCTCTGAATTTGAATGTTCAATAGATGTCTTTGTCATTACCTCATGAGATAGGATCAACGACCTTTAATATTGATCAAGTCCAAACTGAGCTTGAACTTGTCAATCAGAATCACCTTCGTCAACATATCTGCAGGATTTCTTGAAGTATGAATCTTTTGTAAAGAAATCTCGCCGTCTTCAATAATGTCCCGAATAAAATGAAATTGGACATCTATATGCTTTAATCTGGCGTGGTACATTTGGTTCTTCGCAAGGTGTATGGCGCTCTAACTGTCGCAAAAAATAGGAAGAACATGTTGAGAAAAACCAATTTCACTTGCCAAACCTTTTAGCCATAGAGTTTCCTTGACGGCTTCTGTAGCTGTCATATACTCAGACTCTGTTGTAGATAATGCTACAGTTGACAGTAAGGTACACCTCCAACTAATAGGTCCTCCACAAAGAGTGAAAAGATAACCAGTGAGGGATCAGCGTCGATCAAGGTCTCCAGCATAGTCTGAATCGACGTAGCCAATAATTTTGGCCTCTTGCACTGTATTCCTGTGAAAACATAAACTAATATTAAGAGTACCTTTGATATATCTTAATAGCCATTTCACAGTCTGTCAATACTCTTTTCCTAAATTTGCCATGTAACGACTAACAACGCTGACTGCTTGTACAATATCAGGTCTTGTGCATACCATAGCATACATTAGACTTCCAACAGCACTTGAAAATGGGATGTTCTCCATGTATGCATGCTCTTCATCTGTAGAAGAACATTGTTGAGCTGAAAGCTTGAAGTGAGATGCCAAAAGAGTACTGACGGGTTTTGAATTCTGTATGTGAAAACGAGAAATAATCTTCTCGAGATACTTGCTATGTTTGAACCATAATTTTTCATGGTTTCGATCTCGATCAATCTCTATACCGAGAATCTTCCTTGCAGCACCTAAATCTTTCATCTCAAATTCCTTTTTCATTTTAAACTTTAAATCATTCATTAGAGATATGTTTTGAGTAGCGATAAGCATATCATCAACATAAAGAAGCAATATAATAAATAAGTTATTGGCATGCATCTTAAAATAAACACAATAATCATATTTACAGTGGATGAAATCTTGTCCCAGCATAAAACTATCAAACCTTTTATACCATTGCCTTGGAGACTATTTCAAACCATAAAGTAATTTGTTCAACTTGTAGACAAAATTTTCCTTGCCTTCTTGGATGAACCCTTCAGGCTGTTGCATAAAAATTTGTTCTTCTAATTCTCCATGCAGAAAGACAATTTTGACATCAAGCTGCTCTAACTCAAGATTATGAAAAGCAACTAAAGCAAGTAGAAAACGAATAGATGTGTGTTTAACCACAGGAGAGAAATTTTCATTAAAGTCAACACCCTCATTTTGTGAATACCTTTTTACAATTAAACGAGCCTTGAATTTAACACCATCTATCTCAGAGAAATCCTCTTTCTTTCAAAATACCCACTTGCAATCAATTGCTCTTTTACCTTCTGGTAATTTCACCAGATCCCAAGTATGGTTCTTTTGAAGGGAATCCATCTCTTTATTCATAGCAGCTTGTCACTGAGAAGAATTCTTATCCTGCACTGCTTCTTTATAGGAAGAAGGATCACTATTGTCAGTAACTAAAGCAAAAGCTACCATATCTTCAAAACCATACCTTTCAGGCGACTTTATTTTTCTTTGAGATTTTCGAAGTGGAATCTTTTCAGAAACTTGATTCTTAGAATTTTCTTGAGAGTTGGGCATACCCTGAATATCTTCTTCTGAAGAAACTACGTGCTTCACCTCCACTTGCATTATATCATTGGGATCTTTCTTGAGAGATTTTAATATAATACTTTCATCAAATACTATGTCTCTCTCAATAATTACATTTGAAATAGTAGGATCCCACAAACGATAGCCTTTGACGCCTTTGGCATAACCCAGGAAAATACACTTTTTGGAACGTGCATCTAACTTATCTTTGACAACATGCACATAAGCAGGACAACCAAAAATCTTTAAAAAAGAATAATTTGCAGGTTGACCAGTCCATACCTCTTCAGGAGTCTTGCAATTAATGGCTGTTTGAGGAGAGCGATTCATAATGAAGCATCCTGTATTGACTGCTTCTGCCTAAAAATCTTTATCAAGATTAGTTGTACTGAGCATATTACGTGCTTTCTCCAACAAGGTTCTGTTCATCCTTTCAACCACACCATTTTGTTGAGGTTTTCCTGGGATGGTAAAGTGGCGTTTGATGCCTTCATCTTTACAGAATTTGAGAAACTCTGTTGATTTGTACTTTCCGTCATTATCACTTCTGAGGTATTTGATTTTTCTACTAGTCCTTTTTTCAACTGAAGTTTTCTACCGTTTGAAAACAGAAAATACTTCGGCTTTGTGATGCAAAAAATAAATCCACACTTTTCTGGAAAAATCATCAATAAAACTGACAAAATAACGAGCACCAGATTTTGATGGAATAGGAGAGCACCACACATCAAATGAATATAATCAATTAAGCCTTTAGTGCAATGAATACCGGTGTTAAACTTTACCTTGGACTGTTTACCATAGAGACAATGCTCGTAGAAATCCAATTTGCATGAGTTGAGGCCTTTCAGTAATTTTCTTTTGTTGAGCTCACTTAAACCTTACTCACTCATATGATCGAAACGCATATGCCATAAGTGGGTCATATCAGAAGAAGAGGTCTGAGAAATTGCTGCTCCACCTGCAACGGTTTTTCATACTGACTCATACAAATTTTCATATTTTAGGCCCTTCATCACTATCAATGAGCCTTTAGCAACCTTAAGAACTCCACCTTTAGCAGAATACTTATAACCAGCAAAATCCAAAGCACCCAAAGAGATCAAATTCTTTTTCAAATCAGGAACATGTTTAACATCAGTAAGAGTTCTAATAATATTATCAAACATCTTAATTTTGATTGTTCCAATTCCAACAATTTTGCATGGATTGTTATTACCCATCAAAACCAAACCACCATCATAGGACTTGTAGTCTTCAAACCAATCCTTATTAGGACACATGTGGTAAGAACAACCAGAATCAAGAATCCAAATACCATGGTAATGATCAAAATTAAAACTAATAGAGAAAACGTTACCCAAATTATTATCAGAACTCCCTTCAATAACTGACATTTGTTCTTTGATTTGCTCTTTAAATTGAGATTCTCTTTTTTTCTTTGCTTTGAGCTTCCAACAATTTTTAATTGCATGTCCCATCTTCTTACAATACCTGTAGTTTATTTCTTTGGATTTGGATCTAGAACGACCTGTCCTTGATCTTTATTTGATACGACCTATAACAATTAATGCTTCTGAGTGTGACAAATCCCCTCCAATCTTTTTCAAATATTCATTAGATAGAATGGCAGCAGAAAGATCGTCAAATTTCAAATCATTCCCATACATGAGAGTAGTTTTAAGATTCTCAAGAGAAGAAGGTAAGGACGATAATAAAATAATTGTCTTGTCTTCATCTTCAATTTTAACATCAATACTTAACAATTGAGAGACAAGTTTATTGAAAGCATTAAGATGATCAACTATATTCGTACCTTCTGTCATTCGAAAATTGAAGAGCTTTTGCTTTAAATAAACTCGATTTGAGATAGACTTACTCATATACTGTTTCTCCAGCTTTTTCCATAACTCTGAAGGTGATGTTTCATCAAGAAACGGATAGAGTACCTCATCGGTGAGACTAAGGATGATTGTGCTATGTGCACTAGCCTTCTGGTTTTCCCAAACACTTTCAGCGACATCTTCAGACTTGACGTCCTCCAATGTATTTCTCAATCCTTGTTGAGTAAGAATTGCACGAACTCTTGCTTACCAAATAGGAAATCCTTGCTTTTCATTGAATTTCTCTATATTGAACTTCATAATAGACATATTGAACCAAGCTCTGATGCCACTTGTTGCGGAAAATATCGATGTCCACCACAATTCACGATATAGAGGAAGAACAGAAAAAAGGAAAAGATAGCACACAATAGATATATGTGGGGAAGACAATCCAGAGGATATTGTATTGATGAGAAGAGAAAGAGAATATTACAACGATGGAGACGAAACTCCAATATCACCAACTCTCACAAAAGACTAAGTAGCCTAACCGTCACAAGACGTATTGAGAATATTGATCTATATATATCTCTCTCACTCTCTATAAAAACTCTTACATCAATGGTGTATTTACAGATGTGGCCTAATGATGTTTAAGTCAAAATAGAAGATTGACTCAAATAAGACTTCTACTAATTTAAGTCTTCTAATAGAAGATAAATCTAGATAAATATTAGGCTCACTAAATAACTTCCTAATATAATTAAGACTATCTAGAAAATCCGAATTCGATACACCATAAACCCAACACCTAAATACCCACGGTAAAGGAAACGATATAAACTTGTATGAATGAGATAATGAATGAGAACTAGGGGGTTGAATAAATGAATAGGAGAAATTGTGCCAAAGAGGCAAACCTCATGGCATGCATTTTTTGGTTGAACAAGAGAACTGCCATACATACAGGAGTAAAAATTTTTTGTAAGGCTAATGTTCTGCTAAGAGTCTAAGGCAAACTACTTCAATAAATAGTAGTAAATTACCCATGCTTACATTGGTAACATATAAAGCATGTGATGTTTGCAAGGGTTCTGAACCATGAAGCTGTCACAAAGTGATGAAAGCTAACTTGTATGTCTGCTTACCCTAGTTGGAAGACAGATTCTGATTATTAGCACATGTTCTGCTTTGCGCTAACATATGGGAATATGGTGAAT
Organism: Trichopus zeylanicus subsp. travancoricus; assembly: GCA_005019695.1. Taxonomy (NCBI): domain Eukaryota; kingdom Viridiplantae; phylum Streptophyta; class Magnoliopsida; order Dioscoreales; family Dioscoreaceae; genus Trichopus; species Trichopus zeylanicus. Next base: position 222,060 of record RXID01014345.1, read on the forward strand.
ATCATGGAAACAAAATGATTATATTCATACAACACAATTTTTGTTATTACTTCATAACAAGTGATTTTCAGGCTTTATATCATATGGGTGGGCTATCTCCATGAAAAGCCCATCTAATAAAAATAGAAACAAAATTCATTATGAGAAATCACAGGACTCCTGGTTTACACCACTAGGAAACTGACAAGTAAAACAGCATTTGATTAAAAAAAGAATAAAAGTAACAAAAGGATGACCGCTAGAAAACACTGTATAAAGATTCATAGTTCAGAACTCTGTATAAATTGAACCATCATTTCAGCAGTTACAACAAACCCCCACTAAATGCTAAAATTTGTCTCAGTGAACTGACATTGTTTCCTCTACAGAAAAATTTAGATAGATAAAGCTAGAAATAAATTTAATAACAACAAAATTGAGGGCTTTCAACAATGAAAGAATCATCAAAATCCTATGACAAACTGATCCTTTCTAGCCCTGATCTACCCTTCGCCAGCATGAATGAGATGAACATATTACTTTGGTTTATAGTAACTCAAACAAAATGCTCAGTTGGATATTCATGTTCATATCCATTGTAATCATAGTATAATCTTTCTCCACAAGGTATATCACGGCAAGCTATCAAAAAAACTCGACACTCGCCATCGACATTATACCTGACGCATTTTAGGTTCTGCTTCTTCTTACCATCCCTGCAAAAAATAAAATAATGTGTAAGAATCCTCAAATCCAGTTAGTTATGACGTCCAGTTACTTATGAACTCTTAGAATCTAGAAAGAGAAATTGCTCATTATTAATTTTGGTGAGAAAAATCCAAGTATTTATTGCCTGGCATGACACATTTAAACAAAAGTTCGATGAGTAGCAGTGGATTTTTGATGAAGAACATAAAGAGCTAACTAGGATATGGGTAGTATACAAACAGTATAACAGCCAAACGTGAGAAATGAATTATGCAAGCTTACGGAGAGTGGTTGTTGATGCCATTGATGAACCGAGCAATGTTTCCACGCCTATCAGGACAAATTACCAAACTATCAGGCAAATTTGCTGCTAAAAGAAGCGTCATCAGGCTGTCACCATCATCGTGTTCTCTTTGTTTCAAGAAATCCACATCGCCAGTGTACTCAGCAATAAATGTCATATCCTTTATGAAGCCATCAGCCTCTACAGTAAAACTGCATAGCTAAAAAGCTATTTAATACTGATCCACGAAAAATACTGCTAATAAAGCAAGTAAAAGCCCTGCAAAGAAATACCCTTCATGCGAATCAAAAACTACTCTGAGAGGAGGGCATTCTCCTCTTTTGTACATCAATCTGCAGAGATCTATTGTTTCCTTATCTTCCCTGCAAAGAACCTGACAAATATGCAAAGGTTAAATATAATTATTTGGAGTTCAAATGATCAAAAAAAAAAAAAGGAAAGTGGATTACGACATGCAACCTGCATGCCATCCTTTTCAAGATTGGCCCGATTAGCAGATCTGGGTGCCATTCCAGGCAAGTAAGTTAGGTCATTGCTAAACTCCATGCGCAGCGCTGTTAATGCTGTAGCAAGAGAACGCATTTGTTCAAGTCGACGCTTTCGATCTTCACTTGGAACAAATGATAGTATTCTTCTCCTTTTCTTGTACATCACTAAAGGGGTAGAGCGCCTTTTGCGTTTCTTGCAATCTAAATCAAAAGAGTTAGTCATTTTCTTCAGCAATAAATCAAAAGAGTAAGTTAAGAAAGAATAAATAGCACAATTTACATGCAGGTAACAAAAATTATAGAAGGAGATGGCATACAGTGTCTATTGTGAAAATTTTCTTTCTACAGATATCACTGTTTCCAAAGGTAATGAATGGATGAAGACGTACAAGCATAGAAAGGAAGAAAACTTTTAATTACCCCCTAGTATTTGTGGCATTGCATGTCGAAACGTACAAAGACTGGAGCTCACTGCAAACCCCCAAGTTATTCACGACTAATAACTAGGAGTGCAAATGAAAACCATCAACCCTATTTCCTGACTAGACCCAAATCTAGTGAATAGACTATAGGCGTGAAAATTCTAATAGCGTATTAGGTTGAGTGTGAGTATAAGTTCTGAAATTGAATAAAAGTTGGGTACAAGTATGGAGTTGGGCATACCCAAACCACTAAACTCAATACCCAACCTCCAATGCATATGCAAATACAGCTTTCTTAACATGTTTAGTGTTGTATAAAATGTGTGGATTGCATGTATTGCATATATGCTTGTGATTGTACATGTTGTGTACATTTATATAAGAATTATCAACTGCTGCTCATTAGATTACTTTTTTTCATTTGATGAGAGACTAGGGCAAGATACATCTATCATGAGATGTATTTAAGTTAATTAATGAATAGAATACAGTTAGTATAGATAGATTGGGGGAAGTATTCTTAAAAAAACCAATCTAACCTCGAACCTGAACAAATGTTGGACATGTATGCAGGCATGGATACTAAATGGCTACCCGGTATGGATTTGGGTATAGATCCTTCCACAATCGAAGCCAACCTGTCTATGGTCCGCTTACAACAATAGTAGCATTGTGTCATTCTAACACATTACCAAGAGAGCACACCTTGAAAAAAGCATTTCTTTAGGAATCTTAGTCAAGTATCCTCAATCAAGGATAAAAATGGACACCAAGATGAGAAAGGAATGTAAATCATTTTCTTTTGCAAAATTGGAACTGATGCACTTGTGATCTGATCTATTTTAATATAAAGTACTATATTGTTGTCCTCTATTTTGCTTGTATCTTTACAATTCAAGCTCCATGTTCCATGCAAAAAGATGGCAAAAAGGAAAAAAAAATTAACTTTTAAAAGTTTGGAAAGGTAGAGATTCTATTTGAAATGGAAGCGAGTCAATACATGAACATGGAAAAAAAAATGGACAATGAGCAAAACATAATTTTCTAACTAGAAACTTGTGGAGTTCGGATTTGGCTTTTGAGGATGCCTTGAAAAATTACAATTGTGTTATGTTTTTCAACAGCAGGATGTTCCTTGTTTCTAAATATGTACAGAAGCACCATGAATTTGAATACTCAAAGCCTATCCACAAGCCTATTATGGATACGAAACATAAATGTTTAAAAGCAGTAAACTCAAAGCAAGAAAGAATTAGCATCGCCTAACCTGATCAATGAACCTCCAAGAAGTATTTTCAAGATAGGCCGTTTTTTGGAGCCTTTACATCTCAGCTAAACCATATCAATGATTCTCCAAACATTTCTTAACTACCTTACCTTAAGCAAATTCAAATGCTCAAGAATTTTAATATCCCATCCAAATTACACAAAAAAGGATGCAGCATGTGGAGACACGAATATAACTTATGAAAAAAAGAAAATGCAAACAATAACAAAATCAACAAGAAAGAGAGTCATCTGAAACCTGTTAACCATACACAAATCTAGCACCAAATACAAAAAATCCATGGATAAAAGGATGATACGAAAAACAAAATAAGCACACAGCAACAACATTTCTTTTCTTTTTGAGCAAAAAATATGCGCATGAAAAATTATCATTTGTTCCCTAATGTACACTGAGAGCACATCCAACCCTACCCCGACACAAACTCCAAAAACATGAACATTATCAAAATATTAATCAGATAGTTCCAATAAGATACTCCAATAAAAAAAGGGGAAAGTTTCATATAAATCGGATCACCAACCTTGAGAGGACCCACATCTCTCCACTTCCTTACGATCCGAGCATTTCTGGATCCGAAAGAAATCCACAATCTTCGTCTGCATCAGCGGGAACCCTAACAACATCTCCACGAAACATCAAACAAATCAAAAAACCTCAAATCCTAATAAACCAAAAACAATGTCATCTGATAAACCCCAATCAATCCAATCTAACAACAAATCAAATACTTTTCGGAGGTCGTCCTCCGGCGCAGCTAGGGCAAAACCATCGTCCGATTGGAGCTCTAACAACGATAGGCCTCAGGCACGCGAAATGGTACCCCCGGTCGCACCGGTCGCAAAGCAGCAGCTCCTCCTCGAGATCGCCGGAGCGGCACTCCTCGCAGCGAAGATCTCCGTAGTAGTCCCCAGTCACGGCCGGCGCGGGCTTCGCCTCCCGCATTATCTCCGCCATGGACCGGCACTTCCGAGCCCTCATCACCGGCGGCGGCGCAGCCGTCCGCTTCCTCACGGCCCCTTTCGCCGCCTCCTCCGCGCCGTACGCGCCGTCCCCCTCCGTCTCCGGCGCCGAAATCGCCATCGCCGCCTCGTGCGCCTGCATCCTCGTCTCCGATCGCGAGGGCTTTGGTGGTGTTCTCGCAGCTGCAACGCCGGGCCGCGGGAAATTGGGAACGGGGAGTCGTCACGTGCCTATCGCACGTGCGCGGGATCTCCGTCCCAGCCAGGGTGAAAAGACCAAAAACACCTTCCATCCTGTGGCTAGATTTGATAAGAATCGAGGGCGTATCGGTAAATTCAATACGAGAGGAGAGGGTAACCTGACTCACCTCAGTTACAATGTAACGTCTATGTTAATGATTTTGAAATATTGGATCCTTTTTGACAAATTTTGATTGTAATATTTAGTTTTCTTTTTCTGATTAAAGTAGTTTCTATTTATGGAAAAACATATTTTATTTCTGGTCAGTAAGAAATTGTAAAAATACAGTGGGGGATATGCTATTATTGATTGTTTCAGATTAGGCCACAGAATATTCTTAATTTACAAGAGATGCTGATTTTGTTGCTATTTATTTTGGCTGAGAGGACGGGTACAGTCATGACTCGTGAAAGGTTCATTCTGTTGATTGTCACTTGCAGTACCATTATGCTTCTTTTAACATCTGAGGATGCAACTTTGATCGATGCATCTCGAATCGTAAAGATCGGCAAAGATACTGAAAGGTATGTGATTGTCGACTAGTATTATGATAATTTTTTGTGATCAATGGGTAACTTGATTGTTGGCTTTGCATCTAATTACCTAGACTTCTTTGTTCTCTGACATGGTGCAGATGAGATGTTTGTCTTATGGTCCCTGAGAACCTGCCAATAAACCTGTGCACATGGGTTCCTATTTAGGCTCAGCATGATGCATATCTTATTTCTAGTAATGCATACAGAGACTTGAAACTGACAGCAATTTGGTTCCAACCTAGCAGGAATAGGATAAGGATTAACTGTTCTCATATTACAATTCAAAATGGCAAATTTTTGCTCTTAAAATTGAAAAGCGATCTTTTTTGTATACTGTCATCTTGGTGAAAAACGGTAGTAAAATACTAAGCATACAGATGGTATCGTCTAAAACATCTCAAGCTTCAACAAATTTCAGTGTTCTTATAGAATTAGAACATACCAAAATGGTTGTGTTATACCAGTTGGTGAAAAATGATTGTTCTTTGAAGTCATTTATCAAGTTCTCATAGTAATGGAAATTGGTGGATAGGTGATGCGCTTTTGTGTGTGTGTGTGTGTGTGTGTGTGTGTGTGAGATGAAGTGATGGCTATTTGTCTAGCCATAGGTGTTCATATTTTTTCAGTCCCAAACACAAATGCACCATATTGTCCAGTTGACGAGAAGTACAAAATGAAGATGCATGGTTCGAATGTTTGTTCTTAATCTTCCTTTTCATATGCCTTCCACTCCCTTCCCTTTTACAGCCAACTTTTACAGTTGTCCAATGGGAAAAATTTCAGCGGAGGATGTGATTTATGTTTATGGCTCACCCTGTCTAGATGCTACCACACCACGTTCCAGCCAAATTTTATGATTCCTTTTGAACCTGCCGTCACTCCTATTTCTTTCTTCTGGAAAATGATTCTGTTGTATCATATTACTAATTTCAGAAAGGAAATAAAAGTTGATATCTGGCATAGGATAAACCCTAGCTCTGAGACTCCAATTAGTACATGCCATGTAAGTGTAGCATAGATAAACTGGTCTTAACACATTATATAAGTTTAAGTTTGTCTTCTCTAGATCATACGTCAAGAAATTCAATCTGTATGGACAAAAGAAGTAGCTCCCGTAGCATTTATCATTATATTATCAGAAATTGATATTTCAGGATCAGCAATCATTTTAGTAGGTTAGGTAGCGGAATTTTCATATCATAACTGACATGTGGCAGTTGTGCATTACATTTTCGGTGCTAGAAGAATTGGTGGGTGAATCTTGAACTGGGGAACAACAAACCAAAGAAAAATATAAAAATGATACTTAGATATCTGATCCAGCTGATGGCCAAATCAGTATGATATATCTCTCCTGGAGAGACCTACTTGTTCACATACCATGCAAAGCATTATGGAGTACTGACTATAGTTCTGAAGAGAAGCATGTGCCAGTCATGTTTAAGTTTATCACTAATTTATTTTTATTTCTGGAGTGCCTGGATGAGACTATGTAGCTATGACATTATAGTGGGGCTTGCAGATATATCAGATGATGTATTTATATGCTTATTATTATGCTCCTCTAGGTTGAGGATGAATCAGACCACCTTTCTGGGAAATAGATTGAATCAGCCTTGTAACTGCTCATGCACCACTAGAAACATAACCACTAGCTTTTTCTTGTGATTTCTCTTGAGCAAGGTAAAACAGTGATGCTATGGTGGCATAGTGAGCCCTCAGCTGCAGCCAGAATCACACCTAATCCCCCTTATCAACATCACTTTTAGGAGACTAGGATGGATTTGGAAACATTGAAATTCTTTGTGGAAAGTGCGTTTGAACTGTGTGATATTAAAAAAGAAAAAAGCTCTTTTAAAAGCACTGAGCTTTTTTGATAAATCATTTGTATTATTTTAAATTTACTAAAAATCACATATTTTATTATTATTAGCAAAAAACGCTTACCTTATATTCTAAATTTACAAAAAATCATCTTGATTAAAATATTTTAAAAATATTTTTTTGATGAACCACTTATATTATTGTAGATCTACGAAAAATCATCTATTTTATTATTATTAGCAAAAAGTGTTCACCTTATATTTTAAATTTACAAAAAATCACCTCGATTAAAATATTTTTAATTTTAATGTTATTTTAACATTTAAATTAATATAAAAGACTAAAATTTTCTCATCTGGTTTTATTTTGAATAACCAATTTGATAAAATTAAATTTTTAATTTTATTTTCATAAAATCGAACATTCGATTTTTCATAAAAATTGGAATAAGATAAATTAGTTTTTATATTAATTTAATAGTTGTTCAAACTAAAATTAAATGAAAATAATTTGATCTTTTTTATATTAATTTTAATTGGTAAAATTAAATATTAAAAAAATATATTTTTTAAATATTTTAATTGAGATGATCTTTTGTAAATTTAAGGTATAAGGCGGGTGATTTTTATTATAGGTGATTTTTTACAAATTTGTAATAAGACATATGGTTTTTTATAAAAAAAAATTTTTCTTCAAAACTTATAAAGCTATCAACCCAATGAGAGAATGTTTTAAGTAATCAAGCATGAAGGTTTCCACTCATAGAATTAGTAATTGAAAGATTAAGCAAATAGGCAGGCTGTACCATTACTAATAACTTTAAATCCTCTCCCATTATACTATGACCAGAATATCCATGAATTTTTCTGCCAAGAGTCTGCTTTGACCTAAATGAAGATTGTTCAATAGCCACACTTATTCAAAGAATTGACGTAGGATAGAAGTCTTGGATCCTATACTTGATAGAATCAATCAATGATAGGTCCATGACATGCATTTGCGTGTGCTTGCTCTATTAGAATTAATTCAGCAGCCTTGATCAGATCCACATGAAATATTGTTATCCATTCAAATCTCCTTTTCAAAATGGTTAAGCTTTGAGGCACTTTGCACACCCTTTATTTGTGTTGGAGGAGTCAAAATAGTGTTAAATCGGATCAATATTGTGGACCGGATACCAAACCATCCCAAAAACTTAAACCCATGAGATATGAGACTTTTTCACTATATATATTGAACTTCATCTATTTAATATCCGATGTGCGACCAATTCATCGCACCTGACACTATAACAATCTCTCTCTTCAGGTGTGATCTAACCACATCAATTTTAACATTCTTAATCAAGAACTCTTTTACTCGACCAGTTCTACTGTGTGATCCATATTAACGGATTTTTTGTCTCAATTTTGAATTTTTTTAAGAAGGACTAATATGTAACTCAATTCAGTCATATTATTACGGTACTCTTTTACTTAATTAATTTCACCGTGTGACCTATACTAATGAGTTTTTGTCTCAATTTTCGATTTTTTTTTAAGAGAGATTAATATGTAACTCAATTCAGTCGCATAATCACGATAATTTCGGTATTAAGAGTTTGTACAGTTTCGAATCTGAAGTTCTGATATCACTTTTTGGGAAAATCGAAAAAGTATCGAATCGAATCAATATAATAAATCAAATATCAAAATATCTCAAAAGCTTAAGCTCATAAAATATAGGCTTTTTTCACTATATATATTGGATTTTATCTATCCAATATCTGTTATAGGATCAATTCGTTATACCTGATATTACAACACATTTGGAATCGCTAGATTTAATCAAAGTACATGTCTTGGATTGAAAGTTATGGCTTTCATTTTGTATTTCATCAAGTTTTCCAAACTAACTATACAAAAACTTCTAAATTTATTGCAAGAAATATTTCCACAGCTTGTTCAATCAAATGCTTCTTCATAATCATATCACAGCTCTTTGACAAATTGTAAGTTTTTGTAGTGATGTTTTTTCTGTAAAATTACGAGAGAAAAATGTACTAGAGTTTTTGTAACATTTCTTAGTCCCAATGTCACATGAAGAGTTGAAATGATTTTTTTCCTCTTTTTAAAGCATATGATTTCAAATTTTATCTGCAAAGTTAGCTGTTGCATTCATCTCATACCAGGAATGCTTCCTGAGGTTTATCACCAATACCTGCATCCTTTTCATGGAAACCACAAACGATCAAACTGTTGAATTGTACCGCTAGGTTTTAGTCAAATTACTGCAGTTTTTACTCTTAAATTCTTTTTTACTCTGAGTGAATTAATAATCTCATGATATTTTTTTTCCTTGAATTCTGCTTGTAGGAAACTCATATTATACCAAACCAGGTTTCTAAAATTGATGATTCTATGATGCTCCACTGCCCGCTTCTCCTAATCTATGGATTTTGGTGATCTTAACAGTTGATCAAGTAGTCACAGGTAAAATTGTGGATAGTGGGCAACAGGCAATGAATCATCATAGAACATATTGAGTTGTATTGTAGTAATCTAAAACCAGCATGATCTCCATTTTCAGTCAGCTTGCCAAGTGGAGTGCGAAGAACCAAAAGATGAAGCATTCTTCTAGAGGACATGGAGAAAAGACGACATAGAACACAAAACTTTTCAAGTTTTAAGGGACCAGAAGCCATGCCAGTCCTCTAGTATCCTTTCTTTTTCCTTCCACCTCTTGTTGTTATGTGATGCACTTTTTGTTGATTTCTTCAATGTCTTCATTCCATTGGCCAGAATGGTTTTCTTATGGTTGGGCAATTGTATTTGGATTTGCCATTCTTTGTCCTAAGACAATGATCTGTCTTCTTGATTCTATTGATAAATATACTTGATAAAATCAGACGCTCACATTTCAATCTGCAAATACTTGATAAATATACTTGTGGGTCTTGCATTAAATGACGGAATTTAAACTTGCACAATTAAAATTTTTTTTTCATTTAAACCTGATTTTGATATCAATATTTTTTTTCATGGAAGCTCCTTTTCAAACTTAAACTAAAATGATGTTGGGCCTAAGATTAAAATTTGTGTTCGCTTCTGCCGTGCTTGAGGAAATGAAAGCCTCGTCAAGATCAAGTGGAATAGTTTTTTAGGTCATTTTTTGTCATCTCACATCTACTGTTACTAAAAAGTAGGCTTATCGAAGAGTAACAAGGAAAGGCGGTTCTTGCAACCAAAGACGAGGACCGCTCGGTGAAACCGGATTTTGATGCATTCCACGCCGTGTATGGCCTTCTGTTTATACCCTCTTGTCCCGGCGCACTCCTCCGTAGCCAAATTGTGACATGAAAGCTCAGTGTTACGCCTTGTGGATGATTAATTAATTAATTAATTAATTAATTGAGCGAGTTTAAATTAATACAGCAAGAGAAAAGCCGGCATCTCGATCGAGTTTCGATCGATTCAAATGCATGACCACGTCTTTGGACTCTTGACCGCATCAACGCACTCCGCATGCCATGCTTCATAATAAATCAACGACCTTGTCTCCTACTTAACCACCCTAACTTCCCACGTACCCAGTCACACCAATCAAAAAGCTCAACTATTCTTCGCTTAAAATAAAAGTGAATTACATACCATTTCTTGAAATCTTATTAATTACATTTTTTTTTCCAATTTTTTAAAATTACATATAATTTTTTAAATTTTTTCTAAAACACATATTTCTCCTCTAAACATAAAAAATAAAATATTTTTTATATTATTTGATATAGTATAAAAATTTTATCATGTTATATTTATCATTAGAGACGAAAATATTTGGAAAATATATATCGTTTAACGTCATTTAAACAAAAGTAAAAAAATAAATATACATCTAACTTAATTAGAAAACACTTTGATATTTATGCCATTATTACAAAAAATTCTCTCTCGTTCAACTTAAGAATCTATCTCATATTAAATTTCAATTCAAAATATAAAATAACTATTTTCTTCATTAGTTTATTTTAATCAGTTTTAATATGATCTTAAATTAAATTTAAATTTGAGATATAAAATGATAAATTTACCGTGACCTAGTTCAAACTTATTTAAGCCTAATCTTAATTAGAATTAGAATTCGATTTAGATCATATCTAAGACCTGATACAAACCAAAACTAGAGATATTTTTTACATAAGTTCTCCATCACATTAATTTACACTTGATCAGAAAATATATATTTTTTTAAATTTCAAACTAAATGATGTCAAAATGATATATATTTTCTAAATATTTTAAGTTTTGAGGAGAAATATGTAATTTAAAAAAAATTTCGAGGAATTATATACAATTTTTCAAGTTCTTGAGAGAAATATAGAATTTGACAATATTTTAAAATTTTATATATAAATTTTTTTAATTTAGAGGAAAAATATATAATTTAATAAGATTTCAACAAATTATATAAAACTGACCCAATTTTAAATATAAATATATATTTTTTTAGTTTCTATTGTATTCACTCAGTTCTAATTGTGAAGTAGGTTCCTCCACTCCTCTCCAATCGACCCGAATATACACATAAATAGAAAAAATATTCACTCAATAATAAACCGAGGGAAAATATTTTAATGCTCAAGTCAATCTCTATCTCTATCGAGAATGAGAATTTCTTAAAAAATAGCCCAAAGTTGCGTAGAAAATAAAAATAAAAGATTATTCTTTATTCTTATATGATTTTGAGAATAGCTTGATCTTGCTTGTGAGAATAACTCTAAGACGATTGTGTGGATTGACAGACTTATCAATCTCGATCGTTACAAATAACGATGCTAGCAATTTCTCCTTATTCTAAAACTTTTCTCAAGTCCCGTCTGGTGGTATTCAAGTTAAAAGAGATACTTACTTGATTAGTATAAAAATATTTGCGGAGACCTACTTGATATTGCATCCGAATTTTATTGGATAACGAACGAAAGGCAGACCGAAAAAAATTGCTACCACAAGAATTTATTTAAAAAAATGTCACAGCTGAAAATGCATCAGAAGCGCTGAGATACCATAATTCGCTTCTTTCAAGCCTTGCTTGACCCAAGTGCTGGGCTGCGTAACTCGGCCCTTTTGGATCTTGTCTGACCGAACCATAAGAGACCAACTGTTGATATTCGTGGATTTCAGTTTCAGCCCAAATCATTTCCCGTTCAAGCTTGATCTTCGAATTTGGGTTGATCACGTTCTCTGACACATTTGTTTTCCAAATGCGAAAATACCAAAAACGAACGCTTGGGATCACGCGTAATTTAACGGAATATTCTCTTGTCGCATATTAAGAGACTGTTTTGCTTGAAATTCAGAGTAGCCTCGCGGAACTATAATGAATCTCTCATCAACTTCGCTGCTGGGACAAGGTTGGAGGGGCTTGTTGAGACGTTTTAACCAGTTTTAGGGCTTCTTTGCATATTGTTGCAAATAGACCCCTCAACTTCAGTCGAATGCCGAGTTTTCTGAAAATAAAATGCTGGCGGCTTATTTATTCCGAATTTCGATTGTTTTTTTTTTTTTTCCTTTCTGTCAGAAATTCCACCCTTATTGCAACCCATTTCGGTAAAAATTAAATAGAAACTTATTCCTCCTAAACACACCATTGACTTGTCCACCTTTAAATACTCATTTCAGGCCTCGTGTTCTCGTGTTTCGCGTTGGCTCCTTTCGATCTCTCCCTCTTTCTCTTTCCTCTCCCTTTCTCCTCTCCGACCAACACCGCTTCCTCCGCCGATTCTGCCTCCGATGAACTCGTCGGAGCCTCCTCTAGGCCGGCCCTCCCCTCGCCGGGAGCTCCAAGGCCCCCGTCCGACCCCTCTCAAGGTCAACAAGGACTCCTACAAGATCAAAAAGCCCCCCGCCCACCCCCTCGACAACCTCCCCGCCGCGCCGCCCCAGCCTCGCCCTCCGGTCATCATCTACACCGTCTCCCCCAAGGTCATCCACACTAACCCCACCGACTTCATGTCCCTCGTCCAGCGCCTCACCGGTCAGCCCCGCTCCCCCGTCGCCGCCGCCCTCTCCCCAGCTGCCCGCCTCGCTCTCGAAAACCCCGCCTCCTCCTCCTCCCCCGTGACCGCAGATCGCAACCGAAACTTCCATCCCCCACCTGCCGCCGCAGCCACTGTCGTGGACGACGTCATGGATCAGATCGGCGTCGCCGATCTACCCCCTAACTGGCCGGGCCCCTCCACGGGGATCCTCTCCCCGATGCCGTCGTCTCTCCCGCCGATCTCGCCGGGGTTCTTCTCGCCGGCGGTGGATCCAAGCTCGCTGAGCTTTCTGCACGAGCTGAGCCCGGCGTTCCACGGCAACCGGAGCTACGTGGAGAACACCTTCCTGGCGAGCCCCAACAACTTCCTGTCGACGCCGACCTTGCCGTCGCCGAATTCCTACTGGGATCTCTTCAACAGCAGCTTCCATGAACCCTAAGACGAGAGGTTGGTCAATATTTTATCCAATTCGATTGATTGCTCGGTCACCGTTAAATTAGGATCGGAGGGTGACGGCTGGCGCTTTGAAAACATGTATATTTGTTTATTCTTTTTGGGTTTCATTATACAATAACAACACAAAAAAGAGAGAAAATTAAAAGGAGGTAGCTTCGGTGGACCTTTTTGTTGTGATGTTAATGGGAATTAAATGTAAAAAATAGTGGCTTGATTAGGAATGCTTCAAATTACAAGGAAACGACAAGTGGATGAGGTTGCAGACAAAAGCTTTAAAGGGTTTTGATGGCAACGAGCGATAAAATTTCTTCAATTAATCTTTTTTTTTTTTTTTTTTTGTGTGCGAATATGGGTGTTTGACAACGTGACCTGGAGCTCTATAAAGTCTAATCCGGTTGTGTGTATCTGTAGGTATTTAATAGACCAGTTGCCGAGTAATTTATTGTTGATCTAGGAAATTTTAAATCCTGCGCGCTGGCGGTTGGCACGATCGATTTTGTCACAGGAAAAATTAGCGCATGTTCATCAGGCGCCAGCAACAACACTGTTGTTACTCTCGAATCAAAATCGTCTGTGTTTTCCGGATTTATTTTCATTGTTATCGTGTTTTGTGTTAGATGGGATATATCCCGGTAACACGTGGGTCCAAATCATCGGCAATTGATGGCCCGTTAGTAGATTTGAAGGTAATGCTCTAAAAAGAGATTTCAGAGACTGAAGTGAGATTCGTTTCTTCTAAATCGGTGAAGACCAACCGAAGCTGACGACTGGTCAGAGAAGAGGTGCCCACCGACCACTGTTGGACACGTAACACATAAAACCAATTCGACCAAGCCACTTATGCTCAGAGCAATCTCCGCATTCCGAAGAGAAGCCTTTTTATCCCGAAGGAGAACATTCATAGTTAACGCCCCTGCCGAAAACATACTACAGCGGACAAGAAAGAAAGCCAGCCGATTGTCTCCGCAACAGTTTTGGCATTCCCATTGTCCGCCTTGTCCATTCCTCGACGGCTGCATAAAACGGCTAACTTTCAAGTTTGAAAAATCATCAGCACATGCATACCATTGGTCTGTAATGAAACTCAGAGAAGGTTGTAAATATAACAAATGCACGAAAATACTCCAAAGAGACGATGAAGACAAAGAGATTAGAAGACAATTTCTCTTTTTAAAATTTTTTTAGAAGACCACTCGACTCAACCCAATCTAATTTCCTCAATCATTGGTTATTGTTGGAAAGACATGGCGGTGACTGACTGGCAACTAGGATGCGGATGGGACAACGAGTCATCTTCATTTATACATAAATACTGGACCTAGTCTGAATCACATTAGTTCACGCAGCCTGCATCACATCAACGATTTAGTCTCTGCATATATCCCACTAGGCACATGGTTTGACAAAAAATAAACATCATCTTCAATAGAGTCAAATAACCATCAACCAAAATTAACACTGGCTTCTAATCATATTCATGTCATATGAAAGATAAATAAGAGTGGAAGAAAGAATAAAAAGGACAAAAAAAAAATGTGATAAGCACTACAATGTTCACAAGGTCATCCAGTAATGGACAAAATTTTGATGACATTAACTAAAAGGACCAACACATATAGAGTTGAATCATCATCACAACCTAAACAATGTTTGGAGCATCAACAGCAGATGCAAATGGCATGATCTGATGCATGTGATGGTTCATAACTAGAAACACCTGAGATAGGTTTCAGACATGAGAATAGTTGCAGAAAACAGGCATTTGTACCGGTAGATAATTTTGATTACCTCAAATGTTACAGCAATCATCATAGTGAATCAATCGCACACTTCTAACAATGTTGTAGATTTTGAAGGCAGGGAAATCTCTCTAGCACATGTTTCCAAAATTATTTGGGTTAAACAAATATCGTGGTCTAGGCATGGGAGCACTTTTCCCATGGTACAAAAGATTCTAAAACTAACAAATATGAAACCAATTTTTACTTCATACCTCTCTTTGATTCTCTTTATATCTTCAGAGAGAGAAGGAGCTCAATCATTGACAACAACGTGTTCGCTTTGTTGTGCCTGATTTTGAGTCCCTCCAATCAATGTGCCAACCCTTTCCCCAACAATGGCTCTTGCAATATTTCCTGGTTTATTTAAATTAAAAACAACAACTGCAACAGGTAGGTTAGAAAGAGCTATACAAACCATAGAAAACTTATAAAATGCTCAGCAGAGCTTGGAAATATTGCTTACCAGGTATGTTATTTTCTTGGCACAGGGTGATGGCAGTCATGTCCATCACTGAAAGATCTCTTGTAGTCACATCGAGATAGCTTAAAGTGTCAAGAAGGCGAGCGTCAGGGTTGAGCCTTGGGTCTTCATCATATACCCCATCCACATTTGTCGCTTTGAGGACGACCTCTGCATTAACTGGATAGAAATACTACGTCAAATGGAAAGACTTTGGAGAGAGGTAATTAATGTTGCATTGCATATGCTTCTCACATAAGAAGAACATTACTCTAATATGGCCACAAAGCAAAACAAGGGAAATTTATACAAAATTCCCTCAAGATGGGCACAAATTATGACCGGGCGCAGTATACCTTTTGGGGAACTATACTAAAAGTGCAATAAGTAGCCAGGCAGCAAATTTGATGCTTACTGATCAAAATAGAAATACTCACTTTCCGCACAACGCAGCGCAGCAGCAGTATCAGTAGTGAAGAAAGGGTTGCCAGTTCCAGCAGCAAATATCACAACTCTTCCTTTCTCCAAATGCCTGACAGCCCGTCTTCTTATGTAAGGCTCTGCAACCTCTGACATGCGGAATGCAGTTTGGACACGGGTAGGAATCCCAATGCTCTCCATTGTCGCTTGCAAAAATATAGCATTCATAACTGTTGCCAACATGCTGAACAGAAGGATACACTTTCAGGGTATATCATCAAAAAGCAACACATTCAAAAAAAAATACAGATAATAACTTGTATTTCCCTCAAAGCTATAATCACACAGTTATTTCTATATCTACTGTTAATAGATATACCGTGACCAGTACTAAATGAATGCATAGTGCCTTCTGATTGACCCAACATATCGTGAATAAAGAAAAGAATAAACATAATGAGAAAAGAATATGAAAAATTAAAATCCTAGATCCTGTACCCAATATAATCTGCGGAGGAGCGGTCAAGCCCACTGCACCCCGCCCATGAAGCTCCACGGAAGATATTGCCCCCGCCAACCACAATAGCGACCTAAAATGGTTGAAACATTTCATCAAACATCTTCTGTGCATACAAGAAGCCACTGAGAAAGAGTCACCTCAATGCCGAGCCTGGTCACGGAAGCAACTTCCCTGGCAATCGCCATCGTGATCTGCACAATAAAACGAGACATATAGAAAGGTAAGAGTCGCGAACTGCCCTAATCAGTAACCACGCACGAAGCTCGCATTTGAGACCTTTGGATCGATGTTCTCCGTGTGGTCTCCGGCAAGCGCCTCTCCGCTGACCTTTAGTAGAACCCTCCGCCATTGATAGGCCGGCTTGGCAGGGGATTTGCCGTCGTTGATGGCGCTGAACGGCATCATGGTTGCGGTCCGAGGCCTGGGCCAAATAAAACAATGAATTCCGCAAGAAGCACCTTGCTATGCATCAAATCTTGTAAAGATCCTCACCTAGGATTGAGGCCGTCGGAGAGAGTACCGATCTGGGAGGAGGAGGCGCAGGCGAGACAGGGTGGCGTACTGTGAGGAGAGGCGAAAATTTTGAGAGGATTGAAAGAAGAGGGAGGGGAGAGAGAAGAAGAAAAGGGTGGGAAAGAGGGGTTGGGTGCGTGGAGAGCGAGGGAGAATGCAGCCATCTGAAGTGTGTCGAGGACAAACGGATCGTGAGCGGCGAAGTTTGAGCTCCTGAGTTCCAGTTTTTAAATCGATTTGCAGGCTATAGATTGAAAATAGGAAAACATAATTTTTATTAGGGGTGAGAAAAAAAAACCGGAAAACCGGTTAATCAAACCGTACCGATTAGAACCGTACCGAAAAACCGGTTATCAGTGCAAACCAGTACGGTTTTGGTTCTGAAATTTCACAGAACCGGTTTTCCGGTTCCGGTTCCGGTTATTCGTTCTCTGAAAAACCGGTTAACCGGAACCGTACCGGTTTTCCTCTTTATATATAAAACCCTAACCCTAACCCCAATCCTAACCCTTGCACCGCCTCTGCGCCTCGCCCTCGCCATGCCCTCGCCTCGCCCCTGCGCTCGCAGCAACGCGCCGCTGCCGCCGTCTCGGCCTCGCCCTCGCCTCGACCCTGCGCTCGCAGCAACGCGCTGCCGCCGCCGCCACGGCCTCGGCCTCGACCTCGGCCTCGCCCTCACCCTCGCCCTCGGCCTCGCCTTTGCCTCGCCCCCGAGCTCGCAGCAACGCGCCGACGCCGCCTAAGCCTCGCCCTCGCCTCGCCCCCGAGCTCGCAGCAACGCGCCGACGCCGCCTCGCCCTCGGCCTCGCCCTCACCCCTGAGCTCACAACGACGCCGCCTCGCCTTCGCGCTCGCCCCCGAGCTCACAGCGACGCCGCCTCGCCCTCGCCGGTCGTCGCGTCGCCGGAGATCCGGTTAACCGGTTTTAGAACCGATTTAGAACCGGAACCGAAAAATCGGTTCTTCATCCAAACCGGTACGGTTCCGGTTCTCAAATGAGCAAAACCGGTCCGGTTAACCGGTTTTGCTCACCCCTAATTTTTATGGGGGCATTCCGAGAATTGAACTCGGGACCTCTTGCACCCGCGGGCCTGCTTTGGATCAATTCTAAATCATTTAAATTGACTGAATTAAGGGAATTGGAGGTTTAATTTTTTTAATTCGAATATTTAGATAACTAATATTATTTAAATTTTAATAATTTTGGTAATTTTTTAATTTCGGATTTGAATTTGGGATGAAATAGAAGGAAATTTACAATTCCGATTGAAATTGTGTGGGGCCGTCAAATAGTAATTTTTAATTAAAATTAAGAATTTTTCACCCAATTTTTTATATCTAAAATTATATAAAATTTTTTATCTACTCATTATTTTTTTCACATTCTTATAAAATTTTAATACCTATAAAATAACTTTTTTAATTTAAAATATATTTTATTGATTGAATGTTTTTTAAAAAATTATTCTATTTTTTCTTAACTTATCAAATATTATAAATGTGCAACCCTAACATTATTTATATTTCAAACCACAAATTTTTTTTCTCTACTCATTAATTTTTTAACATATTTTTCTAAATATTAATACTTATGGATTATCAAATTCTAATTTAAAATATATTTTATTGATTGAATAAATATTTTAAAAATTATTTTGTTAACATAAATATTTTTTAATATTTATATATAGTTTAAACACCAAAATATATTTATTAATTTATTTATTAAATATATATATTTTAAAAATAAAAAAAATATATAAGAGTAATTTTACTTATTTGAAAATGATTGATTTTTATTTTCAAACCAAACATTGAAATTCACGAAATCATTAATAAGATTTTACAAAAATGCTAAAAAATGAAGGGGTATATTATAAAAATTTAGTTTCATTATATGTAAAAATATCATAATAAATATTAAGCCAATTTGTATCTACTACAAAAACAATTTAGTATATTAATTAAAAAAATATCTTAATAAGTTAATATAAAAAACATTTATTAGTTCAATACAAAAAATCGCTTAGTGGACTAATACAAAAAACAGTTTAGTAAACCTAAACCGAAATTGACCCAAACGATTCCTTAAGCGAGAATCATACCACTAGACCAAATGCCCAATTTGGCTAGGTGATTAAAATACTTACATTTAAAGCCACGCGCATTCCGAGATTCTTCCCATACTAAGGGCGCGTTTGGTTCGATTCCGAGTTAAGGAATCGTGGAATCGTGGGAATTGAGTGATTTCAGGGAATTAAAGGAATTGAAGGAATTAGATAATTACAGTGTTTGGATGAGTATTTACTGTAGGGAATTGGCAATTGGCCAATTCATTTCCGTTGTTTGGTTGACAAATGGAATTGATCAATTCTATAAGTTATTGAATTCTTGTGTTTGGATGAATTTTTATTGTAGGGATTTGAGAAATATATTAAAACAATTAAAAATAAAAAATATTTTAAAAGAAATAAAAAAAAGACTATGTAAATAACTTATTATAATCAATTACAGGTTTATTTAATATAATTTTGTTATTATCTTCTAAAATAATTTTTAATAAACATAGAAAACATATACGTATTTTTTTAAAAATAAGTAATATTTAAGTAATTTGAGTAATAAAATAATTTTAATTTTAAAATTATTGAAATAATTTTAAAAATTAATAAGATTTTACAAAAAGACCCAAAAATGAAGGAACTTCAGTTTCACTATATGTACAAATATAGTACATATTTGTACTATGAGCAAGTTACTAAGCTTAGTTCTACCCTGCCAGGGAAGCCAAACAAAAAACATCAGGGAACAGAGGTCTACCAACTGTCAAGGCAGAAAAACAGGCCAGCCATATGGAATGGCTAATAAGATGACAAGCAGAGAAGTAGTTTGAATAGCTAAACCTTTAGACAGTGAAATGGATACTGAGAACTAATGCAGAGCAACAGTCAAATGATGTTGGAAAGATGGTCCACGGAGGAGAAGATTTGAGATGCAAAAGAGGTCATGCATGAGACGAGGAAGGCAAGATTCTTGGAATGAATCTTAATATTGACATAGAGAGCTCAAGACAAAGAATCATGTAGCAACAGACAAGAAAATGAGTCCATTCTTAAATCCACGTAAGAAAATGAGTCAATACCCTCATATGCTTCATTTCCAATGCATGCGTACTCTTCATCCCATTCTCAACAAGTATAAATCTGTATGTCTTTAATAACATGAGCCTATCTGAATCCTCTAGTGAACTGTCACAGATTAAATTTTTAAACTTCAACCAATAGACAGCTGCCCAACCAGGAGAAACCTCTGGCAATTTTTGAATAGGGTACAGGCTACTAACAGACAATATGAATTGAAGCTCTTTAACAACAAAAGTCAATAAGATTGCAACGGATACTGACAATAAACACTAAACAATTTGTTTCTACTGATGTTTCAAATTGAACAAGGATAGCTTCTTGGAATGATAAGCCAACTGATCAACAACATTTGCCATGATGCTGCACCAAGAAGATGAGCAGAAAACACAAACCTCCTTCCTATGCAGACTAAGCTCTTCTAGGAACTAATGCCTATTGAACAATCACCTTTGCTACATGACAGAGACGTACTGATAACCAGAGCCAGCTCCCATGTCCACCAATTGATTCCTCAGCACATTCTATGCATCTATACCTTTCTCAAATCCTGAGAAGAAAGCACTAATCTTCCATAGCTTATCGTCTTCATAAAAACCAACCAGCCACCACCATAACATGAGCACACCCCCATCTTTCTCCATGCGTGGGACCTCCACCATCAAAAGCCACAATAACTTCCCACCCGCAAATGCAATCCACAGCACATTCATGAACAAACTAATCATCGAACACTTCCATCCAAAACCAAAGATCAAACCAGAAAGTAAAGAATGAGAACAACATCGATCAAACAGGAACAGTGCAGCTGGACGAGCCAGATGGAGAAGAAGACGAGCTGGACTGGGAATGGGGAGGAATTCGTGGAGCAGAAGAAGAGATCGATGGAGAAGAAGCCGTTGGACGAGCTAGAGGAGCTGGACGGAGAAGAAGACGAGCAAGACCGGGAATTGAGTAGAATTCGTGGAGTAAAAGAAGAGCTGGACGGAGAAGAAGCCGCTGGACGATGAGGAGGAGTTGGACGGAGAAGAAGATGAGCAGGACCGAGAATGGGGAGGAATTCGTGGAGCAGAAGAAGAGCTGGACGGAGAAGAAGCCGCTGGATGGAGAAGAAGCCGCTGGACGACCGGCCGCTGGACAGAGAAGAAGCCGCTGGACGGAGAGAAAACAAGCGAAAATGGGGAGGAAACGTGGGAAATAAAGGCAAATTTCGGATTTCTACAGTAAAAAACTAGGGAATTGAGGCAAAATTAGTGTTTTCCCTCGATTTTGGCTGAAAATTTAATACCAAAATCGGGGGAATTAGGAAATAACCGATTCTCTCGATTCCAAATTCTGGAAATCGAAACAAACACCGGAAAGGAGGAAATTAGGCTCTCAATTCTCTCATTCCTCCGATTCCCGATTCCGGAAATCGAAACAAACAGCCCCTAAAAAGAAGATGCTCACGAAAACCTGTTGCAACAGTACATTAACGAATTTGATCATGTTGCCTAAAGTCCTAACCACATTACCCTTTCCCTGCCACTCTTT
Organism: Trichopus zeylanicus subsp. travancoricus; assembly: GCA_005019695.1. NCBI lineage: Eukaryota > Viridiplantae > Streptophyta > Magnoliopsida > Dioscoreales > Dioscoreaceae > Trichopus > Trichopus zeylanicus. The sequence continues at coordinate 243,648 of RXID01014345.1, forward strand.
ACAATATATCATGTAAGCCACAAACACATTAGGACAAAAACAAACAAAAACACTGCACTACCCGACCCAATAGCTAACGCGATTCTGCACAAGCACATTTATTTATTTATTTATCTATTTATCTATTTTGGTACGTCAGCTAATAGATCTTCCATTTTGGCTCACTAGACAAAGCCAGGATGAACATCAAAACTTGACTGCCTCAAAAGCTCTCATGAAACCAATTCTGCTATAGTGTTCCCTTCGGGAAGTTGGTGCTTAACAATGAATTAAGGCATGGCTTTCTGCACAAGCACATGTTGCTGGCTAAAGAGCACCACAATCCAACAAACGCATTTGGGATAGAGATCCACATCTGGATTTTGTTTTATGATGCTTATCGTCATCGTCACCAATCATTGGCAAGCTAAGGTCCAGTTCAAGACCTGGTGCATTTGCACCCGTTGCTCTAGCTGTGATTGCCATGCTCTCCCCCTGCAATGGGAATAGCTCTAGACAATGCTCCATGGCACCATCTTCTGTGCACCTGTTGGAAAGAGTTTCATCATTAAAGATCTCCCCCTCTTCTCTCTCATCTGCATCATCTACAATCTCCCCTTCCTCTACCTCTTCAACCTTTTCTGAATCAATCTTTCTTTTACCTTCCGCAAGTGCTTGCAGCTTGGCATGGCACCTAGCTGCAATAGTCATGCACGGAATTTGCTTTGTTGTCCGCATCGTCAACAAAGAGAAAGAGAAAGCACCAACAATACTAGTCGGTGAAGCATATACAGATTGTTCATCACACATGCTTGCTTCCTGTATTACACTTTCTGAATTCTGCAACACCAGTCTTGGTTCAGTCAGCTTGTCCAACTCCACCAGAAAGCTTGTTGCAGGTCTTGGCGCCCGAGGAGATTCTTCATCTTGCATGCTTGTTTCTTGCCTCTCCTCTTCACTTGCTGAATTTTGGTGTGTAGTTTCCAGACCTCCAGTAAACTCAATCTCCGAGTTTATTGGAGTTCTGGGTGCATCTAGCAGTTCTTCATGACGCTTGATCACATCCTGGTTGTCCTCTTCACACTCAGCATATTGTCTCAGTTCACTAATTACAAACAAGTTGGCCTGAGAATTTATTGGAGATGTTGGTAGGGGAGCACGCCTTCCTCTGAATACTCCCCACAGATAATACATTCCTAAAAACCCTGCAAATAAAGAAACTATTTTAAATCCCATTTGCAGACAATAAAGTAGAACACAAAGAATAATCTATCAAACAGGACGTCCTTCGTATTGTCTTATTTCAACAGGGAAATGAAGGGGAAAAAGGAGCTAGGCAGTTCCTGTACTACACAAAAGGTAGTCTGTTAAAAAGTTACATTCAATGACTGGAAGACTAATTGTTGAGATTGTTAAAACCTACTTTGAGAAACTTCTGGAAGAATTATGGAAGTAAAAACAAGTAGTTCAGCATCATCAAATGTGACCTTCAACACAATATCATTGGTAATGAAGTCATGAAGCAGCTTGTCAACTACTGATTTTACCCTGCAATACACAGGCAAGCAAACTACATTAACTCGAGAACATAGCTTATTTGGAAAACTCTAGAAAAGAAAACTCTACCTTTCCCCATCTGGAAAGAAAAACAAACCAATGGTTGCCTCAGTTGGAGGTGAAACTCTAAAACTTTTTGGCCATGCATCTAGTCTCGGAAGTTTCTCTGCACAGAGCAATTGCGGAAACAACTTTGCAAAATCGGATACCTTTCTGCACGCTTTGTTTGACAGATGTGCCCTAAATGGTCCATATTCTACTTTGTCAATATTAAGGCAACCCCTGCCATCAAGGAAATTGATTACAGTGCTTTCTAGCAGAAAACCTGCATAAAGAAAAAACATTCACAAGTAGCATTAACTTGCTAACAACTGTTTTGCTGACCTCCAAACATGGTCAATAATGGGCATTGCATGATAGTACTCTTTGTCATGTTCCCAATGGCATGACCTCTTTGATCTGGAATTGCATGTTTCTTCTAGAATCCTGGCTTCTGATTCCAATGCATCCATAGGAGCAATCTCCAAGTGGTTTGCAGCCAAATGAGAATTTTCAGTATTTGGCTCTTCCTCTACCTGGTCGTCATCTGTCAATATCAACTTTCTTCGACGCTTAACAGCTGATGAGGTCTGAATTGACTGTGACACACAGCCAAGACCAATTCTATCTACTCTCTCTTCATCAATTTCGTCCTCATCAACCAAAATCAATTTTCTCCGTTTAATGTTCTTGTTTTGAACATCATCCTTGTTTGACAATCGAACCTTATTTTGTGCCTCTTTCGTAAGCAAATCAGAAATTTCAGGACCTGTTATTCCTTTCAGGTTTTTAACACCGATATTGTTTGACAATAAAATCTTATTTTTTGCTTGCTTATCAAGAAAATCAGAGTTTGCTCGATCCCCTAGCACACATAGTTCGCAATACCAACATACTTCAGAACTTTCAGGAATTTTCTCAAGACAGTACCTAAAAAAGAATTGCAGAAATAAAGAGTGAATAAAATAGTACAGCAAGGATAACAAAAAACCTTTGTTTGGCTAAATAACACAAAATAATAGCTTACTTGTGTTCCGCAGCAATTTTACACCTACCACAATAAATAAAAAATTCAGAATATTCACCAACACCACAGGTTTGACAAAGAGTTGCCTGCAAAAGAATAAAAAAGAATTCCAATAAAAAAAGATAATGACAAACAGAAAAAATAGTCAAACAGAAAAAGTTGCAATAGCAAAAATCACAAAAAACTTGCTCGTTTGTATTAATGTTACAATCGAAGAACTCCTATAAAAAATATAATCTAAGCAACATATGGATGGGAGTTCGCCTAGGAATTTGAACATCACATAACAATACCACCAACAAATGCATGCCACTTTTTGAGATATAGATATTTAGAGTATGCATTCCAAACTTCAGGTGTATCTTCCCTTTTATGTCATATTAATACTTAATAGACTCCTTTTCATACAGATTGCAATGGTGAAAAAACAAAAAAAACAAGATAATTCGTTGGAAACTCATTACAGATCTCTCAGATGTCAACAAGCTTTCATTGTCCACAGTACATTAGCAAGCTCGCTACAAGCATTCAATATGCACATGATATCGTGTGCAAATGGTTAATTATTTGTTCTTGGCATCTACAAATGTTTGATGACTAACAGGTATTATGTGGAAACAATCACGGCGCCAAGAAGGCATGGGAAAAGCCTATCAATACATTGTCAAGTACACTTCTTATTATAGAATCTTCACTACAGAGCCAACCCCAAAGTACTTGGCTAAAATGGAGCATCATCCATGGAGAAAGATAAAAGGAGGGGGAAAAAAGGATTTTGAAAAATTCTGACAGGAAAACCATGTTTTATTCAGAAGTTTGGTAGAACGTATGAAATTGCACATATGACTATAAGAATGCAATTACACTCATATCCGTCAAATTTCAAAAAAATTCACATAGGTAATCTTGTCGTTAATTTTTGCCAAATCTAATAATCTTTACTGAGAATTTAGACATTTAAATTACGGACGACTTTAAGATCCCTAACGACTTTAAAATCCCTAAGATATTAAAGTCCACCATTAATTTTAAGTTTCAACATGTGATATAAACTTTAAAAGCAGTTTGGCGACGGTCAGGATCAGGATCAACATTTTTTAAAATTTTTTTTAAAATAATATTAATTATTTTAAATTATTATTCAATTAATTATTATAAAAAATTAATTTTTAAAATTTTAAATTATTGTTTGATCAATTTTAATAAATAATACTCATCTATAAAATTGGTTCAATAATTTCGATCTTGATTTTGATTTTGATTCATTATCGTATGGACTCTAAAATTCATTTTTTTATTTTTTATGCTAGATTAGAAATAGATCCCGGAAATCTTATCAATTTATAAAAAAAACTTAATTTTTAAATTATTATAAAAATATCTTTCAAATTTTATTCTTTTCCAATAAAAAAATCCTACTAAATAAATGTAACAAGAACACTTACACTACTATAAATATCACAATCAAAGCAATATAAAAGTAACTTTATGTGTAACTTTAGAAGTAATCAAGAGTGCCCAAGCAAAAATTTTTACAAGTTAACAAACAAAAAATCAAAAGGCCTGTTTGGTTGGAAGTCAAGGTTATGATCAAGGTCAAAAGAACGAATAAAGTGTAAAACGATAATGCGGTCAACTAAATCTTATTTGGTTACTAATCTGGCTAGCGGGAGGTTTAAATTTTTTCTAGACAAATTTGCCCTCAGCTTTCCCTTTAAATGGGTAGTCGTCCTTACCACTGCCGACTCCGTCTTCTCTGACGACGTTCGGAGCGCCGGCAAGCTCGTCGGGCAGCTCGGACGGCAAGCTCGGGCGGACAGCTCGGCCGGCAAGCTCGCGCAGGGAGCTTGCCGGCCGAGTTCGCCAAAGGAAATAAGGGCAATTTAGTTATTTTCTATTTATAATTTAATTTAATTAAATAATGTTAGTCTGATCAAATTTTTGGTGTTTGGATGATAGGCCGATCAGTCCGGGATAATCTTAGACTTGAGCACCAACCAAACAGGCCCAAAGTGATTACCTAAATTCGGAAGAGTTCAAACCGCAATTATAGAAGAGTCTTTTCTCAAAGCAATCTATTATTCCATTTAGAACACAAATGAATTACACTAGGAATTTATGAGAGGCATGGGTCATATAAAGATGGATGACATGGGTATATATAAGTTAGGCTATATATAGGTTACTTATAAGCAATTTTTTAATCCTAGTTTAATTCAATTCAGGCAAACAAAAAGTTGGATAACTATACAACAACATGCATGTCAACCATAACCTAATACAATAAAATGATTGCTTCATCACAATGCAATTTATCAAAATGTAACATATAACAAAACATAATTTTCCTTTGTAGTGCCAATGACGAAACAAAATCTTAGTGTCAATTTGAATTGAGACTAACATAATTTCGTACACCTTCCAAGCACATAAATTTAACATTTTATCAATTTTATATTTTTTTCAAAATACATATTTATTAAAACACCAAATTTACATAAGAGCATTTTTTGAAAAATAAACTACTATGTAACACTCCAATTTGTAATGAGCACAAAATTCATAACGAACTCACAAGCTTTTTTAATGGCTAATTAGCCTAATTTCACAATCATCCCAATTTGTCTCTAAATAAATATATTTATAAAAGTGTAAAACTACATAATTATCGAACCCTTAAGACTACGTTTGATTTGGAATTAAGATTAAAATAAATTTCAAGATCAAAACTAAAGTATAAGAAAATAGTCTGATCAAATTTTTGATATTTTAATATTTTAATTAGAAAATCGTGTAAAATTTCTTTAAACCATTATGCTTTTAAATACATTATTTATTTAAATTTAAACAAACAAAAATAAAAATAAAATGATAATTTAGTTTTTTAAAGTAAAGTAAAATTTGAATGTTAGATTAATGAAAAATAGAATGATTATGATTTTGATTTCAAACCAAAAAAAGCCTAAATATCGATTTGAATTGCGAATAAAAATATCAACAACACACAATCATCTGGACTTCTAAAGCTTATAATAATAGAAATATTTATATATATAAATGTATATGTGTATGTGTGTATATATATTTGTATGTACGTATGTGTGTGTGTGTGTATGTATATATATATATATTATACAAGTCTTTGAAAACTTAAAATTTGAATATAATTTTTTCTTAATCAAGCATCAATGAAAAAATGTCATTATCTTCCACTTTGACCTCTAACCTTAGTTAATTTAAAATAAAGGTTAGGAAGAACTGGAGAAGTAACTACTAAAATAGAGAACTTCTACAATAGACGCAATCACGAATAAAAATTATGGGGTGTAACGACAGAGGAGACAAGGAAAATCAAACATTGAATTGATTCAACAAATAGCAAAAATGATCAAAGAACAATAGGTAAGAGATCCCATGGCACACCAACATGATGAATTAAAGCATCCGACAAGACTAAAAGTACATGTTGGCCATCACTAGCCTCTTAGAGGAGTTACTAAATAGGGTGGAGATTGTCCAACTTAACAACTCCACTAGCGAAATTCACTTCAACCCAACCCTCTCATTCGCACCCCAACTCACCAAGACCATATTTTGTCATCTACTGTGATTGCGTCTATCTAAACTCTCTCATTTCAAAACCAAACCAAAAAGAATAAACTAAAATTTTCGCTTTTAAAATTCAAAAATCAAACCGAATCGAAATACTATGCGAACCAAATGAAAACCAAATCGAAATATTTCAATTCAGTTCGGTTTAAATCAAAAACCGAAAATTTAAGTCAATTTTATTTTGTCAGTTTAAATTCAATTATATTCAAATTAAAATAAAAAACCAAATCCAATATTATACACATTTAATTCAATTCAATTCAATTTTTATGGATTTTCAAAATCAAGGATCGAAATCAAAACCGAACACCGAAAATTTTTTTTAAAAATCGAATCGAACAAAAAATTGAATAAATCAAACCAAATTAGTTATTTAATTTCAGCTCAATCGGTTTATTTAGTTCCAATAAAATAATGCACAACTCTAACAAAGAAAAGAAGAGCTCCATGTTTTGCAAGTTGCTCGTCTCCTTCGATTGAATCCAAGCCATGCCATGTCTCCACATCCTCTAGCGACACCATATGCACCATCTAAGAACCCATCAACACTTATATAAAAGATAATTTTGATATTTCACATAGGTCCTAATGTAAAATAAGATCAATTGCATATAATCCTTTTCAAATTACATATTAAAGCTCCAAACTTAAAAGAATATATATTTGTCCTCCAAATTTGAAAATTACATACAAACTCTAACTTTACAAAATTACAACTTTCTTTGGGTTATTCAATATTTTATAAAAATCCAATAGAATGTAAATTTACCTAAATTAAAATAAAATAGGAAAATATCTCCTCTAATTATATTGGTATATTTTTGTTTTCAAACATTATATTTTTAAATATCTCTAATTCTAATGATAAATTTACAATTGAGAAAACTAATAGAATAAAAAATCTTTTTTCCTATATTTATTATATATATTGATCTTAAGAGAAATTAAATGATTTGAAGACTCAGAATAAAAAATCAAATTTTATTCATACTACTAGAAACCCACGATACATGGATTATATATAGCGCAATCTTCACTCATAACTCAAATGGCACCATTTGAACTCCAAGTAACAAAGGAATCATCACATATGTTTTGATGAAGGATCAAGTAAATCAAACTACATTCAAACTAATCAGCTTCATAAAACCTTAGTGATACATCCAAAAACTTTCAAATCACCAAAAAAATAAGTCTTAACAAATAATGAAATTTGATGTTAAAACGTGAAAAAAGGATATTACTGCACTTTTGAATAAAATGACCGATATGCAAAAGTGATGAGGACAAATCCATCAATAGAAACCAACAACAAAAACCGCCACAAAGGATATTTGAGTTACCAACAATAATAAAATAATTTTTGTTCATGACACCCAATTCACCATATTTCCCATATTCGATTTTCACATGATTATCGTTAGTAAATGGTCCCTACAAATCTCTAGATGATCAACTTGCCTCGCCGTTTAGTACCTTCATACACCACTACTGAAATCATCAAAATAGAATTCCTTTCAATAGCAAAAAAGCCAATTACTAATGTAAAATTAGTACAGTAAATTTAGATCAAATTGATCATAAACCAATATCTAGGAAAAAAACCTTATCAAAATATTTTTTCATAAAACCCAATTAAACTTCTATCAAACAATGAACATCGAGAAAACTAATTTAACATTTGGCCACTACCCAAGGTATGGCCTCCACTTCTAAGCCCACAACCTACAAAGCATAATGGTGAAAACTAATAACTTACCCCTCTCTCAATCTCATCCTTCACCAATCCCTCCCTCATTCTCATCCTAACACTCTTAGGACACATTTGATTTGGAATGAGCTCATCCTTTCCTTGAACCAATCAGTCTTAATTTGAATTAAAATTAACAAGATACATTATTTCAAAATAATCTTGTTTTCAAGTGCCAAACCAAACAAGCCCCTAAATTCAAAAGTTTGCTTTAACCCTAGTAATGGCTATTGTTGACGTTCCAAGTTTGGAATACTTAAGAAAAACAATTCACAACGGTTATGCTCCAAACTTGGATGCTCAAATTTTTTCGGCAATTATTGTGTGCGCTGAATGACTAAAAATATGACTTTACACATACCATTTGGTATCACACAACTGGCCGTGAACTGTTTAGTGCACCAAATGCACCAGTAATCGTTCAAAACCATCGCCGAAACCACAACTTAAAACCTTAAAATTTGTTTCACCAATATTGGCCCCCACCTTTAATCCCTCCAAAAAATTCCTATTTCTTGCATCCACTCACACTTAGTTTTCTTCCAAGAAGTTGTAGGTGAAAAGAGTACTAAAATACATCAAATAAAAATTAATAAACATATCGAACGAACAGCACAAATCACAATAGCAGTTTAGTGAACAATAAATTGCAGATAAAAATCGACAAATCCAAAATAATTACCATAGTGGGTCCGTTCAATCTTCCGCTTCGCACCTAACATTGGATGCAATATTACTCAGTCAATAATTAATCAAAGTTTTTAAATCTCAATAGAAGCATTGCACAATCAAAACAATGACACAGATTTTATCATGGAACTCTCAAGTGGAGCCAACTGAGAACAAAAAAAACAAATGTTTCATTTTCAGTTGGGAAAAAACCAAAAATACAACCCGGCTTGGCTGCGACCTAATCAACAACAAATTTTTTTATTACGGTTTTTCTTCAAACTCGGAAGATCCAAAACCAAGAATAAGAGAAAGAATCAATGAACCTTGCCTGAGTTGTGGCCCTCGGAGTTGAGGTTTACTCGCGAGAGAAAGAGAAAAAAGAAAGGACAAAGGACAAACACAAAAAAAAAAAAAAAAAAAAAAAAAAGAAGAAAGTGGGAAGAAAGGAAGAACGAGGTTTACCGGCAAGGTCGCCACACCTCGATGAGGGCAACTAATCTATGAGAAAAACAAAGAAAACGAGAAAGAGCACCTACGGAACGGAGGAAGACGTCGATGCATCTGGCACTCTCCGGAGCCAGAACCTGGTGCTGATTCCGAATCCAGAGTATCCCGAATTTAAAGAGAGAGAGAGTGGGGGACGAGGAGTTCGGGGCGGTTACGGATTCCTACTGATCAGGTAATTACCGACGTGGACGGTCAAGGTTTCGTAAAGCGTGGTGTACAGCTGTCAAAACTGTTGTTGAGGCGGTGATCAGGCGAAGAGCGCAGCGATGATCGGGGTTACAAATCTTTCCATTCTTTTTTGAAATTCAAATTTTGAACTACCAAGTGAGGATGGGTGCCATTATTGGGTGAGATAGACGCAATTATATTTTTGGCTAAATATCTATTTTTGGGAAAAGATTCTGGCCCCACCACGTGCCTGGTCAGAGAAATAAAATTCAATATTAACAAACAAACAAAGATAGTTTCAAAGTTTCATTGATGCGAAGGGTTTTGTCCCACTTTAATCAAAAGCTAACTCAAAAGTATCGCCCGTGAACTTAGATTCTTACCAATATCTCAAACATGTTGGTCGTACGACTCGCATGACTCCATTCGCTTCATTGGTACCTTGGAAAAAAATATATATTTTCGCACAGATTCGTTCGAAATCAAAATTAATAAATTATTTTGATAAATTTATATTTTTTTATTAAAATTAATTTTATAATAATTTAAAATTTTAAAAAATTTACTTTTTTATATTAATTTAATTTAATAATAATGTAAAATAAATAATATTAAATTTATAAAAAAAATTTTCTAAAAAGGAGTTAATCTAATTTTGATTCCAAATCAAAAGTTGCCTTCTTTTCTTTCCGAAAATTTGACTTTTATTTCTATTACATGATTAATGAGTTAATTATAATTCTTAATCCAACGATATAATTGAGTGTTTAATTCTATTACATGATTAATGAATTAATTATAATTCTTAATCCAACGATATAATTGAGTGTTTAAATATTGTAAAGACAAAACGATGGCATTAAATATGTTTGATCAGTGATCACAAACTTTTTTTTATCTTCACTTGTACTCGTTCTATTTACCATGTAGAAGGAAGAGGGATCCGCTTGTTTTGCAAAAAATCAAAAAATATTTTTAAATATTTTTTAAATTTCAACATTTATTCTTAGAAACATAAATTTCAGAAGAATTGAAAATTTTGATTTTCGATCGAAATGATCTATATATTTTAAGAGTTTTTAATAATTAATCTTTAATTTTTCGTTTTCTTAACCCTAATCCAGTATTGTTTGCAACAGGTTAACCTTATTCCAAACAACATCGGAATATTATTTTCTTAAAACTTTCAATATTATTTTTGGGCCTCAGCCCACGACCAGAGAAGAAGCAGTATGAGCCCAACATGAATTAACATCAGAACTGATCCGTTGATTCATTTTGCAAGTGAATCTCCAAATCTTTCAAATGAAACCTATAAAGGGCCGTTTGGATGTACGGAAAATCGAGAAAATTAACCGAATTAATAATTTCGGTGTTTGTATATGCTTTCCAGTAAAAAAAAGAAATTGTGAATTTAGTCAATTCCGTAAATTCGGTTATTTGAAATGTAAATAGAAATTAACGAATTTCGTCAATTCTTAAAATTTCGATATTTGATTAGATTTGAAATTGGAGATATGATCACCCAATTAGATTACCCCCATTTTTTAACTTTATCTATATTTAAGTTTAAAATAAATATAAATATTAAATCAGTAAATTAATTAGACATATTTTATAGTTAAAAAATTAAATAATATTAGAATTGCATACTTATAATATCTAACTTTTTTTAAAAAAATAGGATAATTGATTTAAATATATTCAATCAATAAAATATTTTTTAAGATAGAAGTAATTAATTTACAGGTATCAAAATTTATAGACATCAAAATATAACATAACATATATTCACATACAATATATAATATATACACACAATCAACCTATAAAACACAATATACAACTCATTAATAGACATATAGTCAATTTTTAAAAAGAAAATACAATATATACATATAAAACCATAATACGTAGAATATAAGATAGATAATCATAGTATATAAAAAATTACAATATGCCAAAGTAAATAATTAAGTTTCATTATTAGCATACATAAAATCAATAAGTTCAAAACATATTTATAATAAAATATCATATTATAACAGCCACTCGAGAAATTTTTGCAACCATTCAACCCTATCATCATCGTCCATGCTTTCCACAAAAGCCATGTCATCAGCATCATCACAATGTAAGTGCCTATAAGCAATCTTCAAAAACGATGTAGGAAAAAGTCTTTTGAATCGATTTAGTATGGAGTACAAAGTTTTCTTTCATGAATCCCTCGAAGCTGACTTAAAGACGCATGCAACCTCGCATAAGTTCTCCATCAACTCAGCAACCAGCTCATCATTCAACGTGTTCCCCTTTCATTTTCGTGCGTTAGAGCTATCACAAGAACTATTTGCTTGTGCATTACCTTTAGAATTGGTTGGGACATTATTTCTTGCTCGAGCTGTAATGTACTTTGCCTAGAACAATCAAGAGCATCAGAATCATCATCCCCTGCTGTTTGTTACTCTTCCACCTCTACATCTCTACTTGGCTCCCCTCCAAAATAATTGTAGCATGATTTTGTCATACTACCACTAGCAGAATCCGTTCCAGATATAAGGAGCAACTCATCATACAACGGAACTGGCTTATTCAGGAATTGATCAGAGTCTTTAACCATCTGCATAATTTATTTTGATCAAATATGTAAATATGTAATATTGCAAAGATAAAATTGTAATTTTGTAAAAGAAATTTTTATTTGACTTACACATTTGATGTCGAGATATACTTGTCTAGTGGCAGTGATTATCTTATCAATGTCATTCCAGCCAACTCTGTTGTAGTTCCTTAACTTGATGACTGTTGTTGCAAGCTTTTTCAAGGTTCTATAATGACCATCAACATTATCAGCAGTAAAATTATTATTGAATTGAGCATTAACAACTGTAGCAGTTGTCACGAACACGGGCCGCTTGCAACCATTATCCTGCTTTAACCCGACATGCACTTGCTCGACAAGGAATCTAATGAGAAACTGAGATTTCCTATTTGACCAAATTTTATGAGATTTATGTGTCCTTGACGATTTTGCTTTCTAGATTCCTTCTATATTCTTTTGTGTCTCAGCAACAGCAAGACTCAAATTTTGACTCATTAAGTCAATCATCGATTGGGAGTCAACATCTTTAAGATTGAAAAACTTCATCCCTTACAAAAAAAAAAACTTTCAGCAAATAAAGATATATAGAATTATAACAAACAGTTATACCAATAACAGTCAATAAACGAGTGTCAAATAACTCATTATAGAAAGTTTAAAACACAAATAATATAATAAAACACATGTTCACACAAAGAAAAAGTTTAGTTATTATTGTAATCCTCCCACATCTCAGTGGCTAATTGATCCCTCAACTGAATCCACTTCTGGTTCCCTTCTCGTTGCTCCCTGAGGGTGAAACCTGTATACAACGACTCCTCTTCTTCACCAAAACTTTCTTTATCTTCATCTGACATCGATTCTACAGGTTCTTTCTTCAACAATTCATCATAAGGATCAACTGTAAAAATGTAGTTGTGTAAAACACAATATGCCAAAACCAAATCAACCTGAGTGCTGAATGAAAAAAATGGAGTCTTGACCAGTATGCTGAATCAGTTCTTTAATATATCAAAAGCACGTTCAATTTTGGACCTTAATGACGCATGTCGGTAATTAAATAACTCTTTTGTGGTATACATCCGACATGTTCTTTCATATGATACCTGACACCTCTATATGGTACTATAAAACCACTCATTGTTGTATAGCCGACATCAACAAGATAGTATTTACCTGAAATCAACATACTACGATCAAAATAAAATTCAGTCAAACGTCAAACTATTTATAACTTACAAATCTTACATTCTATTTATCTCAATCCACTAGGCGCAAGTCGGGTAATAGTATCTTTCAGAACAGCGAAGTCATTCGTCGATCCCTCCCAACCAGCCAAGATATAAAGAAATCTAAGTTCAACATCAGTTGTTGCTAGTACATTTTGTGTGATAATCTTAAGCCCTCAAAAATGTGCAACCATGTCACATAAAACTTTTGCAGAAATATGCGTTCCATAAATCAAACCAATGCAATCCTACATAATATAAATAATAAAAAATAAAACATATATTTCATTTCTGACAGAAACAAACCATTATAAATAATATACCTTGAACCACGGATAGTAATTAGAATTGTTCAGAATTACTGTATTCGTCGAAGAGACTGCCTGAGACATGAATTCATCTCGAATTCCATATATAGCTCGCAAGCACATGTTAAAATATCGACTAATTATCTCATCCGAACGCAAGAACACTATATTCATACTCTTGATCTTTTAATGAAAACCAATATAATATAAAAATATTGTAAGTTGTTTCTCAACAATTATATATCGTGTGTCACGTAGAATGTTACGGCCCGTTAACATGTTGGCCAAATTTAAAAATACCGTAAGATTCATCTTCAAGTACTCCCGACAATTACTTCTCCCGCCATGTAGTATATGCTCAAACACACCTCTCCTAAGCATCTCTCTATTGACAATCAGTTCAATACATAAATGAGCTCTTTTTCTTATCGTCAATAATTGAATTATGATACACACAACTACTATAACAGCAAAACCACTAGCTTGAATATTTAATAATTCTAAGTCCTCATCATTATCCATCAATTGAAATTACTATACAGTAATAAATTTAAATTCAATATATACATGCTTACTATCAAATTTATATCATGTAAAAAAAAGACATTATAGATTAGGAGTTAAAGACATAATTATAGTGAAAAACTAAATATATACGAATTTTAAAATAAATTGAATTTAACCAGAGACGAAGATGGAGAAGACGATCGCTACCAGGGACGGTGACCCGTAATGAAGACAGCATAGCAGAGCAAGGCACGGAGCAGTGAAGACAGCAAAACAGGGGACGGAGAAGGAGAAGACGATCGCTGCCCGGGACGGTGACGCGCGGTGAAAACAGCATAGTAGAGCAACTCGAGACGAAGACGGAGAAGACGACCGCTGCCGGGGACGGTGATGCGGGGTGAAGACAGTACAACAAAGCAACTCAGGACGGAGACGGAGAAGACGACCGCTGCCGGGGATGGTGACGCGTAGTGAAGACAACACAACAGAGCAGGGAATGGAGTGGTGAAGACAGCAGAGCAGGGGACGAAGACGGAGAAGACAATCGCTGCCGGGGATGGTGAGCGCGGTGAAAATAGTACAACAGAGCAGCTCGGGATAGAGACGGAGAAGACGACCGCTGCTGAGTATGGTAACGCGCAGTGAAAACAACACAACAGAGCAACTTGACGCACGGTGAAGATGGAGCAGGGGACGGAGACAGACTCGCTCGGGATGGAGTGATGAACAGCACACTACCAAGAACGGAGACGAACTCGCTCGGGACGAAGACGGACGCGCTTGGGACGAAGACGATCGCTCGGGTAACGGAAACGAAGGCTGGAATAGGGGTGAGAATTCTCGATTTCGGCCGATTTTCACGACGGGAATCAATGTTCCCATGTGTTGATGGAACCCACCAAATTCCGGTCCAAATTGCAAATTTCCCTTTCTCCGAACCGAAATTCAAACCAGTAATTCAAAATTACTGAAATTGCAAATTCACCCAATTTCGAATTTCATTTTGACATCCAAACAGTCGAATTGAAGAAATTGGATCTCCAATTCCCTCAATTCAGCCAATTCGGGCAGTTTGGAATTGATCCAAACAGCCCCAAAGTCACAATATTGGAATCGAGTATAGGAATTTGGCTCCAGAAGAATTAGGAAAAGTATTATACACTCACAACCTTTCCTGCACCTTTTGAATCAAAGCTTGAAGTTTCAGATTTTCCACTGGCAGAAACTGTAGTACTGAAACTTCAAAATAATACAAGATATCAGATGAAATAATTAAACAAAAAAACACGAAAAAAGAGGAAAGAACCATGGAAGAGCAAGTAGGCTGGCAGTCAACATCGCTGCAAGTAATGGATCTGGCTCTGACGCATTTACAAACATAGAAACACAAATTATGAACCCTAAACCCCAAACATAGAAACACAAATTATGAACAAATAAACTTTTTTACAGAATGTGTATGGTTCATGATCCTCACAGAAATAATGTCAGTTCATATAAATAAATGAGGTTGTGAAGAGGGTGTCTGAGCTCAAAGAATGGAAGTGATTGTTGCTTCAATTTAGCATTTGCAGCAAATATCAAAGAGACAAGTCCAATTGGTCCTTTCTGTCATCACTAAAGATAGCCTAGTTCACTCGACCCAAAAAAAAAAATTGCAGCATAGTTCAACAAAAGGTTCATACTGTGTCACTTAAATCCGCAGTAGTAAGCTGTCTATTCCAAACAATTGCGCTGGCTGATATTTTTTGAAGATCTTTCAACTGCACATACTAGAAGATTTTTTTTTCAGCAAATATACAAGTTCACTCGGGTTATTTTCTTGTGAACTAGGGATGTTGAAGCAGAAGAGGTGGTCCTATATACATTGCATTGGGTAAGAAAATCAAATACTAAGAATAGCCTGCAAGAACAGAGATATAGCTATAATTGAGAGGGAAAAGAAGCATGTGAATGAGTTGAGTATCTACAATTTTTAGCAGTCAGTATGCAATTCAATTGTTCAACTTCAACAATCCTGAAACTAAGAAAGCAGAAGATTACAGCACAAAGGAATAATGAATACATAGATACGCTAAAACACAGAAATGTAATGGACTACATAGAAAACAAAATATTCTTTGCAATATAAATATTCAGGTTTCTTTTCCCATATTTTAAAAGCAGATGGAAAGCATCTAAAATTGCAACAAACTCACCGTTGATGATAATCTAAACCAGAATGGTTTGTCAATACTACATAAGGAAATCATCAAATTTAGTATTGCACGACTAGTATTGAAGCAAAATTTCAAACTTTCAACAAATGCAAAAGCTCACCGTGTTCGTTTCGCTGGCCGAATTGACATCAGATGGCCTCATTTGCCACCAGCACCTCCCGCTGGCTCACAAACTGATGCAGCAATGCAAGCCTTGCGGTCTCAAAGGCGCAATACCCTAATGCTGCAAAGCAAGCACTGTGAAGTACCCTGGGTCCAATACCTCTCGCAAGCCCTGCCCACCCTTCCTCCGCCAAGATACGACTCACCACCTCAGAGATCTTCCTCCCAGCCTCTCCGCGTGCCTGGGTCATCAGCCTCGTCTTCACCACATCCAAAGGCGTCGTCAGAGACGCCGAAATCGCCCCCGCCAGTGCCCCACAACAAACACTCTGTGCCGGCTCCAAATGGCTCTTCCCCGTTCGACTCAGCACAAACGCCTTCAAATACTCGAATGACGAATAGCTCAGAATACCGGCAGGAAGATTCCGAAGAAGTGTTGCTGAATATCCGGCATAAAGCCCCAAGATCCCATCTTTTTCGAGAATTCGCAGAAGAACTTGCCAGGATCTGCCCTGCGCGCCGGCCTGCATCCTCTGGGTGATGAGCTCCTTGGGGACCATAACGGCGGAGGAGACGATGTTGCCCATGGCGCCGGCGGTGGGAGGGATGAGGAAAGGGGGGTAGGAAGGCAACTTGGAGAGGACGGACTTGCCGAACTCGCAGGTGCCGAAGTAGATGGCGGAGGAGGTGGCGGAGCCGAGGAGTACAGCTGAGAGGCCGCGGTAGAAGCCGAGGGGGCCCTCCGTGCGGAAGGTGTGGAGGGCGGCGTCGAGGGCGCCGGAGTATAGATCGGCGGCACCCTTGGTCTGGAGCTTGGTCTTAACGGCATCGATGGGGAGGAGGCAGACGTAGGTGAATGCTCCAGCGATGGCGCCTGCTGTGGCGCCGATAAGTGCGCGATCGAAGGTAGAGAGGTCCTTTAGGAGGGCGCGGGGCGAGGGGCGGGGGGAGAAGCGGAGGGAGGTGGAGGGGAAAACGGCGACAGGGGTAAGGCGATGGTTAGGGTTAGGGTTAGGGTTGGAGAGGAGGATGGAGTTGAGATCGGAGAAGAGGGCCGGGAAGTCGTTGGCGGAGGGATATTGGAGGCCGAGGAGAAGACGTCGCGTCTCCATTTTCCGTGATCAGCAACTGGATTGCACGCGGTGTCATGTGGCATTTAGCGCGGTTCGCTCGCGCAGAGAAGACTGACTATCGGCCTACTTTATTGGGCAAAATTCTGTGGCAGAGAAATAAGGCCCCAAATCCGATGCATAGAAATAAAATCCAAAAAAGTTTTAGGAGGAAAGGTTAGCTTTATCTAGGAATTAAGGCATTTTTTTTCCTAATCAAATTCAAACGCAAGCTCAAGATCAAAATTAAATTATAAAAAAAATTAATTAATTTGTTTATATTTAAATATTAATTTATCTACTGAATAGTTTAAATTTTTTTTTAGATTTTTTATGTTCTTAAATATATTATTTATTGAGATTTGAATGAATAAAGGTAATGGTAGTATGGTAATTTACTTTTTAAAGTAAACATAGTCTTGTTATTTTTTTGGTATTTGGATAACAGGCTGGTTAGGATAGAATAATGCTGATCCTGATTCCGAACCAAACGCACTCTAAAATAATTTTAATAAAGTTTAAAATAAAATAAAAATGTATGTCAATTTTTGTTTTGGAAATTTAAAGTTGGAAGCAAATATTATTCACGAATATTAAATAGTGAAAATTCTTTACACCCCCATCAAAAAATTAACAAATTTCTAAAAAAAATTATTTTTAAAAATTTTCATTCAGCCATTTTGATATGATAAATATTTTAAATTAATTATGTTGTTACTAACACACTATAACACCATTTAACAATAGTATACCTATTATGATGAAAGTCAAATCAATAAAAATAAAAATAAGATAAAATTATTAAAATCAAATATATGTGTATATCAAAAATTATCATCGTGATTAAAATTAATTATATATAATTGAAAAAAATATTTTTTTTTCGAAATAGCTAATTTTAAATGTATAGTACTACTTCAATATCAAAAAAATTTTCATCAACGAATGAGATATTGGCGATAACTTCATTTGGTTTGAAGTATTTATGTTAACCAATGGGGCATTAATAATAACTTCGTTTAATTTGAAGTGTCTTCATTAGCCAATAAAGTATTAGTGATAACTTCATTTGGTTTGAAGTATTTTCATTAACCAATAAAGCATTGACGATAATTTCATTTTGTTGAAATATTTTCATTAGCAAATGAGGTATTGACAACAACAACATTTGTTTTGAAGTGTTTTCATTAGTCAATAAAACAATAATAAGTACTTTATTTGATTTGAAATGTTTCCATTAACCAATAAGGCATTATTGATAACTTCATTCAATTTGAAGTGTTTCCGTTAACCAATGAGGTGTTAACAATAACTTCATTTAGTTAAAATGTTTCTATTAGCAAATGAGGCAATGACGATGACTTCATTTGGTTTGAGGTGTTTATGTTAACTAAGGAGATATTGGTTATAACTTCATTCAATTTAAGTATTTTCATTAGCCAATAAGATATAGGTGATAACTTCATTTGGTATAAAGTATTTTCGTTAGCCAATGTGATATTAATAATAATTTTATTTGCTTTGAAGTGCATCTATTAAGGCATTGATTGTTTTAGTATAAAAGTCAATTTAATTAAAATTTAGTCAAAATACAAAGTTAAAAGCCACTAGATTACGATACAAATATGAGGCTCAATTGGACTTAAATCATGACCAAATTCGATCAAAAATTGGATTTAATTTGAACTTGAATCATCAGAAAATTCGATCTTAAACTAAAAAGAACTTATTCGGCTAGATATTTCGATCAAAATCAAATTCAAAATTCATTAAATATTTAGGCCAAAATAAAAATAATAAAATCTATGCAAATAAATCCTTAAAATAAATATATTTTTTAAATGGGTTCCCGACGGAACTTTACTTTTTAATTTAAAAAGTTTGAGGAAATTTTTATTTTAAAAAAAGGGTTGAAAACAGATTTACCGTTTGACACATGGTATTTTACTTTTTAATTTGAATAAAATTGTACATAAATCTAAAATGGATGTGCAAAATATCAATTAGCACCCACGTGGCACCGCTTCACTCTATTGCGCTCCTCGCGGTGCCAATTTCGTTGCCACCGTTGATCATTTCTATGTAAATATTTTTCGGGTTGTTGCAACGTGAAGATTAACATTAGAAAAAAATTGCAGGACCCTCGGACATGCTTCTCTTTTGGATTATTCAAAAGAAAAGAGCCAGATCTTCTTGAAGCGATCGATGCCACCGAATCAAACTACAAAGAGAACCAGAGCTGAGCAATCCTACGACCACTGACAAATAACCTACCGAAGTTCATGCAAACTCACAAACTCTTCAGCGGAATGATTTCCTCATCCAGCAGATGTATACAGTTTCGACAACGCACTTCAAAGCCTAACAGGCGATCCATAATTATGGAAAGACCTGATGGATCCATCGCCAGTGGCAGTCACAATCACGAGACTCCAAGTTGCCGAGAGTGATGTGAGGTAATGAAAATGATGCCGCCGTAGATCACTCCGGCGACGGTGAGAATCGGAATGATCATGTCTTCTTGATTGCTCTGCAGAGGACACGACCGTCTCCTCTGGCCATGTTGCTGAACCTCTTAGCAAACTATCGGCCAAAAACCAAATCCCGAGCGAGAAGCATTCAGGATCCCTAAGCCAAGTAGATGGCTCTATGATCTTGCGCGGCGAGGAGGCAGCAAAGCCTCTGTTAAAGCCAGTACTGCCACCTTTACCATCAACCCCAGGCCATGGCACCGCAACAGATACACCTTCTCATGAGAAGCGCTCGCAAGATCTCAATGTTTTTGGCCCTTTTGATGAAGCAGCGCATGATTCTTTGTAGTTCCAAATGTATACATTAGAGAATCCGCATCCACTGAAACAATGAATTTCCCGTCTGAAGTGAATGATGCAGATAACTGACTCTTGGATCTTCGTAAACCTGTTTCATATTTCAGAAAAGTTCATGATAGAAAAGCTATCCGTAGATACAAACTGGTCAACATCTTCAGTTCATGGAAAATGGAATTAAAGAACTCAAGTTGGATGAAATGTCTACTAAGAATGATGACAAAGTCATTAAAGAAGGAAAACTTCAGAGCAAAACAATAAATACTGTAGTTTGGAAAAACAGACTTCATGCTTCCTTCAGGCCAATTCAAGGTCCGAAAAACAACAGAAATCAGCAAAAATGATGTAGATCCACCAAAATCCAAACATAAGAAGAGCTATGTAAAGCTAGACAATGACATATTTGACATCCAAAGCATGGAAACTAGTCTCATGAAGACTGTCAGATACATCGACACTACACCAAATGTAAAGAAGGGTTTGTGACAGATACCAAATAAATGAACCAAAACAAAGCAACAATTTTCATGGGTATAAAGAGCTACGATTATATTAGAATGTGCATGGTTACCTATGACCGAAGTGATGTTCAATATTGAAATAAAGAAGCTACTGGAAATAGACTTGGGGATAAGAAAAATTTTAGACTGTTAAGGCCCGGTTGGCCAGTGAACTGTAGGAGATGTGATTAACCGCAATTGTTTTTAATTTTACATCAATAAAGTGCAAAAATTAAAATTGACACAAATACAATAACTGCCGAGACTTTTTCACAAATTTATTCGACCTTTAACTTCACAAAAAACTGAAATTAAATCAGGGCAAACCTCCGAATTTGTGATAACCTTGACCTCATCAAAGACTTGAATTCTTGAATCACCCGAAGATATCATAACCTTTTCAGAACTGCTGGGTGAGAACTGCAAGGGCACCAAAATAAATTCTGAAATGACAGTGATTAAAAAATGTAAGCCACAATTATCCCTCAGGGCATGATAGTTCCAACCTGCAAACAAGTAATGTGTTTGGCAGTGGTCTTCTTTCTCCCACGAACACACAATCTTGCGTCTAGCCGCAAATTGCTACCTGTAATAATCACATAACAAATGCAAATGCATCATCAGTATTAAGCAAAAAAATAAATTTTTCTGCGCTTCAGCAAGGGCAACTAAGAGTACTGCAATTCACGCCTGACTGATCATAAAACCAGCAATTTCCTGTAATAGAACCAACAACAAATCCCTGTTCAAGTAAGATAACGGAATTATCGCGCAGACTTCATAAAACAAACAATAATGTACAAGGATCATGTCAGAATTTAACATAATTATTAAATTAAATTATTATAAAAAAATTTAATACTTTTTTTAATTTCAAATTATTAAAAAATTAATTTTAATTTAAAAAAATATTAATTTATAAAAATAATTTACTAATTTTGATATTAATTCGGAACTAAACGATCGCTTAAAAAAATGGATACCAAATCCAGGATCGATCTCAACTAAAAGCCACAAATTGTCAGAGGAGAGGACAAAATCCAATCAACTCCTACCTCGAATCCCATGGCAAAAATATCTCAGATTCACATCCCGAAGAAACGAGCACGGACCAGGCGATAAATGCAAGCAACCCCCTCCAGATCCGCGTCTGTGATCCCCCCACCTGCAGCTCCGCGCGCACCAGCGCCAGACACGAGCGGCGCCTCTCCGGGTCAGCACTTCCCCCAAAGCCCTCTTCCTTCTCCACGAAAACCTGGCTAATTATTTGCAAAATCCGAGATTTTAAGTTTCGACCGCCGGAGTGAAATCCTAATTTTGATTTTGGTTTAGAGTTTACTGTTCATCTTCGCTAACAAGTAGAGCTCGAGCGCGGGCGGGAGCTCGTTGGTCTCCCGTGAGGGGGCGGGAGCTCGCCGGGCTCGAGCGCGTGTAAGCGGGAGCTTGCCGACTTCGTCTCAAAGTCCGATGGGCCCCGCGCACTTGCCAACCTGTCGCCGCTCCCTCACTTATCGCTCCCTCGCTTATCTCGTGTCTTCACCAACCTGGCCTTTACTCCCACAAGTTGAGACCGACCTTACATCGAGACTAACGCTATCGCCAATCTAGTTCTGACACTCTTGTCGGTTTCTATCAGATACTATTCATGTACATAATATTATTCACGTAACTGTTCATTATTTTTAAAATTTGTTAAACATATTATAATTTTTAAATTTAAAATTAAAAAATAATTGAAATAAAGTTAAATTTTAGTCAAAAAGATATCCGATGTTTGTAAATATCCCCTGCATTTTGATGAGCTTGATGGCCGAATTATGGGTACACGTAATTGACCAAGTTAGAACAAGTTCAGCCAGCCAACCATGATAGACGATGAAAAGGATATGGATCAACAGGGAAGCCCTTTCCAACATTAAAATTATGATGATGATAATTATTTTTATTAGTAGTATTGGGCTCGCGGCAACATTTTTTTATATTCAGAAAAAAATTATATGGCATTTGTGTTTATTGCGAGATTTTGGGTTTGAATTTTTGGAATTAATTTTAGTATCCATCAAAATCCATATATTTCAACTGAAATTTTTTTTATTTTAATTTCAAACAATTTATTTATTTATTATTTATTTATTATATTTTGATTTTACATTTAATAAATATTATAAATTTTTATCAAAAAATTACAAAAAATAACATATATAAATATATTATTTTAAAATTATTAAATACATAAACATTTTGAGTGTAAAAATCATTTAAAATAAATTATAAAAATTAAGAAATCGGACTCGGGTCTTATAAATCAAAGAAATTTAACTGGTTTAGACCGAAATATTATAATCCATTTTTGAACGGGGTTCGGTGTTCTGTGCGGGCAATGGAGTCAGTTTCCAAAAGCTTCTTGTTATTAGTTAAAACGGAGGATGGAAGCTGTGCATGTATATATTCTTCCATGAAAAGTGTATGGGAAGTCTCTTTCCCCCACGACAATAACAATAAGGCAAATGTCTTTCAATAGAAGCCTACTCAAACGAATTACTATAATTGTAGGGTACCCTCAAAATCTTGTCTCATGGGCTTCATGAACATTGAAAGCCAGCTTTCCACTGTAAAGCTCCAATCTTTTATTCTCAATCCTCATAGGGCTTAGGCAATGCATGTGGGAACAGTTCCCACATAAAAAGCCTCTTCTTCCCTTGCTTTCGACCACCAGCACAATAGGCTTGACTGTAGAGCGCCCAAGGGTTTTATTTAGGCATCTAAAGCAGTTTGTCTCGCTGCTAAAAGTGTCAATACAAATAAATAAGGTAAATAGGGTTTGCCCTTGTTCAGATGTCTTGTCAACATTCTCGCTCTGCTCTCGTGTGAGGATCATTCAAAGTGATAGAGTTTCCCAACCAACAATTCATCTCCAAGAGATCAATGTCTAGTCCTGGCTAGAAACTAAACTAGATTTCCTTCTTCGCTTTGCCACTTGGATAGATGGTATGCCAGCACACCTCGCGTTCGATTAATTGTTAAAAACAAGTGGTTTGGCTAATAACTGCGAATTGAGTTTCTGCCTGATAATAACCATTGAGTTCCTTGTTAGTAAACCACGACTACTGACTACTGGTTGATAATAACCATCAGAAAGAGCTACCTGAACTTAGGCATTCTTGTTCATGAGTTCTGGGATACCTTTGTCTCCTGCTTGAGAGATCCTCTTGGTCACATGCTCACCTGCTCTTCTCCTTTGTCAGATCTTTATCAAGGAATTGATGTTACATCACTTGCTTGCTGGAAAGCATCAAAACTAAAGCTGTATATCCAGTCCTGGGCCTCAGCTAAAAAGCCCCGCACCAAATGTCCTTTGTTTGCCTATCAATATTATTTGTTTTCAATAAATAATAATGGTTTACACACCAAACCTCCAGAACATGAAAAAGCAAAAGAAACGAAAAGAACAAGAAAAGTCTCTGGTCTCTACAGAAGCTTTGGTCCATCTGTAAGGTATAGATCAGTCTGGCCACTCCATCTGTCCATCGTTACTCCACATCAAAAATGGAAACGCTGAACGTCCATCCAAAAAGATAGCGTATCTTCTTTCCAATCTAAGCGGCTTCTTTGCTTGTCCTCTTCCTGCTCTTCTTGGTCCAGGGCCCTATTGTACTCGGATTGGACAGTGAAGTAAAAACCAATGAGATTCTTTTCAAATCTTTTACGTTGACGTATATGAGAAACACTTCGACCATGAATTCTCATCTCGGGCACTGCTAAGCTTTCCAGCAAGCTATTGGACTAGGCTGGCGCTTTTCTTTGCATGCATTGTAGACTGATTTTCCCTGGTCTCTCTTGTGAGAAGCCATAGTTTGCGGTGTCTGTTCTTTGTTCCGATGGAACGAGAAAGGAGAGATCAATCCAATCACTGTCTCCCATCAGTATCATCGAATGTCATGGACTGCGGATAAACTCAACAGTGAAATCCCGCTTTCAGTTTGGTTCTCCGCGATCTGAACGCTAGCTGTTTGGAGAGGCAGAGGCACGGAGGATTGTGACCAAACCCAGCTCTCAATCCATTTGGCACTGCTTGAAACATTTTGGTTTAGACCAAGATTTATAATAAAATGCTTCTTTAATTTATCTCTGACTTTCTGACCATGGAAAGAGCCCGTTTGAAATTGGATGATCGAAGAAAAATTATAATTACATGGATTTTCCCAATTGATGTGATTTTATTTTAACGTGAATCAGCTTGATAGTAAAAGTTTAAAACAAGATATAATTACTATTGTTAGTTGCCAAAAAAAATTTATATGATCACCCGATGATGAAGATCATGTTAGTGGCTATTTTGTTGTCCAAAAATGAATTAAAAATATTTTAAAAAAATATTTTTTTACTTCCGACTCAATTCTAGAAATAGTTAAAAGTAATATATTTTTAACGTCTGATTAGATAAAAATATACTTTGAAAGTATAATTTCTTTAAATTTTTTTTTATATATTTTAATTTATTTTAATTATTTTAATAAATAAAAATATATATGTAATTATTTTATGTAAAAAAATTATTTATTTAATTGTTTTCATAAAAAATTTTGTAAAAAATATATAAATATTGCATGTGAAATTATTAATACTACTATAATTTAAAATCATTAAATTTATTTTTAGAAGTCATTTTAGATCAAAATTTACACAAGTGAAATTTAATTCATTCTTCACTTTTGCATCAAAGTGCTTAGAAATGAACTATTTTTTTAAAAAATATTTGTAAACAATCAAACAATAAAAATAGAGAAAAAAAAATTACGACCACAGTATGTTTGACACTTTTATAAATAATCATTTACTAATTGCAATTCAAAACTATTCAAAGTTACCCTACATTAGTAGGATTTGAATTCAATTCAAACCAAAAAGCTTTTAGAGTAATTTGGCATCCCTTTTAGAGTAATTTGGCATCTAATTATATAAAATATTAGAGGAGTGAATGAGTTTTTTTTTAACCAAGTTAGTGTTAAAATTTAGTCCGATCATTATTATCTAAGTATGTTTCATAACGGATTAAATCGAGACTTGTAATAGTTATTTCAAATTTTTTTACTAGAGGAGGTGTTAGAACTTGGGTTGAATTTAACCCCCAAACTCCAATTAAATGCAAAAACTTCTTTCAAGAGTTTTTAATTTAATCACTATTCAAATTTGGATTGAATTTAATTTAGTTTATATTGGGCTATATTTAATTTAAACTTTAATCCTCCTAACCAAATACATCTAATCTTGGTACTTGGATTAAATAAAAGAATTTTTAATAAAAAATCACTTGTCTTATTATGAATTCATGAAAAATTACCTATATTATTATTATTATTATTATTAAATCACTCGTCTTATATTATAAATTTACAAAAAATCATCTCAATTAAAAAATTCAAAAAATAATTTAGTTTAATTCAATTTTGCTAATTAAATTTAATACAAAGATCAAAATATTCTAATTTTATTTTAATTTAAATAACTATTAAATTTTAAAAAATAACTTAGTTTATTTTAATTTTATGAAAAATTGGTTGTCTGATTTTATAAAATTAAAATTAAAAATTTAATTTTTGTCTGATTATTTGTTTGATAATTATAAATCAGTTGTCTAAAATAAAATTAAATATAAATAATTTGATCTTTTATACTAATTTAATTGATAAAAATTAAAATAAAATATTTTTTTTAAAAATGTTTTAATTGATCTATTTTTTTATAAATTTATATCACAAAACGAGTGAATTTTTGTTAATAGTCATAAAATAAGTAGTTTTTGGTAAACTAAAAAATCTAAATAAAAAATCTCAGCTAATTTAAATCCCTCTGTATAAATTCAATCGGAATTTTAATCTCTCTGTATACCAGAACTCGGATTCAACCAAACACACTCTTGGGCTTGAGCCCATCAAATTTAAGTTAGATCGGACCGAGTTCAATATATTCCAATAGCCGGCCTATCGAGTCAAAATATCTGAATGTGAAACGATATCCACGGTACGGCAGCCTTTTAATATTCGATAGATCGAAAGCTTGTTCCTCGATTTTAGGGTTCCACGCAGGCGTCGCGGCGGGAGGCGTTTCGTCTTCCGATCTTCATCTCCGAGAGGTAAATTATCTTTTGAATCACTTCCCTTTGAGATTCGGAGAACCTTTGTTCTGCTTGTATTTTTGTTTTTATTTTATGCTAGATCTTATTTGCGTCGTTAGATTAATCATTGTTTCCTCTATTTGGCCCAACAGCTTGCAATTGTACGTTTTTTTGATGATTTTTTCACTTCTGCCCTGGGATCTGATATGAAATTGACCATTGATCTGTCTGTCTTTCGAGAATCGGGATTATTTTTCTGCTTTGTGGCTTTAGAGCGTATAGTCCCAAGGAAAAACGCGCTCAGAATTGTTGGATTCCTAAATATTGAGGCTAAATGAAGGATCTTTATTTGATTTTTATCCGCATGTGTTACTTTTTTTAAATTTTGCTTTTTGTTAATATTTTATCATTTATGTTGTGAAGTTCACCTGTAATTCATTTATCCTTGCTACTGTGTACTAATGAAAGCTGCTGGGCGGCATAACGTTCCTACTTTTATGTATTTGAAGGTTTAAATTTGCTAATGACTGTTGGATATATGCTCGATTAAAGATCGAAAGAGCTGTTTCTCATGCTTAGCTGTTTTCCCAGCAATTTCTGTATGGTTTGACTAATCTTTCCTGTATAGTTTGTGTTGAAAATTTGAGATCTGATATCCTTCAGTACAAAAATGTTATGCAGCGATGGCCACCTTCTAAACCTTTATTAATTAGGAATACTTTATCAAGTGGCATGTTTTAATTTGTTGAGTGCAATTTTAATTCTTCATTTTCCATTTCAGTAAAGATAATGGGTAAATTGAATGTAGAATCAGTTTATAGGAATGAACTCTCATATACATGGATCACTGTCCTGAAATTTTCTTCATCACACATGCAAACTGTTGGATCAAGCAAATAAATAAGCACCAAGTTTTATTTTCCCTGAAAATGTCTTCAACATTTTATTTCAATTTTCCAGTAACAAAAATGACGGAGGATGTGGAATTTCGCTGTTTCATTGGGGGACTTTCCTGGTCAACATCTGATCGAGGTTTGAGAGAAGCATTTGAAAAGTTTGGCCATCTTACTGAAGCCAAGGTAACCATCAAGAAAGTTTCATTTCTCTTTCAAATTGAACATGGTAAGAGTACTTATGTCTCTTAGTTGGGGTAGTTTCTTTCTCCACCGGGGCGTTTGTTCAGGAAAAAACGAGAAATGAGCACTATATATATGATGGCTTAGTAATTTTTCTTTGTTCTAAGATAAGTCGTTAGCCTGGATCACTTTCAGTTTTATCTTGTAAATGTGCTTAGGTCCTGGCTGCTTCTGTTGGCTAGGTTTCTGATGACACTAAAAGCATTTTGTTGTGTTGTTTTCTTGAAAATTTCTAGGTGGTTGTAGACAAGTTTTCTGGCCGTTCTCGTGGATTTGGCTTTGTGACCTTTGATGAACAGAAAGCTATGGAAGATGCTATTGAAGCGATGAATGGGATGGATCTTGATGGCCGTGCAATAACTGTTGATAAAGCTCAGCCACAGGCATCTGGCAGGGATCGTGATGGAGACCGTGATTATGATCGCGGGCGTGACCGTGGTCGTGATTATGGTGGTGGACGTGGTGGTAACAGTGGTGACTGCTTTAAATGTGGCAAGCCTGGGCACTTTGCTAGGGAGTGCCCATCAGGTGATGGTGGCAGGGGGGATAGGTTTGGCAGCAGAGATGGTAGATATGGAGGCAGGGATGACAGGCATGGTGGTGGCAGTGGTGGAAATGGTCGTTATGGCCCTGATCGTAATGGAGACCGAAATTCTGGGCGTAGCAGGGATGGGGGTAGTCGTGGTGGTTCAGGAAATGATCGCTATAATCGTGATCGCTCTGGTCCATATGAACGCCCTGGTGGTGGTGGCGGCTTCCGCTCATGATAAGTTTCCTCCATTATGTCAGGTATATCATTTTCTACATACTATGTCCAAAAGTTCTATGGCCCATATGACTAACCAATGGTGCAATTTTCTGATGGATGCAGTTCTGATGTTGGGACTGCTGAATGACGTTTCTGGTTGGTGCTGAACCTTGTTACTTTGCTCTTCTTGGACATCTGCTCACTTTCAGTTTTCTCGCCAGGATTTTGTTGGCTATTTGTGATTCTGCCACTGTGACTCTTGCATGGGTTCTTACTGGCTTTGTCAGATTTTCGTATGATGTGTTCGTGGGATGCATTACTTTGTTTGGTCCTTGAAGTTGGTTCGTTTTGTTAAATATTGATGGTATCTTGCTGCTGGTCCATGATGATTTTGAGATAGTTTCACTGGTCTTGAGTTGGTGGCATTTTAGCATTGCAGGCACCATCATGGTAAAGTCTTCAAGCATAATAGGATCTCACCAATGCAGTACATGCACTACTCTCTTTGGTTGTCCCTAGTTTTCTTGAGATTGAAAATATAATTCTGACAACAATATGATCTCAGCAGTGGGTAAATTATCTTGGGTTATTCTCTTTGTTGGATTTTATTTGGTAACCATTAAAAGGTTCTAATTGTGCTAAACTTTTGGCTGGCTACAATTTGGCCTTCGCAATCCTTCTGGATGCATCTTGGGTTACACACTATTAACACTGCATTGGTCGGATGTAGTTTCTTGCTCATGTGGGAACCTGCTTAGCCCATCATGTTAATAAATATTCTTGGGGTCCTTTTTCACCATTGTCTTGTGGGATTTTGCTCAAGTAAATCATCACTATTGCCATGAGTTCACTGAACAGCTGTTCAAATGGTTCAGAGTTGGTACTCTGTTACTTCATGTGGACTGTGTCTTTCCTGAACAAAAATTTGTGCGGAGATTTTGCTACCGGTATTCCTTTTGAAAGAACAAGTCTGCCCTTTCTTGTGAGCATTATTCTGAATAGAATGTCTCCTCCTGAGGTTCCTGATTCTTAGTGCTTTTCGAAATTGCTTGCCGGAGGTATATGATGCTTATTGTTCGAGGGGTATACTTTGGCAAGTATAGATTTGCTGTGGAGGGAATGTTATTTGTCATGTTGTGAATTATATTGAGGACAAAGCCCCTTACAGCAGATTGGCAAAATGATAATAGTATTCGAGTTTATATTATATTGGTTTGAGGTATAATGCTTTGGAGGATTTTTTGATAGAAGTTGTTTGTGTGGGCAACTGTGATTAGTTTATCATTGATGCATGTCTGTATTGTTGTTGTAAATCCAGTTTGTAGTGCCACACTATAGTTTTGTTTGGATGTTGTATTTTTATGTTCTCGGAAGTTGGCATGTATTGATGTTGAAAATTTTCAGATCATTTCATGAATGACATGTCTAATAGCTGTGTCAACTGGTTTGTAGGGCCATTTTTTGGTTTATCTGTAGATGATAATGCTCGAGTCTTGAGGCTTGTAATTAAGCAAATGGAATAAGAAATGCTCTAAATCTCGGCTGACGTTGAAATCTTTTGGTTTCTGATGGGGCTAAACCTGAATTAGATACGTGTTTTGGTTTCGGTTCATCCGCTTGATGCCGTTCGCCCGGGTCCGTAACTCGGCAGGAATGAATCCAATAGGATAACTTTTGCCCGTACCTTGCTGAAGGTGAATTGCTCTTAGGACGATATACAATATGCAGGAAAGTTGCCTGCAGTAGCTGGATGACATGTCTTGCTGATTTTGAGCCTAATGAGGCGTTTTTGAGGAAAAATTGTTGCGGAAGAATTGGGGACATGAATTTAGTGGCTTTAATTCTGAATGGGAATTGGTAAAATTCGATTAACCACGAGCTGTAGATCCTGATAGCAACATTTCGTGAGTGAATATTGTGTCAGCATTCTCAATCTTCCAAACACCGTCTCTGGGACTCTATATGGTAGACTGAAAACAAGTTCACTGTCATCCCCGGGTCCTACATAGAACAAGTAGCTTGACAAAGATTCTCAGTTGTTTGGCTGGTGGATATCCCACTTACACAGCAATTTATCTGACTTGGTCGGTGGTGGATGATCACCCTCTTTTTGTATCGCAAGCACGTCTTCTAATACCTGACAGATCCCATGGTTCCTTCAAGTAATCCATTTAAGACAACAGCCAGGCAGAATAAAGGTGCCTCGTCAGTTGTTTAGTGGAATTATGGCATTATGACTTCTTCTGATAACTGTAGCACCATCAATGATGGTTATATTATTTGCTCTTGCTAATGTTGCCAATGAATTCTCTCATTGATCCAAAATACTGCAGCTGGATATTTCTGAACAAATGTGCACCTGAAGAGGACCACAAAGTGGAGAATAGTAAGGCTTCTTGGTCTGTCCAAAAGAGCAGCAAACAAAAGTCCCATTACCATAGGTGATGTGATCATACTTAGGGACAGATGGAACCTGACCAAGCTGATGGCTCGGAGAAATTGTTCATCAGCACAAAGCATCGTAGCTGCGCAACTAGCTGTTTGTCCTTAAACTAGCTATTCTCTGATTCCATTCCATGTTCATTAGCTTCCTGAATTTTTTATCTCCAACTTCAGCATTGGAATATTGGATGGTACTCTTTTCCTGTCCCTTGCACAATCCCAGTCCTCTCTTTCGCATGACATGAGATTCTTGCAAATCATATCATGTTTGCGCCATTTGCATTCATAATCCTTATCTATATTCTCAAAAGCAGGGATTATTATCGTCAATCTTCTCAAATGGTAAAACCAAAAATAGGGCAAACACACGAAGAGCCAATGCCTCTTCATTGGTAGTTTCCCAGAAAGGGAACATGAGCTCTCTTGAGTTGCATCCTTCAGTGACATCAAGCATAGAAGCAGGCACATGGTTGTAAGTGAAGATCTCATGGAATGACACTCGGGAACGATGAGGAGCTCATTGGGAGAGATTTGGTGCTTGATTCAGTGCAACGTGGCAGAGTTGCCAGCGCATTCCTATTGTCCACTAGATATAGATTTTCCGCCGTTTTAGCTAATGACCTTTTTGCCTTTGTTTTTGTAAGAAGTAAAATTAAAGACAAAAGATAATCTCTTTAATTTATTCTGCTATTTAGCTAATTGACTTCGAATATTTACCCACTCTATACAGAGTAACTTACTCGTTGAAGTTCCACACGGGTTCCTGTCATTGGCTTCTGTCTTTAATCAATAATAAATAGGATGTTTCAATTTATCATATTTTACATATATTTATGCTCCTTTATTTTTAATTTCGACGAACGAGAAAATAAGAAATAATTAAGAACCAAGTTAAAAACCCTCGAGAAACCGCAGGGGCCCATAAAAGCAAGGGGTGGTCCTACACTGTGCACAACATGCAGGGATTTTTACGTACAAAAGGGTCCACCAGCGCCATGCCCCTATGGATGCACAAATCCTCTCATT
Source organism: Trichopus zeylanicus subsp. travancoricus (assembly GCA_005019695.1). Classification (NCBI taxonomy): domain Eukaryota; kingdom Viridiplantae; phylum Streptophyta; class Magnoliopsida; order Dioscoreales; family Dioscoreaceae; genus Trichopus; species Trichopus zeylanicus. The sequence continues at coordinate 275,827 of RXID01014345.1, forward strand.
GGCCAAAGCCAAGAAGCTCTGTACCACATCACGTCACCATACCTTGAAACACCTTCGGTGACCAACTGCACCACACCGCCCCTTCCATCCAATCCATCAACCCCGTCTAATCTCTGATCAGTTTCCATCGTCTTCCTCCCAACTCATTTGTTGAAACTTGAGACCATACATACAATACAACCCAACACAGAAGAAAAATGAAACTCAAAAAGGTGCAGAGTGAAGTCATCATCATCATCGCAGCCGTCTCCTTCAGCATCCAAAAGTCGGACAAAAGCAAAGCAAAAAAGATGATGCATCTTCTATGATCAATTTCTCTACATAACAATGCATGTCTCGGTACAAGAATTGTAATGAGAATGAGAACTTAATATATGTATCAGTCTAACTTCTCTTCTTTACAAAGAGAGGGAGAGTGAGAAAGAGAGAGTAGTCAAAACCCTAATTTCAACTTTCAAAAGAAGCAAAAACAAGATAAGAAATCAGAAACGAGAATTGAAGTCACATCTTTGTGAACCTTTAGCTGCAAAGTCTGAGACGTAGCCAGTCCGTCATTTCCTTGTTGATCTACCAAAAGGTATAAGAAAATGATAGAGACCCCCCGGAAGCCCCTGAATCAACTCTAGAGAGAAGAAGAGGGAAAGAAAGAACGTATTGGTCCCAAATGAAGCCCCCGATGTACATGGCTCCCCATATGTCAGTCTGCTCCTAACTTCACCATAACTCACGGCGTTCCGCGGCTATCCAAGCCCATGGAATTGTGCTGCTTTGACGGTGCCGAGGGAGGGATCGGCATCGCCTTCGGCAAGAAACCGAGAAAATATCCAGGGTTCCGCATCGCCTCGGGCCTAACGTGGAATGCCTGCATGTCTCTGGATCCATGGCTGCATGAGGTAGCCATAAGAAGAAGGAGAAGAAGAGACACTATACTAGAGTTCCTCGTAAGCTGACCCATTGGACCTAGACCAAGTGATGATACCGAAGAAAGGAAGATGACAGGTCTAAAAAGGAGGAGGGAAGAGGGAAAAGAGTGGTGGAAGAGGAGAGCTTGAGAAGCAAGCAAAATTGCGAAGGGTGGAATCCAGAGGGGGAGGGGTGTGTTTGAACTTCGAATATATGGGATATTATGGGTGTGGGGCAATCATCATTAAATAACAGAGTATAGGGTGGTTACATGGAGATCGAGGGGGAGAAAAAAGAGGGGCTGGAATTTAATGGAGGGTGGACTAAGATTTTGATTTTGTAGAGCTAAAGGATAGCTTGGAGTTGTAGTTAGTACAAAAAGACTAGTGGTGAGTTCGGAACTTCGGAGGGGTGTAAAGCAACTTTGCGAAAGACGATTTGAGGATTCAAAGGGAAGCGACGTGGAAGATATCCTCTCAAGCGCGACTTAACCCATTCCACAGTAGAGTTCAATTGGCGCCCAAATGTCCGTCTAGCCAGCTTGACAAGGCTGAGGATTCATGAAAAAACCCATGAGATTGTGGGGCAGAAGAGATTGAGAAAGGAGAGGAGGGAGGCAAAAGGGAGAGGCAAGTGTGAATAAAAAAGGAGGGGGGTGTCGACCGGGTAGGTGAGAGAGCGGGGCCACAACCAAATCAATGGCCGACTAAACGTGGAATTTGCAACTGCTGTTCCAGCGCCAAACAGGATCCATGTCTCGTGCCCTTTTCTGGTGGTTTCTCTCATCGTTTCATTGCTTGATGTGATGCTTCTCTTTCTCTCTTCCACTCTGATAAAACGGAGACAGAGAGAGGAAGTGAAGTTACATGGATTTGGAATCAGAGTCCTTAAATGCTTTGCCCTGATATTCTCTGCATTCCTTCCCTTCCACTCTTCGATGGCCTTATTATATGCAAGTAAGCTGTAGGTGGAGTGCATTCAACAGCAACTAAATTCGATTTGGCCAACAAACTAAGAACGAAGAAACAAGAAGATATGAGTTGGGTCCCAAAAGTTGGGGGTCCATCTGGTAGTAATAAGGACTGGAAATAGGCTTTTAAAGGCGCGGGAAGTGGAAGAGTGGTACTTTGGAAGCCCCTTTTTGTTTGGAAAGTTGCCAGACAGCTCTTGAGAGCCATGTATTTTATTAAGCAGCATGTGTTTGCGCGTGTGGAGGTGGAAACTGTCGAAGAAGAAGAAGAAGAAGAAGAAGAAGAAGAAGAAGAAGAAGAAGAAGAAGGAGAGAGAAAAAAAATGATGGAAGATGATAGACTCCTGAGACGTGCCATAGTAATGGAGGGTGATGGTCCACCTGACACGACTTTTCGGACAATCATCTGTCTCGGGATCTGCTTTTCGGTACATGGAAAGGCATGGTGTCAGCAGTCCCAAACTAGGAATGCACAGTGTGTTCGGTTCATGGGACTCAAAACCTCGTTAATTATGAATCATAATCGGCCGGAAAAGAGCAAAGCAAGGGATTAAGAGAAAACACGAACAACAACTTAGAACTCACAAAGTAGCAATTTAAGTGACGACCCTGACCGTTACTATTAAATAATATGCTTCTTTTCGGTGATCTAAGTACAACGTTTAATAAACTAAACACGAATCCTAAAAGGTTTGTCGAAATAATTAATGGGATAACTATTCGTCATCAATGGTAATTGTTCAGCATTACAAGTTTTTCAGTGGGGAATATTGGGAGAATCGGTGGTTACATTTCATAAGCCTGAATTGCATTAGTTTAAACTCTTAGATCAAGTCACCGAATAACCAGGTAACATGTTAAAATTGGTTAAATTGAATAAGTGTAATTAGTGCAATTTATCTAGATTATGATAATAATAGTATAATTATCCAAGGTTATCTAAGTTTGTCCTCGACATACCTATAAATGTCAGAAAGAGGAAAAAAAAAGAGGAAGAAATGAGTTCTATGGAAGTGGGCCACATTGGTTAAATCGTGGGCTCTTCGGCCCTAACGGCCTATATTTCTCTAATGGCTTTTCTTCGGCCCCCTTGAAGATGGAGCCCAAAAGGTTGCGTGTTCATCATAGATTTGTGCCACACCCCTGGGCTTCCGGGCCGGGTCTATTAATCAAAATTATCTTTCCCAAGTTTTTAGGAAAAATGGCCACCCAGTTCCGTAATTAGCTATTTCTCTACAACTAATATTTTCAGATATATATATATATATATATATAATTTAAGGAAAAAAAAAGTCTAGTGCGTTACTTACCTAATAAAAGGCAATAAATAATCTAAGGTAAGGTGCCGACTTTACACCTCACGCTCCTTTATTCATGTTTTACAAATCAAAATGCGCGACAAGGTTACCAGTAATGCCCCCCCAAGTCATAATATAGCACTAACTTATGCATGTATATATTACTTAGCCAAATTGGACAGGCATCCCGTGCACAACAAGTCCTAATTTTCGGGCGGAAATCGCTCGAACAAAATCCGTAGGCAACAACACGCCGCCCAAGTCTACGCCGAAACAGGACCATTTCTTAAAATCCCACACTCCACCGAAACTGTTGACATTGAAGACAAGCAACCTTGCTCGCGCGCCTTCCATTATTATTATCATCATCGCCCGCTCCATTTGACTCCAAGATCGAGATATTACCGCATTTGGATCGCCTATTCCCATTATCGTACTCGTTGGTTTTGTTAGGTCAAGACTCAAAATCAACACGCCGGATCCGTGAAGCACACTAGTAGGCTGTCATCTTTGAAACGGTCGAGTGAAATCGAGTCACTGGCGGTGGACTCGTCGACAATCCAAGGACCACCGATCGGCCAATTCTTATCTTCTTTCGTTGCTTTATCGATAAGAATAACTCGGAAATTGGGCATCGAGAAGACGCCGGCCATGTATACCTGGGTGATGCGCGGCTAAGAAGACGCAAATCGTCATTCCTATTGTAAGGTCACGCAACAATTAGCAAACAAGGTCGTCGCCTTTTCTTCTGAACGGGTATGATTTGATCTAACAATGAAAGAAAGAATAAGTCCGCGGCAACGGAGTTGGATACCTGGACGAAACAAGATGGCCAGAAACTTTTGCCTGCGAGAATAAAGAGAGGCAGAATCCGCATTGAAATAGCTTTTTGGAAGGAGGAGAGATTCTATCAAGAACTAACCAGATTTGTCCACACAAATACAAGTACTTAGCATACAGCTAAAGTTGCGCTAATGCAGTAATATTTGATGGGCACCCGTGAATGGATTGGACTCGAAGAGATGTAGTTCCATGTGGTAAAGACTACGAAAAAGGGGCATTTAAGCCTGCTGACCAGAAACTATTGAGAACAGAGCAAGCGTGTGGACGAGGGAATTGCATACAGTGAGGCCCACTAGTCATAAATTAAATAATTCGGAAGCCACATTAAACGGAATCGAATTTGCAGGAATTGTGGACCAAATTTTCTCAAGAGTTGATTCGAATAAACCAATATTTTTTTTAATTATCTTGATTTTATTTCTAGCAGTTCTGAAACACGTGCATTGATCCAACAACATTGACTGTGAATAGACTACTTGATGCCAGGCCGGCTTGCTCGACCGGCAAGCTTCTGATGCTTTCCAGTTGGAATAGAGAGCCAACCAGAAGAACTACAGTCTCGTATTTCAGATTTTGCTATATAAAAATAACAGGGTTTAACTAAATTTATCGATCGAACCTAGTTGATTTCGTCAAATTCTGCCTTTGTCACCTAATCGTTGTATTAGCCGATAATGGCGTCGTTGCAGTCCGCTCTGATCAATCATTTTGGGTCTAATCCAGCTCGAATATTAGATCTGCGCTTAAGAAATAAACCATTCCAGCAAAACTTAGACCCGTGACGTATCGACTTATTATTCTGAGAAGAATCTAAACCAGATCAGAATTTCGTGTCAAATGGCTACTTGACCTACGATTAGACCAAGGAATTAAATTCTGGATCTTACCTAAAACCACTCCAAGTAAATCATATTCACTCGATATTTTCGTTTATTTTTTTTTTTTACTGCGAAACATAAATAAGAGTAGGTGAAAAATTCAAAACTAGACATTTAATTAATGTAATTATCAATTAATAAAAGTCCATACCTGATTCTTTTTTGGAGCGGAACACCGAACGCCATAGCATTTGATCGCCACGTGGGCCCCATCACCTCTCCTCTCTTCCATTTTGCAGTCCAACGCGGTAAAGCAAACACGTCCAGCTCCCGGTAACCAATTAGAGCAACAGAAAATCAGAACCCAATTGGTCCCTCAAACGCACACCGCGGACCACACCAGAAACTCGACCCCCGTCGAGTCAGCAACAAGCCAGGTCCCTTTTCTCGGTCCCTCTACCGAAATAAGAAAGTAGAGGGAAACCCTTTCATCGTTGTGTCCCCTCCCTTCCATGGACCGTTGACCGAAGACCAGATCCCAAAATATACTCCATTTTTTAAAGCACAAGGAAGCATAGAAAAGGAAGCGGGCCCCACCTTCTTCCCATTTGACTCACCTCCCCGACCCCCTCTTCAAAACCAACCTTCTTCTCCCGCAATTGAAGAAGAAGAAGAAGAAGCCAGAAGAAAGAAGAAGACCCTGAGCGACGAGCTGAAGCAGAAGAAGACGATAATGGGGAGGAAGATGGAGGGGCTGGAGCTGAAGGTACCGAGCTTTTTCCGGTGCCCGATCTCGCTGGAGGTGATGCGCTCGCCGGTGAGCCTCTGCACCGGCGTCACCTACGAACGCGCATCCATCCAGCGCTGGCTCGACTCCGGAAACATCACCTGCCCCGCCACCATGGTCCATCTCCCCTCCACAGACCTCGTCCCCAACCTCACTCTCCGCCGCCTCATCTCCCTCTGGTCTCAACCCGACCACCCCGACCAAAAGGCCACCCCATCCTCTGCCGTCACCGACCTCCTCCGCGACCTCGGCTCCGCCTCCCGCGTCCGCGATCTCCTCGCCTTCTTCTCCGATCCGGACCGAGACGAGTTCGACAAGAACACCCTCGCCGCGTCGTCCTCCTTCGCTCCGGCAGTCTCCTCTCACCTCGGCTCCGACGCCTCCGACGCCGCCATCAGCGTTCTGGCTCTCGTCCTCACCGCGGATTTCATCGAGGATGCAAGCAAGAAAACCGTGATCCAATCGCTCGCCGCCGATCTGAACCGATACACCTCCGCGATTCTGGAAACCCTGAAGAAATCGACGGATAGGGATGTGCGGATCGACGCCGCTAGGATTCTGGAGGCGATTCTGACCTCCGATCTCTGCGACAATTACGCGAAATCCCGAATAGCTGATAAATCCGACCTCCTCCGCGAGCTGATCCGGCTAATCGACCCGCAGGACGATGAAGGATCCATCGACCGGAGATCCATCGACGCCGGACTCGCCTGTCTTCTCCAGCTGTCCGGGGTTAAGAGAGCTCGGGTACGGATGGTGGAGCGAGGCCTGGTGCCGGCGCTGGCCAGGGCTCTGACGGAGAAGCCATCGAGGGTACCGGCCGCGGCGGCGGAGAAGGCCCTGAAGCTAATGGAAGCGGCGGCGGGTTGCGCTGAGGGACGATCGGAGTTGTGCAGCGGCGGGGCGGAGGCGGTGACGGCGGTGGTGGGGAGGATGATGAAGGCCGGGAAGGGAGGGGCCGAGGCTGCGGTGACGGTGCTGTGGACGGTGTGCCATCTGTACAGAGATCGAAAGGCGCAGGAGGCGGCGGCGGCGGCGAACGGGGGGTTGACGAAGATTCTGCTGCTGTTGCAGGGGGAATGCTCGCCGGCGTCGAGGCAGATGGCCGGAGATCTGCTGAAGTTTTTCAGAGTGAACTCCAAGAGCTGCCTCTCGGGATATGATACCGAGACCACGCACATCATGCCGTTTTGAGAAATATTTGGAGGGAGTGAAAACAACTGGGGGGAATTTCAATTTGTAAATTCGATAGAAATTTTGAGTTTGATAGAACAAATAGAAACACAGAGGAACAACAAAACAAAAAAAAAAAAAAAAAAAAGCGAGAAAGATGAGATTCCATTTTACTGACAATTTTCCTTCTATTCTTTGCAAAAACTCAGCCAAATTGTTGCGGTTTGGAATTTTGCATGATCATCAAGTTTCGTATTTCATAATCATCAAAATTCTTGTTCTGTTTGGTTATCAGCAAGTTGGTGAAAAGGGAGTTGCCGAAGGAGGCGGTTCAAATGTTTGGACTTGGCATGTGCCATATGAAATCGATCCAATCGATTAGCTCTTATTCATTCAAATTTGATCAAGTACAAGTGACATTATTTCCTTTAATTTTCCTGACAAAAGAAATTGTTCTTAAGAAAATATTTTGGCGAAAGAATATTTTAGATTTTTGTAGGCGCGATTTCCGGACACGGTTTACTTGGACCAGGGCGTATGGTGTGGAACGACAAAATGGATGCGAGATCCTCGCTCCGTCGTCCAGTGGTCCGCAAAGTCGACGGAGAAAATTTTGATTGAGAGTGGAAGAAGACACGGAAGGCGAAGTGGCCGCAATTGCGAAATGGATGGCCAACAACGGCATGCAGACTACGCGCTGGAAGGCTTTTCATTTGAAAGACAGAAATAATTTTTATTTCCCCGAAAAGCACACGACAGAATGCTGAAGGCCTCGCTCGTTTATTAATTAATTACTTGCAGGTTATGGTAAATGAATCCTAAGGGTAGACACGACTACACCACAAGGATTCAGCCAATGTTTTCAAAACCGGACCGAAAGTTGAACGGCCGATCTGCCTAATCCGGTTCTATCCCCGGTCAAACCGCATTGAAGCCGTTGACCCAAACTTAGTTGATTTACTAAATAATCACTTATTAATTATAAATATATAGTTTACTCTCAAATTAAAATATCATCGGTTATAGGTCTCATGAAGCGGACCAGGTTACCCGCCGGATCAAGGCCCAATCGAGTGGGACCGGCCAGTCCGGTCCGCTCCTGACAACATTGGATTTGGGTAACATCAAACTGAAGGAAGTACTGATTGCAAATATCAACAAGTCCGGGTGTTATCTGCAAATATCACAAAATACAGACCAGTTTTTTTTTGAAAAAAAATCCAATTATTTTTCAGGAAAAGTCAACCAAGGGCAGAGGTGAACGAGTTAAAAGACAGGGCGGGGTTTGGCTGGGCCCCGCAGAGCATCGTGGCTTGATTCACCCTCTCCCCCCCACAAACAAACATTGACCTAGAACAAAATAAAGTGATCGAATAAATAAAATAATGGAGGAGATAAGACATCTCTCTTCTTCCTCCAACGTCTTTAATTTCCACTGCTCTTTTTTTTTAGTTTTCTTTTATCATCGTCAATGGAGAAAAGGCAAAGGGCATATGCTCGGCGCCCTTCTTGCTTTGACTTGAAATCCTCATCAAGCGAGAACCATAAGCAGCATCTGTTGCCCATGCTTCACATTCTCTACAAATTTACTTTTTGGTCTACAAGAAAAAGCAAACATCTTAATCCATTTAGATACTTAGATTGAGAACGAGGATGAGTTCAAATGGGACAGTTTTTTCAGTGGAACTATAAGCTAAACAAAAAATAAGATAGTGACATGCTTTGCGATCTGGAAATTTATGATGTAACAAAAGGGAGTAATAGTATAATACCTTCCAGGCTTCCCACTTGAGATGTGTCCATGGATATATCGTCTGCCTGTCAAAAGCAAAATAAGGGATAAAACGCATAGGCAAAAAAGATTAGAGGCAGGCTGCTATTTCAACACACAAACACATATGCTTGACTACTCAGAAGCTGCCCGTTGATACACATGAAGGAGAGAAACAATAAAAAAAGACATCAGGCAAAAGGAAAAAACACCAACTATATAAGCACATTTACCTTTGCATAACCACCAAACTGGATGCTTGGTTTATGCCCATTCTTGCTCCACAACCGTGCCTCATTTAATTTTTCTAGATGTAGTAACTTTTCCCTCAATTGCAGTTCATATTTTGGTTCTTTAATAACCCAAAAAGCATTTTGTCCTGGGTGTGCAAAGGATTTACCCATCATACTGAAGAACTTGCTAATGCCATTCCAAATGCATTCACTAGTCCATATTATGGTATCTTGCAATTTCCTACCTTCACTGTAGTCACAATTGAAATAACTTCTTTTTTTCCTCTTACAAACAAAACAGGTCCTACATCTATACTTAAATAGTGAGGCTATGATTTAGCTCCAGTAGGAAATCAACCTTCCTGTAGCACAGAGAAAGAGCGCACTGTGATTAGCTAACCAGTCTGCGATCAAAACAAGCTGACAAGGAATACAGGCAATATCAAAATTTCCAAATTTTTTGAAACTTATCTCTCATAGCTCCACATACGAGGAAGTTGCAGGTTTGTAGCAATTGATAAGCTGCATTCCTTCTGTTATCAGATTACCTAGTCCTATGGAATGAGTTTCGGGGATTGCACCAGCATCAACTGTTCTCATTTTTGTAATGGATTGCTCAGACAGATGCCTCAACAGAATATACTTGACAGACAAATGACATCGCTAACTTTTGGAAGCACAATGGGGCATCCTTAAATAGCAGAATGGTGTTCTACAAGTACTGGAAGCATCTCAACCAATGTTCAGCATTGCAACCCAGACACTCGTTAGGATCATTAGGTACGTGGAAATCTCCAAATGTCTTCTACAATTTCAAAGAAAAACAGCGCTACTTAAGGAGACAAATACTAGCCAAAAGTAAGTTCGTACTCAGAAGTAAAATAAGGCTGTCTACTAGACTTTGATAACAGACTATAGTCAGTCAAACAAAACTAACCCAGTCCCTCTGTTTTGTGTTGCATTCATCTTTTCATGTTTCGCATAAAGCAGGCATCCCCTGCAATAATTGGTTAAGGTGTAAATTTGCAATTACAAACTTTTGGGTTCTTTATTCGCTCAAAAATACAATCAGATAGGCCATATAAAAGTCAGCAAACACCATAGCAATGTGCTAGAAATTTACGTCTTAGTACTTACATTAGAAACCTTCCCATAAATCTGGGGTGAGTTTGTGCATTCACTGTACGGATACTCAGACGTAATCATTTCCAGCATGCACATCCCAAAAGAATATGTATCCATCGGCTCATTGTAATCCTCATCATAAAGCTCTGGTGCCATGAATCCTAGGGTTCCTAAAATAAAATGAATGAAGTTTAGTGCGGCATGCTATGAAACCAGCACACAAGACACTGAACTGGTAATCTTTTTTTTGTGCATTACCCCAATTACATAATACAACTACTATTATGATAAAGAAAAAGACACATTAGACCTAACAGAAGAAAGTGGACATGATAAACGAGGATAAGAAAATTCTATACCAATTTCAGTCCGGGCGTTGGACTGTTGCATAACTGTTGCTAAACCCAGATCCCTGATCTTTAACACTTCAAGTCCCTGTGAATAATGGGGGGTTATGACTATGTAAACAGGTCAATCCACTCAATATCTGCCTAGCCCATCCTTTTAAAACGTCCATTTTCACCGCCTTATGCATTTTCTGGTACCTATTGCATGCTAAACAAGTCACGAATTGCAAACCACTAAATTTAGAGAAAACAAAAAACCACAATGCAATGCAGTGCTTCAATCAACAGTACCGTCTCAAGCTGCCCGAGGTGAACAACTCGGTGATGATATTGACAGTCTTATTGCGGTCATCAATCCATGAAGCTTGGGACCGAGCTATGTTTTCGTGTTTTACAGCTTTTAGGAGTCGAACTTCCGAATACAACCGCTCCATGTCCACCTGTGAATTTATAACTTCGTCTATCTTGACCCGATTCCATGCTACTTCAATCCCAAACTTTCTGTCATATGCATCGTACCTGTCGTTCAAATTGAAATCAAGGACAACAAAGCATGCAAACAAAAAGACCCACATTTATATAAAACAAAAAACCAAAATTTATGAGAAAAGAAGGCTAATCTGAGAAAAAGGATACACAGTCTTGAATGCCTCTTTTCCCGAGATCTCCTTATACTAACAAAAGAACAACGCATTAGCCAGAGTTCACGAAATTAAATATCAAAAAACCAGATAATTTGAGAGAAAACGGATCCTTACGCATACGTATCGACCAGTTGGATCGATCTCGAGGACATTGGGATCAGGAGGCTCCTGCACGCAACCTTCATCCTCAGCGGTGGCCAACACCGAGCTCATAATCTCCAAGCCTCAAAATCAAAAGCTCAGATTCAAATTCGCGGATTCATACACAAAAAAATGCACTGATTTCCGCAGAACCAGGGATAAGGGCAACTTCAAATCGCTTATCTCATCACCATCGAATCGAATCGGAAGCGAAAGACTCCACAAAACGAAGAAAAAGGTAAAAGAAGGATTACAGAAAATCAGAACCGCACGAGAACGAAGATATTGGTATAAACCCTAATCTAAGGTAAGCCTCCAGAGGAGGACGAAGCACGGCGGAGCGGAGGAGATGGAGAGAAATCGATCGGTTGCTTACAAGTTGGGGCGGTACGATCCGCCGGGCAAGCGCTACAAAAGGAGGCAAGAGCTGACAGTTCGAATTAGCTTTGGCGACTCGCAAGTCGCACATCTGGATTTGATAGGACGTCGATATCCGGCATATAAGAAATTAGTATTTTATTTTTATTAATATATTGAGAAGACATCAGTTGTTAATTGCTATTTTTATTTTTTTTTCTCATTTCAGAAAATACTCAGAGCATATCCAAGTTGCGAAAAAAAAAAGGAAACTATATCCAGGAAAAGTCTATTAAAAATCAGATATTTTATCCAGGATTACACTGTATAGAAGGAGAATGAAACACAATCGAAAAAAGGCAGACGAGATGTATACCTTGTCTGCAGTTGCCCAAAAAAAAATAAAAAGGATGGCAACCCCTTTTGCTCTGCCCCAGCACCATTCTCCTATTTATATACAGTACAATACAACAGGCAAGGAAGAACCATGGATGGGGGAATTTAAAAGAAAAAATTGACATAAATAAAGGGATGTATATGCTAGACATTGGAGGAGAATCACATAGAAGATTCTTGGGTGGTTATTTCCGTGTCTCCAAGCTTCCCAGAGCTCTTCCACAATGCCAGCGTCCAATTCTTGATCCGCAAACATCTGCTTTCTCCTTGTGTTGTGTTTGATCATGTCAATGGCACAATGCTATGTTTTTGAAGATAGCTCTTGGTCGGGTCTCTGCGTTGACTGGGTTGATGGTGCTGATGAGGCCCTCTCTGATCCACGGACATTGTATTTCTCGTAGACCTTCTCACGGTTCTCAGACCACCAAGTTTCTGCTTGATGTTCTCCAAATCTTCTTCGGCTGTAAATGGATAATCATAAGCAATTAGGATCAATGGTGTGGGAAATGAGAATACGGAGGAATAAAGGAAATGAGAACATAGAGCAATTAGAATACCTGAATCGCACCCTCTTCAGATCTCTAGTTCCATCACGAAGTGCAATAAGAGTTATATATACACCGGGTTCATATTGCTCTATCCATTCGGCCTCCACTTGATTGCTCGTGGAAGAAGGGGTTTTCAATCTGGAGCTATTTTCTGCATTTGGATGGGACACTGCTTCCCTGCAATCTGGATCTTGCGATCTGCTGCTAGATAAAGGCACTTCTGTAATCCTACTATGTTCAGTATTTAAATTCTCAGCTGCTTGACTAGGGCTCATGACTGGATTATGAGGTTGTGCGTTCAATTCATTGGCATCATAAACATCAGTTGAGGATTGATTTTGTGCCCAAAGACCATTGGTAACAACTGAGTTGATGGATGGAGGCATTGGGCCACTGCTTGCATCATTGCCAAAATGGCTCACTCCATTCATATTGGTCTGGTATGTATGTGATTCGATACCATTTGGCACATATACTGGTCTAATTTGTTCATTCTCATAGACCCCATGTGGCAGCCTCTCTGCCATATCCTTAAGCTACAGAATAAACATCAAAAGAAACAAAAAAAAAAAATTTACTGAAATAAGTAGAATATTTCACTCGATGTTAATAACATTAAATAAAAAAAGGTCCTATCAGTATGATCTCCATCAATTATCGTTATTTTTACATTGAAAACATTCTGATTTCCTCATGTAACATTTTGACTTTCACATTTCTTCTGAATTTCCTTCGTTTTCCAGAAATCTTGAGGTGAAACAGGCATATGTGGTTCATCTAGAAATAGGAGAGGTCATTACAAGGTCCAGAACTGGAACTAAAACACATTCTTCCCTCTAACTGAAATTTCAAAAATATATTGCAGAGCTATACTTGATTGAGTTGGTCTATGACAGCATGTCAGAGAACTAGATTTGCATATGTCAGAAGAAATGGAGTCTTTAGAAACACATGCTAACAGAAGAAACAATTACAACAGCAAAAGATTTGAAGGAAATCAAGAAATTACCTGGGCTGTAAGGGATTTTATAACTTCTTTTGCGGCTTTAGACTTTGCAGATTCTTCTGCAGCTAGTGCCATTGCTTCTTGTGCTTTTTTTGCTGATTTTTGCAACTCAAATTCTTGAAGTTCACACCGTTGCCTTTGGCTCTCAACCTAGTTAAGAGTGGCCATAAAATTACACAATAGTAACGTGAGTATACAGTCCACGTAAGACAGCAAGACAAACAGAAAACTACTTTCACCTGTGTACGTAATTTCTGAACTTCTTGGTTCAAAAGCTCATTTGTTTTCTTCAGACTATCAGCAACATTTGTGGAGAAGGAAAGCCCCGCAGTTGTGGGAACTGGTGTTGCTGATCGTGGAGGGCTAGGTCTTCCTGAAAAAGGCGAAACAGCTCTAGAGTGATTTACAGATTGAGTCACTGATGTGTGAACTGATCTTGGAACAGGTCGATGGAGATCCAAGACACCACTAAAAGAAATATCTTTCAACTGCAATAAGGATGGAGTTTGAGAGCCCCGAACCAAAGACAAAGAATCAGATTTCTTCCCGTACTTTCCAGCCTTAATATCCAGGCTCTTAATCAAGTCCATATTGCTTGACAATGGAGCTTTTGATAGCTTATCTAGTTTGCCAAACCTATCTTTGCTTTCATCTGATAGACGAGGTATGACATTTCTTTTGTCATTAGTTCCACCAGATTCTAAAACTTTGTTCAATTTCAGAAAACAAGAATCACACACACGAAAAGGTTTTCCAGGATTAGGGGCCAATGCAGCTCTCAGAGCCTTCCTAGAACTGCAGGAGTGACAATGTACAAGTCCGCAATTATAGCAATTATGCCTCTTTCGTGTGAAGCCAAATGGTTGTCTGCATGCTGAGCATTGGGATTGCTCTGCACCTGATACCCATTTGTGACTACATACAGCAGCAGTGAAGTTTGAGCCACAGGCTATACGCTTAACTGTTCGGTCCTTTAGCGCCTCTACAAGAGTGGGTGTTTTCCTATCTTCATGGTCTCCATGACCCAACCTTCCATTGGCTCCTTTTCCCCATGTGTAAACTTCACTCCTAGCCGTTAAGACAGCAACATGATAAGAACCAGAAGCAACTTCAGCAACAGATTCACTAACAAGCTTATCTTCAACTAAGCAAGGGAGCTTTCCATCAGAATGGGGATTGCCAAGCTGACCATAAACAGTGCTTCCCATAGTGAAAATGTGACCTGAAGTAGTTAAGCCAATTGTAAGACTATGACCACAAGCTACCTTGTTGAAATTGTAATCTATCAGTGACGGTACACATGTGGGTTTAAGTCGCGGTTCCTTGTCACCATGGCCCAGACGATACTTGTCCCCATCTCCCCAGGTGAACAATTTTCCAGATGATGTGCTGGCACTGGATTGGGTCACAATAACTTCTACTACAGCAGCAGTATGCCACACTCCACATGCAACAGCAATTGTTCTCAACCCCATCAAAGATTCTACTTCCCTTGGATGTGAAACACTCTCCCTGCTGCCATGGCCCAACACACCAAAAGTTCCATCACCAAATGTAAACAACTGTCCTGTTGATGTTATCAAGGCTGTGTGCCAAGTGCCACAAGTAACATAAGCAACTTGCAGCCCTTCGAGTGGTCCTGAAACCCTTTTAGGTATCCAGTGGCTGATGTCAGTACCATGACCAAGAAGGCCTATATTATGAGTACCATCTCCCCAGGTATAAAGTTCTCCAGCTGCAGTTACAGCACAAGTATGGAACTCTCCACAAGCAACAAAGTCAGCATTACTTGCTGATAAGGACTCAACAAGATGAGGGTGAATAACATCTGTTCCAACTCCATGCCCAAGCCGCCCTCCAGATTCTTCACCCCATGTAAATATCTCTCCCTGTCTTGTCACCAGAGCAGCATGCCTGACTCCACAAGCAACATGGTGAACATCCAAAACTAGATTAGACTCTAGGGGCCGAGGCAGAAGAATATCAGTTCTGGAAATAACAAGACCAGGATTTCTGTCAGTGCTGACCCTTGTGGAGTAATCACATATGATATCACCCCACACATATACATCCCCTAAAGCCTCACAGTCATCCTGTGCAGAACCATGACTGGACGTGCTAGGAGCACTAGACACACTGACTCTGAAAACATCAGAAGGAACTCCTTTCCCTTGCATATCTGTTACATCTGATTTTCCTGGGTTTTCAAAATTTTCAAAAGAGACAAAGGGTAAAGAACTTAGATTTAAGTTGCTATCTGGAGAACTGATATCAAATAAGGTACTGATGGAGCTATCACTTGCACTGTTAGTTAGCAGGTCCTTAGTATCCTGTAATAAAAGAATAACGTAAGATGTCTACAGGAATTACATCAATGAGCAACGAGAGGTAATGATTACAGAACAGAAAATGTACACAAATGGATAAGAAATTCCAAAATGACTACCTATGTCTCAAAGACTTTGGCTTGAGGTTCAAGCTTGACACAATTCCACCAATGCAGAATAAACCAGAAACTTCCATGATTTTGCTAGCTCTACTCTAACTATGGTTGTTACCAGATAGTACTTTTTTGTTATCGACAGTATATACATGTTAGTAATAGCTGCTGGAATTCTACCTGCATTAATAGTTACTCTACATAGAACCATTCTCCATGTTCCAATAAATAGTTCTACTAAGGATGCTGTTGAACCACAAGTCAGCTGTTTAAAAAGTCTTTTTGAGGTAATATCATTTATAAAATGAAAAGATGTGCATAACATAAAGCATACTGGCAGAAAGCCTGAATAAAGGCTACAATAAAGCACAATGAGCAGGCAAGTGGCTGAATGAAATTGGCCCTCTATAGGTCTGATTTAACCATGAACAGAAAACCAAACAAAGCAAATATTGCCACAATGAATGTAAACTATTAAGAATAAGATCACTAGACAGTCACGCTTGAAGCCCAAGCAACTGTGAAAAGATTTCTTCTGATACATGAACGATTGGAAACAAACATGCTTGAAATAAAATGATGGCATACATCCAAAGAAAGTCCTCCGTCACTCCATCCATCAATTTTTGAGCGTCCACCTTGGCCAGGAGAAATCAAAGCCTTTAGACCTGCAAACCACACCTCTGCCTCAACTTTATCCTTGCAGATCTAACAGGTCATGACAGGAAAGTTAATCAGTCAAAAGGAATTCAGAAAACAAGCCAAGTGCCAAAAATGACAAGTAAACTAACCAGATCAAGAGACCTTTTCCCATTGTTATAGATTAGGGAAAAGGACAAGTAGTCCTTCTCAAGGCGTAGATATCGTTGAAACACAGGCTGAGAAGCAAATTGGAATTGTCAATATAATGCTAAGGTTCTCAGAAAAATTATGCCATTTGTGCAGATTAAAGGTATCTGCTCTTTCTAATTATACTAGTGTAGCATGATCATTGCAACCAAGAGGTAACTACGATGAGAACCATGGTAAGCATCTCACAGTTCTTTGTCCAGGGATGATTTTAGAAACAGAAGCTAACTTTAATGTTCTTTCTCCTCCGCTGGACAACCAGATCAAAGATGATTCATCCTGCACAGCATGGGAAGGATCCCATCTATTAGAATACTTAAACTAAAAAATGTAATTTATCATTAAAGCTAGTCATTAGGTTGTGTTAGTTTATGAATAGTAACAGGAACGATAAATACCACAAGGAAAATACAAAAAGTAGGCGTTATAGGCAAACAAAATCAGCATAGAATCATATTTTTGACTTAAGGGAGAAAAAAAATGCAAATCGATTCACAGATTTGCAGCAAAAAAAAAATTCAGACATTCGAAGGTCTCTTAAAACTCCATTTGAAGGATATGTATGATAGCTTGAAATAGAGAGATCTAATAATAATAGAGCCAATGTATCGAAATCACTGGAAAGAAAACTCACATTAGATAGTCTGAATGGGTAGAACTTTGGCCTTCCTTTACGACCATACTTGAGCAATTGGGCACCTTTCTTCAATGCCACAAGTGCCTTTGAAAAGCATAGAAAGAAAAAAGAATACTTTAGGTGGCAGCATAAAATAAGTATCTTTGCAACAAAAATAATATTCAGAACCAGTCTTTTGCATTGGCAATTTGATAAGCAACAAAGAGAGGTTTACATCAATATAGCTTTCCCATCCTAAATGCTAGGTAATAATATCAGTATCCATTGAGCATGATTCAGATCCTGCAATCTTTAAACTTCATCAATAACTCAGGTATCAAAACCTCAGAAAATTTTCTCAATATCAAATAGTTTTGATAACATGAATCTGAACATGATCCAAATAACAATTTTGTCCTTATGCATTCGATGTATGCAATGTCAAAACTAAATGATTTCTCTATCAGCAACTCCTCCACAAACGACACATCAAACACACTATTTGTGAAGCTTTTTGGAAGAAACCTTATCAGCCAATCACTACAACTTTTATCATGCCTGGATCACTATCTTGACACCTCCAAAGTGCTGGATTATAAATGTATCACCAATAAACCATTCACTTCATGTATGCTCCATCTCTTGCTCTACGAGCCCCAATCTCCAATTGTGTTATCTCACTTATTGCCAACTATTTAAAAACAAAATGCAACCTAACAGCCACATCATTTCCTTCCAACAACGACAAGTACATCAGAAAAACCTCATAATCGAAAAAATATTTTCTATTAAACTCCTCTCAAGCATTTTCATCGCAGTGAGAAACAAAATTTATTTGCAGCTAAAATCAAGATCAGCACCTCATGCCCAGAACTCTTTACTCGCCCTAATCTGAAGTTCCCAAACCCTCCATAACAAAATCAGAGAAACTCCTGCTTGCCGCCCCTGTTCATCGGAGTATCTCTACCTAAACGTTATATTACGAAATTGTACGCAAAAAATCTAATAATCCAGCAACATCACATCTCCAAAAGCAGGAAACAACCAAAAAACAAGCCAAAATCAGGATGGATGAAACCAGAAAACCCCTGACCTTGTCGACGTCTCGATCGGTGCTGCCGAGACCGAAGAAATCTGCCATTCCATGTGAGATCCTGTCCCCGCATCGATCTCCCCGGGGTTCGGGTCGTCATAGATTGCAGATCGTTCGCCGGATTCTCATCAATCTCGGGTAGCAGCGACGGCCCCTCTCAAGAGTCCTAGAAACCAGATCCTTCCACCAAGCAAGCAGGCACAGAGGGGAAGAAGAAGAACAAGAAGAAGAAGTCCGAGAAAATACTTGAAGAGATATTTTTAGCTGGAATGGGGGTGATGGAAAGCAGTTTTCCGACCCGAAAACAGCGGTTTCGGGAGGCGGTTTTAGGGACGCGAGGAAGTCGGAAGGCGGGTTTCCGGCGGTCGGAAAACCGAAGCGGCGGGCGAGGCGGAGGAAATCTCGAAGTGGAGAAGCGGATTTAAGTCGTCTCTGGCGTCCGAGAGGAGTAACAGTCAAACGGAGAAAAAACATATATTCCCACCTGACTTGGAAATTATAAAAAATGCAGGGTCTTCATGATAAATCGGGTAAATCTGCAATTTTCTATACAGGTCCCTGTCGGTTTCGCATTTACTTCTGAGTCCTCTAAATGAATCTTTTTTGAGTTGAGTCCTTAAAATTTTACTGAACCGAGTAAAATTTTCATATTTTCCAAATTTAACTACTTAACTTTTTAAAAAATATTAAAAGTTGTTCAAATAGTATTATTATATTTGCCACAAAAAATAATGGATAATAACTTGTTACCATACGGTGCGATAAAAAGAAAAAAAAGGAATAAATAAATAGTGAAAATGGAATGGCTACTTGCTAAATGCATCAATGGGATTTAATTTTACTTCTATGTGAAAAATGTGGCTGCATCTTATACTTGTTTTGCTATATTATCCAACTGTAGTTGGTGAATTATGTACCTGAAATTTTTGATGCTGTATTCCATCAATAATGAGGGTAATACCATGTTATTTTTTAAAAAATATACTCTTTATTTTTTTACTACACCCCCTAAAAAATAGTTAAATTATGGGTAATTTTAAGAAAATTATAATTATGTATATTTTAAAAAAAAATTAACAAGATTATTACTCAGTATATTCCTCAATGGCTATAATTAAAAGACCAAAAAACTCATGTTATAATCGTTAAAAAAAATTTGAAAAATACAATAAAATCAATGGAAGATAAAATAATTTTTTTTTTAAAAAGGAAGCATCAACTAGAACTAAAACAGAAGTCTAAAATAAGAAATCTAATTTTTTTTCCCGTGTGAAATATCGTTTTCAATCCTAAGAGATTGAGAGGTAAAATTTACTCAATTATAATTAGTTTTTTTTTCGGATTAGTTAGATTGAAAGTATATGAAATATAGTTGAAAATTAAAAAAAATGAGATTATACATAATTATAAAAAAAATAGAAGGTTATATATAATTTAGTTATTTTCGGTGGTTGTAGATAAAACCTCTAAAAAATGTTGCTTAAAAAAGGCAAAATTCTATACAATTAGTTATACGAATTGTCAGCGTTTTTCAAAACTGGGGGGTTCGTGTGCAAAAATTCCGGCATATTATGTGAAATGCCGATAAAAATGTCATTTTTAATTCACGGTAAAGCCCGGTTACGATCACCTTTTTAAAACTGTTTGACCGTTCGGTTCGAAATAATAATTAAAGTTAAGATTAAAATTAATAAATCACTTTTATAAATTAAATTTTTTTTATTAAAATTAATATTTTCAATAATTTAAAATTCGAAAATTTATTTATTTTTTAATAATAATTTAATTTAATAACAAAAAAAATAAATAATATTAATTAAAAAAATAATTTTAAAATGAGCTTAACTCGTCGAAAATAAAATGGAGCTTATCTTGATTCGAAACTAAAGGGAGCTTTAGGGCTTGTTTGTTTGGATTCGCGGAACCGGGAATCGAAGGAATGGAGGGAATTGAGAGCCTAATTCCCTCCATTCCGGTGTTTGTTTCGATTCCCAGAACTGGAATCGGGAGAATCCACTATTTCCGAATTCCCGCCGATTCCCGATTTTAATTCCCTCTCAAAACGAGGGGAAAACACCAATTCCCATGTTTTCCCCTCGTTTTCGATTGTAGCACTCCAATCAATTCCGATTTTTCCCACGAATTCCTCCCCATTCTTGTCGTCTTCTTCCCGTCCAGCTCCTCCTGTGTTTTTTTATTTTTAAAAAATATTTATTATTTAAAATTATTTTTATATATTTTTCAATTCCTTACCGTAAAAACTCATCCAAACACAAGAATTCAACAACTTATGAAATTGATCAATTCCATTTGTCAACCAAATAACGGAAAGAAATTAGTCAATTCCCAATTCCCTACAGTAAATACTCATCAAAATACTGTAATTATCTAATTCCCTCAATTCCTTCAATTCCTTCAATTTCCTGAAATCACTCCATTCCTACGATTCCACAATTCCTAAACCCGGAATCCAAACAAACGAGCCCTTAGGTCCCGCCCCGTAACTAAGGCTGGTTCTTCGGAAGTCGGAATTGAATTTGAATATTCGATGCATCAATTCAAAGGACGAGAAATCCTTTTGTAGGTTGTCTCCGAAAATTAGAATTTAATAATATTTTTCTTGGTGGTGTAAAAATGGCACAGTAAAGAAGAGTTGCGCCATGAGATAAATCTATGTCTCACTTACTGGGAGAAAACAAACACAATTTGAATTGCATGGTTTGCAATCACATCTACGCATTCAATCTATTTATCTGTGTACATATTCTGCAAAAAAATGATGGTATATATGTCAAAATTTTAAGTTTTGATCTCAAAGTTAATTTTGACATTTATCGAAATCGATATCTTTGAATGATTTCGATCAAAATTAATTCGTTTTAATTTTGATCATTTTTTTTATTTTTTACTAAAATTAATTTTAATTTTAAAAATATTTTTGAAAAAAAAAAAAAGGATAATATATATATATATATATATAATTATTAAAATAAAAATTTTTGGTAAAAAAATGCTTAAAATAGGAAAAAGAAAGGTGTGGCAGTCATGATTTGATTTTGGGTCAACTTAATCCAATATCAAATTCTTAATCCATTGTGCTTAATTACAAATAATATATTTTAAAAAATAACAAATTTAATAAAGTAAATTATCGAAAACCTCACGAGAAATTTTCACATTTCTGAAAATTTTCTCTAAATTCTAAAATTCTCAATAATCTCTATATTAACTATCATTAGTATGAAAATTTCATATGATGAGTCTCAACCCACACGGGTTAAGTATTAGAGATATTGTTTTATAGTGTTAAGCATTATTTTTATACTATAATAGTACTACATAATATCTGGGATTGCTACAGTAATATTATAGTAATACTATAAGAATAATAGATATATTTATAAATTAAATATTACAGTTAAAAAATATTTTTTAAATTGTACCATAAGATTTAATTTTTGAATTATATATACTTAATTTTGATTAATTTATCTCGATTATAATCATATAATTAGAAAAAAAATAATAATTACCGTAACACTGTTATAGTAAAATAATATGAAAAAGCAGACTATGTACTTGACCCATATGAAGCGGTTGAATGAAATTTTTTAAAATTAGAGAAAATTTTTAGAAATCTAAAAAAATTATGGGAATTATTGAAAATTTTTCCTTAATAATTTCAAACAAAAATAATTAATGCACAAATTTTGTATGACTTTGATATTTTAAAAAAAATCCTAATATAAATCTATTGGTATTTTCCAGAGCAATTATTTAGTTAATTGTGTCGGGAAACAGATAATACATGTTTACGAATTTCACAAAAATGAAGGTGTTTTGTTAAAAAAAAAAAATTCAGAACATTGTTTTGCCGCCTAATAACAATAACATCAACATAAATGAAGCTCGGGCGGTGGATGTCATATCCGTTACGGGCCGGGCCTGTGTCTTGGAAAACCTGCAAGGCCCAGCAAAGCCCGGAAAAGTGTTTTAAAATTTACAAAAAATATTTTTTAATTCCATTTGGCGTCAACTCGGGCTTCGGAAAACATGACGACAGGTGCCGTTGAGCTTCAACCCATTAATAATATAAGTAACTATTTAAAAAAAACTCTCAAATTTAATAAAAAGACTAATATTTTTTTTATAAATAATACTAATTTGATAAAATTCTCTGGACAGCAGTGTGGGAGCGGAAAAGAGCGCGATGGGTGTTTGTGGTGGTAGTAACTCTGTGGGCAGGACCAGCGAGGAGCATACGCGTGGGGAAACGGACAGGACCGCGCCAGACAGAGACGGACGATTTTGGAATTTTCAGCTTTTTGACCGTCGACAACAGAATGTAAATTACTCGCCCTCTTTTTGGACCTTTCTGCTTCTCCCGTCTTTTTGCTCGATTGCGATCATTTTGTATTCGAAGAGCTTTTGATTTCGAATCATCAAAATCTGATCTGCTGCCAAACGTGCAATCCAGTTCCGTTCCCAAATGTCATAAAAATCAAGGTTTTAAATATCATCGCTACTTCGAAAAAAATTAATATGATGATTTCGACTGTCATTTCGTTTCGATTTCCATCAAATTTTTTTTTATTTTTTAAATTGATATTTAGAACAAAATATGAAAATAATTTATATACATATATTTTTTTATAAAAAATATTAAATAATTTTTTATTAACAAAAATATTTATGAAAAAATAAAATTAATTTATATTAAAATATTTTTTAAAAATTATAAAAAATATCAATCACAACATCACAAAATTATAATAAAAATATTAAATTAAAAAATTTATAGACTATGCTAATAATATATATAATTTAAAAAATATAAATATTGAATAAAACATATTAATAAAATAATATCTAAATATAAAAAATTATATCAACTACAACATCACAATTAAATAATTAAATATATATTATATGTGATCTTCTATATGTTATAAAATATATTTTTAAAATTATATTTTTTATATATTGAAAAATAAATGAATTTTCGACTTGAAATTAAGCCAGCCTAAGTTGAATTTAAACTCGACTCATTTAGTAAGCAAGCTATGTTTTTGAGTCCGAGCATGATTCGAGCTCAAAACAAATTGAGCTCAAACTACGAGCTAAATTGATAGATGGAGGAGAGTTCTTGGAAAAAGATTCCAATAGAACAAATCATTGATTTTCATATAGGAAGTTACAAAATGCACTCTACAATCCGTCTTGACCGTAAACGCGATGAATTTCAAAGATTAACAAGCGATATCACAGAATTTTCCACTGTAGCAGTTTTCCACTCTAGTATTATTCAATTTGGTATATATCAAACCGCACTATTGATGAAGGTGCCGTTAATTTCGTACTTCACCTGCACAAATCCACTTTATTTCAAGCTAACTGCTGCTGTACTTTCAGCCAAACTCTAGTCTTTGCAAGGTGAGGAAAAAATATATATCCAAATGAGATTCTAAACGACAAATGAAGTCAAAACTCGAGTAAGGCAATTCAAAACAATTGTTACTCATTTACATTACCAACAACAGTAGTTAAGTACCGTGAACTTCGGAGTCCGATCTACTCAGAAAATCATGCAACGAAGAAATAGTACAGCAGCCAGGGTGGCCGTCACTTTTGAACTATAGCCATGATATACCCTTCGCCTTCCCCACATCTGAGTTCCGCTTTAGCCACAATCGATCATTTGTACAAATATTGATGGAGAAAAATGTAAAAAAAATTGCTACATTGGTACATTTTACAGCTCAAAAATTGTAGCCAGTTAACTCAGCCGCACGAGCATAATTGAATATCCTTAGTTCTCGGTATTTTTTTAGATCAGTAATTCGCTTGATTTTTCTGTATTACTTTCTTTCCCTTTTGGGCTTGTTTCCGGAGGAGCCTGCCAGTGCAATTAAACAAATAATCCATTCATCAGTATCTACATTGAATATGTCAAGCAGGCTGGAAGCAGTTATCAAAAATACTATTTCTGTTTGGATAGGAACTCTTCTGTTCACACAAATGATGAGGATGTACCTCAATAATTCTCGAAAGATACTCAAGATCAATGATAATCTCAGCAAATGAAGGTCGTTTAACAGGATTTGCCTCCCAACAACTCTTCATTAATCTTACAAGAACTGGGTGCACATTCTCTGGAATTTCTGGACGCAATCCCTGTTATTTACAGACAAAAAAAGATGATCAATTACATGGATTATCCCAAAATCTGTTTCTTTTGAGAACTCCACAAACAACGAGAATATTCTATATAATAGATTTTCACGAGTTCGCAAGAGGGCAGTGTTCTTTCACAAATAACACAAATAGCATTTATTGTAAAAAAACCCCTTTGCAAAAGGCCATTGCACACAAAATTTCTCATGGATATCAAGTCCGAATATCATTACAAGTTGATCATGAGAAATGATAATGAATAGACACTGATGCTTCTGCACTTACAGATGGATGCAACAACTTCCAAATTTCTCTTTTACATTTAGGGAAACATCCAAAGAAGGTTCATCTATTGGTAATCGAAAAGTTGTCATGGGTAAGTTTATGTAGCGTACCTCATACCTTGCCTAGTACCTACTAGATAGATACAACTGGACATACCTGTCTCACCCCTAGAGCAGCTTGCAAGGGTGTTAGAGCATCGTAAGGGATCTGCATGGTAAATCAATTCATTGCACATGTGGTTTTTAGTCAAACAAACATTTAGATTCATGGTTAGATGAAGATATTTGATTTATCATGATGTACCTTGGATGTTGCTAGTTCCCAAAGCACAATTGCAAAACTGAATACATCCGCCTTCTGATCATATGGCTGATGATTTATAACCTATAAAAAGATGTGAGGGAAATTCAAATTCAATGTATTAAAATGCAAATAGGAAATAACTTTCTGACAATAAAGAATTTTGATAATGCACAATTTAATTCTTAGTTATTCATATGATAACACCTCAGGTGCCATCCATCTGTATGTTCCAGTTTCTGCGGTCATAATCCCCTCTTGATTTTGGAACCGGGCTACGCCAAAATCAGCCACTTTCACAACCTAAATTGCAAAAGTAAAACAATTGCAGTCTCTTAAGGTAAACATAATTTATATGATCTTTAAGGTAAAATACATGAACTAACCAAAATTAAGAAGCATATATATCGATGACATTTTTTAATCACCTTCCCTTTTTTCCTTCATTTTTTTGGTAAAAAATCTTCTGTCACTATCTATAACCCTAACAGGTGAAACACAAACAACTTCTCTAACTATCATATCCCATTTGCTACACACTTTCAGAACTTTCAATAATATTAATATGGATTGATACTCCACATCAGGAGTTGGATTGTCATTATCAACATTTACACATCCTCTATCACATGGGGAAAGCATCATGCAAATCTTCTATTAACAAAGATCACCTAAAGATCCTCTATCCTTTTTAAGAGCACTTCTCTAAATTAATTTCTCTTCCAGACAAGCAGGGGCATAACAGCTCCTAGTGCAACAAGTACCAGCTTAACTTGGGGAAGTGATGAATTAGTAGCAGTAGGTGGCAAGTGCATCCTCATAACTGCCAAATGAAGATTTGCATAAGCCTTCTTGCAAACATTAACACACCCACCAGCCAGCATATTTGACATAGTATATTGTTAAAGACAATGTGATCGGCAAAATTTCATAAAGCTTTAACTACCAAAATGTTTGTCAAAATCAGAAGGTACTCTGTTTGCTTCCATTATGGGGATTCTAGGCTAGAGGATTGCGCTCCAATTGACCATCCAATTTTATTGCCAGTGACAAAAGAAGGTTTTTCCAGAAAACAACCAAGAAGAGATGCACTAGCATGTATTCCAGATCTTCATCAATGCTTCATGCAACAAGAAAAAACTTCTGTTAGAGATGTATAGCAAGTATGCTCTAGCCCATGAAAATTTTGCATAGAATCTATTTTTTTGAGATAAAAAGTTTTGCATAGGAATTTACAGTTCTTGCTATTTTTTAGCAATCCTAGCCTGTAAAAAAATGGATTAAGAAGGGAGCTCCTTATCCAAGTGGAGGATCTGGTCTTCAAATCCTGTGAAGACAGACAAAGTGTAAAGGTGCAGGTGGTTTATCCACATATCTCAAAAAGAAAGAAGCTTCTTATCACTCATGTTTAGAATGAAGGCAGGGCTGAATGGTTGCATGAACATAACTTGATAATCTAAACCTTTTTTCAGTATTCCATGAAGCTAACATATATTAATATAAAACGCCAATCACAAAGATGACATTGTATAAAAACAAGCTATGCCAGGACAAAGAATAGCTAAAATGCTCAAATCAGATGCACTAAATCCATGGAATCGAGCATACACGGTCATCATCCATCAGCAGATTCGCTGTCTTCAAATCCCTATGAATAATGTTACTTTGGTGCAGATAATTCATTCCTTTGCAGATATCAAGTGCAAACTTGAGAACCAAAGAGAGCTCCAATACATTGTGATGCTTATGCAAAAAGTCATAGAGACTTCCTCCAGGCATGTACTCTGCACAAAAGAGAACTTGTTAGAGATTTTCAATCTTTAAAAACACATTCTACAAAATTCCACCAGTAACTGAAACCATGAGAGCCAACGTTCATTTTGGAAAAATGAAGATTCATTTAAAAAGAAAAAACTACCAAACACTGAACTCCTAACAAGCAAATCTTTTTGCAGGTCAAGTTAAGCTCCAGTATTATAGTGGATTTCAATGTAGATCTATCTTCATGTAAACCCATTTACTATTGACAAAATCAAATTCGACGGCTTTACTTTGTGCACATACAAAATTACTGGAACATATCAAGGAAATCTTCTAAATGTCAGTGACTAGATGAGTAACATAATGGAACTTCCTACACTTTCTTGTAAGAAAAACTTGCAAATTTTCACTTTCTTGTAAGAAAAACTTACAAATTTTTTCATATTTCTCCTTTCAAATTTGCTCGAGTAAGTGGAGAAACCAACATTACAGGCCATAATAAATCATAAGAGGTGCTTGACCATGATTGGGGAAGCTAACCATCTACAACATATGCATACAGCATATATCCTCTAAAGATTACTGTTAACAGTAAGATTGACAAAAAGGAAGAGAAATACATTAATCATATAGAGACATTTGTGAAAACTTGTCAGAATACCTTTACATTGAAGCCACAAACAACTAACAAGAAGAAATTTATGCTCACACAGAATAAAACCTGTTACAATGCAGAACTGTGGGGGTTTTGTGGATGCACCAATAAAACGAACCACATTCCTGTGTTGAACTTCCCTGAGCCAAAACCAAATAACAACTTCAGGCAAACATCGATCTCAACAAAATAATGAAGACACAGACCATTTAGCGAAAAGTAGGATAGTTGACAGATTAAATATTTCCATTTAATGACAAAAAACTGAAATAATGAAAAAGTGTCGCAGATTTACACTACCATGTAAGTCCTACCTTAATATCATCACTTCTTGAGCAAATTCTCCACCAAGATTTTCATTGAGATGCTCTGATCGTAGTACTTTTATAGCAACATCCTGGCCCAGGTAATTTCCATGATACCTGTAAAAAGGCATCTGGATTAGATTCAGTATAAAAAATATGATTTAAAAAACTGCATAGTAGATGGGTTCATCAGGCTTTGTATCATTGGAGACTCACAGATCACCACATGATCCACAAGCTATCTTCTCTCCCATTTTCAACAATCTTTTGTCAATTTCCCAGTCACCAATCTTAGGTTGCATTGCCAATATCTTCTCTGCGCCCGAAGAATGAGTTGAGCCAGACCAAGACCCCTATATTTTCCACAAAAGCCAATCCAGAATGGATCACTGTTAGATTGCAGCAACCTAACAACCATAAATAAATATGGCACGAAAAGAAAAATTGAAAGTCTGCAGGCTGCAATTATTGCAACCAAATATTTTTTTTTTTTCTGAGAAACGATGTTCTCCTTTTACAAGCAATTGGCAACAGTGGCAACTGATAATGGAAACAGAAATATTGATAGAATCATTTAAATTCTAGCATAAGATGTATCCTTGCTAAAAGAATGCCACTGGAAATAAACTTCGAGAATACAACGAAATCCTTAAGGTGTAATAGAGTCTACCCCGCTTCAAAGTGAACTCATGCATTAGTTCTCTAACCGCAACTAGCATGTGAGTTATATCTGAGAGAAATAAGTACATTATCCATAAATAGTCAACCTTAAGATGACTCAACAGATTCACAAATTTTATTTAGGAAACTTAAGTATTGAGTGTGTTACTGGAAATATTAAGCAAGAAGCACCAAAGAAGGGGCTACTATTCTACAGTAGTACAATTTATGTTGGTTTATCCATTTTTACATTCAATTCAGATTCAAAGAATTTCTACATGTTCTCTTCAAAAACTAAGCACCATTAATTGATAAGAAGAGAACTGATTGAACAGTCAACAAGTAAATAAGTTTTCAGATGGATACTGTACCTCATTTCTAGCAATTAAAGCCTCAAGCTCCCTTTGTAAACCATCTGCATCCTGGGGTTAGCAACGCAGAGTTATATATAGCAAGTTACAGTCACATGCACATATGCCACGTAAATTAAAATCCAATATTTGATGTCATATGCAAGATCATCCAGTTTGTTTCCAGTTTCATTTTTGCTTAACACATGTAGTTGCTTGTTTCAATCACATCAAAATTTATCAGCTAATAACTGACTTTGGCAATGCAAAAGATAAATATCTTGCATCTCAGTTGATTCCTTAAGAGGCAGATATTGAACTTTCATGATTCTCTTACATTTGTCAAGCATGTGATTTTTGAGGTGTTTGTTGCAACTATTGCAAACTTAAATGCAACTGTTCCACTATAATTTGTTCGCCACAATCCTAGAAAAATGAAACCAAAGCAATCATAACATCTAAATAATAATGTGCATATAAACTGTACAAGAAAAATGGTAAGAAAGAACAATTAGTTAATGGCAAGATTTCAATTGACATAAGCAACCCTACCTCAACCGGCCATCCATCAACAACAAATACATCCAGAGAATAGCCATCAGTTGTTGAAAATACGTGAGCTTCACGGATATTTAGTCCAATATCAGATAGCAAGGTAGACAACTAGAAAAACATTATAGCTATGTTACAAAGTAGAATATGAAATAAACATGCGAATGTAACCCAAAATGGACAAAAATTAAAAAAAGTGAAAATATACACAAGCGAAAAAGCATGGTTTTCTACCAGATTCAGGCTATTCAGTTGAGTTGTGCTCATACCAAATATTTGAACAATTAATTTACCAACTATGCTATGAGTTTTCACAAAATAACACTGTTGAAGTATGAAAGTTAGACCGCTGATTGAGAAAACACATTGAGCACTTAGGAATTACAAGACAAGAGTTAAGTGGGCTGTCAAAAAGTTGTGGAGCACATCACTGGCTAAGAACACATAAAACGACAAAGCTTCTAGAATAGTCTGAGTTGGACAAAAATAATAAGGTTTCACGTTTATTAACACAAGCAGACTTGTGCTTAAGTAAGAAATTTGAGTTTTCTTTGAAGGAAAATCTGAGATAAAACAAAAGAAGTATTTTTCACACATTTATCAATTGCCAAATTTCTTTTTGGAAAAAAAAGGAAACATATCTGCATCTACCAACCCGACTAAGAAGCTTTGGCTTGTCAACAGTAGAGAATATAATCTCGTGTATCGGTACATATATGCTATCGTGCCTGCAAGTTATAAACACCATGGTCATTAGCGATGCATTTCAAAATTTGAAAAGGCAAGAAATCATCCTGAGGATTAAGTCAAAGATGGAAGCACATATACTCATTTTACCATATAATCGGTCCAAACAGTCCTTCATACTAAACGAAACAACAAGTTAATTAGAAAAACCTGGAAGCGAAACAGAAAGATTATTCTTTTTTTGTCATAAATCATTAAGGCTCATTAAATTAAGGACAACTACGTGAGTAAGAACAATGCAAAGCTTCCCATTGACTGACCAATATCTTGGAGCAAATAATGTAAAATTGACACAACAATAATATAAACTAAAAACGCATACTACGTGTAAATTCCACATATCTTCTTACCTTCCATGCATGAAAAAAAACAAATTTAGAGTGGCAAAATATATTGTGCAGTTTTAAGAGAGACATATACCTTCCAGAAAGCGCCTCTGTGAGATAGCTGCCATCTTCGATGCTTTCATCGCTTCTTGCTTCCAGATTTAAGTCATCAACCTTTGAGCAAGAATCAAAGTCAATCTAACATCCCAATCTCTACTCAAATATTACTGATAGTCAAGCAAGACAGAACACTACAAAATGTATAGGAAGGCCGAAACTAGCATATGACACAGAACTTCCCAAATAGCACAAAATTAGAAAGAAGATTATGATCTTTGATATTGTTTACAACAGAATGCAGAGTCATTTGCACGAAACAGAAAAAGATAGCCATAGGATTAGACTCCCAATACATAAAGATTCCAAAATGAGACAAAAAAACTAGATTGGAAAACAACACAAGTATAACAGTTGAGACAATGATAGTAAAATCTAATACAGTAATAACAAATAGGCCCCTCGCAAAAATCAGCAAAGCTTTTCTCCGTTATACCTTTATGAAGCGAACATGGAACACAGGGCGCTTTTCTGGATCCTTGGCATCCATTAGAATCTTTTGGTGTAACAACACGTCTTCCGCTCTATCAACATTCACATCCAGTTGATAACTGAATACCAAATGAAGCCAATTAGTGGATTGAGCATAAAAAAATTATCAGCCCTAACACAGCAAGCAATTATTAAACCAAAATCATCAAGTTCCTTCACTGAAGAGCATGAAGAAGGGAAAACTCTACAGATGCTAGCATTGCAAACCATGCACAAGTCCAACCGCTCGTAGGCAATCAAATCAAAGCAAAAGAATTCCTCACCATTAAATATTCAACCTAAATTGAAGTAAGAAATCAAGAAACTCAAAATCCCGCAGCTCTAATACCATTAGCATCCGCACCATAACGAAAACCCTCACCAAGATGTGAAAAACACAAGTTCGGCACCAACCAAATCAACCTCACGCCAAACAAATTCTGAAGGAAGGACAGCTCAACTTTCTCAAACGAAGCTCGAAAAACCCAGCAACAACGGAAACCATCAAATCCAGCTCCAAGCACAGATCAAAACCATCAAATCTACCTCGGAGGCAACCGATTGAAATGCGCGTCGAGCTGATCTCTGAAGTCGGGATTCGAGACGGCCTCCTCGTTCCTGCTCTCCAGCAGCCTGACGTAGATGTCATCCCTGATGTCGTGGCCTATGGCGCCGCCGAAGCCCTTGGGCGGCGACGAACTTTCCCCGACGCCCTCCTCGATCCCGTCCATCGATGGATTCGAGAGCTACGAGATCTCCATCACGGCGAGAGAGCTGGAAGCTTGCGAAACAAGAAAAAATGGCGGGTCAGAGTGGATAAAGGGGATCTTTGACGGTTGAAGGCGGAATCTGGTGGGGTATTATAAGGAAATACGATAATCAAGGGAGGGCAGAACCGTCTTTTTAAAGCGTAATCGTAAAGGAAGAGGATTAGAAGACACTAGTTCGAGAAGAAGAGCGGGGAGCAGAATGTTTGAGCGTTTGCGGAACACGTTCCAGATACTGAGATCGTTACCGATGTAGCAAAACTGGAGAAAATACATTTTTCTCCTCTTTTTTTTTTTTTTTTTGATAGTGGATTGAGCTCTGCAGGCTTCATTGTTTTTTTTATTATTAAAAGAAATTTGTAGCATTTTTTATATTTATTATTTTGTGTGGAAACATTTTTACGTTTATTTTACAGAAAAAAAATGGCATACCCAATTTGTAAAAGAAAATAGAAAAAATGAACAGAGAGATGTTTTTTCTGTACGACGAGTGTGCGGTATAGTGCTTCAAATTTTTTTTTTTTATCTTATACCAAAAAAAGGAAAATATTTTTTACTTCAAAAAAGACTGGTCCCCGTTGGGGACCATATCAAATGGAACCCGACGTGACAAATTGTACATTGCAATTTTCAGATATACGGATCGAACAAAACTATATTTGGATGTGGCAAAAGATAAAAATCAAAATCAAAATAAGATTTGCGTATAACCCCCCGAAAATAGGAATAATTAATAAGCTTAACCATCTAACTCTAGGATATTATCGAGTAACCCCTCATTTTATTTAACTCTCTTATTTTTAAGAAAATATCATTTTGTTAACGTACAAACGATTAAAAAATGATCCATTTCGACCATTATTATGTTCTTTCTAGACCTATATACGCTTTATTTATTTATTTTTGTTGGGAAAAAAGAAATACTTTGAATTTGAAGGTGATAAAAAAAACTTAAGTGACGTGAACTTGATTGTAACATTGGGACACCAGTCAAGGAATCTACTGGGATTGTTTGTGCAAGGGGCATAGCCCGAATCAATCAGTCGTGGGTCCTTGTAATTGTAGTAACGCAACCAACACAAGCAGGTAGGATCCGAGTCATTTGGGCCCCTAGTCCAACACATTTTTTGATTGCATTTTAGGGGTTGCATCATGAACCAGAATTCACTAATCCATATCTGTTATCTGTTAATTTGAAGTAAATCTCAAATTATTGCTTCTGTCACCAAATTTATAATTTATTTTTATATCGAGAAAATACATGAACAGAAGAGGACTCCGAGGAGACGAACGTGGGCACTTTTGGGGAGGCAAAGGGATGAGGGGGCAAAATGAAAAATATTTCTGTCATACCACCTCGCAATATCATATTTATGATTTAGTCCCTCGTAGCTTGAAACTTTCGAATAACTCTCTGAAAAAAAATTTATACATAATCTTTCAAAAATACCATAGTTCAATATATAAAATAAGAATTTTTTTCCTGTATATATTTACAAAATCATGATATTTATGCTATATTTTATAAAAAATTATATTTTCTTATATTTTCCTCAAAAGTGATTTTTTTCAAATGTCCCTCTGAATTTATTGCGTATTTCTAAAGAAAATATTTTTTAAAATATTCTTTCGAAAGAGATATCTGAAAAATAAATATATTTTCTTAGAAATATAAAGAAAGTATAAATTTTATAAATGCATAAAAAGAATCATGAATTTACTGAGATCTATAAAAAAAAAATTCTACAAAATATGGCATACCTCTTAAAGAGTTTATGTGTACAAAAAATCCTCAAAAAAAAGGAGTGGGCATGGAATAAATAAAAAAAGCGGGCACTAATAAGAGGATGATGATGATTCGCCAACGGAGGATTTGCCTTTATACGGTGAACGTTGGCCTTATCCCCCTTTTCTGTAGGTCCCTAACAACAAGTCATTATCACACTTTAATTAAACAAATATTAAATCCTAATTGGCCATCAAAATTAAACTAATCCAATTACACTATTGTCGGCTCCATTGCCTTGCAAAATAGATTAACAAAAATAAACAATTAACGCTGTCGCCCTCAGGTGAAGTGGGAAGCCTGGGTCTTCGTCTTGCTTGCAAGCAAAAGCATATATGCAGCTGAAACGGTAATTATCTTCTCGATGTCTTAACTTTATTTTTTCTGTTTAATCTGGCATCAAAATTAAGATCAACAATTTTTTAAAAATATGTTTTATATAAAATTAATATTACTTATTTTACATCATTATTAAATTAAATTATTATTAAAAAAATAAATAATATTTTTACAATTTAAATTATTATATAATTAATTTTAATAAAAAAATTTAATTTATAAAAATAATTCACTATTATTGTCCTTAATCCTGATCTTGATTTTCTGCATCAAGTATAATAAATCAGTCCCTAACTAATAGCGTTAATTATAAACACTAAATTACTATCTATTTTATGAGTTTAAGATTTAACAAAAGCGCGGTGGTCCGATTTGTACTGTTAAATAAAATTATGTTTTCTTAATGAGAAAATTTAAGATTTTAATGAATTCTATCGCGAAAGTGCTATTATATTCGGGAGCTACGTGATGGCAGTAGCGGCGCCCCAGTATCATTTTCAGTTGAACAGCAGCTGCCTTCTAAATTTTTAGTTCGAGAATAGCCATCAATTACTTAAACAATTTTTTTAAAAAAAAATCAAGCACTAAATATTAATTTATTCAGTTCAACAAACCCGGTGGACACGGTGCCTTGAGTGGGGGTTTGGTTTGAATCATAGTCCTAATCGAATTAATAATCAAATATAAAAAAAAAAAATCAGACTAAAATTTTAATTATTTTTGTTTAAAAATAGAATATTAATTATAATTTGATAAAAAATTAACTGATTTTATTAATCGTAAAATTATTATGGAGTTAATTTTAATAAAGACATATTAGTTTTAAGGTGGTACTCATTAATCTAACTAATTAATAAATGTCAAAAAAAAAAAAAAATGATTATTTTTTTAATCGGATTATCTTATATGATCTCAAATCAAATGTCCCTTAATATTGCACGTGAAGTATTTTCCATTTGCCTCCCCAATACTATCTCTAATTACGTACGAGAGACTCCGTAAATATTTTTTTTCGAGATTTGATAAAATTCTGCTATTAAATTAACAGCAAGTGGGCATATCACTTTTGTCAATAAAATAGGGATAAAGACAGCCGAAGAGTAATAAAGAATGTTAAAGGCGGACATCAGGGGTTAGGATGATGGGCATGGAATTAATGGCAGCATGGTTTCATGCATCGCCCACATTGAATCTCGGAACTAAAACGCAAATTAAATACAATTAATTTAACCGAGGGAAACTTCCGGGAAACAGCATTTATTATATATTTTTCTCGACCAAAAAAAAGTATAACAAATTTCCCACCAATTGTACGTGCTGGCACAAAATTTGAACAAAGTCAAAGGAAATGGCACCTGGTGGCAGAGTTTAAATTTTGTACTGTCCTCTGTACTTGCTTAGTTTGAAACTTTGAATCACCAAGTTAGCCCACGTCAACCTCATAATCCAAGGATCCAGGAATACGAGATTGAAGAAGATAAGCGGAACAAGCAAGTGCCTTTTGATGCGTGAAGTAAAGCATCCGTCAGGCCTGGTGGGCCAAGTAATGCACCGGCAATTTTATTTGGGCTTCGTTGAAGGATGGTGAGTTTTGATATTCAAGTGTGTCAAGGTTAAATTAAGCTCGTCTCCTTTTTTTTTTTTATTACAAGTAGCTTATACTAAATCAAGAACGACTATTAAAAAAATAATTGGCCTGTAAGATATTTTTTTTCTAAATTTTACATCAATCATCTTCACTAAATTACTAGTACAACAAAAAAAAAAAAAAATTCCAAAAATTCAGGAGGGCAGCAAAACGAACACAGATGTTAAAGGCCTAGAGTTCCAGCAAAACGAACACGAAGAAGGTCTTCACTGCCTTGGAGCTCCTGCTAGGGTTGTTCATCTGGTAAACCACACAGTTTGCTATCACCGGCACGTCGCGGCCGTCGATCGCGTTGAAGTCTTTTTCGTTTTCAAGTACTATCTGATCGAACAGCAGCCGAAGACCAACGGAGTCCGCAAAGCAAATCAGCCTCTGCCCTGTCCGGCTGACCAAGCTTTCATTGGTTCTGGTAGCCACTGCCGTTATTCGGAGGGAGAAGCCGTCTCTCCGCGAGAGGTCCGCCATGAGCGGCGGCCACTGGATGCCGTCCTTCACGTCGAAGTCAACGATGTGGAGCTTCCGGTGACGCTCTGCTGCCTCGAGAATGGCTCGGTTCGCCGAGAAGTGTGCAAACTTCACGTAGGGTGTCAGCTCTTGCGTCATTTGTTGCGCGGACATGTTCTCCGCCGGCTGCGCCGGAGACCTCAACAACTCATCAACGCCCATCATCCTCGATTGCAAGCCGAGTGTAAAGTAGTAACATAATCTGTGGAAAGAATTGGCCTCAATTTCTTGATCAAATAGTACGCCGTCGAGCGCCGTGGCCACCGCGGAGAATTGCTGCCAGTTCTCGGCGCCGACGGCTTCAGCGCCGGCGAGGAGAAGGTCGGTTAAGATGTTTGCTTGAAGCTGTTCGTTCAGACTTTGTTGTTGCTGGGAGTCCTGAGACAATAGGGCCGTGCATGAGAGAATGCATTCCTTTTCGGAAGCCAAGAAGGCATCATCGCAGCCATCGAGCATTATTGTATTCATGTCCACGGCGGCGGGAGAGATGAATTCGTCGATATAGGCCTAATCACGCTCCAGAGTCTCCACAGGAATGGTGTGGTCCGGTGACTGGTGGAAGTATGGGCTGCCGGGCATTGGAGATGAAATGAGCAAGCTTGTGTGGCTGCTTCTCTTTATGTATTTGCATCGCTGGAGGAAGGATGCGAGGAGTGGAGATGGATCAGGAAGGGGAAAAAAAAATTTCAAAAAAGCAAGAGATTCCATGGCGTGTAAAACGTGGCACGCGAGGGTTGCACGCAGGAATGGGCTGCCCGAGAAGACTCCACGGGGCTGCCACGTTAGCGGTGATATTTTGTCCAATACTAATTTTAAAGTTAAATTAAAAAATCGGAGATTCTCCATAAACTTAAGTGGTTATGTTTAGTGTTAGCCTACAAATCCGAAGACAAAATTAGTCTTCAATTAGAATCTAATTCGGCGGAAAAAGACCACTAACCAAAATTATGGAGACATTTCATAACTATTTTAGGATTTCCCTGTGTCATCGGCTCTGGAGGAGACAGCTTCCTTCCGTTGTAATGTTCGCTTCAGCTGCCGGGGAGTTATTACGGAGGCTGAGTGTGCGTTGGTTTTAAATCAGAATCTCAGCTTATTTCAAAATTATTTTTTTTAAAAAAATTAATATTTAATATTTTATATTTTATTAAATTAAATTATTATAAAAATTTAAATAATTTTTTAAATTTTAAATTATTAAAGTATTAATTATAATAAAAAAAATATTAATTTATAAAAGTGATTTATTGAACTTAAGTTTGAAACGGTGTTTAGGAGTCTAGAGCGGATCACGAAAATCCAATACAAAGGTTATGCACGGTTTCATTTGTATTGTCTTGTCGCAGCGACATCAATAATGTCTTTTTAGCCGACAATTTGCTGATTAATTCCGACAAATGCAAGAGAAATTTGAGCGGCAAATGCATCGATAATTAATTTACTAAAGCTAAATATTTTCTTATTCTTTCTTTAAAAAGATTGCTCGATGCTGATATCGGAAGAAAAAAGATCGCGTGATATCTGACTTACTTATTCACATAACGTCGAGGGGTACTTCTAGTTAAACCAATCTCGATTCGACCCTTTCGAAATTTCCTAAATAATTAGCTGTCAAAAAAAAATAAATAAATAAATTCGCGGAATGGGTGATCATCTTAATTTTTCGGGCTACGACCACGCAAAACTACGTCTCGACCGGCCTGGCGAGGCAATAGGCAGTCCGATCGCTATCGACAAAGAAAGGCACCACCAGGTTGCTTTCGACCTGATTACTAGAATATAAAAAAATTATAATAAGTAGCGCAGCAACTCAACTAATATGGTCAGGAGCTAATTTCAAACTCGTTAATTACGTTTGCGTGATGCTGACTAGGACTCTAAGAATTAACAATTAGTATAAATTAAGATCATTTGTGTATAACTTCTTAAAATTTTATTAAATTATATATTTTTTTATCTAAATTTAAAAATTTACATATAAATTTTAAAAATTTTCTCAAAGTATTTTTTTTATCTAAATTTAAAAATTTTAAAATTATATATTTCTCTTCTAAATTTAAAATTTAAATATTTTTTATATTATTGAGTATATTATAAAAATTTCATCATGTATATAATTATAGTTAAAATTAGAAATATTTAAAAAATATATATCGTTTAATGTCATTTAGACTAAAATAAAAAAACAAATATACTTATGACTTAGTTATAAAAGAATTTTGTAATTATACCATTATTATAAAATTTTATCTTATATTAAATTTTAACCTAAAATATAAAATTACTATTTTTGTCTTTGGTTTGTTTAAATCCATTTCAATATGATCTCGAATTAAATTTAAACTTGATATGCAAAACGATAATTTTTCATGACTTTGTTTAAACTCGTTTCAACTCTATTTTAACTAAAAATAAGACTCAATTCATACCATATATAAAGTCCAATATAAACTAAAATTGGAGTTGATCCTCACTTATGTTTTTTATTATGTTAATCTACATCCAATCAGAAGTAATTTTTTTTTTATTTCAACTTAAACAATATCAAACGATATATATTTTTTACATATTATTAATTTTAATGATAAATTTGCATCCAATTTTTTTTAATATATCGAATAACCCAAAAAAATATATATTTTAAAATTTCAAATAGAAATATGTACTTTGAATTTTTTTAATGAATTATATATAATTTTTCATGTTTAAAAAAATACATAATTTAATAAATTTTCAAAAAGTTAATAAATTATTGAAATTAAGTTGAACGTCTTAGTTTATTAATTACCTCAGCTAGCCGCAATTCTTGCGTTTTGGCATCTGCAGGAGTTCCACCTGCCGATGGAATGGAGATTCCTTTTGAGCTTATGCTTCACTGCTGTCTCGGGATTGGGATCCTCGATTGCGGCTGGCCGAGCTCTGATTTTGATTGGTCCTCGCTCTTCAATTGAGCTGGACCACAATGACATAGTCTTTAAAGTGGACTTTGACTCTAATTATGCTTTTTGTCTTTTGACAACCTTGCGCACCAACTGCACCGATATTGATATCCACCGAGCTGTGTGAGATTCCTTCTCGTTTGTGTTTCATCTTCTCGGACAAAAGGAGAAGTGGATGGATTGAATTGAGATAGATGCTGCCGGGCATAAGACTATCACAACCGATCATGGCTTCATCGATAACATTTTCATTGCCACGGAGCAGTGCTGCATTATTCAATTATGTGATTTTAATAATATCTCGTGTTTGTTCCATTGATCCCTACACGAAGGTTTCCCCTCTATCCAAGTCCACCGAGATCCTGTTTTATTTGAAATCATAATTATAATCAGTATTTTTGAAAATTAAATTTTTTATAAAATTAATATTATTTATTTTATACGTTATTAAATTAAATTAGTATAAAAAAATTTAAATAGTTTTTAAAATTTTAAATTATTATAGCGTTAATTTTGTTAAAAAATATTAGACTATAAAAATAGTTCACTAGTCTTAATATTAATCCCGAACCAAACAGTGCTCTAATATTATATATATATATTTATTTAAAAATTATTACTTTTTTAAAAAACAGGGTTAAAAATTACTTAAAATATCGGGAAAAAAATTAGGCTAAGTTTAACTCAAATAGTCCGAAGATTAAAAACTTAACCATTAAGCTAAAAATATTTTGTGATTCAAAAATAATATATAATAATATTATATTATATTTTTAAAATTCGAAATTAAATTTTAAATTCGACCGTTTTGAGTTAATCTGAAATTAAAAAATTTAAATCAAAATTTAAAACTTTTGTTTTTTCTACACCTTGGTCTCTCATCATTGGTCTCACCCTTTCAACATCTTCCCATCGGCATAGATATTAGATAGGAGCACGTAGTTCACGCCATTCTGAGGGTTTAGGTCTTCAAGCTTCTCGAGGGATTTGTCTGCCAAATCAAGGTTCTTGCGAATATTGCATGCACCTAACCCAACAACGCTCCCCAGATTACCTCATTGGGCTCCATGGGTATGGATTTTATCAGTTCATAAGCCGCCTCCACAAATCCAGCTCGCCCAAGTAGATCAACCGTACAACCATAGTGATCCAAGTTCGGGAAATTCCCGTACTCTCTTTCTCAAATAATTGAAAAAATGCCGTCCCTCCTTGACAAGATAGTACATTGGATGAAGTGACTGCACTGGGATCGAGTTCCATTTCCATCATCTCTTCGAAGGTCGATGGAGCATTGGAGACACCCCCCATTCATCGCGAAGGCCCCGATCATTGCAGGTGAGCATTGTCCAAGTCTCCACACCTCCCATACATATCAACGAGTGCAGTGCCCGTGAAAATGCTCGTTGTCATACCATGCTTAAGCAGGAAAGCATGAAACCACAGCCCTAAGCTCCTAACGCCCAAGCTGGCAGAAGCAGAAATCGCACTAACAAGCGCAACTTCGCTCACAGGAACACCGACAACTTGCATCTCCCGAAAGAGCAATAAAGCCTCTCGATGGCAACCATTCTGCGCAAACCCTGAAACCAGCGCACCTCACGAAACCGCATCCCGCTTCGGCATCAACCCGAAAACATCGATCGCGCTCTCCAAATCCCCAGTCTTTGCATACCCGGAGACCATCGCCGTAAAAGAAACCAAATTCCTCTCATACATTTCATCGAAAACCTTCTGCGCATCTCCCGCACAAAAACACCTACCGTAAAAACTGATCAACGAGTTCTGAACTTGAAGACTTGCTTCCCAGCCAAACTTAATAGCCAAAGCGTGGATCGAGCACCCGAGCTGGGATTTTTTTTGGCGGGACAGCGGAGTGGGCGGTCAGGTACGATCCTCCGCAGGTTTCCACAGGCACAGCCGCGTGGCTTCCTCTTCTAATTCTTCAATTTATCAGAGGATAAGAGCCAGATAACATTCACATGCCAGATCAGCTCAATTTTACTTCGTCAGCAATAAATGGGTAAGAGCCTCTGGATGGATTCCGATTTGAAATGGCGCGAACTGTGAATTCGATTAATTTCAAAAAATAAAATAATTGACCGAATTAATAATTTTAATATTTAAATATACTGTAAAGTATATTTAAGAAAGTATCAATTTCATCAATTTCATGAATTTCAGGGTTTGAATTGAGAATAAAAATCAACTATTTTTAAATAAATAAAATTACTCTTATTTTTTTTAAAAAAAATATATAAATATTTAATAAAAAATTTAATAAAATATATTTTGGTAGTTAATATATATATATATAATATTTATGTTAAAAAAATTTTTAAAAAATATTTATTTAATCATTAAAATATATTTTTAATTAGAATTTAATAATCCATAAGTATTAATATTTAGAAAAATATGTAAAAAAAATTAATGAGTAGAGAAAAAAAATTGTGGTTTAAAATATAAATAATGTTAGGGTTGTATATTATTGGGAAGTCGTAAGAGTGTCAAACTAAATCTATATAGTGAGCCAGACACTAAACCATCCCAAAAACTCAAACTCATGATATATGAGTCTTTTTCACTATATCTATTGAACTTTATCTATCCAATATTCGATGTGGGACTAATTTATTATACATGATATTATAACAATCTCTCCCTTCAGGTGTGATTTGACATTATCAATTTAACACTCCAAACATCCTAATTAAGGAAATTGGGCCTTCAATTCTCTTTACTCAATCAATTTGGACGGTTTGAAATTGATTCAAACAATCCTAAGCGGACTTAAACTCTAATTCATCTACGTCGAGAATATTAACAAACTTTCGAATATTCTGAAGTCTCAGACTAGTTCTGATCGTACTGGAGTAGGTTCTACTTCAAATTGGGTCGGATTGAAGAGCAAGTGAATTTCGTCTTACTTTGCAGCCCGGTCCGGATAAGGATAGGGCTTGAGCAGCTGTTACTATTTGATAAGCTATTTTGGAGCCGTTTGGAATGGGGTCAAGGTCAAAAGAAGGGGTAAAGTGTAAAACGTTAATGCGGTCAAGTAAATATTGTTTGGTTACCGATCTGACTAGCAGATGGTTAAAATTTTTTGTGGACAAAAATACCATCCGGTGAGTACTGTTCACATACTACTGTTCATCTTCTTCACGAGACTCACAACGTCGCCAGCCGAGCTCGAGTGCGGAGCTCGCTAGCTGAGCTCGCACGGGCAGTGATGGCGGAGATTGGGGCGGTGATAGACGACGGCGGTGGCCGGTGTGTGGGGGGGGGGGAGGAGGAGAAGATTATATAGATAGGGTTTCGGCTGAGGCGATCTGAGCCGGTGGATCGAAATCCGACGGTTCAAATAAACTGATGATATTTTAGTCAAATCCTTATTATAATTTAAATGAATTAAATAATATTAGTACGGTTAAATTTTTGGTATTTAAAAGATAGTCTGATCAAGACGAGGTCACCTTAATCCTGACACCGTTCCAAACGACCCCCTGAAGTTTAGCAGTAGGCCGTTGTGTTCGGATTGCCCTGCGTCTGAACTTTCAGGCCCAATTTGTCTGAAACCAAGGTCTCGTATGCACTGGGTCTTGAGATCGAAAAAAGGAAAGCGAACGGCGACATAAGACTTTTATGGACTTGTAATATAATTTTTACTGAAAAAAATATTACATTTTTATGGGAATAAATTTTGAGGGATTGGATCCAGTTTCTACGAAGAAATAACCAATGGGAAGTTTTCATTAATGATTAAATCAAAATGCATTAATCACGACAAGCGTTGATGCTTCACTTTTTTGCTAAAGCAAGAGCATTCTTTATGACATAGTAATCAAATCAATACTCTGGTAGAATCTCCGAGGAAGAGAGAGAGAGAGAGAGAGAGAGAGAGAGAGACTGCTTTTTTTTATTAATTATCTGTCGAAAAATAGGACCAGCGTGGCATGTGTTCCCTCCCAGCAGGAGGGTTAAGTAAAATTAATAAATTATTTCCATTCTATAACTATATCGGTTTAGGTTAAAAATTAATATATTAAAATTAAAATCGATTTAAATTTTTTTAAAATCAATATATTAAATTTTAAATTATTATTTACATTATAATAATTTAAAGTTTATTATATTTTATACAAAATTAGAATCAAAATACAAATAAAAAAAATATAATTGTGCGGTTTTATAAAAATTGAAAATCGAAATTATAATTTTAAAAATTAATTTTTTAATACTATTCTTAATTAATACAATACCCGGCACTCGCGGAGGGCAATAAATTATTTTTAGATCTGACTGAAAACAATAAACAGCTAAAGCTATCAACCTATCAATGTAATGTAGTTTATGTTATCCGAAATCGCTGCGCTTTCTTCATTGTTTACCTAAAAAATATTTTCGCAAATAACTCCCCATTTTGGTGATTAACGGGAGACCTCAGAGATTATAAATATTTGCAGAAAGGTCTTTTTTTCTCGAGAGAGAACACCCTTTCCATTTTACATTTCCATTACAAAAACCGCTTCCATCAATAAATTTTTTCAATGAAAATGAGAAGCAGAGAGATACTTTGCAAGCACCGATAAAGAGAAAGGATGTATCCACAAATAGAAACCTTCTTAAGAGGGTAATTGCAAAAATTCCCGCGGTCTGGTGCATATATATAGAACTTCTGCTGCT
Organism: Trichopus zeylanicus subsp. travancoricus; assembly: GCA_005019695.1. NCBI lineage: Eukaryota > Viridiplantae > Streptophyta > Magnoliopsida > Dioscoreales > Dioscoreaceae > Trichopus > Trichopus zeylanicus. The sequence goes on from RXID01014345.1 coordinate 319,554, forward strand.
CCGCCGCAGTGTCCGGATCGCGTAATAGCTCCGGAGTCGTGAAGCACGTCTACCGCTTCTCATCGCCTCGTTTTCTTCTACGGTAATACACTAATCTCGCAATTTCTGGTCATTTTCCGCCCATTTTCCCTTACTTCTTGCCTAGTCTCCTCACCATTTTGCGGATCCGGAATTTCACTTGTTTTTTTCCCCTGATTTTGGTTATTGATTTTCGGTTTTCCCCGAGATTTCTCGATTTTTTCGATGCTATTGATACTAAATGGGGCTCAGCAGCGATGATTGAGAGCTTAGGTAAAGACTTAATGGCGAACCTGAGCGAGACGATGGAGCAGCTGCCGGAGGAGTTGGATCCGAAGGAGATCACCGGCCGGATCGCTGCGGAATCGAATGGGACGGTGTTAGATGGAAGCGGGAAGGAGAGGGGGATCGTGTTAGGGCGGAACGTGCACACAATGTGTCTCCCGATTGATGAGCCGGAGGTCGACGATGAGATCACCGGAGATAAAGAGGCTTACATGGCCGGTGTTCTGGCGAGGTATCGGAAATCACTCATTGAGAGGACCAAGTACCATCTCGGTATGTGAACTTTCTTTCCAGATGGTATTCTTCACTGCCATTCGATAATTTTGTTGGAACCGTTGATTGCTCTAGCTTGCGATTTGTTTGTTTGTTAATATGAAGGGGATGTCAGTTGGAAATGCGGGGGGAAAAATAACTATCGTCATATATTTACAAAAGTTTACTGAAACATAATGCATCTTAGTAAATCAATCTCTTGATATGGAGGCTGGCGTATACATGAGATTTTAATTCTGACTGGAGTATAATCATTTATTGTTAGTAGGTTTGCTGTTGTATTACCCTGTAGTGCTTGTTTTCTGAATTTCAGAAAGCAATCTATGGCTACTTATGGTATACTGTTCAATAGATATTTGGGAAGGATATTATTTTATGTAATCCCTTTTTGTTGCTAATAGTTTGACCTATTGTATAGGTAGCTAGGAGGATGTTTATTCTATTGTCTGATTCTTATACCTTGTTTTGTACTTTTGTTATTGGTGTTTCAAATAACAATAACATCAGCCACTTGTTTTAAGAGGGATGGTTCTTTCAATTTGATATAATGATTGGGGCATTGAGAAGGGAATGCCATTTTTATCTGTTTTACATTCAGTGTATTCATTAAACTAGAAGATTCTAAGTGTTTAGGGATTGCATTTGAAGTTCATGTCTCTTCAACTTTCACTAACTTATCTGTTTATCATTTATGACACAGGTTATCCCTATAATTTGGACTTTGATTATGGTGCTTTGGGCCAGCTTCAACATTTCTCCATTAATAACTTGGGTGATCCGTTCATTGAGAGTAATTATGGTGTCCACTCAAGACAGTTTGAAGTTGGAGTGCTGGATTGGTTTGCTCGTCTTTGGGAACTGGAGAAGAATGAGTATTGGGGGTATATTACAAACTGTGGTACAGAGGGCAATTTGCATGGTATTCTCATTGGGTTAGTAATCACATCTTTTTATACCTGAGGGTCTGCATTGAAAGATCAAAATAATAAGAAAAGAAGTCCTATGTGGTATTTTGCTATGCAACTCTTAATCTTTTGTACGATTGACTGTGCAGAAGGGAAGTCTTTCCTGAAGGGATATTATATGCCTCACGGGAATCTCACTACTCTGTCTTCAAGGCTGCTCGAATGTACAGAATGGAATGTGTAAAAGTTGACACGTTGGTCTCTGGTGAGATTGATTGTGCAGATTTTGGCGCAAAACTTCAGGTGAATAAGGAGAAGCCAGCAATTATCAATGTCAACATTGGTGAGGCATCCCAATAGCTTCTTCTCTTCGTGGCCAAACAATTATTCTGGATATCTTACTGCTTTTTTAATTCTTCGCAGGGACTACGGTGAAGGGAGCAGTTGATGATCTTGATTTGGTTATAACAACTCTTGAACAAACTGGATTTAAAGATCGATTTTATATACATTGTGATGGCGCTCTCTTTGGGCTCATGATGCCTTTTGTTAAGCGTGTAAGTCTCCTTTATCTCCTTTTCCCCTCATGCCCTCAGCACTAGGAGCTTTAAAAGTAAAAAATTATCTTATTTTTTGATTAATTTCTTCTTTAAATCTGCTTTTGTTAAACTATTATATTCATTGTGTTCAATGCACTGACGTTGGCTGTGGACAGGCACCAAAGGTAACGTTCAAAAAGCCTATTGGCAGTGTAAGTGTATCAGGGCACAAGTTTGTTGGATGCCCTATGCCGTGTGGGGTACAAATAACAAGACTGGAGCACATCAATGCTCTTTCAAGGAATGTCGAGTATTTAGCCTCAAGGGATGCAACCATCATGGGCAGCCGTAATGGTCATGCCCCTATCTTCCTATGGTATACTCTTAATAGAAAAGGGTATAAAGGATTCCAGAAAGAAGTTCAGAAATGCTTAAGAAATGCCCATTATCTAAAAGACCATCTTCAGGCAGCTGGAATTAGTGCCATGCTTAATGAGCTCAGTAGCACTGTAGTGTTTGAGAGGCCAAAAGATGAGGAGTTTATTCGGCTTTGGCAGCTTGCATGTGAGGGCAATATTGCTCATGTTGTCGTGATGCCAAGTGTCAACATTGAGAAGCTTGACAATTTCTTACATGAGCTTGTTCAGAAACGTGCAACTTGGTACCAAAATGGGAAGATCCAATCACCATGTATCGCAGCAGATATAGGTGAAGAAAACTGTTTCTGCGTACTGCATAAGAACTGATGATGCCTTGGTGCAGTGAACAATGTTGGTTATGTTGTTTGGTGTCATGTTGGTAGTTATTACCTGTTCTTGAACTTTCTTTATGTACGTGAGGAAAGGAAAGACACATAATAATTCTTTCTATGACCTTACAAGTATCTATTAAATGTATTTGTATCCTTTTCTCTGATGTGCCAGCAAGAAATATTCCAAAGTCAACAATAGCAGAATGTTGCTATTCAGTCATATTATTTCCTGTTCTCTGTATTAATAGTGCAACAAGGTTTCTACAGTGTATCAACAATTATGGGGTATTTGCTCTTGGGCATGCGGACAAGTGTTGGATAGACCGACTGATCCTTCTGCAGAGGTCTCCACCTGCAGCCATTGACTAGGGTAAGCATTTGATGCTAAAAGCCAGAAAAATAATTTTTTCAACTAATTTACTTATACTTGTATCAGCAAACTAGATGATGGATCTCCAGTTTTGCCAAGTTCATTCCTGGGCACATTAGCGGTCAGCTACCAAATCCCAATAAGTTGGAGGGTTTCAAAGGTTCCTGCCAATAATAGAAGACGAATGTTATGCTTGGACATGACAAAGAGTATGTGAGTTCAATTTTCAACTTACATCAAATCTTGAAGGATCAAACTTATGAGGATCTGGAAAAATCATTGGATCATGATGAATAGAGACCACATCTAAGTGATTGGCCATCCTCTTTTAATTTCATACCCTGTAAGACAACTGACGTCAAAATGTCTGCCAGTGAGTGAAGATGGAGCAAATGTGAGTTTTATGGTACTGCTGCTAACCATCGATGCTGAAGTCCTCAGCAGCTTTTCTTGAACACCAAGGTAAGATTGTAGCCTTGTGAAGGGTTTCATCGATAACCTGGACTAACAAGCTCAGAGAATAAGCAACCTAGATAGCCTGGCATGCAGCTTCGTCATGAAGGATGGCTTGCAGCTATCGCATTTTCCTTGTTTGTATAGGGCATTGTATTGACCTCAGAGCAGGTGACGCCCATTTCACCTTTTCTTCTTTGTTAAATTCCCCAGTGCTCTTGCTGCCAATTTGTTATATGAGCACGGGAATCAAACACTGATGATAAGCTTTTTCATAAGATACATATATTTGAAATTAGTTATACCCTGAGTTTCTGGAGAACAGTTGGATTTTCCTCTAGGAATTTGACAATCCATGTGAGAGCTGCTGTTATGGTGTCATGACCTGCAATCAACAAAGTCAAAATGTTGTCCTTCAGCTGTGGGTCTGTGAGTTTCTCTGCCTCTTCACCATGCTGTTCATTGCCTGCTTTGCTATGCTTTCTTAGAAGGTTTTGTAGGAAATCCTGTTGGACATCTTTGCCATTCCTTCTCCTAAAATTTTCTGGTCCAACATTGAATACATCTGGTTTCTTGCCTGTTTCATTTGAGAATTTACTTAGAATACTGACATCCAGCTTGAAGGAGATTTCCTTTCTGAGAAACTACACTAGGAAACTTTTGCATACTATTTTTCATAATTGCAAAATTTTTTTGTTCCCAAGCAGTATCATGACCCTGAAATTAGCATGAGGTACTTGTGCTCCAAGGAATTCATTGTGCGAGGGATTATTACCTCTAGGCCATGATAGAATGCGGTTCCTGGAATTTTTAACAGCAGAGATGCAAAGCAGGATGATAAAAGCTTGAAATTGGCACGAGTTCTCTTTCTCTTCTCCTGCTGGCTCCAAGCTCATTATCATGTTGCCTATGACTTTCAGAGTGAACTGCAGTAACCATTGCAGAATATCTAAATATTATAACTATTTTAGCAATTCTAAGCTACATTGCATGATGCAAGATCATAATATTGACTTATCATAGATGCTTCCTGGAGTACCAATACATTTTGACCTTGCCACCAATCTAATGTCTGGATGGCTAGTTCGTTAATAAAATGAAAGTTCTTTTTCAGGGCATCAATTGATAAAGGCTCTGCAATTAGCAGTTGCAGCCGCTTGTGCTCCAGAAGTTGTCAGGAAACTCTGGGGGACTAAGACCTGCTTCCTGGTATAGAATAGATTCAAGCTTACTGTTCCATCTTTACCTGACATCAGTATCTTGCTTGCTTCCCTCCCAGTCATGAAGACTGTAAACCGTCCAAATATGCTGGTTTTGAACACCTTGCCATATTTGCGTTGAAACAAGTATTGTTAGGGACTTGCTCTAATGTTTGCTGCCATTGTGAGTTCTAGAACTAACCTCTGCTGTCTTTTATGCATGAAGCTGTATATTCCAGATGGGCTGGAGAATTCGGAGATGAAAGAAAAACTCTCACCAACCAGGGGCCATCCTGTGCTTCCAGGTATCTTTCCCATCTCTCTATAGTTTAAGTTTGAAAATAGTAGCCATATCAAACCTATGACCATGAACAGCAATAAAAGGACCCATGATCTGTAAGTTGAATTCCGTTGTTGTATCTTCTGAGGCTACAACTTTGGTGAAGAGGTATGTCCTTCTGAACAACCAAAAGGCTTATATTATGTTGCTCACATTCGATACATTGTGTACAATTGCCCCTATGCTTCAGTAATATCCTATTAATTTTCTGATGACCTTGTTTATTACTTGGAGGACAATTTTTTCCTTGTTTTTGTGGTTATCCTTTTGCATTGGTTAGCCATGATAATGGGGATGGACGTTGCATTTTCTTTGCACCACCCCGGAATTATTGGAAATTCTTCAGTTGCCTTGTTATCTTTAACTCGTTTCAACTTGGTTATCAATGTCAACAATCATTGGACGTTGTTTTTGTTGCATTTTCTTGTATCTTTGCTCGATTCTAGCCTCTAGTTCTTTTAATCTTTAATTTGTTTTCTTTTGTGATATGGTCAGCACAATGCCATTAGGCCGAAATTGGGAGTTTGTGTCTTTTGATGTTTGGAGATGCGAAATTTCATTGATATTAGCTTCACGTTTTGCTGTTCTTGTTGCATTCTTTGGTGTTGATATGTCTTGCATTGAGCAATCAGTTCTGAAGATTCTTTTGAAAGACATACATGCAGTTGATAATGGCAGGTGATGAATCACGAAGACCTTTGCTCAAAGATTTATGGCTTTGGAAATAATGCTAAGACTTAAGGAGCTTAAAAAAAAAAATTCCTGATTCATTATTTTTTTCATCGGGTGCATGTCATACGGGGTTCATGGCTTGACGGCTCGGAATTGGGATCCGGATGGCACTTCTTGTTAAAGGAACATAAAAATAGGAATGCAGGAAAATCTGAAAACTCTAAATTTTCTACGTTTTTTGAGACTGCAGGTCTACGGTGGTGAAATGAAAACAAGGATCGACCCAGGGGTCTGTAATGGACAGGCATGAGATGGCATCAATAGGCTACGGTTGGCGGCATGTGCTTAATTCGTGGATGATACACAGAGCTGTGTGCCCGATATTGGATAACCATAGGTCAACGACAATATGCACGAACCCCGGTAATTACTTAGTTGTCCTTAACAAGGTTCCGAATTTTAACTGAAACCGGTCAAAACATTTTGATTTTGGTCGTACTGTCAAAACGTTTTGATTCATATTTTTTATTTCAATTTTTAGAAATATATTTTTTATATTTATATGTTATAATTATATTATAATTTATCTTTATCTTAATGATAAGTTCTATCTCTTGCATATTTCTTTTTTTTTTAATTTTTTTGCCACAAAAATTTAATTATTATTTATATATATATATATATATCCTTTTTTAATATATTTTTTTATTTTAAAATTAAATTTTAATTTAAAAAATAAAAAAAATTTAATTGAAATCGAAATAAATCAAAATGAGACTAAAAAGAATGTCTAAATCGAAATTAAAATTCAAAACCTTGGTGCTAAGATGCTGGTAAACTTTACCACGCTAGGGTTTTGTGGGTATGATAACCCAACCTTTTACTTTTCGCCGATAAAATCCGTAGAAAACCTTTCTGGGTCAACGATGCGAAATCGGGCACATGATTCACAACAGCTTTGGCTTTCTCTAAAATCTTGCACTATTAGCGCGTACAAGCGTAAATAGGCTAGATGTACGCGTCCGGACAGAAATTTTCATCCTGGGCTGACGCTTGGTTTCAACTGGCATTTCGGGAGCCTCAAAAAGCTCCGGAAAATCCACAATCCCAGCCCGAAAGATATCATACAAGATGTTGGGCTAATTTGATAGCTTGAGCTCCGCGTAGCCCAGACCCAGCTCGTAAACGATCCCGCACCATACGCTAACCTTGTTATGACGTCATCTAACTAGACTGACAGAGAGCTCAACGTTAGACGGTCTATATCTCTTGTTTAATCTCCTTCAGCTCGGAGGTTATTTTCAATCATTTTCTCAGATCCTCCTTTTCATCCATTAACAGGACTTCTTTCGGTTTTCCAACGAAGCATACTGCCTATGCAGTAAGTACACGTGATAAATCAGAATATACTCTAGATTCAAGCCATAGCAGGTAGATTGGAACACTACAATGCTTGATAGTCGAAACCACATGCGAGGTGTAGAGTGCACAACCTAAGCAAAGCCAATTCACAGCCACTGCGATTCTAAAGAACTGGGATTCAAAAGACTGGGATGTGCAATTGGATGAAATGTTCATTGGCGCTTACCTCCAAACTGAGGCAATCTATTCAAATTTGAGCTTCCGTTCTGAGGTGGCATGTCACTACTGACTGAAGCCATGAGCTAAGATCCCCACCTTGCACGGCCTGGTATAAACAAAACAACCACAAGCCGGGCCTGGTGTTTAACCTTGGAAGTCTGAGAGCTAGCCTGGCCCACTTTTTTGGGTTTCTTAGCCGCATTCCTAAGGTGCAGCAGTGACATCATACCTGCAGCATTCCCATCAGACAAGCAAACAATGCATCTCACATCTCAAATCAAATTTAAAACCTCACCAGCACAATTGATATCAAGTATAATGTCTGAGAAGAGTTGTATAGGGCAAGTATTTTACAAGGAGCAGCTACAAGCCATGCCTCCTCTTGCTTCGATTAAAGTACTTGTAACTTTCTACCATCCCAAATATTCTTCAGAAAAAGAAAAAGCTTGTCATGTCAGGTCTTTCTATTAGATTGCCCAGTTGAACTGTTGTATCAGGCTACAGAAATAAAACACCCCCAACAAAGAACTATGGCTCCATCTTACCCTTAACATACCATGAAATTGTACAATACAAATATTTAGCAAGTATATAACATAATAACAAAAACATTAATTTTACCAATTATACAATGCATGCCTATATAATACACATGAAGAGTACAACATGGATAGGATTTGCTCGATTCCTATTTGGAAATTTACCTGCAAGAGAAAAGGTTGCCTGAAACTGATTTTAGATTACATCCTCCATGAAGTCCATTGAGTCATTCAGTGACTGGTCACTTGGTGCTTGGCCGTTTGATGATTGCTGAGAACTGCGAAGCTCCTGCTTCAGATGGCCACTTAGGTTGTGCAGTTGCTGCTGGTGAGTAAAATATTGGGAGGCAGACTGCTGGATCCCCCTATTTAAGGTGGTTCCATTCATGTTTGGAACTTGCCCCGTTGCTATTTTAAGGCGCTGGACCTCTTCTCTCAAAGCTTCATTTAGAGCTGTATAAAGTTAAAAACAACAGTCAGGCAATAAGATCAGCATGCGTACAGAACTTATGACAATAAAAGATGTGACTCTACAATCCGAAGTTAGATAATATAAAGTTTAGTTGCATGGAGTTCTTGACAACAGAATTTTACAATTAGTTGAACTATTAAAAGTTCAGCCATCTGATAATTGCTAAAAGCTTTCTGCTGAAAGTCTTAAAAGTTTCAACCTTTTTATAGCTTTACAATTAACAACAACTACTATAATTAAAAAGCTATGAAGGCATGTTTGTTTCCCAGAATTGATGAAACTATTCCTGATCAAAAGAAAATTAATTAGTGGAACTATTGGGAATTAGAACTTTGAATTCCTAAAAACTAATAAAACTAATGGGAATTTGTGTTGTCTGGTTAGCCCTTTAAAAGAACTAAAGAATCCATAGTTCCAAACATTGTATCATGTTGAAGTAATTTTAATCCAATTTCCAGATTACAGGAAGAAGGAAACTGTTATGCCATATATTGTTTTGGAGGCTCGAGGGAGACCAGTTAAAATATTTAGGACACCAGCTTGTCACTATTTTGAACATAGTGCTTCAAATTCCAGAAGTAGCAATATGTTATGAGAATTAAAGGCAGCTAAGAAAAATCTTTGGAGCAAAACTAGGATCTTTAGGGTTCTTCCTGAACCAATGAAGGAACATATTGTGTCAAGTTTTATGATATCTATTACCTTCATTCAAAAAATTTATTGGATCAACTAAGATGTGAATTTTAAGGGTTTTAATGCTAGTTACTGTTTCCTCTTTCAATACATCACTCTAGATTTTCTTTAACAATGCACTGTGCTAGCAAGCCAATGCCAAAGTTGTGGTGTATTGCCAATTAATGCAAATTGATCTAATAAAATACCAAATGCTGCAGATAATTTACCCTACTCAACACGAATGACATCAATGAGAAGAACTAGAGGATGGTACTGCTAGTTACAAGTTGCATTAAGCATATGCTTATGTTCATAATTGGTACAACCCTTGGCGGTTAATTTGGTCTTCAAAAATCAATTGACGAACTGATACAGCATGCAACTAGCAGAAATGCATAAAGTTACCATCACGAAGATGAGCCTGTTGTTCCATGGCCTGCAGCCGCAATTTAAGTTCCCTGTTTTCAGCAGTCAAACCAGTGGTATCCCTCTGTATCAGAAGAAGTAGAAATCTATCAGCCGGTGAACCAGGGACTTGGATACAAAATAAAATGCAATTTATGAAGAATGTCTACACAGACTGCAGCATACTTCTCCAATACGACATATCATACTCAACAACAAAATGCAAAGCACAGCGATATGAGAAAGAGTTAACCAGTTACTACTGTATCTTGGAGTAATCACCCTCAACCCATGATTCTTTTTATTTAGCCTTTCGCATCATAACATGAAAATAGATGTTGAAACGTGATTTTTTAAAAAAATTTTCAGTTGATAAGTTTTAGTGGAACTACAGGCACAAGGTTACTTACTACTTGAACAAAACTAGCGCATTTACTTATTGTCTAGATCATTCTATGATTTTGTGATCATACAAAATCAGAAAAGTTAATAGTCATTATGTCTCAATTAGTGGACACTCATGCAACATAGTTACAAGGACCATACCACAATATCTTCTCCAAACTTTCCTCTGTCGTTAACAGCCAGATGCACACAATTCATCACAAGATGTAAAAAATCTTCTTTTGACCAAAGACTATTTGAGGAAGGTTTATAGTAACACAAAATTGGCCTATACAATCAGTGACAAGAATTAAGAGATCATGTATCAGCAACTAACACATTGGATCAGACTGCCTATATCCCTTATTCATCGAGCAACATCATATAATGACTAATCCATAACAATAAAAGTCTGCAACCGTACAAATTCATCAGATATCATCTCCTACCAACAATTGTAGTATCACCAAACTTAAAATAATTTTACTTCAAGCATACAACCTAACAACCAATATTTTCTTTGGCTCAATTTTTTGGAGAAAGAAAATTTGAATCAAATCAAAAACACATCATGATCAACCAAGCCTATAAAATATCTCATAACTTGACACCACTGGGAAAAGTTATCACCAAATATTATTTTTATAGTAGGTACCTCTCGGAGCCACTAAACAGATGTTATGAGATGCCATGGGCAAAATCGATCCTTTCAGTCAATTGAAATAGTGGACAGATTTTTCAGAGAACTGTTTAAACTACAACATGACCTAGTCCACTAGAAAACTGCTTGCCAACCATGCAACAACATACAAGAAAATAATAGAACCAGAAATCAACCATAGATATTTTCATATACTTGTGAAATCCATCATTAGCCATTCAGCAAATAACTATAACAGGTTTGTATCCTGTAAACCTATATCTACCAATTCATACAACAGTTCTACATGCAGAGAACAAAAATATTAACAATTGAAATCCCATACATGCACTCCGCCTACATGCAAAATCCATAATCACTATTAATGGACTAGCTATATCTAGGACATTCAGCACGTAGCCATAGGCAGCAATTAATCTATGAAATCTACATCACACTCCATTTCGAGTACAAAGCTTCTAGTCACATGCTTGAAACAATGCAGCTCAGAGGCCTTGCCCTGGACAAGACCAAGGAATATCAAACTGGTTCAGTATTCAGTCAAAATAAGAACAAGAAACTTGATAAATTTGTATGCTGATATAAAATCGATCCCTGCATCTTTGCCCTGCATCCTCCTATTTCTTTTCACATATACAAGAAACAACTCTGCAGCCTCAGACAAGCTAAGAAATAGTTGCAATTTGTACTTTAGCAGCTGATAGTGAACACTATCCCCATTACGAAGAAATGGAAGGAAACAGAAAACCAGCAGCTAAGAACAATCGATAGCTAATGGATGTGAAGGCCCAGACAAGATAGATGGACACAATTAACTTCATAATAGCCTTAATGCACCAAACAGCAATTTAACCCCTCATAGAAACCAGTAAACCACATACAGCATAATAAAAAAGTTCAAGCAACAGGATCGACAACAACATAGAGAAATCTTCACACAACACATACAACTAACAAACCAACAGACCACTAAGATGAGCTATTATAAGGTGCTTAGAAACACAGAAACATAAAGAACGACTATATGAAGGAAACCCTAAACCCTAGCATACCCCAAATTTCACATTAGACTACAATCTAGCATACCTACAGAGTACAAGAGCAGGATGCACTGTGAAATTTCATCAGTATTTCAAATAGCAAGCTCATCAAATGGCATTGAAAAATCAAGAGCAATTTACACCAAGACTTTGGTATTGAATCTGGAATTTAATCCAAATGTCCAATTTACTAAGAATAGATATAATCAAGGAAAAAACAACTTGCTTGTTCCTTATTATCTTGATTTTGAACTACATTGGGTGTAGTAGACCAAGCTACCCCCTTGGGCTCACCACAGGTCATGAAGGGAGTGCTAAAAAACATTCTTCTTAATATCAATATGAAAGCACCTTGAATTATCATTTTCCCATGCATTACAGATGCTTTGTCTAACGACTCTCAGCATAGGGTTATTTCTCAGAAGATGGCATATAAACAGCTTCAGGAAAGAAATAGGTGTCAAGCAAGATTTGACTGGACTACCACATGAAATATGTAGATAATTCAGTACTTCTGCTTGCAGCAGTGCAAGCTGAGTGCAGCATTGTTCCAAGGCAGTGGGCTGTAGAGAATCTTCCCACTTAAATCAATAAGAGGGCAAAATGCTTAATCATTTCCCCTTTCATTATAGACATTACAATCTGATAACTCTGAATGAAATTAAATTTCCAAGAAGATGACACATCAGCAGCCTTATAAGCACTAACAGGTCTAACAATCAATATTGCATACTAGACTAATTCTCAAACAATGTAGAAAAATCAATAGACCTACCTGCAGCAGTGTGAGCTGGGCCGAGAGAGTGGTCGCCTCAGTCTGCAGGGTCTGCACCTTCCGCTCAAGTTCACTCGTGTACCGAATCTTTCTCTCTTTTGAGCGAGCAGCAGATTGCCTATTTGCAAGAATCCTGCATCAAAAAAATTATAAAAACACGCGTAACAGATATAAGAGGATTGAACCAAAAGCGAGAATCCTCTATAGCAAGGTGACCAAAAGGAAATGAGAGGAAAGTAGAGGGAGAAAAAAGCAAAAAACACACTCATTTCCAGATCAGCCCATAATAGACACAAGTTTAACGATTAAAAGCGTCAACTACTTCAAAGACGGAAATACCAAACAAATTCATAGACCAAAAATCACGGGCAACATACAAAAAAACCTAGCGAAAAAAAGAAAAAAGAAAATCCGAAAATTGCAATAAGACCCCTAGTCAATTCAATCTCAAGTATCCCAACAGAAATTTAGAGTTAAACGAACTTGAGCAACAAAATCCGATCTAAGTTAAACGAACTTGAGCAACAAAATCCGATCTAAGGCACATAAATTCAGGAGAAATAACCTTTTAGCTCTCTTGGGATCGATCAGAGCCAGCTCCGCGAGCTTATCAGCTGCCATGGCCTTCTTTGCATAGTCCGTCGACGACGGAGACTCCACTTCAAAAGGCGAGGAGACCCCATCCACCGATCCACTGCGTCGGTGATGCCCGGCTCTCTTCTCCTGTCCGGCCACCGGCGGCGGGATCCCGAGCCCTTCAAAGAACGCGGCGTCAACCGAGAGGCTTCTCGCGTGGTGGACACCGCCCGAGGGCCGGCTCCCGCCGGCAGACGAGTCCGACTGGCCGGAGTCAGCGGGGACAGATCCTTCGTCGGAGAGCGAGGGGAAGGCGAGGTCGGCGAGGGAGAAGTCAGGATCGGGGTCCAAGAGGATGTCGTCGGGAAGCCGGAGGAAGGTCTCGGAGTGGGCTCGCCTGTGGCCGCCGGAGCGCAGCGCCGGCTGCGGAGGCATCGCAGCGAATCGCCCGCTCGGGTCCATCGCCAGCCGGGGAGGGACGGCACTGCAGAGGAGAAATCGACATCGGAGCGAGATCGAGCTGGAGTTTATATAGGAACGGCGGCATCGAAAGCAAAAGAGAGGAAAAGGGTGACATAAGATTATTGAGGTTTTTATTAATTGGATTTTCGGGGAGTAAAGTTAGTGGGTCAAATGCCGTTGTAGCCGTTTGATCATTCTAGGGCGTCGTATTCTCTGAGATTCGTGTAGAGCGATGGGGGTTGGAATTTTCGACGGTGGGTTTGGCTGACCGGTTCACTGACAGCAGTCGGTTACTCGGTTTCCGTGCTAACGTGTCTCGACGGGTCGGCAGCGCATGGTGAGGAACCGGGGCGTGACCTGATCGGCAGTCGGATCACGATGTCGGCATCAGGCGGTAGGGATGTGAGCCACCTGTCCACGCGGTGGCTAAATTGTCTATTAGATGAATTTTGGTTTTTTTTTCACGGATGAAGGTTTTCTTCTTTGTTCGTTTGTTCGTCAACGTGGGACGAGTCACATTGGGCAAATGAAGTACCGCCACCCGGCCCCATCCGGAGGTTTACCTTGGTTTTTCATTACCTTACCATGTTTTAGCCAGATTGAATCACTAATGAAGTCGGTTCCTCTCCGTTCAAATCAGGATCTAATTGCAGAGACCACAGCTCGAAGCTAATACTCTGGCTTTGCCTTTGAACAGAATCTGACAAAAAAAAAAAATATTGGTAGCGTACGCGGAAACAATGTCGCTGTTGCATTTGAAATTTAGGCTTTTTTGATGTCGACGCGAGCGTCGCTCTCGGCAATGGAACCGGAAAGCATATTGAAAGAGAGCATATTTGTTGGGTTATTCTACCAGCTCTCTGCGCTCATGTCGTCACGAGATTCGAGGGACATCGATCAAGCTAACAGTGCAGTGAAATATTATTCTGAATGGCGGTTTATGGAACTTTTTGTCTGGAAGGACTCGAGCTCCTCGTTCTCTCCCGAGAGCAGTGCTTGCTGCGGCGCATGGACGTGGTACATCCGAGACTTGTTATCCTCTGTGCTACTGGAAATATTTGCTTGCGATTGGGCCGTCGAGGCTATTTTGGTTTATGGGCCACAGACAGACTGTACAAAATTTTGGTTTGCTTCGATGGCGATGTGCCAGGAGCCATGTGCAAGACTGCCGGCGTGCAACATACAGCTAGCGAGACAAATGTGATGTGAGGTACCGTGAATTAATTTTTTATCAAATAATTAAATAAATAAAATTTAATATATATATAATGTATAGATTTATATCTTATAAGTGTGAACTCCTAATAATTCAAAAATGGACATAAAAAATAGCTCTAAATTAAGTGTTGATATCTCCGCACATAATGACCTTGCTACTACAAGCGATAATCCATATAAGAGTTTCTAAAACTAGCTCATTCAATTTTTACAGGCAAAAAAAGTTTAGCCATTCACGAATGGAAATGTATTAGAGGTTCCATCCTCATTTTTATTTTTATTTTTTTGATTCTTTTCTTCTTTTGCTTCCCTTTGGCCCGTTAAGGTTACTTTGTCTATGGGCTTAACAGAAAGCCTTGGTTTATTTCGGCGGGAATGCATGCAACAAGCCCATTTAACAGTGGATGTGTGCACTGTGCAACATGCGGCCCCTCGGAGCCCAACTACTAAGGCTTATGAGCTCATGACCCAAAACATCACTTTTTATTCATCCACGTATGTTTTAAATTATTGCTAAAAAATTTATGTAATTAAAATTTAATCGCAAAGTTTAGAAAAAGATCCACTGAAGAGTAGTAGTAAAGAGGAGCGCGACAGGGAAACCAGATAATAGGAAAGGTCAAAAGCAGAAAAGACGGGAGCAATACTCTCCCAGTGTGGAAGAAATAGGTTAAGAGTATAAACAAAGACAAGGGAGGAGGTAGGCCACGAGCCATAGTTGGAGATGGTTGGAGAAGGCAATAACAAAAGTTAGGCAGAGGATATCAAAGATAAACGAGGTGAGTGGCGTTCGTGTGGAATGCATACTCCCTTGCCATTTATTTACTCAAACCAAAAGTGGTCGTCTATTCAGCAATCCATTATCCTCTCATTAGCAAAATTAGATGCAAAACATTCACTTTGCATGCCAAGAAGTGAATAGAAACATGAAACTCCGTTGTCATTCGTTTCTTCTATAAACAATGAAGAGAAGAAAAACCTAGCTTGATGCCAATTCTAGAAAAACTTCAACATAAATTGTGAGAACATGTGCAAAATTCGGAGGAATGTGATGGCATAAACAACACTTTGATTCTTATCTCCACTACATAAATAGCCATCACTCTGCATCATTATATGAGGCTAAACTTGTGGTCAGTCGAGCATTTAAAAAAACAAAAGGCACAAGCACAAATTGTGATTGTACAATGAAACAGAACATCCTGTGGTTAATCCTCTTAATTGAAAAACAAGATAGAATTAAAATGGTGCATATTCCAATTATTAGAATTGTATTGCTTAAGATTCACACAGAGTTGGGAGTTCTCAACGCCCACCACACTTCGAGCACGGCAAGTCACATGAGAAATACTCTCATCCACAGGCTTTGCTATGGATACCGGAAAGCACAAAAGAAACCAAATATGTGCATATATATGCATTACGTTGTCACAACCGTTTGCCATTCCTCTCATGCATGCCAAAGCTTCTTTCTCCATAGCCCAAAAATGTGAGATATTTTGTCTTCAAGCTTAGAGTTGAAAATTAAAGAGAAAAACTGAAAGTATACTCTATCCAAAAGCCTAAGATGCACTCCCAAACGGTCTCTCTCTCTCTATAGTGGCTCCGCCACCATCCAGTTCAACCGTATAGATCAGCCACTATAAAACCCAGCCCATGGCGTGTGTCTGCCACACTCTTTCGTTCTATCTCTCCTCATTTCTTCTTCTTCCACCATCTTCATTCAAGTTACTCCAGCTCCCCTTTCATGGCCACAAATGAGACCAAGATCACCATCGACAGCGCCGAGGACGCTGCCAGACAAGCACAAGAGGACGTCAACTACTCCCAGAGAGGGCAATGGCTGCGAGCCGCGGTGCTCGGAGCCAACGATGGCCTCGTCTCTACTGCTTCACTAATGATGGGAGTTGGTGCCGTGAAGGATGACACCAAGGCCATGGTCATATCTGGCTTCGCCGGCCTCATTGCCGGCGCTTGCAGCATGGCCATAGGCGAGTTCGTCTCAGTGTACTCACAGCTTGATATTGAGGTAGCCCAGAGGAAGAGGGAGCAGAGGATGAACGGCGGCGAAAACGTCGAGAGCCGTGAGAAGCTGCCGAGCCCCGTGCAGGCGGCGGTGGCATCGGGGCTGGCATTCTCAGTTGGGGCGATGGTGCCGCTGCTCGCGGCCGGATTTATAAGCAGTCACGAGGTGAGACTGGGGGTTGTGGCAGCGACAGCATCCTTGGCGCTGGCAGTGTTCGGTTGCACCGGGGCGGTGCTTGGCCGGGCACCAGTTCTAAGGTCCGGGATGAGGGTGTTGGTAGGTGGGTGGGTGGCCATGGCCGTCACATTTGGGCTAATGAAGCTGTTTGGGATCACTGGAATCTGAGTGTTCTTTGTATGGAATCATGTCATCATGTGTGTAAGGTGTATTGTGGATCTACTGCATCATGTCTTATCTCTACAATCTTTCCTGTGTTCGTCATCGTGTTTTCCATGAAAATAAAACTTGTATTATAGTCAATTTCATTTTGTTCATATATCTGAACTAACGTTGTGGTGTTTTCGACCTGCAATGAGGCAGGAGACCCGCGAGCAGCGCGCTTGCTGGAGGCGGACGGGGACAGATCGAATCGTAGTTCTAATCCCAAAATATACTCGGAATCTAAATCTAATAGTATCCCTTGGATTAATTTCATACAATTCTTTAAATTTTTTATAACTTACATATTTTTTAGAAAATTGTTAAGAAACATATAATTCTTCTTAGGTTAATACATATATTATAAAAAACTTATCAGATAGATATTTACCTTTAAAATTAAAAATATTTAGAAATTATTTATTAGGACGAAATAAAAAAAATACTCCCTATCTTGTTAAAGGTAATGAAATTTGTTTTAATAATATTATTTTTTATAAAATTATTTAAAATTACAATGATTTCATGATGAATTTTTTGTAACTTTTGATAGAAAATACATATCCTAAATATAGTTCAAATCAACCATAAATTTGATCTAGATTGGCTTCTAAATTTATGATAATCTTTTATCAAATTATCATAAAAAAATAACATTCCGTATATTATTTTATTATTTTTATCATTCAAATAATAAAAATAAATTTACACACATTCTTCCAAATTTCATTACAAAAAATGATAAAATATATGTAAAATTGAGTTTGTTATTTGGATGACAAAAATAATGGAATAATATATGAAAGTTTGTTTTATTTTTTAGATAACAACTTTATAGAAAATTGTTGTGAATTTGGAGACTAATTTAAACTTGATATATGGCTGAATCGAAGTGGTTCAGGACCCATGCATTTTTAAAAAATAAAATTACATAAAATTCTCTATGAAATCATTATAATTACATATAACTCGATAAAAAATTGTCTTTACAAAAACTTCCTCGCCTCCTGTAAATTAAGAGGTATTTTAATCTTTTCACTTCATCCCAAAATTACATCAAATAAAATATTTTCTAAATATTTTTAATTTTGATAATAAACATACACTCAAAAAAATTTTATAATATATCTAATAACACAAAAAAAATATACAATTTATGAAAATTTCAAGAAATTATATGCAATGGACCCTATCCTCCAACAAATAACTTTTGAAAATGGACTTCGGCTGATTATCTTGGATCTCAGGATGGGCTGAGCCTTCTTCGTTCAATTAGAAAATGATTTGGCCCAGAGGTCAGTGGACCGAGCTCGTCCAAAATGGCAGCAAGATGGGGTAAGACGCTATATTACACGCATCCGAAGTACTTTTAGAAATCAGTACAAGCCCCCTCAATCCTGACTGTACAATACTTGCATATAACTATATCCACAAATATTCACAATACCTTCACCAACTATCTATAGAATATGCAAGTAACAAATCTTTACTTCCGAATTGCATTGCCCTCCAACAAACTATCTCATATATGTATATACAAGTTATCCACAGAGTCTGATGCTTTAAATTGGAAGCAAGCATCATATCAACAATGCTCTCTCCAAATCAATTCTAATAAAGATATACATCTGAAGTAGTTCCACCAGATATATATATATATAGAGAGAGAGAGAGAACGCCCTACATATGTACATTCACAAACTGGCACCATTAGTCAGTCTGCACTAGTGGATTTTGCGAGATGAGCTCCATGAAATATCTGTGATCCACATTGCTTAAGTAATAACTTTTTGATATCTTTGTAATTCTGTAACTCTTCTAATGCATCTGCAGCGGTTCTTGACTTGAAAAGCCCTGAGGCAGCAGTTGCTGATGGAGAAGCCATATTGCGGAGTTTGCCAACACTATCTGCCACATCTCTACTTGGTTCAACCCTCTGGTTCCTAGTTTCATCGTTGAATGACAGCAGGGCTCTGATACATTCAGAGGAATCTTGGCGCAGCGGTGGGGCAGTCTTTAGCATCTGAACCAACGCACTAACAGCAGCATCTGGGGACTTTCTGGTGGTTGATAACCGAGTGGGTTTCATATTCTCACTATCACATCCTCTCCCATCAAGAGGTTCAGTCCTGGAACCAAAGTGCAAAATTAAGCCAACAAAAGCATGAAAATGAAGACTATCAGCAATTGTGTTTATCCATGATTTGACCTCCAAGGATCATGTACAGAACAAGTGAATAGTAGCTCACCTTCAAACTTCTTTTTTACCATGAAAATGACACGAAATGTGATTATAACTCTAAGCAATGCCCCACCATTTCAGAGATAATGCACATACAGTTTTTGTCACTCGCCCAAGAGATAAACATCCAATCACAGACGCATTTGCAGTGGCATTTAATATAGTGAGGATATAGTAAAAATATATGCAAGGAGAATGGCACCCGAAAACAATCCAGATGCACATCAAATATTAAAGGCAAAAAATAGTTAAAAGAAATCACTTGGAAGCTTTTACTCAAAAAAAAAAAAAAGGAAATCACTTGGAAGCAATTCTGATGGTGATGATAAATATATCTCACAGAAACAAAAAGTCACTCACATTAACTTCTATGTGACTTTGATTTGAACAAACTCTCAAAAATAGGGTAATGCAGATTTTATTGCACAACACAGGCAACTCAAACAATTTTAATCTGATATGAGATCATGAGCTCCAAACTCTGAACGAAAACTGTAGTCATCTAGTTAGCATTTAATCAAGTTATTTGAATTATGAATGGCACAATTCTAAGAACATTAGTAGACTGGTAAGAAAAATACAAGCAAGATACATGCTCTGCATGGGTAAGAAATAGAGATAATAACAAAAGAGGCACTAGGGTATAGATAGAGAATTTATCATTTTTCTTAAAATAGCAGTCATTAGCTCTAGAAACATGGAGCACAATCTGCTTGACAACTCAGAAAACTAACATTGCAGATTGTCATGATAGAGAAATATGTTCGACCCAGGACAACTGAGAATGGTTCAGTTTTTAGAAATACATGATATCCAGCAATAGCAATCTTTGTTAATATAAAAACAAAAGGTTATTCTTTGTTAATATGCTTGCTTGGTTTTTTCTGCAGAGTATTACAACCATGTCCAGTTCTATTGAAGAAGAAGTGACCAGACAATGAAAACTTGTCTTAGTGAAAACTTGAACATGAAAACACATGAATCACACAATAGATGAGAAATTCCAATGGAACAAATAGCATCCCTTCCCAATCTGCAAGTTTTTGCAGAGTCCTTAAGATTTACAATTCAGCATCAGAAAATGCAGAGTGGCTTTAAGACATTATTTAGAAAATGATCAGTCCACTTTCAGATATGTTTCTGGTAAAGGAAGATAACCTGGAACTACACTAACATGGAGTAATCAGTTACATTGGAATTCCAATGTTAACCCATCAACCAAGACAATGAGCGGAAGAATATTCCATCACAGAATCTAAAAATGGCACTTGGATCGGATAATAGGAAATGAAAAGGCAGAACAGTAAAATACCTGTTGCAAGAATCACCAAAGTCTACATCATCCACAGCAAAAGGGCATGCAAACTCAGAATCATCAATATCATCCAAGAATGACAACCTGCTAGAGCTCCTAGAAAAAGGGATTCTTGGTGAACTGCAAGTTGGGATTTTCAGTCCAGCCAGACTTCCAGGTTCATCTTTACCAAAAGAAACTGCCTACACCATACATAAGCATCAGAGATTAAGGTAAAATCAAAAGCTTGTACAAAGTTCGTTTTGCATTGTAACAACAGAATCCAAGTGAGTACAAATTTTATTGGTCTACCAACTCAATCAAATGCTCCAGTCATCACTTCCAATAATCTTACCTTTTGCAGGGCCATGTTAATCTGGGATTCCCCTGCTCTCATCTGATCCTTCTTAGCATATAATTTACTCTCTGGGGTTGAGGTCTGAGATCCAGGGGAGATTGTAACTTGAGCTTTAACAATATCTGCCTGCAATGAACTCCCTGGCCTCGTACCCTTACTCTTAGAAGGTGACCGAGGCAGACCATGACTAAGTTGTGTATTGCTCCTCCCAAGCCTAGGAAAGGGAATACTGACAGGAGCACTCTCAGTGTACAAAATAACATTTTGTAGGTGACCAGCAGGAAAATGGGCTGGTGGAGAGGGGGAGGATGAGGGCGAAAATGGTGGGGATGGCCAATAATCATTAAAACTAGTATCTTTTCTAAGTGTTACCGATGCATCACTTGGGACAGAACATGCAGGTGGTGAGTTAGCATGCAAGTGATTATGACGGGCACAATGTTGATCTGGATGATCATGGAAAGCATGTGAATCATGATAGGTAGGTGAAGGAGATGGAGATACTGAAGGTATGCCCCCCTGTTCATTGCCCCAACTATGGCGTCTGGAATATGAGACATAGGTAGGCAATGAGGAAGGAAGTGCCGGAAACCTCTTAAGAGGATCAGTTGTTGGACTGCCAACATAATCTGGAATGAACTTAGTGTCCAGAGGTGGAGAAGGCTCCAAGCTCACATCATCCAATTTTGGGAGGTAGGACACAGACAAGCACAATCTACCACAAGGAGTGTCAACTGGCGTAAATCCAAATTGCTTCATCTCTGCTTCCTCCTTCCAAGTGAAAGGCTCAACAAATGAAGAGATCCTGTGAGAAAGACTAAATGGGTGAATGTGGCTCGATGAATTGAGATCTCGAAAAACCTTGTAGGCAGGCAAAAGTCTAACAGTTGAATACAAAGACCGAAGCATTATGATTGACTTCTTGTATATCTTCCTGTACATTGGCAATTCAGAAGACTGAGCACTGACACTGCCACCTTTCTTACTCCCCGAGTATGATTCTCTCACACTGATGCTGCTCTTTCGACTCTCATACTGAATAGTCCATCTCTCCACAATCTTTTCGCTTCTGGTTTCCCGTGCAAACTCATCCTGGCCAGAAGCCCAATTGGAGAACCGATCTTTCAAAGAGAGACTCCGCAAAGGGCACCTTTTTGAAGGCTGAACAGCAACATCTGGAGGTGATGAGCAATGGGTAAGGATTACGTCAATCACCACAGGCTCAGCATTGCTCTGCCGCCAGAGGTCAAAGTTCTCAAGTGCGGCAGGGCAGTCCTTAAGGGCCAGATTGAACCACTTGTCTCGAGGACGAACGCTAGATGATGAAGACGACGATGAAGGGGAAGAAAAAAATTGCTCCCCGCTGTAATTGCGAGAAGAGACATAAGGGGACCTGGATTCAAGAATGATGTGCACACTCTTTGTGAAGAATTCGGTGATCACTTGCTCAACGGTGGCCGGTTCGGAGAGCGAATTGGATTGGAAGGAAGCCATTCCAACACTCTCGAAACCAGAAAAAGGGAATTTGGAAGTGACAAGTCTTGATCTTGAAGAACCAAGCAAGTATGGATCAATATGTCATCAGTATTGAACTGTATCTCGAGCAAGAACTATAGTGAAAAAAGAGAATTTTGCATCATCACAATCTCAATTCTCTTAGCTATTCCCACACACTGAAAAATATTATCTCAAAATTAATGAAGGGAAATCTGGAAATTTTCTCAAAACCCTCCTTCAAACATCTAGGGTTTCCTATTATCTGCTAATCTGGCATCAGAATAGACAAAAATCTCCATGAAAAACTCAATCCAAACTGTCCAAGTAGACAATGGTCAAACAAAATTTGAAAAATCTCGGCGAATAGCCAGAGTTTGATCAACGGATGTGAAATTCAAAAAATAAATCGAAAAAAAAGAGGATCTTGGAGTGACGTACGAATTGAGAGGAAACTGCGTCGATACTTGATAGGCACGAGGGGGCAAAAATCAGCGATTTCGAAAGGAAATTCAGGAGAAAAAAACACTACCTTTGGGGGGGTTTTTTCCCTTCTGAATCTAGGGTTTGAAATCTTTGGAGGCTTTTTGATTTGGGAAGGGATTCAAATAATTTCCACCCCTAATTTCTTTTTCAAACTTGGGGAAAGCTCCTTCGAGCCGGAGGAGACGCAGGCGAGCCGATAACTAGGCTCACTTCTTCGCATTGAGCTAGGCCCATTGGGCTCAATCCCCTATTTTTGGCCCATTATCAAACAACAAGACACTCTCTCAATTTTCCGACAGATAAATAAAACAAGCACACCATCTTTGTCTCGTTCTATTTGACTTTCTTGCTTAATTTGTTTGGGAAATTCTGCATCCAACTCCAAGCAAATCCCGGCTCACAGTTTATTTGATCAACGGTTGAGATTTACCACAATCGCTAAACATTAGTTATAGTTAGAGAGCAGTTACTGACGTGGCGGTCGATAGAAATGATTGAGAAAGATAATTCAGCAAGGTAATCTCGAGTTAGATAGGATAAGATTTGGTGATTAAGGCATGATTATGATAATAGAAAGCAATAAAATGCTTAAGCTAATGATCTCCCAAGACACTCGTCCGCCCGCCCACGAGCTTGTTGCCATATAAACATTAAGGAAAGTCGGTGACCAACAAGTCTTAGGGATAATTGCAATTATTGACTGTTTATGTTTGATTTGATTATCTCCTAATTATTAGTGATTTACAATGGTCGAAACGCCGCCAAATCTGCTAATCTAGTGGACACATGTCAAGCTGGCGACAGGTTTTCTATACGTTAAACGATCGGGTGCAACCCAATCATGCCAAATGGTTAAAATTCCAAATCAAAATGTTAGAACACCTACCCAATTCACGCAACTGCAGTATTAGCTTAAAAGGCAGTAATTATAGAAGGGCAAACGTATAATACACCAAGTTGATCTTAATTATAGAACTTTCAGATACAGTACGAGATCAGAAGTTTTTAATATATTGCAAAACTCTAGAACTTGATGCTTGGATGTAAGACGCTGTTTAATTTGAGATGATTTCAAATTTAATCGAATTAATTAGTCCTAATTTTCCTAATTTTAAATTAAAATTAAATTACTGGTATAATTTTAAAACTATATATATATGTAGTCTCGAATCAAACCGCACTGCGAGTTCTGGCTGGAGTGCATACTGGATCCCAGCCACCAGCTACTTTATTTAGCTAAAAAAGCCGCAAATTAACCCACTAATAAGCATCTTAAAAATTCAGGTTGGCGAGGTTTGCGGCAACTTGTTTCAGATTCAGCTGCTCGTGCCGAGAAGATGAAGTCATCAGTCTCTATCAGTACCATGGATTGGGCAGTACTTGACAGTATCAGTTAATAATATTTCATTCAGATTTGGGAATGAAATACAATTGGTGAAGAATTTAACTCTTTTGCATCAACTTGGTCATTGTTTTTGAGAAGATAAAAGAGAGAATAGTCGCTTTTCATCAAGCAGAGAATCAAATCGATCACTTGGAGTTCCTTCCATTGGATCTGCAGCAAGATCTTTGATTGCATGCTTTACGCCGAACTTATTGGATAAACTAATACTCAGAAAAGATGATGAAGTAGGATAAACCTCGGAGATCGCTGCTGGATCTCATATTCTTGATACCGGCGGACAGATGTGATTGTTACGAGATTCCAAAGATCTTGATAAACCCTTTTCATCTGCAACTTGTTCGGTTAACTTTGTAACTCGTTGGCATTAATTTAAAGGAAACACTCTTATAATTATCCCACAGTCCGGTTTTCGTACAGTTCGGCAGATTACAAGTGATATTTACTAACGTGTTTTTAGGGTTTCTTGTGAGATTTTTGCTGTGAACAAGAGATGCATTTGCTTGTATTCCTATATTGTTTATTAGCTAAAAAAGCTATAATATTGTTTTGCTGCTTCTTCCTCTTCTTCTCATGAAACAATGCTGAAGCTTCCTTCCTCCACATTTTCTTTTAAGCAAAGCCTATAAGAGGATATTTGAACCAATGCCAAAGCTAATATTCAGTTTGGACTTCAAAAGTAAAATACAGAACAAGTTGCTATATCAAATATGAAGATCATTAGCTGGACCGAAAACCAGATGCCAGCCAACAGGCACTCGTTAGTCGCTATTGGCTCAAAGTAGTATCAGCACTCAACACTTACGATTTGGCCGAAACCGAGCCGTTTCGACCGATCCCGAATCGAAATCCTATTTTGAATTTCAGTTAGGGTTTACTATTTATTACTATTCATCATCACCAAACGAGTGCGAGCGGGAGCTCGCAGGGCGAGCGCGCGTGTGGGCTTGAGCATACCGGAGCGGGAGCTCACCGGGCTCGAACGCACGGGCGGGAGCTACCGGGCTCGAACGGGCACGGGCGAGAGCTCGCTAGCGGGCCAGCGGGGGGGGGGGGGGAGCTAGCCCAAGGGTCCTACACACTCGATTGTCTGTCGCCGCTCCCTCGTCTATCTCGCGCCCTCACCGACCTGACCCGTACTCCCGTAAACTGAGGTCGGTCTTACACTGGAGCCAGCACTATCGCCAATTTGATTTCGATATCCTTATCGGTTTCTGTCAGATACTGTTCACGTACATAATATTATTTACGTAATTATTCATTATTTTAAAATTTTTTTAAATATATTATAATTTTTTTATTTGAAATTAAAAAATAATTGAAATAAAGTTAAATTTTAGTCATAATATAATTAATAAAAAAAATATTTTGGTTAAAACTGAAATAAAAATGATTTTGATCGAAACACGTTAATTGTTTTGTTCACGTGCATGTGTGAATGGTCGTTCCACCGAAAGTAAAAGCAAAAAAAATTTGTGTCGGTCTTATCCCCATGTGAATCGCTGTCACGAGATTGCGCAGAGCTAGTTGTTCTCGTATGTCTATAAATGTTCATCTAGATCGTTCAGGTACTGAATTAATAATTTCACATCCAAATATTTTAAACTCAACTGATGATGATGATAATTAATTGTATTACATTATATTTAATAAATTATGTATATATCAATTATATTTTAATAATAAGTTAAATTTGCTTATGTTAATTTTTATTTTTTTAATCATATTCATATTATTTCTCATATATTATTTCCAAATTCAACTGATGATGATTATGATGATTAGTTGTATTATCTTAGAATTTATAAATTATGTATGTGTAAAGTATATTTTAATGAAAAGTTAAATATACTTATGTTAATTTTTAACTTTAATCATATTCATATTATTTCTTGTATGTTTTTAATACAGTAATATATATTAAAAATACACTATATTAGTGACTAACTATCAAAATTAATTTTAATTAACTAAAATGATATTTAATATTATGATAAAATTAAATATAATTTCATTCCTAATTTTTCAAAATTTTTCAAAATTTTTTCAATATTTTATCGTATTTTTAATTTAAAATCAAAGTACAATCAAAATATAGTCAAACTCTGGTCAACACCCAATTAATAATTTAAAAAAAATTTCGACCGAAACCACCAAAACGTATCGGTTTCGCTGGGTCCCGAAATCGAAGCCGAAACCGCACCATAAAATCTTGAGCAGATCGGTACCGATCTGGGTTCCATTAACTTGATCAAATCAACTGAACTCGGTGGGCTTCCATTAACTCGATCAAATAAAATCAACCAACTCGGTTCAGAGAATACTAAATTTTCGAAGCAAGAGAATATTTTCAAACACTTGGAGATACCGTCCATAGGATCCTTAGCGAGATCTTAATGAAGATTTGCAGAATATTTCCTGGTACGGATTACTCGCATTGGATCCAGAAAAGCTAAAAAGGAAGCCGCGGTGCAACTAGGGAAAAGCCGCGCACTAGAAGATCCAGATGCATTCCCTGGAGGTACCAGCTGGGAACGAAGTATCCCGCCATTCATCATCCACTCATCAGTCCTTTTTCATCGCAAAATCAAGGGGAGGAAAGAAAAGCCTTTAGGGCCCGTTTAATTAGGGTTAAAGTTAAAATTAATGAATTATTTGTATAAATTAATATATTTTTATTATATTTAAGACTTCAATAATTTAAAATTTAAAAATTTATTACAATTTTTATATTAATTTAATTTAATAATAATATAAAATAATAAATATTAATTTTATTAGAAAAAAAATAATTTTGAAACGAACTGATTCTAATCCTGATGTCAGACCAAATAGGGCCTTAAGCTTTTAGGTACCTTTGCATATATCTAGGTACAGTTGCCGGGTCTCTGCCTCAGATTCATACCAGAAACAACAACTTGGTGTCAAATATGAAGAATAAAAACCGTTTATCACATCATATCAGGTTCGTGTGGTTTTGTACCTCAAGTACGCTGTGATTTTCATCCCATCATATTTGGCGTCGAGTTGGTGTTTCGACGCGGAAAATAAGTCGCATAGACAAGGAGCTGCAGTAACTAGGTCTGTTTTGCATGTATACCCTTGTCAAAATTATTTTATATAATTTGATGTTTTTGGGATTTATGTGCAAAATAACCAAAAGCTTTTTCATCCTCGTCACTAAGCCATGTGATGAGCAAAAGCGGGGATAAGGTTTTCTCACCTCGCAGGCGCCTTTTTAAAAACGCGTTCGGATAGATTTTAGACGGGTGAAGGAGGTGGCGGATGGATTATGCGGCGGACACGTGGATGTGCCTATCCGGGCCGGTAAAGCGAGTGGAAGCCCAAAGCGGGCGGGACGCACAGGTGCCGGTTGACTCGGTCACGCGGGAAGTCATCAGAGTCAAGGTAACGAAGGACGCATGCGGGGAAAATAAATAAATAAATAAATAATGAAATTTTGTATTGCGGCCTACCAGCCTACCGGGCACTGCGCCGAGGCTCTGGTTTTGGCGGCCGGTACCTGTGTGTTTCACTCGCGCGCGGTTCTATCTTTATCTTTTATCCATTTTTGGGTGTCGATGTGAAATCAGTTTTCGAAAAAGGTTTTATTTGCATTTTTTTTCTCAACAAAAATCAACCTCGGGAGTATTTTGATAAACAATGTAGTTCTTCCACCGTCCGTCAACATAATTTCGTACTAGCCGAAGGGTGCGTGAGAAAATTACAGGGACTCGTATTAAATTAGACATTATTTTAGGGTTTTGTGTAAAATGCAAACAGGGAGATAGAGCGGTATTTTTTTCGTCGAGTATAAATTGAATTCATTACGGCAACGGTTAACGAATTTATGGGTTTTGCAAAAATATCCTGGCCAGGTGCCACGTGGCTTGGTCAGCTTCCTTGAACATATTATGGGCCCCAGACAAAGATCGGACCAGAGGAGCCACGACCCGTAAAGCATTTTCTTGGAGTGTGGTCCGATAGTCCGATGGATTGGTGACCGTTGATTTGAAGTTTGAGTGGAAACATAATCTCGATGTTGCTCCAATTTCTTATATTAGATTCGCTTTATCTCTTTCTGGCTTCCACTACTAGGAATAATCCTGTTCCACTCCTTGTGAACTTTCCAGAACTCTCCAACTAATTGGAGCCTTTCTTAATTAAAAGTCTATTTTGTTAAATCAAGATCTAAAAGATGGCTTAATCTCATTAATTTATATATTTGGCAACCGATCAAGATCTGGCAGTAACTTGGCTGAATTTGATTATTCTCGATTACTCGCATTGTTTCGGCCCAATTAACAGAAATAACCTGAAGATGGAGCTCCATAATAATTTCATAAAATTGCAAGGTCATGAATGCAAAAGAACACTTTTTAACTAGATATTTAAGCATTGATTAGCGTAGCATACCATTCAAAAGACAAGAAATCGCACGGACAATTTTCTTTTTTCTTTTCCTTGTAAAGGAGACAACACAACATGGTCATTAGGCAGGAGAAACACAAATCACCTCGAAGCATCTGGCGGAGAAGAACAATTACTGCATAACTTTGAATTAATTGCATTTAATGCAGTGTATCTGCCTTTCTGGGCTTGAAATCTCCTAAAGGCCCATTCATCCAACCACAAGTGGCCATCCCTTTCCATCTAATCTGTCAATCAATCAACAAAGACACAATTAGAACTCATTTTAACTCTTGATAATATCGGGATTAAACAATTAATACCACCACTTATCCTTTACTAATAAACAAACAGCAAATTTAAACAATTCAGAAATTAATCGAAAAAAGAGAAAGCAATTGGTTCTCTATATATACCCTTTCAGACCGCCCTCCAACCACTGACCACTACTCGCCAGGAGAAACTCGTTAGCCGACAAAATGTCTTCGGCTACCCTAAACGTCTTCCAAACCCTTGCAGTGGAATTCTACTCGAGGAGGCTTTTGCTCCATACTCCTCTTCTGAAACAGCATTCTAGCTCCCCTGCCTCAGTTCCGTCCGCAGCCGCCGCAACCGACAACGGCGAGCGTGGCAGCAGCTTTGATGCCAATGTTGTCCTGATACTCGCAGTGCTTCTATGTGCTCTGATATGTGCTCTGGGCCTTAACTCGATCGTCCGGTGCGCTCTCCGGTGCTCGAACCGGATGCCTTTCGAGGCCGAGCCTGACCGGATGGCTCGATTGGCACAGACTGGGCTCAGGAGGAAGGTGATAAGGTCTCTGCCTATCTTAATCTACTCCGACGGTCTCAAGCTCCCTGGAGCTAGCTCTGAGTGTGCGATCTGCCTCTCAGATTTCGCGCCGGGGGAGCGGGTTCGGGTCTTGCCCAAATGCAACCATGGCTTCCACGTCAAGTGCATCGACCGTTGGCTCATGGCCCGCTCGTCGTGCCCGACTTGCCGGCAGTGCCTGTTCCACACGATGCAGAAGGCCTCGGGCTGTGCGGAAGTCACTCAGCATCCACCGGCTCATTCGGTCATCGTGCCGTTAGAACCTGAAGGTCTGATCGTCAGTTACAGGTGATAATACCAACGTCTCCAAAGTTGTAGATACTTTTGTCACGCAGTAAAGCAAGTATTATGTATTATTCTGAGCAGACAGAAGAAAAAAAAAACACTCCAATTGAGCCGGAAAATACATTTCGGTTGTTTTGAAATCTGAATGGTCCCGTATGATGGGGTTTTGTAGCCAATAGCGAAACAAATAGACGGGAATCTGAGGGTGAATGAAACTGCAACGATAAGCAGGCAACTAACCTCGAGAGAAATGAGTTGAAGTTTGACGCTGAGATCCAGAGATTTATAGAAGCCCACTAGCACACTATGGACCATATGATGTGGCGTGCTCTGCTTTCTTTTCCTTCGGAAAGAAGACGAAAAAGCGCGTGAATTCGTATCATAATTGCACTGATTGAGAGAGAACATGACCGACAGTGTGCAGTTGATCCCATTAAGGCGCGGATGCTTCGTGGAACCATGTTTTCTCGGACACAGCAGCAGATGGAGATTGGTAGAGCTTAATGCACGAGTTCGTTCTTCGGAATGGGACCGGAATTTGGTATTGGTCATCTGCTGCTCTCTCTAACGTTTTCGTCCGTTTTGTATGCCGGTGTCGAATTAATCGAACCTAACCAAGGCCAGATCAGCTTTTGCAGGTCAGTCCCGCACACATTTGTCGGCGAAAGACCAGTAACCGATGTTCTGTCCTCCGACGAAGATTGCTAGTGCAGACCTGCTGATCCTAGCGATCAGCTGGATACTGTGGCTTGAAAGAAACCGTAGGACGTTTCAAGTAAAACAGACAACTGCTCACTCGCTTCAACTGACCTACATCATATTATCTCCTCATGGCGACACGTCCGGCCAAAGTACCATTGATATGTACAACACTCGAGCACATTGCTATTGTTGATATGTTGCCAAGGAAGAAGCCAGGGGTGGAGTTGCCAGCAGGGCTATCAACAGCCCTAAGGATCTATCAGACTTACGGATTAAATCCACTAAAAATTTATTTAAAATCCATTTAAAATATCTAATAAATTTTAACAAATAGTCCATTGCGTTTCTAATTTTTTAAAAAATTATTAAAAATTTGTTGAAAGTTCATTTATGCATCACTTTGTTAGTAAAATATATTAATTTATTTTTATGCACTATTTTATTATATCATTAAAAACAATGAATATGGATATTGGTATGTTTTAACGGATTTAACAAATCTTAATGTGTTTAGTATAAATTTAACAGACTAAATTCTAAATAAATTTAACATAAAAATTAATGGA
This sequence comes from Trichopus zeylanicus subsp. travancoricus, assembly GCA_005019695.1. Lineage (NCBI taxonomy): Eukaryota > Viridiplantae > Streptophyta > Magnoliopsida > Dioscoreales > Dioscoreaceae > Trichopus > Trichopus zeylanicus. The sequence continues at coordinate 350,619 of RXID01014345.1, forward strand.
CTCTTAACGGATTTCAGTCCGTCTCAAACCCAAGCAAACTGATTTTGGGTTTGCTCGAGGCTGTGCGGGCTGTGCCATTGCGAGCGCTAGTTACCAGCCCGAGAGTGCACACGAGTAGGAAGCTGGATGCGGGGGAGCTGTAAAAGCAATGTTTAAAGGATGGTGTGTGTGTTTTTTAGCCTGAGTCTGCACTTGGCAACTTTGAAGGGAAATACTAGTTTTTGTGCTGTTCTGGCTAAGGATAGACCGGCTAGCTAGCTATGTATTGATCTTACACTCCGTGGATATGCCACTGTGTCAACAATAATATTACCATGTTTCTCGAAAAAAAAAAAACAAATTAACGAAGGATTTTTGAAAATCTTACTCCTTGTTTCGCTTCTCGGTATATCGAAAGAGTCCGATGGGCACCCTTAGGGCAGATTTGCAGTTTGTCCCCTCCAATCGTGATAATTGTAAATTTAGCCCAATACTTTATTTGGGCCCAGATATGAATCTGATGTAGGGCCAAGGCCCATGGTAGGATATTAATATCATGATTTCAATTTTGCCATAAACATTTGTTGAAAACCGGATTAGTCAGACTAATATTGGTCATTAGAAGAGCGTAACCATTTGGTGCTGATCTAGTGATCATGTTATAACGTCATGTGTGATATATTAGTCTCAAATCGGATATTAAATATATAAAATCCAATATATATGATGAAAAAAAAACTCATATCCCAATAGTTTAAGCTTTTGGAATTGTTTAGTGTCAGATGGATTATATTATTCTGATTTAACACTTTTTCTACTATCCCAACAAGCAATATTAGAGTTTTAGGTTTGAAGTTGTGAGAACTCTCAATACTAAAATTATTGTGATAATGCAACTGAATTAAGTTACATATTAATATCTCTAAAAAAAATAAAAAATTAAGATAAAAACTCGTTAGTATAGATTACACGATATAACTGATCAAGTAAAAGAGTATTGTAATGATACGATTGAATCGAGTCGCATATTAGTTTTTTTTTAAAAAATCTAAAACTGAAACGAGAATTTGTTAATATGGGTCACATAATGGAACTAGTTGAGTAAAAATATTCTTAATTAAAAAATTTAAAATTAATGTAGTAAAATCACATCTGAATGAAGAAATTGTTATTATGTCAGGTGTAATAGATTAATCCCACATCGAATATTAAATAAATAAAATTTAATATATATAGCAAAAAAGATCTCTTAAGAATGTAAACTAGTAGCTAACTAAATATTATTAATGGATTTCCAAACTTTTCCATGGTTTTCTCCAGCTGCATTTGCAAGCAATTAATTGAAATCTTCGACCAACGAAACAACGACCGGTCAAATTAGACTGCTTCTAAGTGGAGCGACGTTTGGAATGTAGTATTTTAGCACATGCGAGTCATGCTTCTATCAAAGCCGGTTTTCATATTCAGAGACTACTTCGCTTCGCAGTGACACACATGCCATTGTCTTCGTTACAAGCAACGACAGAACAAATTTCGTCCAACAAATAGTCGAAGCCAAGATAATCACCAAATGGTCCTTATTGCATCCTTCTGCGTGGAATGAATTGAACATGTCATTAGCATTCGAGAATTGCAAACAGGCTGTTGTTACGCATTGTTAAACTGGTTTAAGCGAAATTATTTAGTCTTAATCACATGGTTGAATCACGAGCACAAGCGATGGGATGGCACGGTGACCTAAAAAAGGCAAACATCCCATCCAATTCGGTGGAGCCTAATTCCTGCTCACGTGACATTATTTTAGAACCCGAAACATTGGGCCTGCCTTTCATTCTCGAGGCTTCCGGACAGGAGCTTCTTGTTGGGCCCATTGGCCCGGCCCAGTTATACCGGCTTCCCCCTCTAATGGAGGTGATTATGGGTGCGGGGGATCGGATTTTTGCCACCCGTCATAGCACATGGACGCATGTGCTTTGGTGGATCCCATGCTCTGCCTTCTGTTGCGAATGTGTTCTTGGAGACTTTGATTTCAGAGGATAAAGGATGAGAGAGCCAAGGTGATTAATAAAAAATGATTGACATGATTTAATTACAATGGATTTCGGAAAGAAATTCGTGTGCTGATTTGTGAAGGAAACTCCACGAAAAGACACCAGAGAAAATTGTTTTTAAATGAACTAATTAATCTCAATTTAAAATAATAATATTATTTCAAAATAAAATTATTTTATTTTTAAATCTCAAAATCAAATGGTTCCTTATAGTCCATTGGATAATAGTATTGCTATATATCAAATCTGCAAAGAAATCACAATTATGGTTCACGTCATTTGAAATGTATTTAATTTGAGATTAAAATTAAAATTATATTGTCATAATCAATTTATTATTTAAATATAAAAAATAGTCAAATTATTTCTACGGTATATTAAAAAATAAATTACTATACTAGTTTTATATTTATTCATTCAAAATTTAATAAATAATTGTTTATTCATTCAATTTTTTTATATTTTAATCATCGTTAACTTGAATCAAATAGTACCTTAAAGTTAGTGGTTATTCGAGAATATTCTATTGGGTTTGTAACCCCGAAACCCGAATCCGTTCAGCGTCAGAGCACGGCCTACGAGCCTAGAGCCGGCCCAGCGCACGTCCTCTTCTAGAGCAGTCCAGATGACGTGTCAAGGCCCACCGGGATGGCCGAAAGGTCGATCGGGCGGTCAATCTCGCACCCAGTCTGGTCCATCCGACGGCCGTCTTTTGCGTAAAGTCTGTCCGATTGCCAGGTCATTCAAAAAATCCCCAAATTCCTTCATTTCCTGTTTGCTCGGCTGCTATATAAAATCCCTTCCTCTCACGCTCTTCCTCCGCGTGACATTTCTTGTCTTCGAAGCGGGGGAGTGCTCCGCTTGCCGTCGCGCCACCGCCGCTCGTGATCGATCACTTCTCTGTAGTACTTCCAAAGGTTAGGGACCTCGTGTATCTCTGCCGTTTCTGTTGATTTATCGATTTCGCCTCGATCTGCTGGTTTTCAGTCTGGATGATCTCTTAGTTAGTTTTCAGTAGGGTTTGTTCGTGGTTGATCTGATGGATTTTGGTTGCTTTCGTTGGTATAGTCGATTTGTATTATTCCCCTCAAAGACATCGCGATCGATTTTTGCTTTTCTGGCTCATTTTGTGGGTTGAAATGTGTTTTGTAGGGTTTGATGAATGATCTGTAGTTTTAGATTCGCACAGGTTGCTTGAATGGTTTGATTTGTCAGTAGATCCGCTCCGTTTTGTTTGTTTTTGAACATTTTACTGGACGGTCGCGTGTTTCTCGCCGCTAAATCGAGGGTTCCATCTCTTCGCGATGTTGTTTTCGTTTTCAGGATGCTTGGTTTGGGATCTTTGTATTTCTGAGATAAATTTTCGTTTGATGTTTTGTTTCCATGATTTTCGAAATGGCTTGTGAAGTTGTGTGTGTGTGTGTTCTGTAGGAATCTCGAATGCATAGGCGCTGCTAGGAGACTGTTAAGTTAGTCTGTTATAGTCTTTATTTGATTCCTCTACTTTTGCTTCCATCAAAAGTAGAGCTGATTGCAATTTGTTCATATGTAGTTCACAAATGTCTATTGATATCTAGATAAGTCTAGGATTTGAATTCTATTGAAAATAATGAATCCTTTATATGCTGCATCCGACTCGGTGGTTCATATTTCATAACTATAATAATTTTTAGTATCCTGTTCCTAAACATATGACCTACCAGTGGCAAGGTATACAGAAGATGGCTTGGTTTCTTTCTTGCCCAACCAATATATCTTGATGCTGTTATTGTGATGAGTATAGAGGGCAAGGTTAAAGGTGCATTTTTCTGACTATTCTGAAATAATGTCAAAAATCATACTCCACATATTTAGTATGATTTATTATGAACTTTACTGTGCAATATATATATATATATATATATATATCTTCTGGCCGTCTTTAAGTGTTACTTTCTATGTAGTTCAAAATTGGTTTCGAAGGTCCAGATGTATGAATGTGATAATGTTTAGTTGCAGTTAAAAACCCAATTTCTTAAGTGTAATATTCTTCTCCCCATCCTACTATTGAGGCCTTGAATTTTGTGTAACCAGCACCACCATAAAGTTAATTAACCCTGATAAATGTAGACAGAAATACACAATGTAATGAAAATGGCAGGTGGAATGGAGTAGTTATTTGATTCCTGCTGCATTTCTCATTGTTGGATGTAAAATCTATCTGTTTGCTAATCCCTTCTATGTTCTGCAGTTATCTGAGAAATGGCAGACACTGAGGATATTCAGCCCCTTGTCTGTGACAATGGTACTGGCATGGTCAAGGTTAGATAATCCTATTTACAGTTGTGTTATTGCCAGACTTTAGAAAATTTGCCAGACTTTAGAAATTTCTAAGGGATTTTTTTTTTTTTTGTTTTTCCATACAGGCTGGATTTGCTGGCGATGATGCACCAAGGGCAGTGTTCCCTAGCATTGTTGGCCGACCACGCCACACTGGTGTCATGGTTGGGATGGGCCAAAAAGATGCCTATGTTGGTGACGAAGCACAGTCGAAGAGAGGTATCCTGACCTTAAAGTACCCCATTGAGCATGGGATTGTGAGCAACTGGGATGACATGGAGAAGATCTGGCATCATACTTTCTACAATGAACTTCGGGTAGCCCCTGAAGAGCACCCTGTATTGTTGACAGAAGCCCCTCTAAATCCCAAGGCAAACAGAGAGAAAATGACCCAAATCATGTTTGAAACTTTTAATGTGCCTGCTATGTATGTTGCTATTCAGGCTGTTCTGTCCCTTTATGCTAGTGGCCGTACTACCGGTGAGTACTAATTTATCTATATGTTCTACAAAATGGTACATACTTTGTAGGCCTTGATATCTGAACCTTTGTCCATTTTTTTGGCAATAGGTATTGTGTTGGATTCTGGTGATGGTGTGAGCCACACAGTCCCAATTTACGAGGGTTATGCTCTCCCTCATGCCATCCTTCGTCTTGATCTTGCTGGCCGTGATCTCACAGATGCACTGATGAAGATTCTTACTGAGAGGGGCTACTCCTTCACTACAACTGCTGAGCGGGAAATTGTTAGGGATATCAAGGAAAAGCTTGCGTACATTGCTCTTGATTATGAGCAAGAGCTGGAGACAGCCAGGAGCAGCTCCTCTATTGAGAAGACTTATGAGCTCCCTGATGGTCAGGTGATCACAATTGGTGCCGAGAGATTCAGGTGCCCAGAGGTCCTTTTCCAGCCATCCTTGATCGGGATGGAGGCTGCTGGTATTCACGAGACCACTTACAATTCTATCATGAAGTGTGATGTGGATATCAGGAAGGACTTGTATGGTAATATTGTACTTAGTGGAGGCTCCACCATGTTCCCTGGAATTGCCGATCGTATGAGCAAAGAAATTACAGCCCTTGCCCCCAGCAGCATGAAGATCAAGGTGGTTGCACCTCCAGAGAGGAAGTATAGTGTCTGGATTGGAGGATCCATTCTTGCTTCTCTTAGCACTTTCCAGCAGGTAATACTTGATTGCAGTTTTCCTTTTTTTTCATATGTGAGCTATTTATCTTTATGTATAGTTGTTCATACTCAATTTTTTGGTGATGTGCGTGGAGATGGTCAAATTTACACATATTGTAATTTTCAAAATGCTGTTTCTGATTCCTGGTTGTTGATGCTTAATTCTCAGATGTGGATTTCCAAGGCCGAGTACGATGAGTCTGGTCCGGCCATTGTTCACCGGAAGTGCTTCTAAAGTTTCCTTGAATAGCAAGCCATTCAGGCTTTTCTCGAAGTGGGTTTTCTGTCTTGAGTCGTCTATGCTTGTTAGTTTGAGATTGTTGTGGCTTCATATTGAGTTGTTTGTGTACTACATTTTATGTACGCCGAAAAAAAGATAGCAGATTGGTGTCCTTTCTCTTGTTCTTTGGGGCATTGAGTAGCTTAGAAGACTGGTAATTGTAGTTGGATTTTTCTCAACTGTTTTTTGGGTTTTTTTAAGTCGTAGCAGTGTGTGACTACAATGAATGTTTTCACAATCTAATTTGTCTGGTGGTAGCTCTGTTTTTGTGGGGGGTTGGGTGAGGGGATGAGGTAATTTTTAAGTTGCGAGATGTAATGGATGTTTGCTACATTTGCATATTCAGGGGTCTGTAATAAGAGGCTGGTTTGTAGAGAAGGGCCCATTATCCCTTGGCAAGGATCCTGGATTGGTGACTCCGGTTCAGCTATTCTGGGTGAAATGCATAACACTCAATTAGACTCATTCAACAAAGGCCGGTTTACAATCCATCAAACCGGCTTAATACGAGGTCGCCAATTAGATGAAAGAAATTCAATTACTTGTTAACAAATTCCAAACTAGCATAATATATCATATTTTTATTTTGTTAAATACATATTTAAAATGCGATTTAACAATACAATGTATGTTTAAAATACGTTCAGAGGATATTAGGTTAGATTATTAAGAATTTGCTGATCGTAATTTGTGATCAAAGTGATTGGTCAGATGACGATTGAATCATTTACTTTCAATTCTTAAAGTACCCTCAAATTTGTATGATTGCTTTGGGATGGGATGAAATTTAATAATGACTTTTGGGAACGGGGTTTTAGATCGAGAGTGTGCAATATAAATATGTATTTTAGGTTAATTACAAAATAACACACCATTTGTTAATTTATATTATTTACAAAAAATGTTTTTTAAGAATATTTTTCTGTCGATTATATATGGCAAAAAAGATCGGCACATTGCGAAACTTAATAAATCCAAATTCCCGAAATATTAAAAGCTGGACAATGAAAATTATTTATTTCGAATAACTTCAAACTCGCCTGCGAGCCATCCGGCGCTCAATACAAAACTCCAAATCGTCGACCCACGGATAGTGATCCGTGGCAACATTTCCTGCTAAATCTACACCGTTAAATAAAATACAGATCAACGCTCCACATTCTCCCGCCCCACCAAGTTCTCCACGTTGCAGAACACATCCGCGCCCAAACTTCGCTACAAATATCCCCCAATTCCTGGACATCGATCTCATCCTCAAAATCTCCCAATCTTCATCTCTCTCGACAAACCCTGACTCTAATATTTCACTCTTCCCTTTCTCGATGGCAAGAACGAAGCAGACGGCGAGGAAGTCCACCGGAGGCAAGGCCCCGCGGAAGCAGCTAGCGACGAAGGCGGCCCGGAAGTCTGCTCCGGCTACCGGCGGCGTGAAGAAGCCCCATCGCTTCCGCCCTGGCACCGTTGCCCTAAGGGAGATCCGGAAGTACCAGAAGAGCACGGAGCTTTTGATTCGGAAGCTGCCCTTTCAGCGTCTCGTCCGTGAGATCGCGCAGGACTTCAAGACTGACCTCCGGTTCCAGAGCTCCGCCGTGGCGGCGCTGCAGGAGGCGGCCGAGGCGTACCTTGTGGGACTCTTCGAGGACACCAATCTTTGCGCCATCCATGCCAAAAGGGTCACCATTATGCCCAAGGACATCCAGCTCGCTCGCCGGATTCGGGGTGAAAGGGCTTAAATCGAATTTTCTATTGACGGGTTCTGATTCCATATCGCTTAAAGGTTCTCTTCTGATGTTAGATTTGGTGGTCTATAAACTCTAGTTTTATCAGTGTATGGCTATGTATCTCCTAAATCTAATGAAAATCGATGGTTTCTTGATTTTTGTTGTTCATTGTGTTTGTGGACAAGTTGGTCGCTCGGATAAATTTTGATTTGAAATTGAGGAGTTGTGAATTTGATCAATTTTGGAAAATTAATGAAATTATTAATTTTTTATATTTAAATGTGTTTTTGAATTAAAGTTGTGATATTATTAATTTTGTGATTTGTGATATTTGAATTATAAATATTATTTAGAAAATATAAATATTTAATTAATAAATAAGTCGATAAACATATTTTGGTGGTTAAAAATATATTTATGTTAAAGAAATAAAATACTTTTTAAAATTTTTATTTAATTAATAAAACTTTTAAATTAGAAATTGATAATTTATATATATTAATATTTAAAATATGTAAAAAATTAATGAGCAGGGGAAATTTTTTTCATATGGTTTTAGATAAAAAATTTAGTTTATTTTTTTCAAAATAATGTTAATGGTTGAAAAAAATTTATAAGAATTATTAATTCTAAATTAAAATTAGCCCATTCATATAAACGTTGGCTCCATACAATTCTGGTCTAATATTGCGAATTTTTATCAAATTTCACAGTTCAAAATTATTAAAAAATGTAATTCTACTAATTTCAAATAGTATTGTTATAACTAAACGTTAGAATTGGGAGAATTGATTCATTCAATTCGGGCTATTTGAAATTACTTCAAACCACCCCTAATTTCAATTCTGATAATGAAATTTGATGATTTCAGTCCCGGTAAAACAACTCGAGTAATTAATTCATTTAGTCCTTGTTGAACTTATTCAGTTGGTAATTTAGATGGATATCGGATTTATCAAAATAATTTGGTAAGATGGAAGCTCAGTCATATATCGTGGAAAAAAAGTAGAAAAAAATAAAAATTTGAATAACAACATGCACACATAATTTATGTAATCTATCAAATAAAATTTAAGAGACAACTGGAACGCCTGGCCATGCAGAACTAAGGCGCGCCGAAATTCAGCATGAGATACACATATCTTATTAGACATCACAGCAAAACTAGGACGACTGCAGCAAATTGAATGCTTGCTAATATTTTGCTCCATTCTCTAAAAATGATGACCAAATAAAAACTACATATCACATACTTGCAGCTACCACAAAATGGACATGAGCACACATTTTACAATCCAAGTATGATCTTAAATCTAGTGCTTCAAGAGGTTCCCTGCATTTTGGCCGCTTCGAGTTCTTCTGAAGTGAAAGGTATTGGTTTTGTGGGGACAGGTAAGCGACCAATGCTATCAACCTTGTCACGTTGCTTTGGTGGGGGCCTAGCTGCCTTGGGTAACAGACGGCCTTTCTTCTCAAACCACTCGGGCTTCAGCAATGCACGAAAACCGAGTTTGTTATAGTATACCTTCCTAACGGACCCCCCGACTGCTTCTACTGCCTCTTTGGCTCTCGCTGTAACCCTTGTCACCTGCATAACTCAAAAAAAAATTCTGACTGAAATCTCCATGCAAGCTTTTGTGTGAACATAATAAAAACAAATTATTGTACAATGGAAAGTTAGCCAATTGCAGGGAATCAGAGTGTGTGATCGAGATACTCTCTATGGTTTAGATACTTGGGAAGAAGAATAGAACACATATGACAACAAAAAATGCGTCCATTTTCATATTAAAACATTTCTTTATGGTCAACAACTGGAACTAGACATTGGTATTGACTTGACTTTGTTTTAGATCATTAGAAACTCAACTTAAACATGTACCCTGAAACATAATAATACTAGTGAAAGACACATACTATACATGTGAAAACCTAAGTCATCAGGAGAGGTTTGATGACATAGGTTTCTCTCTCGCCTTCATTTACTAACAAAGAAAGACTGTTGGTGTGCATGCACATGCAGTTAAGGTGAACACAAAACCACTCTAGACTATAACAGCCCTTTCAACAGGATTCCACTCTATCTGCACAATGATATTGAATAATTCAATGAACAATGCGATCAATGTGATTAGCTATTTATTAAAAAGCTAGCATGTTAGTCAATAATGATAAAGCTTGCAAATAGGCTAACTCAGTACAAATAATAGACAAATGAGAACATATTTAGAAAAGGTAAGACAAGAAATTCATTCGGGAATAATACCTCGAGGTGAATTGGCCATTTGATGTGTTCAGCACCACGTCCCATCAGCCTGACACCATCTTTGATCTGCTTCCCTATAGCACCTGTTTCCTAAAGTTATATAACAAAGAAGTTAAAACTAAGCCAATGACTACGTTATCGCCCACTACAAACTAATGTCAATGGGTGCACCTTGAGAGTTTTCATTGTGATAAGCTCTGACGAATCAATCTTACCAGCATTAATAAGTTTTGCAATCTTTCCTAATCCCACAGGCTGTTCAATAGCAAAGAAATGTCAACCTCATATATACAAACAGCTAATGAAGGAACATATATGGCAAATCTTGATAAGCTACCATATGGAAGCAAGCTAAAAGACTATGGGTGCCAGAAAATAAAATAAGCGAGACCCTAAATAAGGGGTATGCATTATACTAATCCCGCCAAGATCAAGACATACCCTAATCAAAATGCTCTAATCCAGAAGTGATGGAAAAGAAGGAAACTTAACAACCTACTAAAACTTGGCATGTCTCAAAAGTTACAAGTGAAGAGAATAATACAGATCTGTGAAGTAATTCTATAACTTTAAGGGAGCACCAAGACAAAAGAAGGAAAAGAATGCAGTAAACAACCACATCCTGTTGAGAACATTTTTTTTTGTTGTGGTTTACAACTTTTTTTCCCCTACTTTATAAGTGAAAATCACCACTATATATAAATTGTCTGTGTCAATATAAGCCGCAGAAAGAAAAATAAACACTTTTAACAAGCATAAAAAATGATCACATCAAGATGTTCGAATGGCAGGCAATAGATCTTTAACTGCTGGTATAAAACCTGAAATCAAATCAAACAGACATTATAGCTGAGGAAGATACCCATTCAACGCATTAGCAAGCAACTAATTTCTAAGTATGTCTCTCCCCTAATCCATGTTCAAACCACTCATTGCAAAGTATCATGGAGAGCTACTAGCAGCAGTCCCACACAAATAATCAATTTTCATAGTGATATTTTTGATGTTTGTGATGTTATATCCAATAGATTGGCATATTGTAGCTCGCAAGGCATGCAATAGTAAACCACAATAACAATGAACCATCTTCAGAAAAAGCCACTCCAACTGCATACTCATTGCAAACTAAAACCTCCTTCGCCAAATTAGCAATCGGAGAACTCAATCTCAGACCTTAGCACACAAAACTGCAGAAAATTCAGGAGACTTCACACAAAAATTTGATCTTTCTAGTAATAAAATTTATTTGTCGACAACATTTAGCAAAAGCAATTGGGGAAGATCAAAAAGAGAACCTGGAAGGTGAGGCTGAACCGATTCTTAAACCCCCTTCTGGGAAGCCGCCGGCGCAGCGGGGTTTGACCTCCCTCAAAACCGAACTTCATAGTACCCCGAGCCTTCTGGCCCTTATGACCCCTTCCAGCTGTCTTCCCTTTTCCAGACCCGATCCCGCGACCCTTCCTTGTCTTCTGCTTCCTGGCCCCCTTGTTATCGCGCAGATCGTTCAGTCTCAAGAGGCTTACCGTGGCCGGAGAAGTGCCCACGCCAGCCATCTGGCTGAAGGATGCCCCAAAGATGGGGCCACTGGGAAGGGGGGGAGGAGGTGTGAGGAGAGATAGGGTTTTGTGGAGACCGAGAGGAAAGGTGGCGGAGATTGGAGAGCGACGAAGCAGAGGGAGCTTGGAGACGACGGGAAGGCGCCGCCACATGCTGGCGGCGTTGCGCTCTATGGGCTTCAGGAGTCGAACGGCGAGACCAGGACGCGAAAGCCACAGGGCGTTGCCGACGGCAAGACCCGGACGGTAACCGGAACGCAGTTGAACAACATTTGGATTCAGGGTTAATGGGTGGAGAAATCCTGGCCGTCCGTTTTGATTCGAGATTTACAATTTAGACCTTCATTTCTTATAAATTATACTTTTCGTTTAGCAGAGAAAAAGAAAAAACTTAGAGTCAATTGTATATAAGCCCCTGAAATCTTGAGTAATTAAGTTCGAAAATTTCCTGACAATTACATACAAAATTTTAAATTATCTAATCCATTAAAGATTAGGCCCTTATGTCATTTAATCGTGAATCTAGGGAATATTTCAAAAAATATTCTTTTCATTTTAGCATGAGATAATTTTTAATATTTTTTTGTAATTACCTGTTCTGCCCTCTATTGATGGCGGTTTGAAGAGGAGAGATATGAGGCCAAAATATGAAATTGGGTCAATATAGTATGCAAGACATTAAATTATTTTAAAAATTAAAATTAATAAAAATTTAAAATTCTTTATTAAATATATCAAAATTTATTTATTTAATTATTAAATATAAGATTAATTTATTATACTATAACAGAGAATATGGTAGTGTTGGTGGTGAAGAAGATGAAATATTAATTGGAGAAGGAGGAGGAGGATATGGGGGTGGTAGTGGTGGTGAAGAAGAAGATGATGGTGGTGGTGGTGAAGGAGAAGGAGATGGCGGTGGATGGTGGTAATGGAGGAGGAAGAGGAGACAGCAATGGTGGTGGTAAAGGAGGGGGAGATGGCGGTGGATGGTGGAAATGGAGGAGGAAGAGGAGATAGCGGTCGTGGTGGTGAAAAAGAAGATGACGACTACGGTGGTGATGGTGAATAAGAAGATGATGATGATGGTGAAGGATATGGTGGTGGTGGAGGAGGAGGAGATGGCGGTGGTAGATGAAGGAAGAGGAGGAGATAGACGGCGGTAGAAGTACAATGTTGTGAGAGACGAGGGCAAGAATGCATTTTAAAAGTCTACTAATCTTAACCAAAGTGGTTTAATGGATTTCTTACATATCACTCCCTGAAGGACTGATTTATAACAAGTCAAAAACTTTTATGATTTTATATATAATTGTCATAAATTTAAAAACTTATAAGTAATTAGTTGAGATTTTAGAGACTTATATATAATAAATTTAAATACTTATAATTTATAATATTAAATATTTAGCGGAATTATTGGATTAATTTGGTGTACCAAATGAGTTAAAATCTACGGAAAATTTCCAAAGTTTTCAGTTGAGCGATTGCCATTTTTGATTTTTCCAAAAATCCCCTTCTGATGTGATAGATATTTTTATTTTAATCTATATCATTATTAATGTTACTATAGCATTGTTAAAATATGATATAGTTATTGTAATAATATTTAAAAATAAAATAAAATAATTAAAATCATATTAATATAAATAAAATAATATAAATTAATTAAAATTAAATCAATATTATTTAAAATAACTATTATAATCAAAATTAATCTGACTAATAAAAAATATTTTTACATAATAATTAATTTTTTAATATATATTATCATTACAATATTGCTATAATATTTTCATGTTATTATATTATTATTATTATTATTATTATACTTTTATATATTATTATATTATTGTTATAGTATTTTTGCATTTTTTTATACTAACAATAGTTAAAAAAAGGAGTTTTTGAGAGATTTAAAAATTTGAGGGGACTATTATTTAATTGAAAAATTCTTAAGCTGTATTTGAAAAATTTTTCCTAAAATCTGTCATTTAAAAATTTCACTAAAAATTTAAATTTAATTATTATGATTTACTAAAAATTAAATTGTTATAAAAAATTAATTAATTTTATCAACATTATAAAGTTTATAAATGTATTTCATAGTCTCCTAATCCAGCTATCTAAAATCATCGCAAATGCCACGTATTTGTCAAGGAGAGCTTTTGCAAAAATTAAAAAAAAAATCCTTAAAATAAGAAATAAGAAGCCATGTGACGCTCGCGGAAGGCGCAAAATATTGCTTAAAAAACGCCAGAAAATATTGACGGAGCCGCCAGACCGGAAATTGTCACATCCAATCGCTTCGAAAATCAAAATAAAGCAAAGATAAAATAGAAGTTCAAATTACCAAAACGCCCCCGCGACCCACGGCGAATCTGTACGCATCTGGTTCTTTGTTCCCAATTCCCACCTCCCGTCCTTACCTCGCAGACCAAGATCCTCTCCTCCGACGAGATCCTCCAAGAGGAGCGCCGCCTCCGCTTAGGGTTTCGTTTCCGGCGACCCCGGATCCCGATCTCCGATGAAGATCACGGCGCTGCTCGTCCTCAGATGTGACTCATCGTCGTCTGGCACGCAGGAACTCGTCGTCCTCGTCAACGCCTCCGATGTCAGCTACTTCGGTTACTTCCAGCGCACAGCCGCCCGGGAGTTCATCATCTTTGTTTCCGTACCGTTGCCAAACTCACTCCCCTCAAGCCAGCGCCAGTCCGTCCAGCACGAAGGTCGATCGACTTGATTCTCTTTCTGATCTATCTCACAGCTTATATGTTTTTTTCTATGATCTTAGGGGACTGGATTTGATTGCTTCGGAGATGTTCTTGCCGTGGATTCTCGGGTATCATATTAAAATCCGTGTTAGTTGATAATTCCAGCATGTAATTCTTAGGAGATATGCCTTGGTAGAAGTGTCGCGGCCCTGTTCTTAGATTTATCTTGCATAGAAACTCTAGATCTCGTGAGATCCGATTACTCTAAGCAATGATCATCTTATAAAGGGATTTTTGGTTTCTTGGTTCTCTGAATTTTCTTGCTCGAGAGTTATCTTGTGCTTTTGACCAAATATGAATGAGAATTACATTGATTCATGCAATCCTTCTTGTAAGGATTAGAAGAAAGCAAAGTAAGGAACTTCCTCAAGCATACATAAAATAATTCTGCTTTTATTTTCTTTTGTTGGAACCACTGCTCTTTAAGACTAAGGTTTGTGCCATACAATAGCATGCAGGGTTGGAGGCATCTTGAATATTGATATTTCACTGTTATGTTTTTCGCTTTTATGTTAGGAATATAATGGTGGCCTTGTTTGTGGAAAATAACTTGATGTCTCATCCTGTTTGACTTTTCTGTTCCTCCAGAGTACAAAGTGCGCTCCTACAACAGGAATGATCTCTGTGCCAGTAGCATTTACTGATGATCATTACCCTTTGCGAAGTGCATTTTCTCTTCTTAATAAGGTATGGGTATTTGACATATTTGATGTTGTTATTGCAGTAGTTATATTGAATTGTTTGTTTTCAGATATAATTGTTTTACCAGTGAAACTATCTTCTCCTACGACCTAATTTATTATTTCTCTTGGAAAGTCCAATCTCTTTATCTTGGTTGCTTTGCCTCTGCTGAAGGATTTTGTTATTCAACTAGGCTGCTGCCCACATGCTTCACAGAAAATATGCTTTGCAATTTGTTTTTCTTTTTGATTTTTCTGATTCTTAAACTTGGGCTTGATCTTTGGCTCTGGGCTAAATCAAGGGAATAACCTAATAATGAGATGTTCTTCATTATTAAAATATTTGAGAAGTACATGTGGTATGTACCTTGCATTGCAGGAGTGATCTTGTAGAGAATGTATGTTGCTTCCATGAAAGTTGTGAAATGAGTAACTGGATTTGCTGGTTTTGCATAAAACTATTTTTGTTTTTAAAATGGGTTAATTTAACAAATAGATATGTCTTGAGCATGATCGTTAATCTCTTTAAATCAAAGATAAGCATTTAGGTTCGAAATTGAGCACGTGAATTTTTAACTTACGAACAGAAGACATGCACCATTGGATCTATGCCTATCTACCTTTCATAATGATTTCTTACGGTGTTTTTACTCTCCACAATATGAAGTAATGGATACTAATATGCAGCACTACTAGTTCATTAGTATACAATGCAAATTCCTTCAAGTGAGATCTGTCATTTTGCCAGTTATACTATATTCTGTTAAAACTTTTGCTTAGAGGTACATTTCACTTGCATGATGTGTTATTACTGCAGATGAATCTTATTAAATATCAGTTGCAATTGTGCTACTTTGGTTCTGCTTGTTGCATATTTCCTGTTGCTGCGGGAAGGTGTGATTTAACTCATATTGCTGACTCTCTGTTTTTCTTAGTGAGTTCTTGTTTTGCATATCTTAGGAGGGTAATCTGCATTTAGAATTACCTCCTGTTTCTTGATATTAATATTGTGTCTGTTCACATTTCTGGTTTGTTCATGTGGGAAAAGATATTGCAACTCATAATACTCACAGTATTGAGATTGATCTTAAGGTACTGGGTGAATATCAGAAGGTTTTTGGAGAATCTTGGAGAGCTATAAAGACAGATTCCACTCAATCATGGCCATATTTAAATGAGGTCTTGACTAAATTCCAGGTTTGATAATTTCTATCGCAATACTACTCATAATGATCTTTCCATTGATATACCTAATTCGAATGATGTAATAGGTAGCCAAGCAGCCTTTACTACACGGAATGCTTTTTAGTGATTCTGGAGCCCTCTGTCATTAATTCTAGTTATACATCAAGTGTCATACTGATCATGTCTGGATCATTTTTTTTTTGAGCAACCTGGGCTTTACTGTTAAAAAGCCTTGTCACCAGAACAAGGAATAAAAATGTTTGGATCATTTACTAACATGCTTTTATTATTTTTGCTTCTAGGATCCAACTGAGGCTGACAAATTGCCGAAAATCCAGAGGGACTCGGATGAAACCAAAATTGTCCTTGTAAGTCCTGATCTATGGTTGCATTGGATCTGGCATGTCTATGACGATAGTGAGTTGTGGTGTATAATCTTTTGCATTTTGAGATCTTATTATCATTTTTTTTCTGAATAGTGTGTTATTTTCATCGAAAGAATAAAAAATGATGACTTTACCCCATCTGCATTCTCTTCTTAAACATTGATATTTCTGGTTACTGAAGTGTATCATAGTTTCACTAGTGGAGATTTACTTGTAAAATGCAATTTGTGAAAGCAGCTCTAATTATGGCTGTCATCTACATGACAATTTGTTTTACTGTGGTCATCAAAATTGATGCAGCATAAGCCAATTGATGTGTGCTTGCTTGAGGAGAGAAGCTAGATAGTTTAGTTGAGAAGAGCTCGGATTGAGTGCGGCCTCTCAGGTAAAGCCCTGACAAGCAGCATACTTTCTATCAGAATGTGTTTTTATAAATGATGTCTCATTGTACCAATTCAGATTCATAAACATTTATGTGCACCGCCCAAGACATCATGTTAATGAATAGTCATCAATGTTCTGAATGCAAAATTGAAGTTTGTGCACCATTTCTTTATTAACCAAAAAGTGCACATGAAATATGTACTCTGATGGTACAAAATATCCCTTTTGTTTTTCTGCAGATGTTCTACAAGCAGGCCAAGAAGACCAACCAGTGCTGCACCATGCTGTAAATTGCTGAACTGAATGACAGTTCTTAGTTGCGTGTAAACGTAAAATGAAACATATTAACACATGCACGCATGTGCTTTAAAATCTGCAGCTGTTACTAGTTACCAAAAACAGCAGGTGCTGTATCTATTATTCTTTTGTAATTAAACTGAATGATACTGGAAGTTGTTGCTGTGGTCAAATGTGGATGTACCTGTGAGGTTGATTATCATGAAGCATCTTTGATGACATGAGTTGTTTCTTTCACAATAAGGAAGAAATCAGATCATTATGATTGCAAAATATTATGCAGGATGACTTTTAGATATGAATCTGATGAAAGTGAGATAAACCCGCATGATACTCTAGTGTTAGTGGAAAAATTTTATATTGTTTCATTATGCAAAATCTGATTCCGTACAACCAATTACAAATGCAAGATTGAAGACGCCAAGACACTTGAGAAAGCGCCATTTACCTGTCACCCTAACAAACAGAAGTTCAGCCTGCTTCCTGATCCACTGGGGTGACAATGCCAACAAATTCTTGAACATGAGCCAGAAGAAACTTCAGTTCCATCATTGACACTCAAACTATACTTGGGGCATCTCCAACCCAACTGCACACTGCTCGGGGCCATCGAGTTCTAATGCAGTCTACCAGCGGTGCATGCTGAGCAACTGCCGCTGGCTGGTTTATCTCAACAACATCCTTCTGCCCACTTGTATTGTTGCTTGAAGTAGTTACCACATCAGTGAGAAACTCCTGTTGAGTCCACTTTGGAGGAACATATACACTGAGCTTACACAGCCTTGGCCTCTGCAATGGGCTCTCACCTCCAACAGTTGCATTCCCATTTGACACAGACTTAGCAATGCCATTGAAATGAAAAATATCAAACTGCTTTCTGTTCATTAACCCAGTTGAATCCTTCAGGCCACCAAGGTTTCTATCGAGATCAAGCAAGGCCTGCCAGAACTCACTCCATACTATAAAACCTGTAGCACAGAGATTATCAAGCCTTTCTGGCGGGAAGTCAATGTTCGTTTCTCTTAAAACTTGATGAAATCCTTCCACACTGATAAAGCCACCACCTCCGCTTTGGTCCTGGGCATCAAATGCTTTCCTAATCTTTGCCTCTCGTTCCTCTAGCTCATTCTCATCTTGCACAGAGGTATCTAGGGCAAAAAGAACAGTGTAGTGGGACTCGCTTCCTACCACCCATATTGGCCACCTTGGGCACTTTAAATACCGGCCAACCTTGCAGAAATTGAGGGATTCTAAGAGAGTCAGAAATCCAACTTCCACATTCATAGGTATGCCTTTGAGGGACATCCCACCGCCAAGATCCATCCTTCCGTCAAACACATTTGGAACAGCCTGCCCGCAAAGCAACAGATTCACAATTTCCTGTGAATTTAACCAAGCATGTTAGTGATAGATAATAGTCATTTTTTACATTTAATATCTACATTAAAATCTCAAGCAATAGAAGAGTTAATATCATTAGGTCAGGTTAGCTCTACTGGGTAGTGGAAACTGATAGCCATGTGCGACAGATACAAGTCGAGCAAGTATTTAAGATAGACTCAATCGTCAAATATGTTATATTATGGGTAATTATGCAACGAATTTTGAGCACCACATGCATTGTTCTTACCTGTGAAGCATGCCCAAATGGAGCTGTAACCAATGGCAGGCTTGGATCATCCCTATCTGCTTGAACAGATTCCTGCACAACAGAGGTTATACAAGCTTTGGTGACACACCCTCAGTACGTTAAGAACAAAATGATTATCCTTCAGTGAAGATATGGCAGCTTTCTGTGTATAGGGTGGGACCTTCCAATCCATTTCCCCCTAGGAACCATACTTAGGTGACATTCAAAGATCATGTCTATCACAACAGTAAGTTATTATAGGGCAGCAGATGTAGCCAAGCGGATCAAGGTATTGTGAATCTGCTATGCATGTGTTCAATTCCCATTATTCACCCATTACATTATTGCAAATTCAAAAAACTCATTTTTCAATATCCCTATTTATGGCAATGAAGAATAAAACTAACACAATATCTTTTCATTTAGCTTCGCACCTTCCTTTGGCAAATCATCATGGACCATTACAAAATTCGCATGGTTGTTAAATTTAAACTGCAAGCAAGATATTGTGACAGGGGTTTGGTTAAGGCTGCAGTTGCAAGGTGTGTTGAAGTCAAATGCAAATTGCAAGTAATGTAATTCAGCCAAAAGTAAAGCACAGCAACATAGATTCTAACAGTAAGACTTTGAAACTGGTACTGTAAAAACAACTTGAAGCACATACCAATCCTCGTGAAAGTAAAGCAGAAATAAGGAACAACATGGCCCCCATGCGACTCTGAAGCACAGGAAGTTCTGTCATAAGTCGTTGGCAAGCAGCAGTCTGTGAGGTGTATGCACTAACTTGTATTACTTTCTGAAGATCTGAAGCAGATTCAATTGAAAGGCCTTCCAAAGCTTTGGTGATCATCTGTTTATGAGTCGGTTGTTGCACAATTAAAGAAATGATTGAAGAAGGAAAGAGGAAATGATACATCTGATAAAGGACTATTACATCATTTTCTGAGTCATCTTCTGATCCACTGACAGAGTGATGGCCAAAAGCACTTATGGTTGCGATCACAGCTCTTTTTCTATTTCCACAAGAAAATAATATCTCAACCATACTGAGAACCAATGCTCTGAAAAAGCAAAACTAGAAGTCAGCAACTAAATGTAGAGAAGTGAGAATCGACCACAAATATTTGCATATTAGTACCTTGACTTTCTACCATCATTAATAAGGGTAAAATTATCTGTTGCCCCATATGAACTATGTAAAAACCTTCTTCGACCTGGAATTTGTGATAAACTATGGGTTGAACTATGACCTAGCTCTTGAGGAAAAAACAGAAGATATTTAAGCACAAAAGCCTGCAGAACAAAAAACAAATAAATAAATGTCAAAAAAATTTCAGTGCTTCAAACATCTAAAACATAAATATATTTCAACCTCAAAACTAACATTCAATTAAAAAATTTCACATGAAACAAAACTAAACATTGGAGTAACAAAAGGGCAACTAAGCTGCATCAGCAAAAGTATCAGAAATTGCAAAAGTGTATTTCTACAAATGTTATGGTATGGTAAATGTTTTTCATATCACATCGTTCAGGTCTATCTGCTACTACTAAAAACAAACAGAAATATACAACTCAAAGAAAGATAGGTCATTTGGGTCTGTTAGTAAAACGTAATAATCAAAGATTAAAATCATGGTGATTTCCAGAAACAATTATCCTCCTTGGCAGAAAGAGGTTGGAAGGCTTTCTTTGTTTCAAGGGACTGTTGCAGACCTGCTACTTATACTCTAAGGGCTCTTTTGGTAGGGGATGATCTCAAGAAAATAGCGGTTAGCTGGTAGGGTAAATAGTGAGTCATGATGAGATTTTAATCACATAAGTATTCTAAATTCGTATCATTGTGTTTGGATATGAGCAAGTTTGGTAGTAGAAATGTAAACCGCATTTGGATGAATTTGTGAATAAGCATGTGATCATCACGTGATGATCAAGCTGCTAATCCGTTACCAGAGGGGCCCTAACAGATGTTCAAAACAACATCAGAAAATATGGAATGAATAATACAATGTCAATTGCGAGATTGCAAAGAAATGAAAAACTACATATTCAAATATTGAGCAACATTGTCAACATAAACAACAAAAAGAAAAGAATACCTGTATAGCGGCTAAAACACCGCAGGGACCTCCTTCATGTTGCACCAAACCGATGCTTGTTTCCAGATCAGAGCTGAACCTGGATCGGATGATGTCAGAAATTAACAACTTGAGAAAGTTGATAAATAGGCAGTCAGCCCATAGAGTGCAGGCATATAATTACAATATTTTGCACTTTGATAGCAATTAGCTCTAAATAAAATATGCAGACTCAAAAGGTATTTGGAACAAGGAATCCATTTTCAACTGAAAACATACAAAAATCATAGCAATTGATCTAACCTTATGCCCTGATTGCTCCACTGCGCCAGTATGTCTCTCGACACGCCACTGCCAAACAACATCGAAAACAGCTGGCTGGCCACCTCCGCCGAAACCTCCTCCCCAGCCACTGACGCTCTCTTCTCTACCCACTCGGCCACCTCCGCCCTCATCAACGGCGACCCCGTGGCGCTGACACTCCTGTATCCCGCCTCCGCCACCGGGCTCTGGCTGGTTTTCCTGCTCTCCTCTGCCGCCCTCATCCGTTTCTCCGCCGCCGACGCCATTAGCTCTCGTTGCACCCGCCGGTCCCGAGCCTCGGGCGACTCCTCCGTCCCCTCCTGCGGCTTGCTCCGCTTCGCCTCCGGCGGTGAGCTCTGGAGGCTCATCCGCAGCGCCATCTGGAGCTCCTCGTCCTCCCGATCCGCCATTGATGGTAAAAAAAACCTTCAGATCCGGTTGAAATCGATAGATGTGGTGATCATGGAGAGCGTAAGAATCGATTCGCGATCGGATTCGGAAACCCTAGAAGAAGAATCTCGCGGACCCGATGGGAAATCGCCGTAACCGGGCCGGCCGCACGACGGGGGCGGAACTAGTCGGGATCGGATCCCTTTTGCGGCCCCTATTGCAGAAACACCTCCGATCCATGAAAAATTGACATTTAAATCCTGTTGATCAAGTACGATACGGCAATCTTCGCCGCCGAGATCGTGCTGTTGAACCGTGTCCGATGATGAGGAGCTGATCTGATGGTTGCTATTTGGCGTTTCCAGCAAAATGGCAATGGATGCCAGGAGGGCATTATGGTCGATTCACTTGGCAAAGAAGCCCTGGCTACTCGAGTGAAATGTGGCCGTTTTAGTTAAGTGGTAAACAATTCCTAATTAATTTTTCTCTCTGGAGTTAACCCTTTTTCCCAAACGAAATTACTCCACTCGGATCTCGTAATTCAGGTTGATGAGCCGAATTGGAGTGGGATGAAACTTACAATATCACATTAAATAAATGAATTTGAATTTTACCTGTTTAATTAAATGAATCTAATTGGAGTTGAAATTTGATCCCATTTTTAAACGAGTTCATTGACCTCACTCATGCATTTCATTTATTAAATAAATCGAATTCTAACTTGATTTGATCAAATTTATTTAATTAAATAAATTATAATTTGATTCAACACAAATTACTCCAATCAGTTTGAACCAATCGAAATATTTGAAAGTCAAAAACATGTTTGATTTTATTTTCTAAAGTACATACTAGTTAATTTTTAAATGAGTTAGCCCAATTAGTTAAATGGATCAATTGAGTCATAAAAAAATTTCTTGAGGTGATATAATTATGATAATTTTTTAGGTCGACTCAAGTACAATGTGAAGTCAATTATAATAAATCTAAATCTATTTAATTTGGATTAAATTCAGATCCATTTAACATATCAAATCATATATTATGATATTTAACTCCACTAAGGTTTTTATCATTTAATTAATAATATTTAATCTAAAAAATAAATCAAAAATATTTGGGTAATCGAGACTAAATAGATTAGTGATAATCAGGCCTTCTCTCATTTGGATATTTTTAATTCTACTATTAAATTTTAGGATGAATTATAATTTTTTTAAAATTCTTTATTAGTTTCAGTAAAATTTTTGAAATTCAAACTCAGTCTTGGAATAGTTAATTTTCTAAATAAAAAAGTAAATTTACCACTATTTTATAAATATTTTTATTTTGTATATTAATATTTTATTTGATATATTAATATTTTATCTTATATATAAGTATTTATATATAAAGCATAATATTTATAAATAATGATAAATTTATAACTTCAATAATTTCAGAGAATTACAAAGATTTTTTAGTAATTTTTTCTAAATTTTATTCATTTAAACACAATTACATTAATTTGAAAAATTTTTACGTGATTAAAATTTCATTCAAGTTTTTTTTAACTAGATTTCATCATAGCTTACTATCTATATATTGCGTGCAACTAATTAATTATTGGTCGTATACTTAACTTGGAACGAGCTTATTTTTTAATTAAATTAACTAACTTTAATTTGAACCAAAATGATATTTAAATACTATTTAAAAACGAAACCATCTCGGTTCTTAATTCCAAACTGAATGGGACTTTAATTTTGTAGAAAATGTACCACCGCCACGTATGATTGATTACTGACTCATCCAAATGTGCTACATATGAGCGCGACCCACTTCATTGGATACTGGCACGACTGCTTTGCATTACACTTGCAAGTTATGTCAGAGACAGAAAGCCCATTGAATTTATATGCAAAATTGGAAAAGAACAAAGTCAGCTTTTCCCACATTACTTTTTTTGAAATTACTAGGATATATTTTGTTGCATAAACATAATGTAAATAAAAAACCAGAAAAGTTATTAATAATTTGAAAAAGTGGGTCTACGCTAGCTTGGTTCTTAGCTTGAAGCCATCCTCCATGATATTTCCATTAGCAGATTCACAATGCAGCAAACAAGTACAATAGAACTATAAACTGCAGAGCATTCTACTCTGCAACACAAGAATCACAGAGAATACAGAATCATACTCCAATACATAATCACGCTTTCCACAAAACGTTGAATCGATTCATGAACCAAATGAAACATATTGAATAAGATACTGCAGTGAAGATTTATTGGCGAGGAACAACCAGTCGAGAAGAATTGTTATACCCCATAGATTTCGAGCAAGTCGATGATGTTGAACACGATTGCAACCCTCTTTTTTTGTTGGTGGAGGTTTGAATTGTTTGAACCCAGTAGTCTGCCGCCTCAGGGTCTGCAAGGCACATTGAGCATAAATCCATGCAATAAGAAATGTACTAGAAACTCGTCAAATGTTCTTTTTTTTTTTCAAGGGACTCTAGAATTTGCATGGTTGTGTTCTTCCATGGAACATAAACACAGAAATAGTAGCTATAGCTGATGCATGTAAAAGTCAGAAAGACACTTACATGGAATACTGAATGGCCTCAGTTGCAGTAGTTGCAGGCAAGAACTCGTTCACAGCAACCGCTCTGTTCTCATTCTTCTTGACTAGGACCTTGGTCAAGGATTTTAGCATTTGTGAATAACTGAATCGATGATCATAAGAAAAAATATATATTAAAACAGGATGCAGTCTTCAAAGAAGCGTCAGATCTCAGCAAAACGATGAGGAGGCAACTCTTTAATGTCAGTGTAATGGCGATACTCAGGATCATCAGCACAAACTGCAATTATCTTGTCATCTCTCTCCCTGTCATGAAAATGAATAGCCAAGTTTTCACGACAGAAAGGAAAATTAGAAAACAAACACAACAAATAAGAAGTACCTGATCAGTCGTAGGCATAAGACCAATGGCTTGGCCTGAAGAAAGCAGCCAGGAAGAACTGGTTCCTGCTCAAAACATTGGTTTTGATAAGAAACATATCATGATTCGCTGATGTGAAAGCAATATGAATTATAAGGAAATGAAAACCAACTAATTTTAATGATTTATTAGGGAAAATTAACTAGCCTCCTACCTGCATGAGGACCAAGACATCCATTGGATTGTTATCTTCACAGAGTGTGCGGGGTATGAAACCATAATTATGAGGATAAACAACTGACGAATACAAGACTCGATCCACCTTTGACAAGTATTATATTCACACTAATTCTGATAAGACGAATAAATTAGTTGATAAAACACCAAGATTCTTTCCTACGAAGCCATCACATAGCTCAAACTGTTCAACCCTAGCATAGAAATCTTGAATCTCAGTAAACAGCAAAAGAGAGTTTTGCAGGCAACTTGATCAGTCCTGTTTTCTTGTCAAGTTCATATTTAACTTTGCTTCCTTTCGTGATCTCCACCACCTACACTAGAACAACGTTTCAGATATTTTATTAATAATGGGAAGAAGACAACATACTTTCAAATTTGAAAAACAGACATCAATTGCATTAAAAAGCCAAACCAACGATTCTATTTCTTGAACTATTTTTAAGAAAATGACCAATGTGCTTGCTTAAATGTGCTCTAGTCACTTACAATGTTGTACATGGAAGGAGCTCCAGGCCCTGCGAGGAGTGGTCAGGTGCCATTCAGTAAGTTTCGTCAGATAAAATCCATGTCAAATTCCAGTAAAGAAATTATCTAGCAAAGATACAGATTTCAAGGTCATGCCAAGGATGCGCGGCAACTGATCTCTTCGACAAGGATGACAGAATTCTTTCATTTAGCCGATTCACGATCTAGGTTGTGCTTTCTGAGATCATTTGCTTTGTTGGCGGAAGCATGACAGTTGATGTTGATTCCATGTTTCTTGATATCAAGGTTGGTAGCTTTTTGATGGTTGTGCATTGTCATTACTTTGACGCTGTGATCTGCATGATGATTTTATGTAGCTTGAAATGCTGCGACTTAATAATTTTGCTTTGCAATTTCAAGTTGTTAGTGGGAAATGCTCCTTGGTTGGATTGATAACAGCTCAATGAGTTATTTTTCGAGAATGTTTTTTGGTTGGATTTTGTAAGAAAATAGGGGTAAGCTGCTTTCTTCGTTGTTTTCGCCTCAATCTCTCCTCTCTTTCTCTTGTTCTCCAAATTCGCCAAATGCCGCCTTCCGTTATACTTATGCAACCCCTCCTGCATCAACTCCCCGGACTTATCCTTCACCTCCACAATGGGGTCCTCCGCAAGCTCCGATCCCCTGTATCCCTCCCGGAGAACCTCCGTGTAAATCCTATACCTATTGGAAACATAGAACATACAACGATGTCGAAGCAACATCAAATTCAACCTCTCCGGCAACCGTAACTCCCTCTGAAATGCTCCAGCTTCACAGTTGACAACTTCTTCCATTGTCAGAGAAAGCAACTCGTGAACCATCCCCACTGCCCTCTTCTCCGAGCATTCCGTCTCCATTACATCTCCAGTGTACGGCTACAAGTATGGGCAGCCCTGGTTGAACTCCTGGAACTTCTCCCGTGTTCTGATCCAACTCACCGGAAGCAAACACTCGAATCTCGGTTCCATCCCTCTCTCAGTTGCGGCCGCCTCGACAGCCGAAACTGCCATGGCCGGATCCCACCGCAGAAGCTCGATCTCTACCGGACCCGGAAAGTCTCGGGATTCTTCGGAATGATCCGGAGGAGGTAGTCGTCAGGAAATCCGAAGGTCCGCTTCAGTTCGTTCAACTTAACGACGTTGAGGCGGCGATCGCGAGAGAGCACGAGGAGCTTGGCGAGGAGGCGGGCAATGGCTGCCGGCCTCCTACGAATACATGACGGCTTCTTCTTCCTCAACCAAGGCGGCCATACGCTTGGAGAACCGAAGAGGAGCTCGCCGGAGTAATCGTCGGAGAAGATGGTGAAGCAACAAGGATACTTGTGGAGCCAGGCGAGGGGTCGGTCCTGAAGGGATCGGACGGTGACAACGTGGCCGGGGGGAGTGGAGTGTTATAATAATGATGAATTAATTTTATATTAAATATTTAATAAATAAAATTTAATATTTATAATAACAAAAAAATTATATATAATAAATTTAAAATTTTAAAATAATTTGATATCGAATACATTATATTAATTTAATTCGATATTTTTTCGTTTCTCCCAGCGACAACAAAGAGGATGTACTTGATTTGGCTGCTGATGATCCAGAGGGGATTGCGGGAGAGGGCGGCCTCGAGATCGGGGTCATTGCTCATCGACAAAACTACGAGGCCGCGGCGGAAGGGATGGCGATGGCGGCGGAGGAAGGGAACCGATGAGTTCATAGTGCCCAATAGTAAGGTAGTGACGGTAAATTAAACCCCTACAATTTGTAGAAATTTGCAAAGAATAAACGTGTTATTTTTTAATATAAAAAAAGATTTAATAACTTTGACAAATATCTCGTTTATTATGTAAAAGCTTAATTTTTATTTATGGATGTCTGAAACCGTTTTAGTTCAATTTTAATTTAAATTAAATTAATTAAAAAATCATCTCAAATCAATGAATTCGATATTACGAATGGAAAAATATAAAAATTTTTAGTAAAAAATTATCTAATTTATTACAAATGTATAAAAAAAATTATCTACATTATTATTAGTAGTAGTAAAAAATTACTTATTTTATTCAATAAATTTATAAAAAATTATTTCAATTAAAATATTAAAATTTTTAATTAATTAATTAAATTAATATAAAAAATAAATTATTTATATTTAATTTTATTTCCGATAATCAATTCATAATTATTAGACAATTATTTTGATAAAATTATGTTTTAAAATTTTAATTATATAAAATTGAACGATCAATGTTTTATAAAAAAATAAAATAAAGTAAATTATTTTTATATTAATTTAATAATTATTTAAATTAAAAGCAAATATAAAATTTGATAAAATCGAATTAAAATGAAATATTTTTAAACATTTTAATAGAAATAATTTGTATAAATCTATAATATAAATAAAGTTTTTTATTAATAATAATAAAATAAATATTATTTGTAAATTTATAATAAAATGGGTGGTTTTCGCTAAAAACTCAAATACAAATGACGGTGGTTTTTCCAAAAAGCTCCGTCGGTGA
Organism: Trichopus zeylanicus subsp. travancoricus; assembly: GCA_005019695.1. Lineage (NCBI taxonomy): Eukaryota > Viridiplantae > Streptophyta > Magnoliopsida > Dioscoreales > Dioscoreaceae > Trichopus > Trichopus zeylanicus. The sequence goes on from RXID01014345.1 coordinate 378,271, forward strand.
GTCTAAAACGCAACTCCCGAGTTCTGATCTCGAGACACACAAGCGGTCGTGGGCAGCCATTATTAGGACGCTCTGTAGCTCTCTCCGCTCTTTCTGTTGCTCTTCGTTCTCACTCGCGGCATCTAGGGTTCCAGTCTCTCGCGATTCCACCGTCAACCGCGGCAGAGGAAGCGAGAGAAAAACTCCGGCGATATGGCTCGCAACGAGGAGAAAGCGCAGTCGATGTTGAACCGCTTCATCGCAATGAAGAACGAGGAGAAGCGGAAGCCCAAGGAACGCCGGCCGTACCTCGCCTCCGAGTGCCGCGATCTCTCCGAGGCAGACCGTTGGCGATCCGAGATCCTCCGCGAGATCGGCGTCAAGGTCGCCGAGATCCAGAACGAGGGCCTCGGGGAGCACCGCCTCCGCGACCTCAACGACGAGATCAACAAGCTCCTCCGAGAGAGAGTCCACTGGGAGCGCCGCATCGTCGAACTCGGGGGCCCCAATTACACCCGCCACGCCGCCAAGATGACGGATCTCGAGGGCAACATCATCGACGTCCCCAACCCTAGTGGCCGTGGCCCCGGCTACCGCTACTTCGGCGCTGCGAAGAAGCTTCCCGGCGTTCGAGAGCTCTTCGAAAAACCTCCAGAAATCAAGAAGCGTAGGACTAGGTATGATATCTACAAAAGGATTGATGCGAGCTATTATGGGTATAGGGATGATGAAGATGGGATACTGGAGAAGTTGGAGGGACCGGCAGAGAGGGAGATGAGGGCCAAGGCTGTGGCGGAGTGGAAAAGGATGGATGACATCAGGAGGGAGGCCAGGAGGACGGTGAGGAGTGGGGAGGTGGCAGCGGTTGGGCCTGTGGCTGCAGGGATTCTGTTTGAGGGGGAGGAAGACGTGGTGGAGGAGGAAAGGAGAATAGAACGAGAGAAGGAAGAGAGGGATCGGGGCAGGGTGCTAGAGTTTGTGGCTCATGTGCCATTGCCGGATGAGAAGGAGATTGAGAGGAGGGTCTTGGAGAAGAAGAAGGAAGAGCTTCTGAATGCATACGCGAGCAATTCGTTGCTAGAGCAGCAGAATGAGGCCAAGGCCATGCTCAATGTACAGAGGTAAAATTGTATTAACGCAGAGTGTAAAGGATCTGAGTTGCTTTGATTTAGTTGGATTTTTGCTTTGATTAGTTTAAGTTTATTTTTGTAAGTATTGGAGGTCTGAATCTCTTACACAAAGACTTATTACTTTGGGTAAAAAGTTGGTCTGTTTCTTTAACAACTAGAAAACGTTCTATTTGTGTTTCGTGTTGGGAAATGATAACGTGATTTGAATGAGAAAACAATATGGAATTGCATAGTTTAGGTGATTGCAGAGATGATTGTGGGAGTAAATGAAAAATAGCATCTCGATGAAATGATCTGAGTGGAAGTTGAAAATGCACAGCCCCTTAAATTGGTGTTAGAATAAACATTTGTCTCCCTTCAAGTTGTTGCTTAAGCCTCCATCAGTGATTTTGGTAATTTTTTTCTTGTGGATCAGTTGCATGTGGTTTTTATAGAAATTCAGGCATGAAATAATTTAAGTTTGTTCCAATGCTAGCATTGGAGTCTTGAATTTTTCAAGTTGCTGTTAGTGAAATGAATGTTAATAGACATAGCATGTTGAATCCTTATTCCCATCACCCAGTGTTCATAGTTTTTATGGAAGTTCCAATCATGCTTGATGTCTGACCACATTTTCAGTGTATTGCAATTGTTTGTTTGTTATTGTTTGATTACTGGTTTTCTACTTTAGTATCTATTCTCTATGTTTTCTATCTCATAAGATCAACATTTTTCACCCTTGTATGTTTATCAACAATGCACATTGTACATGTATTTTAAAGTCATTATCTTTCATGGGCCTGAACTTTGGGGCTTGACCAAACTTTTTTCAATATTTACTTACTAATTTCTGATTAACATGTTTTCCTGAACTGTTTGTGTTGGCCTTTTTATTGATTTCATCTTAAGACCATCACCTGGTTGGGGTTTCCATGGATGAGACATTGTTTATCATTCGTGCATGTTTTCTTGAGGAAGGGGAAGATATGGTAGAATAGAGGATTCCATATTCTTCTACTTTTTTGTACTTGGTACTCTTTCACAATCAGCTCTCCCTGCTCATATATCTAAACTTGTCAAGAAAACAACCTCGTGACCTCAGAGGTGCCATTTGATTATCTTGCATATGATGAGATAGAATGTCTTTAAGGCAGCAGGAGCTCAGGCTGCTCCATGTTTGCTGGAACATACTAGTGGCTGGCCCAATATTGCAGGTTCCAGGTGCTTCCTTAGGACATGTTTCCTAAGTGGCCCTCTTGAATTAAAAAGAAAACAAAAAGTATTTCCTGTTAGACAGACTTTTCCCTTGTTTTGTATTTTGGCAAGTTCCCTTAGAACTTCTAAATCATTATGGAAGTACAATCAGCATTGTTAACACAAAAATATCTTCCATGTGGTGAATTGCATTATTGTCCACTTCTTGGCTTATTACTTCGTAAGTTGTATATGGGCAAGTTTATGTGCCAGTGCCTTTTACCTGTTCAGGGGATTCTATTTGATATAGCTGGCCTTCTTGGTGTGTATTCTACTGTTAGCTATACCCTCTGCTTTGATTCTCTTCATTGGATGCTAATTTTTTTAATTGTTTTATCAGGTAATAGTTTGTAAGTACTGTGGCTTTATCCTCTGTGATGCAATGGTTCAAGGTGGTGGGATTATACTTCAGAGTTAATTAATGGAGCTGGTCATTTGCAGATCAAATTAAATTTCAGATAATCATTGTTTTTTTGCCTTCTAAGGTAATTGCACTATGGAACAGCATGTCAATCTCTAGTTAAATTTCAGATGTAAATTCAGCAGAGTTCACAGCATCTGAAGCTTATCTACTGCTGTTCTGAAACCTCTTATGCCTGTAGCACAGGGCATGGTTCACTTCACTATTCTTGCTGCTTGGAATATTGTGCTCCTCAAAACTAAATTTTGTTAGTTTCTAATTTTTATCAGGGAAATTTTGTTGGTTTCTGTTACCAGAATGTACTTGTTCTGTGTTATTTGATATTGGTGTTTCTGAGGTTTTCCCAGGAATTTGGTTTTACTGCAATAGTGGACATCTTCACTGTTGTGCTAGATGCTTTTTGAGAAGAAATTATATTTTTCCGTCAATGGCTGTGATACAGAATTTACAAGTTGAGGCGCGCCCTTGGGATTTTCTTTTTTCGGCAGTTATTCTTTTGATCTCGAGCTTCAGCTTTAAAACTTTCATCGCCTTTCTTTTTTTTTTCAATTTGATGCTAAACATGGTATTAAGCTTTAATGTTGTTGATTAGATGTGACATTTGTTTCAGTTTGTTTGGATTTAGACTTTTGGCTCTGGTTTGAGTTTGGAGTGCGCACTGTGGATAGATTACTTTTTCCAAAAAATGAGGAACCGTTTGAATCAATTCTGAATAGGAAATAATAAAAGTTTTAGTGTTTGAATGTATTTTCAGAGTTAGATTGAGTAATTTTTAATTTATTAATTTCATGAATTTCATTGTTTAGATTGTAAATGTAATTAATTAAATTTGTTAATTCTCAAAATTTTAATATTTAGTTGGAAAGTGAATTGATCGCCGATTTTTGGAATGTGTGAACTTATCTCTAGCAATGTCAATTTATTTTATAGTTTACAAGCAGTTTGAGCTTGACTCGAACTCAAATTTGACTCTACTCTATTTTGGAAATGAGCTGAGCTTTAATTGAATTTATTTCGGTTAATTTCAACTCAAGAGTTTATTTTTTTAATATATAAAATTAAATTGTAAAAATATATTTTATAACAAATGATATATAACATATATATTTAATTATTTAATTATGATATTATAGTTGATATGGTTTTTTATATTTAAATATTATTCTATTATCATGATATTTTTTTCAATATATATTTTTTAAAATTATATATATCATTAGCATTATCAATAAATTTTTAATGTTTAATATTTTTTATTATAAATTTACGAAATATAATTTGTGATGTTATGGTTGATTTTTTTAAATAATTTTTTAAAATTATCTTGATGTAAATTAATTAACAAATAAATTTTGAAGAATTATATTTGAGCCAAGTCAAACTCAAGTTCTAGTTTTGGAGCCTGAGTTGAGATCAGCTTGATTGAACTCATTTATACCTCTATTTATCCCTTAATAGATACATAATATTATAAATAAATTTTCAATGTTAGTCTCATCGTATATCAAAAAAGTAAAATCAAGTAATGACGGCAAAAAAAAAAAAAAATACAAGTGCATGCTAAATAAACGAAAAAATATATTATAATAATATCTAACCCGCAAACCTGACATATGACAATGGCCGATGCCTATAATGGCGGTAAATAAGCATGCCCATCTCGGCCACATATATGCAAAAATCACGTTGATAGGTGCTGCTCAGGGGAGATCACGGTCATTAGCAGCATCTCATCCATGATTAAACCAGACAAAGAGAAATACATCACTTCGATGGGCGATAATCAGGGAGGAGTACCAGATTGGTGGACCACCGTTGGAGTGGGGGGGTCTGGTAAGGCTGGTTCGGGAGGGAGAACGGTTGTCGAAGTTGAAGAGAGCAGGAGAGAGAGGAAGGGCTAGCAGGAAGAGATGGGGAGAACCAGAATCGGTGAGGGTGATTCCTACTCCAATTTTTTTGAAATTGGTGTATTTCGTTCTCCAGCCACTGAAATAGAAAAATTGAACCAATTCTGATAATGCCCACATATAGCCCTTAATTCTGAGGTCCTCATCCCTAGTTCAACCATGACGTTATCCTATTAAAAAAATAGTACTGAATCCCCTGTACACTCATATCACGCCAATCACCTACCAATGTGCCAGTGTTGACTGCTACGACATTCACGTTCGCTCGACTCGGTCTCATTCTTAATTAATGGCCTTCTCCCTTGTTCTGGACCCGCAGTCCGAGACGCTACTCTGAAAATCCTCACAAGTCCCTCTTCGTTCTTCGGCTCCAATGGCCGCTCTACAACTCCGGCCGCCACTGCTCCATTGCTCACCGGTGCCTTTCCGGCAATTCCCATTCCCCCTGCTTAGAACCAACAGTCCCAATCATAGAGCAAAGTTCGCAAGGTTCGCAGCAGCAGCAGGCCCTGGAACCTACGAGACAACTGATGATGTCAAAGCAGCTCTCTACCAGTCATTGCAGAGTAAGGATATGCTCAACTTCCTGCCGATTTGATGAATGCTTAATGATGAGTTTCTCGTTGGCACTTGATGAAGGCGTCGACAGAGGAATATTTGGCGTCACATCTGCCAAGAAATCTGAGATTGAGAGCCTGGTGGAGCTACTGGAGTCTCACAATCCCACTCCTCGGCCTACAGATGAGTTACCAGATAAGGTAGTAAGTGATATATTGCTCTTCATTTTGGTGTTTCTCAACGCGAATTCTTCTGAATGGAATGAGGCGCTTGTTCTTGGAGGTGGATGGATGGTGGAAACTTATTTACAGCACGATCACGATACTCGGAGCGAAGAGAACGAAGCTTGGGCTGCGTGATTTCATTACTCTTGGAGATTTTTTCCAGATAATTGATGTTGCCAATGTAACCAAGAACTAGAACTGCCTCTTTTATTTTAACTCGGAACAATCTTTTTTGCTCAATTTGGATTCTCTGGGTCGATAAAATTCCAGGGAAAAGCGACCAATGTGATCAGGTTTAACGCGAGGGGGTTGAAGATGTTCTCAGGGCAGCTCGCTATTGAGGCTTCCTTCAAAATTTCTTCCAAAACTGTGATATCAACACCTTCTGTGATTTACAGGATTATGCTAAAATTGCTTGTGGACTCATTGTTGCTTCTGATTACTTTGCAGAGAGTCGATATAAAACTTGAGAACTCCAGCATCACTCCTAAACAGGTGAAGGAATCACCTTGAATTCCTCTATTTTGATGAACAAGTTAAAATTTAACCTGTCAACTTAAAAAATAAAAGGCCAAAATTTAACCTGAACTGGTTTGTTTTGCTGCAGTTGTTGAATTTGTTTCAGAAGAACTATGATCTGCTTCTCTCCATTTTCAATCCCGAAGGTTGGCTCGAAATTACGTATCCTTGCATGAGTTTGGACATCTGGTTCTTTCTTTTATGCATACACGTTCATTTCTGAGATGTGATCCTTGATAATAGAAGATATGTCGATGATTCTGTAAGGATTGGAAGAGATGACCAAGGCAACATCTTTGTGTTGGAGAGAACTCAGCAGGAGAAAGCTTAGCATGTAGCAATTTTCTCTTGCAGCTCCAAAAGAATATATTACACTAGCACTGCTAAGTCATGGGATGAACATGTATACAAAGAAGTGCATTATTAGAATCTACTGCACAACTACAGGATTTTTAATAAATTTTCCCTGAAAAGGAAACTAATGAAAGTTTGTGGATAATGTGTGAGTTTATAGTTTGTAGTAATGCATAGCTAATGAGTGATTTGTTGTTGATAGTTTGATCAAAGGACCTTTTGCAATGTTGAAACACAAATGTGATGATTGAGAAATTGAATATATACATATATACATTTTTTTTGAAGATGCCCCTAATGTTTTTTATTATTGTGGATGGCCCTTCGATTTTAAGATTTAGAATACTATATTTTACGAGTGGAAGGAACCGATTGAAAAGATATTGAGAAGGATTCTTGTGATTATAAGAGTGCAAGTCTACATTTGAGAATTTATTATGTAATAATAAATTTGGACCATAAGAATTATAAATTATGAAAAATCTTCAAAACCCGAGAAATTTTCAAATTCCTGATTTTTTTGAAATTTTAAAATTTCCAATAGCCCCATCAATTAGTCATGGTATAAAAAACTCATACAGTGTGTTCCATTTCACATGGGCCAAGCAGCGAGAGTATTATTTTGTACTATAACAATATTATATTAGTCTATATACCAAAAAAGTAAATATTATAATTTCAAAATACATAATTTTTTCTAATTATATGTACTTAATTGTGATCATAATGTTCAATTTTTATCTTAGTTCTACTAATACAATTGAAAAATAGTAAAAAAAATTAGATATTTTAGTAAAGAATTACATATTTTATTATGAATTTGTGAAGGACCATTTACCTTATCACTATTAGCAAAAATACACTTGTATTATACTATCAATTTAAAATATTTTAATTTAATTGAAATTAAAGTAATATAAAAGACCAAGTTATTCTTGTTTAGTTATATTTCAAATAATCAGTTTGTAATTATCGGACAATCGATTTGACAAAACTAAATTTTAAAATTTTAGTTTAATAAAATCGAACAACCAATTCTTCATAAAAATTGAAATAATATAAGTTATTTTTATATTAATTTAATAGTTATCTAAACTAAAACAAAATGAGATTTTTTTTATTTTTTATTTATCAATAAAAATCGAATTAAAATAAAATAAATTTTAAATATTTAAATAGATGTAATTTTTTATAAATTTGTAGTATAAAATAAGCATTTTTTTTGCTAATAATTATAACATATGTGATTTTTTGAAAATTTTAATAAAATAGGTGAATTTTTTTACTAAAAACTGAAATAATTAAATGTAAAAAAATAGATCAAGAATCATTAGAGATTTTCAAGAATCCGAAATTTTGTCAAGGAATTTTAAAAATTTTCCCTATAAATTATCGAACTATTTGTCAATTAGTTTTTGAACTTTTATAGATCCATGTAGAATTATTTCACACCTTTTTAACAAAAATAGCTTAACAAGAATTTTCAGAGGTTAATTTACACATTATTTCAGGGAGGTATTTGCAAATAACCCAAAAAGGTTTAGTGGTGTTAAACATTTGCATTTGTTAATTTGAGTGCCAATTTAATGGAAGACAAGCCGAATCTAAAATGGGTCTGGGCTGGCGGTTGACCCGGTTCAGACCGGCCCGGGTCACAAAATCCTCGCTCTCCCTTCTCCGCTCCTTATTTGCCTCCGCCGCACCCCGCCGTCTCCACCTGGAAAACCCTCGCCGCTCCGATCCTCCTCATCCGCCGCCTGCTTCTCCGGTCTTCTCCTCGTCCTTCTGTCCCTTCATTTTAAGCTTCATATTGATTCTTTCTTTTCTTTTGTTTTAATTGTGCTTAGATTCGGGCTTCCGATCCGATGGCGCCGGTAAGCATCCATGGAGCTTTTAGAGACTTTGTGTTTAGGATTTCGTGATTAGGGTTGTAGAAGTATGGAAATGTTATCTGAGCGTTGATGATACGTGCAGCCTGAAGAGGATCCAGAGCGAAAATTGAAGAAGGAGCAGAAGGTTTGTTCTTTGTCCTGGGGTTTCATAGTTTTTGCATTGGCCTCTGTCTTATATAATGGATTCTTTTTCTGTTTTTGAACTTTTTACATAATTTTACGACGCTTTCAAGCTGTATGGGTATGTGAATATGAATGAATTCATGGTGGAATTGCTTTCTAGGCAAAGCTGAGGGAGGAGAAAAAACTGAAGGCTGCGCAAAAGGCGGAAGCCAGCAAGCTCCAGGTAACTATTTGATCATTGTGGAACTGGTTGGTTACCTTCGTTTGTGGGATTAAAGCAGATGTGTTTGTATAGTAAGCTACTAGCACTGTGGAAACTGTAGAAAATGAACGTTATCTGACTTAAATGAATTCGAAATTTATCTTGCTTTGAATGCTGTTTTTTAGGCGCAGAAGGCATCTGATGGACCAAAGAAAAGTGAGAAAAAACAGCGAAAGAAAGATGCTAACGAGGAGAATCCCGAGGATTTTGTTGATCCAGAGACTTCTTCTGGAGAAAAGAAGCGTCTTTCTCCTCAAATGGCCAAGCAATATAACCCGACTCTTGTGGAAAAATCGTGAGTAGTGATACTAAGTTCTTTTTTGATGTCTATTAGTTATGGACACATGGGTCATCATGTCTACTGCTATTTTTTTGGTGTTGGCTATAGATGGTATGCATGGTGGGAGAAGTCAGGATTTTATGTGGCTGATGCTAACAGCAGTAAACCTCCGTTTGTGATTGTATGTTTTCTTTTCCTTCCAACGGAGAATCAATAATTCTGCTTTCTTTTGTATTTAGATGATTATTTTCTAGAATTCCTGATATTATCAAATGGGTTCATTTCTGGAAAAAGTTAGTTTAAAATGTTAACACAAGTTAGCAGTTTGCACTTGAGATTGTTCCAATACATTATGTGATATTTTGGCAGGTTCTGCCACCTCCAAATGTGACTGGAGCCCTCCATATAGGTCATGCCCTTACGGCTGCCATACAGGTAACCATATCTATTATCTCGGCTTTCCAGTACCTTTTCTTTTGCACCAAGCCTGTTAGTGTGTCTACCATAGTGTATCATTTAACTTTATTTGGTTATCTAGGATACAATTATCCGCTGGCGGAGAATGTCAGGCTATAATGCTTTGTGGGTGCCAGGAATGGACCATGCTGGTATTGCAACACAGGTTCATATTCCCTTTTTAACAACTGGACATTGAGATTTTGTATTCCATATAGCTTTTTCAAATCATGCCCTATTCTTCTTTTTTTCAATTTGATTCTGATTTTGTTGTACCATTTAAATGAGAGATAGAGTGAAGGATCTTTGTGAACTTATATATTTCAGTCTGCTGCAGAAATATTTATTTCCTTTGCAGTGGAATGTCACTAAATATTCCTTGCTTTACTAGTCTTCTTGAGTGGCATTCTCCATTTCAGAATTTTACCTTCACATTGCTAATTCTTGGACATTCTATGGTGGAAACTTAGGTGGTTGTCGAAAAGAAGCTTATGCGTGAACGCAATCTCACAAGACATGATATTGGACGGGAGGATTTTGTGTCTGAAGTAAGTTTATAGCCTTGTATCAGTCAAAATATTGACATTTTGTGGTTTGAATGTCACCAGCCAGACATACGTAATTTTTAAATCTTTGTTAATTTAGTATATGCTGTTGTCTATTGTATAATTACTGTTCTTTGAAAGCATATTTGATCTTGCTGATGTTTTTGATTCTTTGAACTATACGCTTTTCATATCTTAACTGCTGTCCTTATTAGATTTGGGAATGGAAACACCAGTATGGAGGTAAAATTTTGGACCAGGAACGCAAGCTGGGTGCTTCACTTGACTGGTCTCGTGAGGTCCAATTATGAGCTTCTTTGCTTTGTTCTTTGAAAATTATTTGACATGTACTTGCTATTTTTAACCATCTAATGAACTCTGGAGTTCTATTTTTGGCTCACATTTTGTTTGCTAAACAGTGCTTCACAATGGATGATCAAAGATCAAAGGCAGTAACAGAGGCTTTTGTTAGGCTGTACCAGGAAGGTCTAATCTACAGGTCCAGTAATGAATGAATTTTTCATATTACATCTTGAGTATTATTCAAACACAGTTAGAATTGAATTTAATTCTGGAATACTTACGGAACCTGCCCTTTGAATAACATCCATACTTTCTCTCTTGCACTGGATGACAAATGCAAACTTCACACAACTTTGTCCATTAGTATTTGACTGAGTTCTTGTTTCTGTTATGGGTGTGTTTCTCTAGAGACATGGTGTGTGTGATTTGGAAGGTCCCTTCTATAATTTGAAGCTTTTTCCCTTCATTTGATTGAACATTTTGCTTTTCAAAATACCTATTTCCTATTTGCTTCCAGAACTGTTGATAACATCATTCTGATCAGTGTGAGTTTTCTGGAAGATTTAGGTTCCTTCTATTGATTACAGATTATGGGTCTCCTGTTTTGAGATTCTTTTTACAGTTTTAGTAGTAGACTTAAGAGTTGGTGCTTTGCTCTTACCTTTGAACACTATTTGTCAAATCATTATATTTTTATCTGATTAATTTAAAAAACTGAAACTTGGTTGGAAACTTAGTGTGAATTGCTGCAATCACAAGTAATTATGTTCCTTTCCATTGGTTTTTTGTTAACAAATCTTCTTTCTGCTACTTTGAGTCTGATATAACAGATTGCAGCATGTGCTATTCGAAACTGAAACCTTTTTAACTGCAACATTCTATTAGGAAAAAATAAAAAATCCAACTTGTTTCTCCGTCAAAACTAAAACTGTTTGTCATGCTAATAATGTATCCTTTGCTCCTCCTTCAGGGATAATAGGCTTGTGAATTGGGATTGTACCTTACGGACAGCAATATCCGATATTGAAGTATGCGACTATTCTCCTTTTTCTATGAACCTGTCTGCAGGGGGAAGGATTTTGTTTTTTTAATGGTTTTCCATGTTAACAATCTGGCCACAGGTCAATACAAAAGAAATTAAAGAGGAAACTCTGTTAAAAGTTCCTGGGTATGACTTCGCCATTCAATTTGGTGTTCTGACATCTTTTGCCTATCCTCTCGAGGACAACTTGGGAGAGATTGTTGTTGCCACAACTAGGATTGAGACAATGCTTGGTGACACTGCAATTGCTATCCATTCTAAAGATGAACGCTATACTCATTTACATGGAAAGTATGCTATACATCCTTTTAATGGGAGGAGACTCCCCATTGTTTGTGATGACATCCTGGTTGATCCTAGCTTTGGTACTGGGGCTGTCAAGGTAAGCTTTTCTTGTCTAGTAGGGATTACTTGGTGCTTTTTGCAGCGCTTGCATTTTTGGATATCATTTGATTCCTAGTTGCTCTAAATCTATTGGTTCTGTTTTGATATTTTTATCTGCAGATCACCCCTGCCCATGATCGTAATGATTTTGATGTTGGAAAGCGACATAATCTTGAAATTATCAATATATTCACTGATGATGGAAAGATAAACTGTAATGGTGGAACACAATTTGAAGGGATGCCACGGTTTAAGGCTCGTCTAGCTGTTACTGAGGGCTTAAAGGAGAAGGTATGTGATGTTCTTCTTGCTGCTCATGATTGTGTGCAGCTAAATCTTACTCACTAAGATCACCTCAGTTTTTTCAACTTCTCAAAGAAGCTGATGCTTTGTTTAGCAAAAATAGTCCTAGTCATCTACATAGAATATCTGTTTTAGATCGTCAACAGATATTGAATCTTTTGTTATTTTTGACAAAGTTTTTTATGCAATATAAGCCAACCTACTACACTTGCTTATATGTAGTCATCCGCTTATGCATTAGAGGCTAGTTGGCAATATAGTAAGAAGCCTTCTCAGAATCTTTCTAGAATAAACCTGAACTAAATGCTAACTTCTAATGTGGGGGTGTCAATTTAGCTCGTAGCTCGTGAGTAGCTCGAGCTTGACTCGAATTTGGTTTGGTTTGTTTTGAGCTCGACTCAAATTTGGCTTGGCTTGTTTCAACTCATTTGTACCGAACGGAGCTTGAGTTAGACTCTGCTCATTCGATTTCAGCTCAAAAGCTCGTTTATTTTTTTAATATATAAAAGTATAATTTTAAAAATATATTTTATAACATATAATATATAATATGTTTTTGATTATTTAATTGTGATATTGTAGTTGATATGATTTTTTATATTTAGACTTTATTCTATTAGCATAATTTTTTAATATACATATATATGAATTGTAATTTGTGATGTTGTAGTTGATTTTTTTAATAATTTTTTAAATAATTTTAATGTAAAATAATTTAAAAAAAATTAATTTTTGAAAAATTATATAAATTTTTTAGGTTTAATATTTTTTATTATAAATTTATGAATTGTAATTTGTGATATTGTTGTTAATATTTTTTTATAATTTTTTATAATTATTTTAATGTAAATTAATTTAAAAATAACTAAATTTTAAATTATTATATTTGAGCCAAGACAGCTCGGCTCGGCTCGTTTACACTCCTATTCTAATGTGATGGCAATCTGTTGTATATTTTGTATGGACCGTTATGACACATTTATTGATTATATTATACATCTGTGTTAGCTGCTAGTCTTTCAAGTGTTGTCTAGAGTTAAAACAAACTTGATTAGTTATGCTTGATTGTTTAGTTGTGTTATGCTTCTGTTTGAAATTGGAGATTCCATCCATGACTGAAAGCTACTAGGGATATTTTAAGGTTCCATTGACTTGTGTTTTTCTTGAACTAGGGACTTTTTAGAGGTACTCAGAAGAATGAAATGAACCTCGGAATATGTTCAAGAAGCGATGATGTGGTGGAGCCAATGTTAAAACCTCAGTGGTATGTTAGCTGCAGCAGCATGGCAAAGCTAGCACTTGATGCAGTAAAGAATAATACTATTGAAATAATTCCGGAGCACTATGAGCTTGAGTGGAAAAGGTATTCTAGATTCTCTTGATAGCTTACATTTTATTACAGCTGGAGCTTTGAAGTTTATGATTTTGCTCAGTAATATTCTTTCAATTTTGCAGATGGTTAGAGAACATTCTTGATTGGTGCATATCAAGGCAGCTATGGTGGGGTCATCGCATTCCTGCTTGGTATGTAATATTAGAAGATGACCTACTTAAAGATCTTGGATCCTACAATGATCACTGGGTAGTTGGAAGAAATGAAGAGGAAGCCCTTTGTGAAGCCAGACAGAAATTCCCTGGGAAGGAATATGAGATTACTCAAGATCCTGATGTGTTGGATACATGGTTTTCCTCTGGTCTATTTCCGTTATCTGTTCTTGGCTGGCCTGATAATACCCTAGACCTTCAAGTGTTCTATCCAACTTCTGTTCTTGAAACTGGGCATGACATCCTCTTCTTCTGGGTTGCGAGAATGGTGATGCTTGGAATGAAACTTGGTGGTGATGTGCCATTCAGGAAGGTACGGAATATTTGATTTTTTACTCTATTCTGATGCTTATAAAGTTAAAATTACTTGCAAATGTATTAAGAATATGGATTTCTAAAAAGCAAATAAGCAAGCAGTAACAGCTTATAGAAAGCTTGTGTAGGTGTATCTTCATGCATTGCAATAGTAGATTGACCAACTTTTATAAATTAGTGGAAAATTTAAAAATTTAATTTGTGCTCTACTATTTGTTACACTGTTTAATTCTTGTCCTGTTATTTGAGGCAATGAGAGGTTTTTTTGGATCATTTGAAGGTTTACTTGCACCCAATGATTCGTGATGCCCATGGACGTAAAATGTCAAAGTCACTTGGCAATGTGATCGATCCGCTTGAAGTAATAAATGGTATCACATTAGAAGGACTCCACAAACGACTAGAAGAGGGTAATTTGGACAGAAAGGAATTAGTGATTGCAAAAGAAGGGCAGAAGAAGGACTTTCCAAATGGCATACCAGAATGTGGTGCTGATGCCCTCCGATTTGCTCTCGTTAGCTATACAGCTCAGGTTCATTTTCATCTGTGATAGTCTTTTAGGCCAGTTTTCCAATTTACTATGCGACGATATAATTATTCTATTTTCCAGTCTGATAGGATAAACCTGGATGTTTTGAGAGTTGTTGGCTATCGTCAATGGTGTAATAAGCTGTGGAATGCGCTTCGATTTGCTATGGGCAAGCTGGGAGATAGCTATGCTCCTCCTCATATGATTGTGGTGGTTTCCATGCCATCAATTTGCAAGTGGATTCTGTCTGTGTTAAACAAAGCTATTAAAAAAATTGTCACCTCTTTTGAAGCATATAGATTTGCTGATGCAGCCACTGCAGTGTACTCATGGTTCCAATTTCAGCTGTGTGATGTATTTATTGAAGCTATTAAACCGTATTTTTTTGAGAACTTGGAGTATGAATCTGCAAGAAGAGCTGCAAGGGATACACTCTGGGTGTGCTTGGACACTGGCCTTCGCCTTCTCCATCCATTCATGCCATTTGTAACTGAAGAACTATGGCAACGACTTCCTCAAGCAGCAGGAAGTACACGGAAAGAATCAATTATGATATCTGATTATCCTTCAGCAGTAGAGGTGAGTACCGTGTGAGTTGTTTGTCTTTGTAATGAATTATTTCCATTCTGCATTTACTGGTTTTTTTTTTTCAATTTTTCAGGCATGGACAAATGCACAAATCGAAAGTGACATGGAAACTGTTCTCGATGTGGTGAAGACACTCAGATCACTGCATCCACCGAATGACAGAAATGAGAGGTAATAGCTTGGTTTATTTTTCATTATAATCTATACAATCAAGCATATCTGCCTATGTTATTGTTCTAAAAACTATGGTTAATTTTCTTCTATCCAGACGACAAGCTTATGCGGTGTGCCGAGGAGAGGATGTTGAATCTATCATTGGAACTTATGCATTTGAGATTTCAACCCTTGCTTCCTTATCATCTTTAACTGTACTGTAAACCTCCCCTTTTCACAAAATAATTTGATAAATTTTTTAACTTTGCAAGTTGGCAATGTTAGAATTGCTGATAGGATATATCTTAATTGGAGATCTATTTTTGCCTGCTCATATCATGAACCACTTTGTAGACTCTTGGCGAGGGTGACAATGCACTGGCCAGGTGTGGATGTGGAGTTGTGAATGAGAAGCTTTTGGTGTATTTGCAACTTCATGGGGCCCTTAATGTGGAAGCGGAACGAGAGAAACTTAGGAGAAAACGAGAAGAACTACAAAAGTGAGTTCCCAGAAACTCTCATAGTGATTTAAGTTGTCAGCAAAATTATATATTAGTTAAAGAGACAAGCAGTAAGTAGCGGACCTTAGAAATTTAACATTCAAAATCTGTACCTATTGTCTAGTGTTCTCTTTTGTTCTCAGCAAAATTATATGTTGGTAAAAAATAAGCAAGCAAGAAATTGTGGGCCTTAGAAATTTAACATTCAGAATCTCCATTCAAACCAACTATTTGATGTAGGATCTGAGATTCCTCTTGATCTAATTTTATTTGATCCGAGTGTTGGCACAAGATAATTTCAAATTTGATCATCCTAATGGAGGCAGTGTGCAAGAAGTTTTGTTGTTAGTTTTGGCAGTGATAAGCTTCAGGAAAATAATCTGCTGATGTTTTTTTACTAGAGAACTCCAGATGGTAATGCTAAATAAGAAAGAATATTCTGGATAGGCTTGCATCTAGCATCTGGATAAAAACTATGGGAAAGGATGCACCTTGTAATTTGGACATAATGATTTGGGAGTGTCTGGTTTGGGGCATTTTCCTGAAGATATTAACCCTCCTTATTTTGATACTCCTGCATTTATGACAGACTTTTATGTACTTGCTCAAAATCACTAGTTTTTGTAGTCCGTTATGGGATTCTCTTAACTAGAATTTATGTTTGACTTCTAGCAACAAGTATTGATTTTCTCTTTTGTTGCCTCATGTTTGTTGGGAGGATCTTGATTTTAAACATGCAATTCTTTTTATTGATTGTTGTTGGCATATACATCTTGCTTTGTTCTAGCTATTCTAGTAAATTTAGATGTCCTACGTCTTGTGAAGTTCTACCTTTATATCATCCCACTAAAATTCCATACATTCTGGTTTTATGAGATGATTCTCTTGTATATTTTGAAGGCCATATCTTCTACTGTTTGGTAGCCAGTCTGAATATATTTCTGCTTTTGTTCTGGCAGATTGTCCACTGCACTGTCCCAGATGATGAACTCTTCTGGTTACAAAGAGAAAGCTCCCATGAATGTCCAAGAAGAGGATATTAAGAAGCTAAATTCCTACACGGAGGAGCTAAAGATCATTGGGGAAGCTGAGAACGATCTGGAACGAACAGCAAATAGTGAAAATTGATGGAACTGTAGGTTACTAAAATTTTTAATTGCATACAAGTCATATATGAAAGTGGAGAGGAAGGAAGAGCCCCTCTCATTGTTCTTTCCGAAACAAATTCTAGAAATGTCGACAGATGCCTGAATTCGATTGAATCGACTTCTGCGCTTGCTTCTAGATGAATTGTTGTATGGTGACTGTAAGCCCATTCTGAATTGCTATGGTACAAGTGTGAGTTTCATGGATTTTGTTCCCAAATGTATGTTGTTTGGATAAATTTGTCACTTGTCAGACCGTGCGTGTCAATACCACGTTGCAAGTTATAATTGGATATTTGGGAGCTTGTACACCGAGGTCTTGTTTGGGTCGCAGTTTGATAACTCTGGGGTTAGCGGGGATAAACGGAGTTAACAAAGCCTTACCACCTTAACCCACGATTATCCTTTTAAAATCACAGTGAGTTCAAGATCCTTGTCAAAAAATAAGTGACAACACATGATGTTGAACAAAAGATGGTAGTTCCATCGAAGTCGTTCAGGTTCCGTTTGCTTTGGGATTAAGATCAGAATCAACTCATTTCAGAATTTTTTTTTATAAAATTAATATTTATTATTTTTAATTATTATTAAATTAAATTATTATAAAAAATTAAATAGTTTTTTGAGTTTTAAATTATTGAAGTTTTAATTTTAATAAAAAAATTAATTTATAAAAATAATTTACTAATCTTGACTTTAACTACTTTGATCCCAACTAAACGGACGCTCGGAATCTAATCACGGCGATCCGACAATCTATATTCACAGCGGTCCAAATCACCGTGAGGAAACCTAGATTTGATCGTGCGGTTGCTATTCAATCAGGTTTTGGGACAAAAATATAATATAGCTATACTCGACCGAATTTCACAAGCTAACCGTTTCCCATTAGCCTCGACTCGAGCGCGGATCACAAATTGGGAAACAGTGTCCACACTGGACCATGATGTCGAGCCAGCGAAGGACAGAGTTCCAACTCATCAACCCAACTCAGTACTATAAATACATTTCCTTTTTCTTTTCAATTCCTTCCGCTAAAAAAAATTGGACCACTCCCCGAAAAATTACCGCCGCAGAGAATAACCAGTAAAAGAAGGACGCACGCACGCGCCCGAGCACGCCCCTTCGCCTTCGCGCGCTATAAACCCAAGGCCGAGATCCGTCCCTCCTCCGAATTCCCAGCCTCGAGCGAATCGAGAGGAGGACAAAGGGAAGAGGAAAGCATGGGCGGGTGCGCGACGAAGCCCAAGAATATCAAGGCGGATGCCGATGCTCCGCCGCCGGTCGACGCGCCGGATCCGACGCCGGAGGTCGCTGTAGAGAAGGAGGCCGTGGAGCGCGACCAGGGCACGCCGACCGAGGAGAATCGCCGCCGCTCTCTTGGGGTTTTGTTCAAGGAGGTAGGTTTCGGTCCTTTTGTGATTGTACACTGATGTTGTTTGTGGTCTCGATTTCAAGATTTTGGTCCGGATTCTTTTAGAAATTTAACAATGGGGCTTGAAAATTTGAAATTTTGAATACCTCTGAACGAATACGAGATGCCCCTCTTCTTGGAAAATTGGGAGTCTTCGCATTTGAGGTGTTTGTGAAATTTCTTCTAAGTTGATTGTTTTCTGGCTGCAAATTTTTTCAAATTACTAACATTTGATAAATGTTCCTAACAATATTTGGGTAACTATTAGTGACACAAACAGAGCCATCCAGCTTAGGTTTATCACCGGTTTTTTGAGCGATTGCGCTTAGGTACATCACCTGCTATCTAATAATTTGGACAAATTTTGCGCCAATTAGCGTAGCGGGCTATATGACATTGTAAAGTTTTCTGACAGTGTTTGAATAGAGAAAAGTGATGTGACATTACATGGTTGCAGCAGATGCACACCATGTGGTTCTGCATGATTTTGGTTTATATGTTCCTCAAAATAGCTTTATCTTTGGATCTAGTCTTCAGAAAGAAGTGTCTCTATCACCAGACCTACTTAGGTTTGGGTCTTATCTCTATGGGATTCGTAGCAAGATTTGTCCTGCGTTCAGATAAACCCCATTGCTTTTAAGATACTTGTATCTACCCCCCACACCAGGCCACTTCACTATAAAATGGTTACATTTTCCTTGTATTTATTGGAGATTGAAATGCACATTGAATGTGTATGAAATAGAGTGCTTGATGTCCACAACAAGATCCATTGCCACTTACAAATCGTAGCTTGTGGCAAATTTATACAGTGAAAAAACATTCCATTGGTATTCCTGTGGAAATCAACTAAAAGGTAGGATGTAAAACAACTTCAAAAGAAACTGTTTTTCAACCAAATGGTAGGATGTCAAACAACACCAAAAGAAACTGTTTTTTAACCAATGAAGAAGTACCACTACTTGTAGGGTAGAAGATTATTCCATGGATATCCCTGTAGAAGGACCAATTTTTTTTAGACAGAAGAATGAGGGGGGTATATGCAAATATTTCAGAGTGCGAGGGGTTATTTGTAACTTAAGCAAATATCAAGGGGGTTATTTGTAAAACCTCCCTTTCTTCTTCTCATTTGTTTTAAGGCAATCTTGGGATAAATGAGAAAGTCTGTCTTTAAAAGTGGCTTTTAGGATGGAAAGCATGCAATACTCTTTGACAGGCATGCTTTAGAGTACTTAACATTTGAAACTTGCTTTCTAGGTCCACTTCCTCTCTTGCATGTTTTAGCTGTCACAATGGATGTCCAAAGCCCGACCAGCTTATATGCTCCCACGTGCATTTGGTGTTGGATAATTTTGATACTCAGAACTGGGACCTTTTGGTTGCCATAAGTACCTGTTGATCCCTGGTTTTTAACTTCTTGTTCGAGTTACAATTAAAAATGATTTGCTTTTCATTTGGTTGATTCTTTGCATGCAAACTTTCCGCATCTAATATTTCTGTGATCTATCCATCTCGTCTGTTCATTTTTGTATTGTTCAATATAACCATTTCATCTTTTATTAGTTCATCCATTATTTCCTTCTTTTTACCTGTGATACCTAATGATGGTTTCCATTTTCCAAAACTGATAAAACAAGACTGCCAAATATCCCACTTCTCCCTGAATTCCCCAAAACAACATCAATCACCTCATGTTTTGGTTTGCTACCAACTATTTACGCATCCACTGGAATGGCTGCCACCATCATTCATGTTGTGTACGTGGGCTTATACTTTTTCTTGGCAATTGACAGCATTGTGTGACATGCTATTGTGTGAGTACGTAGTAGAGTTTGTTTTAACACATTCCAGTCAAATTGTTATTCTGGCACTACTCTCAGTACTCTAAGTTACCTGCAAGTAAGCTTAGAGTTTTTGTTTGATGCAGAATGAAGAAAATGAAGTACCTACCTCTTCCACCGATAAGACAATTGTTGCAGAAACCATTAAAGAGCCAACAGTTGAAATGGAAGTAATGTCAGAACCTTCAATAGAACATGAACCCAACCCTGATATAACTGAGATCTCAAATGCCATAAAAGAAGAAGTATCTGTTCCTTCTCCGAAAGCCATCACAACATATGATAAGCCAGCAGCTGAGGTGCAAGTAACAGCAAAACTGTCAAAAGAACATGAGCCCAACCCTGAAATAACTGAGGTCTCAAATCCCATCGAAGAAGTATATAGTCCTTCTCCAATGGCCATCACAACAGATGATAAGCCAGCAGCTGACATGGAAGTAGCAGCAGAACCTTCAAAAGAACATGAACCTGATGTTCAGATAACTGAGGCCTCGAACCCCATCAAAGGAGAAGTGTCTGTTCCTTCTCCAAAAGCCATCATGGTAGATGAGAAGCCAACAGCAGAAATCATTGCAGAGCCAGCAGATGAACCGGAAGTAGTAGTAGAACCTTCGAAAAAACATGAACCCAATGCTGAAATAACCATAGTCTCAAATCCTGTCTATGAAGAAGTATCTGTACCCTCTCTGCAAGCCATTGCAATAGATGATACCAAAACAGAGATATCCATCAAGGAAGCAGAGGTGGATTCAAGCAGTGATGTCAGGCAGGGTGAAGATGTCTCAGAGAAGAAGGTAGTAGATGCATAATTTCTGACTCGCTGTTGCTGTGGCTGAATCTCTAAATTCTTTATGTACCAGCTTGTTTGTTGTATTCTGAAATTTATGTGCCCGTTGCTCGTCTAGGTTTATGTTGGTTGCATTAGTTTCTATTTTTGCAGTTTCGTCTGCTGTTCAGAGTTCTGAACTTGTCAAGAGTTTTATGATTACTTGTGAGCATTCTTTTTACTGGATGGCCATAATTTATTCGTTTAACATGTCAAGAGATGGTTAAGGAACAATTTGAATGTGTTAAATAAGAATGGTTCCTTTCTGTAGTAGTTTTTCTCTCCTCATCTGACTTCGTGATATAATGTAGATTTCTAAAAAATATATTTTTGCTATTTTGATGGCAGCGACAAATCTTATTTAATAATTTGACGGAAAAGTACAGATACAAAGTTTACGTATTTACATTTATGTTTAACAATAGTTAAAATAATGAAGAAAAATATTGTGCTGATGCGTAAGAAGGAAAGCTGGAGGTTTTCTTCTACTCGGCATCTTTTAAATAGATATGGGAGTGCGTGTCTAACAGTAACATTTACTTAATAGGGCTGATCTATACATATGTAAGCTTATCGGGGGTATATAAGGAATTTTCCCTAATATAAATATGGGTTTGTTTGACTTTGCAACAATTTAGATAAATCCGGTTTAACCCCTTTTTTTTTAAAAAAAAAAATTGTTTAAACTTTAAATCATTCAAAGCATGGTTTATCGAACCTGAAGAAAAGGGATTAACTGGGCCCAAAAACATGGATCCAGAAGCCCAAAGAAAAAGCCCAGAATGCAACGAAGAAGAATGGCACATGCACGAACGAGATTACGTCGAGAAACCTCCATACATCACTCACGCTTCTCGTCGTGCTCCAATTCCGCTGCGGGCTCTTAGCGGGCCTTTTTCTCGTCCATCATCCTATTCATTCTTCTTTTTTTTCTTTCTATCTCAGAAACAGCACAGCGCACCATGGGTCTCAAAACCTCCGAGTTTTTCGAGGGTCTGAAGCCTGCCGCCGTTATGGTCCTCGCCCAGTCTGTTTTTACCGGCGTCAACATCTTCTACAAACTCTCCCTCAACCACGGCATGGACATGCGGATCTTGGTCGCCTATCGGTATCTCTTCGCGGCTGCCTTCCTCGCCCCCATTGCCTACTTCGTCGAGAGGTGCCATCTTTTTTTTCTTCTCTGCTTGTATTGTTGTTTGTCGTTGGGACCTACAGGAAGAGTATCATTTTAATTTATTTTTTTTTGGACCTACAGGAAGAGAAGGCCGAAGTTGACGTGAAAGATCTTCGGGGAGTCATTTCTTTGTGGTTTGTTTGGGTAGGTTTTCATAAAACCCTAGCCGTTGATCGCTTCGTTTTTTTTAATTTTTTTTTGGCTTTTATGTCCCCGTGTTTTTGGCGATCGGTGAAGAAAACCCTAGATATCGAGGTGAACTGGAGCAGGTCGCGATTTCCTTGTCCTTGTGGAATTGCTTTGTTAACGTGGACTTGTCCGATTTCCGTGGCCTACCGAAAAGATGTCGATTGTGTTGCTATCTGTGTGGGAATAGTTTAACTGTGACGCTCTTCCTTTCAGCATGCAATCTAGCAATCTGCCGCGCTAGAAAGTTGGCCCAAAATATCCATTCAGATACTCGCTATTCAAAAACAAAAAAGAAGACGAATCCAGATAGCCTCTCTTTCCCAATTAGGAAATCAGAATTCTTTCCGTATTTTTTTACTAATCACTATGTCTAGGTATATAATATTTCTGTCGTTTAATGTGAAGTAATTGCATGTTAGCTACTTTTTCTTAATCGTTTTTAGCTTTGGTGATCTTACTGATCTGCATTAATTATTTGGCGTCATGAACCCTATGAATTGGCTGGTGCTGTTTGAACCAGTAAGAATAGATGATAATGATAAGCAAAGAAAGAATGTTCGGGATTTATGCAAAAGTTTGTTAATGAATTTCGAAAGATAGTGTTAAATATGATTGTTGACTTCATTCGTGCGACCTTAGATGCACACTAGCACAGAACTTCTATGTTGCTAGCATGAGCATGACATCGGTGACATTCGCATCAGCAATGACCAACCTTATTCCTGCCATCACATTCATCATTGCAGTCTTATTCAGGTAAGTCATGACACCCAGTACATGCAGGATTTTTGTTTTTCATGTTCTGTGTTGAATTTTTATAATATGACTTTTCTTCTAATTGAAAGATTGGAGAAGTTGGGGATCAACAAAGTGACAGGACAAGCAAAGATTATGAGAACAATTCTCGGAGTTGGAGGCGCGATGCTGCTCACCTTCTATAAAGGACCAGATGTTATCATGTGGTCATCGCCAGTCAATCTCATCAAGGAACAAAGCCACAGCGCCAACCATGTAATGTCGTCTCACAAAGCACTCGGTAACCACGTCATGGGCTCATTACTGTCCATTGCCAGTTGTTTATCTTATGCATTGTGGTTAATAATTCAGGTGATACTCGCGGAACCACGATGACTCATTTGAACTTGCAAAATAATATGAATTGACATTGTTCTTTTGTTTTCATCTACGTTCTCTGTAGGCGAAGGTGATCAAGGTGTATCCCTGCCCTTATTCTAGCACCGCATTTATGTGTTCTAACGCAGCATTGCAGTCAATTGTCATCGCTCTCATTATGTCAGGGGATATAGCAAAGTGGAAACTTGGGCTTAATATTAGACTCCTCGCTGTTGCCTATTGTGTAAGACCTCTAATCCACTTTTATTTTGATTCTAAAATGGTAATATTACCATCGTAAGCAATAATTTACTTATAGATAATTTACTATTATTTCTTCTTTTACTTCTTTTATTAAAAAAAAACCTCATCTTCTATTTCTTTTAACATAGAGAATTGTGGCATCCGGGATGATTTTCACGGTGATGGCATGGTGCATAAAGAGGAGGGGTCCATTATTTGCCTCCATATTCAACCCTTTGATGCTCTTGATTGTGGCTTTTCTTAGTTCACTTCTATTAAACGAGAAAATACATCTTGGAAGGTTTTACAAGATAATAGTCTAACACATACACTGTTTTCTTCGCAGAGTAAATATATTTATTTTTTAAATATTTGACTATGGGTTTTCCATGACCATTCTTTTCACAGTGTGCTTGGCGCTATAATGGTAGTTATGGGACTCTATGTAGTGTTGTGGGCTAAAAGGAAAGAAGCCCCCAAGGCTCGCGATTTAGCCATTGAATCAATAAGGGGTCCTGTGGATGTGGTTATGGTTCCGGGAGCCTCAGCGTCTCACATGTTACCACCAGAAAAGAAGATTGACATTGAGCAACAGATTGCTTTTGCTAATGATGGGAAGCCCTAGAGAAAGAGAAACTAACGATGATGAATCTTTTTCTTATTCTTTCTGAGGGCCGGATGGGGAAGTATATGGGACTCTGAACAATATTTGTTTTCATTAAATTCTTGTAAACAAACTTATAATAGTGGCATGTTGTTTGGAGATTGGTGAAAAACTGTTTTTACATGTTCTTAAGTTATTCCTTTCCCTCCCCTCCCCCACCCCCCACCCCAAAAAGAAAAAAAAAAAAAAAAATCTTAGTTACCTGACAATTGTTGATTTTTAAGTTTTCATATTAATTAATTAGTTTTCTGTTGCTTTGTTTGTGTGTTAATTCTAGTAACCTTTAGTTAAAGCTACTTCGTGCATTAGTCATTATAATTCAGAAAGAACCACGTCTCAAGCGCTTTGAAAAGAAAGAAGAACACTTTGTGCAATATTCATGATTAGACATGATGGCCAGTCCACAGAGGAGCACATGGAAGCCCCTTCCTCGTTTGGAGCTCCTAGATATTTCTATGATATAAACCAATGTTAGGATGCCAACATGAAAATTACATGTTTGGTGGCCATCGCGAGGAGCACTTAACTTGCAAATAGCTTTTACAAGTTCTGTTTGGATGAAAGGCTTGTCAACCAATCGGAGTTGGCGAGGCGGGCAGTGGCGCAAGTTCCTTTTCCTCGACAGACACTTTCCCATCTTCGATTGATGGTGCATTTACCAGATCCTCTTTGCTCTTTCCCCATAGGACACTATAAAGACCTCCGACCATCAAAACACCACCTAAAACACTGCAACGAATGTCGTTGTAAGTAACTTCTCAAAGATTGGATTGAATAATGGTTGAGTGTCAAATTACCTTCCCAAATGTATTAATTCGCCTAAGAAAAACGATGAGAATATGATAGTAAAGACAAGAGCCAATGGAGACGACATGGCTAGAAAAACCGGACCCTTCTTCTCGATACACCAAGCTTGCAAGTAAAAGGTGACCCCAGTAACCACGATGCCCTGTCAGGATTAATGTCAAGAATATTTTCACTTTACCATAATATTTAGATAGAGCTAAACATGAAAGTACTTACACAATATGCAACTGCCACGAGTCCAGTATCCAACTGCAGCTTCCATCGCCCCATGTCCCTCACGAACGCCATGGCAACAAAGAAAGACTGGACCGTGCTGAAAATGCACTGGAAAGTTGTGAAGAGCAGTTTGGAAGGATATTCCTTCAGCAACAAACCCTGTTTACAATATATAAGAAGAGTTCATCGCAACATCTCTGAAGACGAGGAAGTGATGCCCTTGTTGTCCTATAAATAATTACCTGTAAAACTAGCCAGACACACCAGGCAGTGTTCGCTGAGATCATTAGGAAAGTGCCTTTTATCCAAGTCTTCCTCGAGTGTGTCGGCTCATGGTTCAGGTAGTTGTGCCCATGGCTTAAGGCCTGGTGGTGGTTCAAAGTGCTCAGTTGTGGACCTCTATAGAAGGCTATGGTCACTATTCCAAAAACGCAGAATGTTATTCCTAGGACCTTTGCTATCCCTGACAAGCTCCTCAACTTCAAACTTTCCATCCTGCAAGAATTGTCCCAAGTGATCAGCTAAGTTATTCGCATTCCTTATGAATTTTCAAGAAATTATAAGAGGTTGTTTGCGTATCACGCTCGCCATGCAAAAGAGTGGCTGCAGTGATGTTGCGGGAATCTATTTCCAACTCCCTAGCTTTCGTTCAGTAATTTCCAGTGAGCTACGTATATAATAGGAAGATGGTGAAAATAGGAACCTTTTTCAAGATTTCGACAATCTGGGTACGATATTCATGACTAGTTTCTTAGTGGGGTTCCCAGATAACAATCTTAAAATAAGATTATCCATCATCATAATTAGCACGTTGATGGTAAGGTGCAAGACATTAAAGTTGGTGCTAGGTGCGTGCCATTATGCGGCACCTATATATTTTGAGACGTGGCGATATATTTGCGAAAAAATTAACCAAAATCTTCTTCGGTGAATATGATTGCTCTACTTTTGTTGAGGATACTATTTCCCTTTGGCTTGATCAATAAGATCACCTGTTGCATGGGGTAATCTACAAGAAACTGACAATCCTATAGAATTACCTAAGAATATATTACTTGTCAATGGTTCTTATAGAAGTTCAGATGAGTACCTGAGGAGTACTGCAAGGAAGAAGGTGATTACAGGAACGGAGTTCGTAGTTGCAGAGGCCACCGTCGCGGATGTGTAGTTCAGCGCCACGTTATAGACGTTTAAACTTATTGTAATCCTAAGAAATAGAAATAAATTTTCCTACTGAAATCATCAAATTAACGTATAATGTTAAGAACGAATCAAGCAGAGATTTAACCATACCCAAGAAACGCATGCATGAACATCTTCAACCCTAGCTTGAATGATAGTGGCGGAGCTCTTTTCCTGACCATCAACGACCACAATTGAAAACCGAGATCAGATATTACAGAACCTGAACAAGGAGAAGAGAAAAAGTGGGAAATTTGAACCTTTCACAAATTACAGCGAGCGGAGTTAACAAAACGGTGGCAGCCGCTTGTCGATAGAAGATGAACACGAAAGTGTCCATGCCAAAGTCGAACGCGGCTTTGGAGGCAACGTACATCCCA
This sequence comes from Trichopus zeylanicus subsp. travancoricus, assembly GCA_005019695.1. Lineage (NCBI taxonomy): Eukaryota > Viridiplantae > Streptophyta > Magnoliopsida > Dioscoreales > Dioscoreaceae > Trichopus > Trichopus zeylanicus. The sequence continues at coordinate 405,010 of RXID01014345.1, forward strand.
GCGTATATGAGTTGTATGAGAATCACAACAAAATAAGGCTTCCTCCCATCCATGGCTCTCGAACAAGCAGCACAAGCAAAAAAGATGCGAGTGTTGCTTTGCTTCAGATGTGGCAGGATGGTGTATTTAAACTAGCGAAAAGATGCTTTTCTAATAATAATTAAGTTAAGCTGGGCTCCACTGGCAACGGAGTTCCACAAGTCATTAAAGATACTTGCGCTGATGCTTCCTAAAACTTTCTGTGACCGTTTTGAACATGCTTACATTATGGTAGCTGAAGAATCAGAAACTCAACCCCAAACAGGGTGCGACAGACGCAACATGCGGTAGTGAATATGTTTCATTGTCCTCACAACAAGATTTTGACTAGTATTTGTGGAACAATTATTCTGAGCAACAAGAACAAACTTAGCAATAAGAGTGTTCTCTATTGCTGGCGAAAAGAAATGACAGGAGAAATATATAAATTTGCATACTGCATCGATTGCAGGCTATACTGTTGGATTCGTCAGCAAAATCATGGTGACCGCACAATCCTGTAGCGATCCATCTACTCGAAACCTACCCTTTTGGTGGTGCTTTGATTGCGGAGTCAATAGAGATTCCGGCCTTAATGATCTTTCTGAAGTTAGCAAATGCATAGTGATGTTCAATCTATGCAATATTCGTTGTCAAAATAAACACACTTTTATGTAGCTTCCAGTGGATAAGAATACGCATCAACAGTAAACAATCTGCTTGCTGTAAAATGCATCCATTCAGTAAAAAAAAGTTTGCAGATTGTGTGCGTCCCTTCAATGGAAATGAGCACTTGTTTTCATGTTCATTTTATATTCTTTTTCCAATGATGTAGATAAATCTCTTTTGTTCAATGCCTCAAAGGCTTCATCTGCCTTGAAAGTTAGCAGACCATGACCACAGATTTTAGAACGCATTGCCAATGCGCATTTTGATCCATAATTTTTAATTCATTGGTCCAAGAATTGACAAACCAAAACATTGCGAATTTCCAAACAAAAAGCGTAAGTGACATGGGATTAGCGAGGGAAATCATAACTAGAGAGGCCTCTTGGTGTTTCTCAAAAAAGAAACTTTAATGCTTGTATCACGTTGAAAACATTGTTGCAAAGTAAACAGAGGCATTTTGCGTGTTCAACTGAAAATCAACTGCGGCGAACTCTATAAATCTGCGAAAACGAAAGAGAAGTAAGTAGGAACACCTTATAGAGCTCTGATGTTGCAGCGGGTATCAAAAGTTTCACGTCTGTTGAACTCATACAGCTGTTGAGATCAACGAATATAGCTAAAGCAAAGCTGAATATGGCTTCAAAAGCTATAAAGAATGCTTTCACTTCGAACCGAATGGAATCTTATGTTCTTTGTTGTCCTTTTGTTTTTTTTTTTTTTAACAAATTGTGTTCCATCCATATGCATCTTAGTAGGATGACTTTGCCTTTCATCATTTTCTTGTTATTTATTGCATGAAAAGGATTAGTAAGAAGGAAAAAAAGTCGACTATGACTTCTCATCTTTATTGAATTTTATTATAAAAAAAGAAGAAGAGCTCCATGTCTTTTGTTGTTAAATTTAACTTTATTCTCTTTGGACACCATCTTTGACCCGTGGCCATATAGAACTACATCAATCCATCGCTCCTTTTTAACCTCATTTTCCTAATGTGAGAACCCCATAAAATACCAACACATTTATAGCTCCAGACTCTCAATACGAATGGAATGATCGACATTTTAAATTTGTAAGGCATTTGTCTTTTGCTAGACAAGTTAGCTTTTTATAGTTTATTTAGCATTATGACAACCAAAGAAACAATCTAGTTCTTCAGCTACGTTCTCCATAACACAAGTGCAACATGAATTCGGAAGTAACAAAGAGAGATTTGCTACAATATTTGATCACCTTTAATTGGAATATACATGGAATTAAATGCATGAACAATGTGCATATAATGCTGCTGAAAAATTTAACAGATCTTTCCTTCTTAGCTGCCTCATTAAAAGCTACCTTCTCTGCAATATTCATCAAGGAAAGCTTTCTTTGTCAAAGAGGAACAGTAGCTTTCTCACGTAACCTTTTCTTTTCCCCCCTTTAATTTGGTGTTTCTATGGGTTGATTCGTGCAATTATCACTCCTCAAACATTAGAATCGTGAACTAAAACATGTCTTTTTTGCAATTTTTACACACGATGAGCTTTTCTTTTGTAATTATAACAAGCAGTTGTCCTTGTTTGCATAACTGCGCCTTCAGGGAGCGTACAACGGGCGGTTCTTGCGCTTTTTGATGGTCACGTGATAAGCAGATGACCGCGTCAACATTTCTTTTGAGCCGCGTGAGCTCAGCCATGTTTGGCCCTAAGTAGGCCCTAGCCACGTTTTTTGCATATACAGCCTTGCCATATTTTATATTTGCGTTTTTCGATGTCAAGTCTTTAAGTTGGGTTGGAGTTCGTTCTGGGACCAAAATTTGTTTGGGCCCCAAACATTGTTGGCGGGCAGCAACATTGGAGTTCGTTCTGGGGCCGAATTTTGTTTGGGCCCGAAAAAATAGTGGTGAGCAACAACAGTGGAGTTCATCGTGGGGCCCAATTTTGTTTGGGGCCCAAACAAATTGGTGGGCAACAAGAATGGAGTTCGTGGTGGGGCCGCCGATTAAAGTAATGGGGCAACAAGAATGGAGTTGGAACAAAGTCCCCGGTATCAGTCCTACGAAGCAGGCCACCTCATCACCGTCGTCGCATGATATACCAGTTCACCGTCCCCTGCTGACTCACACCGTGTCACGTGTTTTCAACAAGGATAATTGTATTTCAATCCCTCAATTTTTAAGAATTACATATTAGTGTCTAAAATCATCAAAACTCGCTCCCCAAATAAATTAACCTAACCATAACTAGAGCAGCGCATTGCATGTTCAAAATTTTTTTTTTTTTCTGTTTTTATCTATTTTTAAATCGTTAAATATATTTTAGATGCTTCTTCTCAACAATAATGTTTCTTATTATGATTTCTGCATATATTAAAAAAAATACAAAATCATTAAGTGAATTTAGAAAACACGAAATTCTATTTAATGGAAATTGTGGACTCATTTTCGGATTGTCCGTGGCGTTGGATCAAGTTGTGTGCCCGAATGCAGGCAGGTGCCTGAATATTGAACAATTCATATTCTTCAGGGAATAGTTTGTGATTGGAAAAATTTCAGGGGCTTATGGGTCTATTTGGAACGAGATCATCGTCAAGGTCAAGGTCAAGACTAGTGAACTACTTTTGTAAACTAATATCTTTTTATCAAAATTAAGACTTCAATAATTTAAAGCTCAAAAAACTATTTAATTTTTTATAATAATTTAATTTAATAATAATATAAAATAAAAAAAAATTTTAAAAAAAATACTGACATGATCCTGACCCCAAACCAAACAAGCCCTATAAGTTTCCATCCACCAGACGGCAAGGCAAACAATTTGGGCGAGAGAAAATAAAGTATAAGCAACACTAGAATAAGAAGAACAGCCTACCTTTCAATTGTTTATTATTATTTTAAATCTTGTCCCGCAAGTGAACCGAATTTAATGAGCCTTTGATGTCCGGGCCGCTTCGAAGGAAAGAAAAATGTCAGAACTTCTGTGCGCTGAGAGAGAGAGAGAGAGAGAGAGAGAGAGAGAGAGCGGTGGAAGGGATCTGAGGGTTCTGGATCTGCCTCGCGTCGGTTGAGGTGAGTGAGATTGTTCGAGTATGATTCCTTTCTTCTGTTCTTCGTCTCAAAATTTGGTTTTGAAGTGATTCCATTTGGGGAATTTGAGTACTTTGTTGGTTTCCATTTCAATTCGGGAATAGGAGGTATTGCGGCTTTTGGATTGCTTTTCTGAGATGTTTTCGGAAAATTATGTGTTCATGGAAGGAATTTGCTTGAGTGAGTAGTTTTTGACTTTGTTCTCGCTATTTTTGTCTAGTTGTTTTGAGGTTTCTGGGGAAAATCGGAGAGCTTTTGGTCGGTTTCTTCGATTCATGGGATTTTTGAAATGTTTACTCTTTTATTTTTTAAGTTTGCCCAGAGTTTACTTGGATTTCATGCACTGATCGTGTTTCGGGTTCATTTTCCTTCTATGCCTCCTAATTTGTTATTTTCTAGTAGAAAAATCACGAATTTCTTGCTTTCTAAATTTTGGTTTTGTTAGTGTTCTTGCTCGGTTCACATTGTGAATCTTTATCACTTTGGTCTATTTTGCAGCCATTTGGAGTCTTTATTGCCATAATTCGGCTCTTTGCACAATTGTTCCCTTTCCAGGGGACAATAAAATTTGACATATAGGTAAAAAATATGCTGTTTGGTAGTTTTACTACGGTATTTATTTCAAAATCTTGTGCATGTCTAATATCCTGAAAACCATTTCTCTGCAGAGAGCAGGAGTTGTTGGTGATGGTCGATAAAGTGGGCTGCAGTTTATACGCCTTCCTGGGGGCTTTAGTCGTCAAGGCTTGTATCTTGGTTGTTTAAATGTCTTTGAGAAGTATAGTTCGAGATGTTAGAGATAGCTTTGGTAGTTTGTCTAGGAGAAGCTTTGAAGTGAGACTGCCTGGGTATCACCGAGGAAAGTCGCAAGCTTCAGTCCACGAGCTTTGTGAGCCATCCTTAGTGATTCAGAATAGTTGCTGGGCTAGCCTTCCTCCTGAACTACTTCGAGATGTGATAAAGAGGCTCGAGGCAAGTGAGAGTACATGGCCTTCCCGGAAGAATGTAGTTGCTTGTGCTGCAGTCTGTAGGTCGTGGAGGGAAACTTGCAGGGAGATTGTCAAAAGTCCAGAGTTTAGTGGGAAGCTGACATTTTCAGTGTCCCTTAAGCAGGTAGGCATCTCAGCTGATTCATTGTTTCCCTTGCTGTAATATCTCAACTACATTGTCACTTTGACACTGCTTATAGCTCCACAGCTTGCTACCAAAATCTTAATTCTAGAGTCAGAGAGTAAATTTTGCTAACTGCAACTAGATTGACTAGCTCTGTCACAAGGATGATGTCATACTTGTCACTTGATCTGGGATTTTGATATCTTCTTTCTTTGGTTTTCCAGCCTGGACCTCGAGATGGAACCATCCAGTGCTTCATTAAGAGGGACAAAGCAAAACATACTTATCATCTTTTCCTATGTCTAAGCCCTGGTAAGCTTGCTTCCTATTCTTTGGTACAACTATTAATGTTGCATTCATTCTTTTGTTGATTTAGCCGATATAGATTCTGTACATAGAAGCTGTATGATAGACGTAAAGGGACCGTTTGATTTGTGACTCAAAAAGAGATAATCTCGAATGGTGATTCTAGTTTAATTTTAATTCAAATCGAGACTAACTAGTCCGACTAAAAAAATGAGATCATCCCGAACCAAATGCTCGGAAAAATAACACATCACTGATATCTTGTGTTGGGTGAAACCTTAAGCAACTGTTCCTGATAAGCAGACATTTGTAGAGCCGTCAAAAGAGAGAAGCATTTTGACCCTGTGATTCTCTTCTATCAACTTTTGCCAAATTCACAAAATTCTTCCATCATGATGCTAAGTTTTTACCATTCACAGGCTTCTTTTTCTTTCATTGTGTTTTGCTTGATCTGTGGCTTTTGCAATAGCTCGCTGTGCATTCTTTGCACCAGATAATTGTTCTACCTTAGTTGTGTATCTTTGCTACTCTGGTTTACAACTAGCCAATTCCAGTTTTCCTCCTTTTTATGCCTATAATGTGTAGCCATATTTCCATATACCTTCCAGATCCCTGCTTTATGAATAAAATTAGCATAACTCCTCCGTAAAGATGTCTTCATTCTTTTGTTGCCCACAGTCATAATTGTAGCTAGGACATTAGTTTTTCTTTCTAATTTGGATGTTTGTGTCCGGTCTAATTCTGCAAGTATACTTATTCATGCCTAGCTTAGAGTTCAACACTTTGTTTGTTGTGCTTCATTTTTATATAGTACTTTGCACAATTTCGCCTATCTGAACTTGCATGTAACAAAAAAAATTACTGTAGCTGTGCTTGTGGAGAATGGGAAGTTCCTTCTATCTGCCAAAAGAATTCGGCGCACAACTTGTACGGAGTACATTATATCTATGAATGCAGACAATATATCAAGATCAAGCAACACTTACATTGGAAAATTGAAGTAATGGTTTTGATGATTGTTACATTCTTTTGTTTCTGACAACTGATAAACCTTGAATGGTTAAGAACTAACTCTTTATAACTACAATGTAGGTCAAACTTTGTTGGCACTAAGTTCATAATCTATGACACACAGCCTCCATATAATGGAGCAACTCATGCTCACCCAGGGTGCACTAGCCGACGATTTTACTCCAAGGTGTCCCCTAAAGTTCCTATTGGCAGTTACAACATAGCACAGGTGACATACGAGCTGAATGTTCTGGGCACACGAGGTCCAAGAAAGATGCACTGCATCATGTACTCCATCCCAGCTTCAGCCCTTGATGCTGGTGGCACTGTCCCTGGCCAGCCTGAGCACCCACTCCCTAATTATATAGAGGACTCCTTCCGTAGCATGTCTTTCTCCAAGTCCGTTATTGAAAGCTCGACAGATTTTAACAGTGCTCGATTCTCTGACATTGTTGGAACAACGGCAACAGATGAGGATGAAGAGGCCAAGATGAAGCCGCTCATTCTACGAAACAAGGCACCTAGGTGGCATGAGCAGTTACAGTGTTGGTGCCTCAACTTCCGTGGCCGGGTGACTGTTGCATCAGTTAAGAACTTCCAACTCATTGCTGCCACGCAGCCTTCTGCCAGAGCACCAACACCAGCTCAGCCAGCACCTCCCGAGCAGGACAAGATCATCCTTCAATTTGGCAAGGTCGCGAAAGACATGTTCACAATGGACTACCGCTACCCACTCTCTGCCTTCCAGGCTTTTGCAATCTGCCTGAGCAGCTTTGACACCAAGCTAGCTTGTGAATAAAATCCTAAATCTTTCCAGCGACGGTCTGATGTGGAGACAATTGGAAATGCATGCCGTAAAGCATGTTCTTGTTTGATGATTTCTGTTGTATGCCATAATGTATCAATCTGCGACTCAACAATTGTTATTGTGTCATTTGATCAGTTTCTGTACCTCTGATAGCTCTCTTGGTTTAGTGTTCTACTGTAATAGTTCATGTGTGAAAAATCACTGAATGTTGTTTTGATAGATGTATTCATCTGAAACTTGCAACTAGGCAAGAAGTCTACTTTCTTCTAGGATCATAAATTGATTTTTTAGCTGATATATTTCTTTCAGATATTATTCCACAGAAAACATATTGGCCTTTTTTCTTTTTCTTTCTTTATTTTGTAAAATTACACAGTAAATTTGAGCTATGAAAAGCAGAGAGAAAAACAAGGGATATGACATTTCACTGTAAGGTTGTCTGTCACCGGTTAATCTCTTGCCTCAGTAATTTTTTGTTATTTTTCTGTGCAAAGGCCCAAGAAAAACGTTGTCTTTTAACATTTAAACTCCTGTAACAAATTTTTTTACAAAATCCCTCTCCTTTTGTATTTTCGGTCTCGATTCAGCTGTTCTAAAAAAACACAGACCATCCTAATATTTTTAGGTCAAATAACTTGATGGATGTCAGCGTATTAATGGGGAAAAACATGTATCTTTTAATTCTACAAACAGCAGAGCTTCGTTCTCGATTCAATAGCCTCCAATAGTGAATTTAGTTTGCCAGGAAAAAATACAACAAAAAAAGGCAAAAGTAAAAGAGAGCCGACGCAATCATGGGCTAGCCGTAGTCGATCTGATCAAGAACCAAAACCCAGATGCTTAGCTAGACCAGGACCAAACCCGTAGCGGTGGCAGTCCGGATATTTCATCCAAGTAGCAATCACGATATAGGCAACGCGGCATCGCCCCGTCAAAAACACTAGCTTTTCTCGCCGCCGTTCTTCTCCTCGATCGTAGTCATTCTGTTTTCGTTCGTTTCTAATTTTTGCAATTTTTTTGTTGATTTTCTCGTATCATCGTTGATCACGAAGCTCTTAAATCCTTGTTCGCTTTTCCCATTTTTTTTGGAAATTGATTGAGGCCCAATGATGGAAGACTCATTGTTTGAGCGGTCGCATGGTCTTCAATTTTGGCCATTGGTGCACGCTTTTGTACCGCGACCTCCACCGCCACCGGCACTGCCACCATCTCCAGCAGCACCACCACCTTCGTCTTCATCATCCACTGCTGCCATTCATTTTTTTTGTTTTGTTTTCCAATTTCTGTGGCAATGCTCAGATTGGAGACTACTGCTGATGCCGCCGATGATTTACTGAAAGCTATGAGATCTGGGGGCTCCTTATTGGAAGTTTGGAACTTGGTGCTGTTGATAACTCTTTGGGTTTTGGTTGTTTCGTTGCTTTGTTTGTCGTTTGTATGCTCAAGGCGGTTGCTTTTTTCCATTGTGAGAGCTCTTGTTCTTTCGTTATGATTATTTTAATCTTTGGTTCACGGGGATCTGCATTTGATGAAAGGATTTGCATCCAAGTTGAAAATCCCATCTCTTGTTGGCAATTTGATCTGTAAATTTGGATTGAATGAAAATTTGAATGTGGAAATCTCTGTGTCATGGAAATTGCTGATTTTGATTGGTTTATGATACATATTCTACATACTTTTTAAAGGTCTTTGTTCGCTAGGTCCATAAAGAAATGATTTGGTGGTTTTCTGACATTCCATTACATTTTTATGTCAACAATCTTGCCTCATGAGAATAACGGATCCATTTCAATTATATATGATCTCCTTTGTCAGATTTCATTCATCCGTCAGAAACAAAATGTGGAAGTTTTTTGTAGTTGTTTTCAGTTGGGGTATTGAAGATTTATAATCTCAGAGCAAAGCTGACGTTGCACAATGTATTTGATTCAAAGTAGGGTAGGATACTCTTTTACCACACCATGCTCTGAATTACTGTTTCTTTTTCCTTCTGTCCTTAGCCATTGCATTTGTTGCAAGTTTCATGTAGCCAAGACTACATATTACTAATGACTCAAAACAGTTCAGGGAGTAGACTTAATAGTGCTAAGTGAGAGCTATATTATCTCAAGATGCTAAAGAGTCAATTTTGCTTTCTTTGTAAGCTGGGTGCCCTTGATTTTTTAAATTTTTTTTCTATATGTTAGTAACATCCTTCAGTCATTGACTGCATGGTTTTGGATATCAATGGAGGCCCAATGATGGAAAACTTATTTTGTAGAGTGGCTGCATTTTCTTCCTTTTTGAGCATTGATACACCCCGCTCCCCACCATCCAAAACAGACCACCATTCCCACATCCCCATCAGATTTTCCTTATAATTGTCCATCTCATCACCACTGCTATTGTTCTTTTTATTTTTTTTTGGTCTCTGTGTGTGTGTGTGTGTGTGTGTGTGTGTCAATGCTTAGGATGCGAGAACAGTGCCTTTGCCATCAATGATTTACTGAAAGATATGAGATCTGAGGCACTGATATTTGAACTTGGTTTTGTTGCTGGCACTTTGTTTTTTCCAATTTCTGATTGCTCTGTGTGTCATTTGATAATCATCAGCTTGGTCTTTTTTCTGCATTCCAAGAGACCTTGATCTGTCTTCCTAACTGGTGCACCCTATCATGTTTGCGTGCCTCTCCTTTTTTCTGAAAAGAATTTGCAGTCAACTCAAGTCTGTCGCTGATTTGCAATTCTTTTAGTTATTTTTTCAACTTATTGCAGTTTGAAGATTTGTTTACATCCAGCTGTCCATTCTATCTATGTGAACATGCCTTCAGCTCACTTGTAAGGTCGATGCCATTTGTGAGATTTATTATGTTCAGTGGCAATTTTGGCGTTTAGTCTCTTTTGTCTTGCAGATTTACTATCATTTTCTCAATTTTGACACTTCATTGTTTTGCGTTATGTGGAGTTGTCTAAGGTGTTTGTTCACTTATTAGCGTAGTGACTGTTTAACGCATCTGACTTTTCTTTCATTATGGTTATTCAGCTTTCTATTTTTATTTATTTATTTATTTATATCTGAGATGTAAGTTATAACTGAGTTTGTGCATTTGGCTTTAAGAGAGAGTAAATATGCACGAAGTTTGTGCTTAAATGGCAATGTATCAGTTATGATTTTCTTTGTAGGAGCTGTTGCGCTGTAGCACTCTTCTGATACCACATCCACCTTCCCCATCATAATCACTAACGTTTTTGTTTTGATCTCTTTTATATATTTTAGAAGTGGCATTTTTTGAAAAACAGAAAGCCATTTCTTAAGATATTAATGAAAACAAAAAGCTTTCAAAACTGAAGAGTTACAGGTTGGCCTCTTAAAAATGCATTTACTTTTCTTCTATTTATTGTTTTGTTCTCTAAAATCATTTTTCTGATATCTTCTCTGTTTCTTTATGTCATACACCCATATTATCTTTTGAATGTTCTGATGTTCTAAAATTCATTTCATGATTTCGTTTCATATTAAATCTTAATTTTATGTTTGTCCTTTCCTTCCTGATACCCAACAATCCTGGGTTCAGATAAGATGATCACGACTCATTTGGTATTCGGTAAGGAGGTTCAAAATTCTGGTTTTCATTCTGTTTTGGCAGCATTTTGGCTGTTCTGGCGTTCAATGAGCAGCAGTAACACCTTTTCGGTGCCATGTTACCCGTAGGCAGAAGCTCGAAACCCCTAACAACAGCGTCAGCATCATCAGAGCACCACGAGGGTGGCTACGGCAGCGGATCGACGAGGAAGCTGCTGGCCTGATAGCAAATGCAACGAGGAAGGAGAGCTTCGTGCAGCCCTTTCTGATGACCGGGGTCATGCTCCTGAGCATGGGCCCTCTGGGGCAGGAGTACGGCATCTACAGCCTCTCTCAAGACAACAACGCCCTCTGTGCGGAGCGGGACTCCCTTTCCCTCCGTGTGGCCTCCGTCGAGGAGACGCTCCTCGTGGAAGCCTCAACTCCTCCCATCTTCGCCACCTTTTTGGGGATGAAAGCAATAATTAGGGCCAGCCACCATCACCTTCATTCTTTTTGATGTCCATGATGGTACGGTGGGTGCAGAAATTTAACGATTTGTACCACCCAACTTTTTCTGTGTTGATAGGATGTGATCAATAATAAGGTTGTTGTCGTGAGGCTAAATTTCCTGTTTTCATGCCTTGTTTGTGAAAGATTTGGATAAGTATTTGGATGAAATATAACTTAAATTGGTATCAGTGATGCATAAGGAGGATTATATGGTGAATTTTGTAGTTGTCGCGCACTAATGTGCATACGAAAATATATTTGTGATCCAATTTGATCTACTGCTTCCCATATTATCAAACTGCGTGTCACTTGGAAACTGAGTTGGTTCCGTGCGCCGTTATTCTGTTCATGAATCTTCCGATAATACATTGCATTTGGTCAACTGTGCATGTATCTGTGAAGCTTAGCGTACGTAATCGTCTGTTTTACTTAACGGAGTCTTTTTATCCGCTGCGTCTTCTCTGTGCAACAGATTATTATCTGCTTGGCTTTTCCGAGAATGGATTCGTATCGCATCATCATCGAGTTGCTGAACTTTCTCGGGAAATCTGAATTCTTCACATCCGGCCAAATTTCGATCGCCCGCTTTTGGCTTCTGGACTGCGGCAGATAAGTCAAGTTCAATGTTTGAATGGGGCATAGTCAAATTGTTTGAACTTGTTCGTTGATGGTCAGTCTTGTGCTCGTTCAACTCTGAAATCCTGAATTGCGGCAAATTCCCGAAATCTCGGGATTAGTTCTTTCTGATTTTTTTTTTTTTTTAAAAATGAGTAGAGAATTTGGGGACTGCGGTGGCATTTTTTTTCTTTGAAATACAAAATGAATGAACTGATTTGCCCCCGTCACCAAGCTTCGAAGTCTTGTCCTGGTCCATAGAAATCGATCCGACTATTCTTATCAAAATTTGATTTACCTTTCGAGGTAATTAATTCAGCGCTGAAAACAATTTAACTTTTGGCCAGCGCCCGAGATTTTGATGCGACATCAGCATCGGATAAAGTTTGATATCGAATCTTTTGTCATTTCGGATACTATTTGACGTCAATAATTTAATAGCCAGCGGACTAACCCCAAAAGTTCTTTATCTAATTGCCGTGGTTATTTATTAATTCTTGATTAATTAAAGGGTTATGTTGGCCAACCATAGCACAAGATAAATACGATATAGTGGTAGTGTTTTAAAATGTTTTTTTTTTTTTCAAAATATTTAAATGCCCGTGTGACTAGTGCATGGTTCCCATCCCTTAAGCACTGATGAATTTCCCACACTAAAATTAAAAAAAAATAAAAATAAATAAAAAAATGTGGCGGGTCTCCTTCAATGATTTCATCGTATTCCCACCCAATTGAATTATATCGCCGACAATCTTCTTAGAGGTTTTAATGACGCGGAAATGACATCTGATTTGCCAAATAAAAAGGCTCGTCCGGTTCGCGGGGCCTTGTCGCCTTCATGGCACGCTCATGCTCCTTCAATAATGCATTTTTTTGCGTACAGTTTTTTGTTGATGCTTCCATTCGTTTTAGCTTTAAGAAAGAATTTATGGCGTCTGTGGCCCGGATGGATCGGGTATTCTGTGATTCACATGATCTGCATTGCAGCTCAATTATTGCAACGAAGCCTTCCCTTCGCACGACGCAGAAAATGACAACAAAAGTGGGTCCCACGCCGTCCAGAATTGGCCGGCTGAGCTGTCGGTCCAACGTGAGCTGCTGTCTGCTGATACAAGCAGCCGGCGAGTTGTTATGCACATTATTATTATTATTATTATTGTTTTGTTTGTTTCCTCCGTTCGTCAACATCCCAATAGTGGAAACTCAAGTTTTAAAATTTTTATAAATATTAAAAAAAGTTTTAAAAATTATTTCGAAATTTTTGACATTTCTAAAATTATAAAATATTTAAATGTTTAAAATGTATCCAAATATCGAAACCGAAATTAGAAATTTGGTAAAAAAATACGCATCTTCGCAAGAGAGTGAACATTTTTATAAGAGAAATAAAAATGCACAAAACATTTATAAGTAACAAACACCATGTTTGAATTCAAACACGGACCTTGTTCCGAGTTGTTTTGCTTTGTTGTCGTCAGCGGAATGTAATACTTTCGATCTTCTCCGACCTGAATTCCTTGCCAAAAAAAAAAAAATGCCAGAGCATGCAAAATACACCCGCACATTTGCCGGTCCACTATTAGGGGCACGAATCTTGACGCCTCATAACCAATTCATCCGGTAAAAAGGAAAAAATAAAAGAAAAGTAATCGATATATACGCAAAAAAATAAATAAATAAATAAAATAAAAATTCTCCACCCATTCCAGAACCATTCAATCAGCTCATGAACCTGCTTGAAGCATAAACCCAGAGGCCAAGTCCGGTAGATGGTTCTTGCTGGAGACCAAGCCCACTCCCCGCGAGGGAACCAATCATAGCTCTCCACGTGGAAAAATTCAACTTCGCTCTTTCCTTCTGCTTTCCGTACAGTCCACTTCATCAGCTCCCACCATTTGTCCATCTACGTGGTAACTGTCGTGTTTTACGTGTCCCTTCTCCTCGTACAGCTGGATGATTGCGTCTCAGCCGTCGATTCAATCGCAACTTGCGCCTGGCAGAGAACGGGAATTAAACCAACTCAGATTAGTGTTATTTATTATTTTTACCGAGTATTATATTAAATTATTAAAATATTAATTCGCGGGAAATGCTCGCTATTTTTTTCGCCGTCGAGGATTTGGGTCATTTCTTCGTCGCCGCCCAACGCGTGGTTGGTCCGCATAAAAACTCCGTCTTCACCTCTCGATCTCATTCTTCTTCCACTCATTCTCGATTTCCTCTTCGTCTTCCTTCTGATTCCTCATCCGATTTTTTGGGATTTTTTGAGAAGGAAATTCAATTCAAATCAATTCAATTCCAGGGGTTTTTATTTTTTGAAAGATTTCGAGGCACCGAGGATGCCGGCGACGGACTTCCAGGGCTCGTCGCCGTTCGCGTCGATCGGGCGGTCGATCCTGAGCATCCGACGCGACCAAGTCCACTCCGTGGACGCCCATCCGGAGCCGGGCTCCAGCCTCGACCAGGAGCTTGACGCATTCCAGCGCAACGTCGCCGACCGCTTCCACGAACTCGCCGCTGGCGACGAGTTCCTCTCCCTCCAATGGGTCCGCAACCTCCTCGACGCCTTCCTCATCTGCCAGGAGCAGTGCCGCGTCATCCTCTTCAACAACCGGTCCCTCGTCGGCCGCCCGCCGCTCGACCGCCTCACCGCCGAGTTCTACGAACGCAGCGTCAAGGCCCTCGACGTCTGCAACGCCATCCGCGACGGGATCGAGCAGGTCCGCCAGTGGCAAAGGCACCTAGGCATCATCGCCGTCGCTCTCGATCCCGAGCTCAAAACCATCGGCGAGGGCCAGCTCCGGCGAGCCAAGAAGGTCCTCACTGATCTAGCCATTGGGATGCTAGACGAGAAGGATTCCGGCTCCGTCCTTGCGCACCGGAACCGATCCTTTGGCCGCAACAACCACAGTTCCAGCAAGGACCAACAGCGGCACCTTGGCGGGCACTTCCGGTCGCTCTCCTGGAGCGTGTCGCGGTCGTGGTCCGCTGCGCGGCAGCTCCAGGCCATCGGCAACAACCTGTCGGCGCCTAGGGGACACGAGGTCGTCGCCACCAATGGCCTCGCCGCCCCGGTCTTCACGATGAACTGTGTGCTGCTCTTCGTGATGTGGGCTCTCGTTGCCGCGATCCCTTGTCAGGACCGCGGCCTCCAGGCCCATTTCTCCATCCCGCGGAGCTTCTCGTGGGCGGCCCCGATGCTCTCGCTCCACGAGAGAATCTTGGAGGAGTCGAAGAAGAGGGAGCGGCGGAATGCCAACGGCCTGTTAAAGGAGATCCACCAGATGGAGATGCACATTCGGAGACTGTCGGAGCTGATGGAAGCCGCCTATTTTCCTCTGCCGGAGGAGAAGGACGTGGAGATTAGGCTTTCAGTGCAGGAATTGGTTCGTGTTCGCGATGGCATGAAGGAGGAGTTGGACTCGCTGGAGCGCCAGGTGCGAGAGGTGTTCCACTGGATTGTGCGAAGCCGAATGGAGGGGTTGAATTGTGCAACGCATCATCAGGAGTAGCTTGCCCTGTTTGGTCACAGAATTTGGAAAGTGGCCGATGTCGGGACGTCGCTTTTATTGTGTTTTGATTTTCTGCAGAAGAATGGTAAGAGATGAAGCCGGTGCATTAAAGCGAATCTCTGCTTCTGGAAATAAGGTTATGCAGGTAGTGTTTTTGGTTTCATGGCAATACTTACTGTGTAAAAATTATTGGATTGCGAATTCGGTTGTTTATTGTGTTGTAATGTTGTATATCATTTTTGTTATTTCCTTAGACATTGAGTCCTCCTGATTTGATAGTCACGGGTTGTTTTGCTCACTAACACGATTTAATCAAATGTAAGTTGTGGTGGACAGCCTTGTTGATGTTCATAACTTTGGTGAATGCAAAGATTTTTCTTTGAACATGTAATCAGGAAGAGGAGAACAAAACAGTTCATACTTGGTTGCCCGGACACAAAGTGACAGTCGAATAAGATGATGATATAATGTGAATCTCACATAATCATGGCTGGTTTGTTGGCTGGTTTGGAATAAGATGATGATATAATGTGATTTTAGTAGTTGTTTTCTGTTCTTAGATAATCTCAGGCGTAATATTGGAGAAGTAGCTCTAACCTACTCTTTGTTGCAATTGTCCTGCAGCAAAAACTTGGCCATCTGCCTGTAGGATTACCTTTTCTTGATGAATATTGAGTGGAGATATTATCATCTGATGTATTCTTTCACACTGAAGGATAAGCTAGTATGACAAGTAAGACTGAATGCTGGATTCTGTTTTTTGATGTTTTTATGGAGGAAATTACTTTATAGTAAGTATCTGAAGTTACTGTATGTCATTTTTTTCTGTTATAAAAGTGAAAATGATTCTCTGATGAAATTGATGAAGACCCAATGCCGAAGATTTGTAATGATTCTTGTTTTCTTTGTGATCTGCAACTGGTAGTGTTTGCTGGTATATTCAGTTGCCATTTCTTGGTCATGGAAATTATTTTGTGGATGTCACAGAATGGATATACAATGTCAAAAAGCAGCGAGATCTATTTTCTTTTGTGTTTTCTTGACTGATGATTTGGTTTGTATTTTTCTTCTTACTAGATTAAGGTACTTGTTTAATGATAGAAACAAGGTGTAAGCCTTGGATAAAGGCGCGTTTTGGTAACACTAGATGTTTGTTTTTTTCCTATGGGATGTGAAATGCTTGGCATTTTCTGCCGTGGTATGTTCAGGGGAATGCCAGTCTGTTTGTTTACACATGTAATACCTCAGAAGACCATATAGAAGTACATTGTATCCAGAGATGTATTTTATTTTTTGGATATGGGCTAAACATTTATAAAGAAATATATTCTGCAGATCTTTCACTGGATGGTAGTAAGTAGTCAACATCGGAACCTTCTGGTGCAAGAAGTATCCTGTTTTGGATTCCTGAGCTGTGCTCCTACTGTTGTGTTGCTTGCTCGACTAGATTGCCTCCATAGCTTGGCATCTGATATGTTGCTTTTAATAGGAAAGCACAAAGCTTCAATTTCGCTGCAGAGACCAATGTTTATCGTGCAAAGCACAGGTCAATTTCCACCCAGGATTTCAAGCCAGGCTGTTCTCGGACCACCGGCTGATGAAAAGCATGACTAGCTGGATTACCTGATGGGATGTTCCTTTATTGCGGGCCGCATTCTTCAGCGCTGTAATACTTACATGCAACAGCTATCTTCATGGTTGCATTTTACCTCTTGCAGATTTCTTCGTAAAATGATTTCGGCTTAGGTGATTAGGAGTCAAATTTTTTTTCCAAAAATTGGTATATTATATCGCATTGGTTAAAAATTATATTAAAAAATCGATTCTTAAAATAAATTAGTACCATTTTACTTCTCAATTTTTATAAAACTGTAAAATCAGATTCCAATCTGATTCTGTTTTATAAAAAAGCAATAAACCCAAAAAATATAATATATATATATATATATAATATATATGTATGTAATGTATATACATATATACTAAAATTTAATTTTATATTTATAATTTTTTAATATTTGTTTAATCTCTACTAAAATTGTAATTTTAAAAGATACTATAAAAAATATATTTTATAAATTATATTTAATTTTAAAAATACTATAGTGTAAATTTTAAAATTTAAAATTAATAGTTTGAAAAATCAATATATCAATTTTAAAATCACTTTAAAACCATAATCTATAATTCAATTCTCAATCTATACCAATACGATTTTAGTTCTAAAATTTTCAAAAAATAAAATCTGATTTTAATTTTAAAAATTATAAAATTAGTATAATTTATCGGTTTTACTTAGAAATTCTATAAGTGGCCAATCTCACAAAAAAAAATTTCTCCAAGGCTCACCACTGTCCATTGTATGTCTCGTGGCACTATCGGCCCCGCATCCTGTTATGTTTTATCATAAATCGAAAAGCAACATATTAGAGCAACTAGTGCCAAATAGCATGCGATGGTGAGTCTCGCCCCCCATTCATGATTCATGGAAAATAACTAATATCTGCCGAAAAATTTTACATGAGATCTAATCCGTGCATTTGTTTCGTGGACAAATTTTACATGAGATCTAATTCATGCGAACCGCTATGAGAAAACGCAGACATATATACGCCATCTAGGGTTTGACCTAATTGTTTGAGCCGATTAGCCTAAAACCGAAATCTAACCGTAGTATATAGGTATATATATAATTCGATTCGGTTTTTACGGTTTTCAAAAATTAAAAACCGAAACCGAACCGAAAACCGAATAACCTGAACCGAATTGGTTATTCGGTTTGGGTCGGTCGGTTAATTCGATTTTAACCGAATATTGTACAGTCCTACCTGGAATCAGGGTGCCCTCCAACCGAGCAAACGCGGCCAATAATATTTGCCATAGATTATGGCCGAGATTGGTCTCCCGGACAACTTCTGGGCTGGGATCATGGGCTGCTGCCCATTTAGATTACTGGCTACATCTCTGCTGCGAGCTCACTTGGCGCTAGGGTTCAGGGGTTTAACTTCCTATTCTGCCACAGCAGCCTCCCCGATCGCCATGAAATCCTTGATTCCCCGAGCCGCTCCTCTCCTCCACCCCCTCCGTTCCCTCCATCCCCCCTGCCCAGCTTTTCTCCTCTTCTGCTACTCCGCCGCCGCCGACGATCACCTCCATCGCCGCCGCCCCGACGCCTTCCAGCAGTCATCGCCCAGGAGGCAGCACGAGGAGGAGAGCCGGAGCGTGCGGGTGACTGTGTGGTGGGACTTCGAGAACTGTACCATTCCCAACTGCGTCAATGTCTTTCGCGTAGCACAGCGCATCACCTCCGCCCTCCGCTGCAGCGGCATCAAGGGCCCCGTCACCATCAACGCTTTTGGCGACGTTGCGCAACTCTCGCGTTCTACTCAGGAGGCGCTCACCTCTACCGGCGTCTGCCTCACCCACGTGCCTCACAGTCGGTCTTTCCCTGCCGCTCCTTCTCTTTGCTCTAAATTTGAGATTTTCTTTTTTGTGGGTGTCTCAGTTTGGGTCTTCAATTGGCATGTGTTTGATCTCATTTGGTATCCATTTTACAAAATAGATGCATTTTACAAGGCATTTCACTTCCGCCCACATACTTATTGTGGAAGTTAATGTTTTTTGAGTATATTGCTGAAATGAATGTGACATACTTTAGTCACTAAAGAAATATTTGTTCGGATCAATTGCCCAGATAGCATACCATTGCTTAATGGATCCTTTCGAATCATTTTATTTTTCATAGGATATAACAAAATTTGGATGCCAGGAACATATTATATTAGACTTAAAATGGATGAATGTTTTATGACTGAAAGATTTGGCCATATAGTGCAAATGCAAAATCTGCGTCTTAGATTAGTTTTCATTTGGCCAGAATGTTTTATCATTTTGTTTTTTGTATTACCATATTTTGATATGTTGATCTGGGTATAACTGGTGGAAGATCAACTTTTATGCTCTTTCTTGTAGAGCTTAAGCGAGAATACAGGCACTATCTTCTAACTGTTTTCCATGTGCATTGTCAATACAGGTGGTAAGAACAGCTCTGACAGATTTTTCATGGCTGATCTTGTGTATTGGGTTTCACATAACCCTCCACCAATGCATTTCTTCTTGATATCTGGGGATCGTGACTTTGCCAACATTCTGCATCGCTTAAGGATGAGCAACTATAACATAATTCTTGCTAGCACAGATTCTGCTTCTGGTGTCCTTTACAGTGCTGCAACAATTATGTGGCCATGGAATGGACTTGTTAGAGGAGACAATGTTGATGTCAAGCATTTTAATCATCCACCTGATGGCTTGTATGGCTCATGGTATGGTCACTACAAGGGTGCTCTGGATGATCCCTTCTTAAACATGGAGCAAATAGCAGCTTCACAATCCGAGGAATATATGGAATCAATTGCTGAAACAAAGCCTCGTGCAATTCCCAAATCTGTGGTTAATGGCATCCGCCAAGTGCTGTATTTGTACCCTGAAGGGATAAACATGTCTGAGCTTCGAGCAGAACTCAAGAGAAACAGTGTCACTATGGATAAGGATTTCTTTGGTCACAAAAAATTCTCCCAGTTACTCTCGTCCATGCCAAGCATTGTGAAATTCATTCCTCATCCTTCTGGCGAGAGTCAACCACTGGTAGTTGGTACCCACAGAAGGCTAGGGGAACCAATATCAAAGTCAACGACAGAGAAAGTATGCACAAATGGGGATAAAGACAGGACTCCAACTGAAGGCATTAAATCATCATCTCATTCGAGCATTGCACCAAACCCTTCTCCTTCTCCCATGCCCAAAGAGGTTGATGTCACCACTGCTGCAGGTCCTGCCAGCCAAAGTGCTCTGACTGGCTCTTCTGACCTTGAAGAGAAGAATGCAGGCAATGCTGTCAGTACTTCAACTTTCAAGCAGGATCACGATGCTGTTGTTCGAGAGGGTTTTTTCAGAAGATTTTGGAAGGTTTTCACTGGCCCCAACGGAGATCAGTCCAGTAACCAAAGTACTGTTATTGTGGATTCTAACCATAGTGAGTCAAATCCTAAAGAGGAAAAATCAGCCCAAAAGAGAAATGGTTTCTCTGAGAAAGGTCACCCTGAAAAGAAATACGCTCAATCAGGGAGCGGGTCTTCCTCTTCAACTAGTTCTCATTCTAGTTCTTTGGATGCAAAAAAATCAGATCCAAAAGATAAAACCACTAAACAATCTGGAAACAACAAAGATGGACCTGTCACAAGACTTGGATTCTTTAGCCAGGTAGCTAGCTGGTGGAAAGTCTTGTTATATGGTGCCCAAGAGGATGTTGAAGTTCCTGATTTGGAGGGACCTGAAAAAAGTGTTGCAGTGTCAGCTCGGTTAAGCTGTAAGTCAGAAGCTCATGATCTGTTTTCAAAGTCTCGCTTCTGGGATTCTCTTGAGGCATTTCTACTGGATGCAAGAGGAACTGACATTATTTCTAAGTCTAAAACAAGGTACATATCCTCTCAATTTGTGTCATCTCTTTAGCATATTTTCCTTTGTTTTTTTCCTTGCAGCAATCTCATCTTTTTCCAGTTCAGGAGTTAGTTTTTTGTTTTTCGACCAAGAAAAGAATTCATTTGCTGATGATCACTTTCCAAAAGCTACATATTTTTTATTATGCAAAAACAGGTTTCATGTTTTTTTTGTGCCTGAAAGAAATGAAGGAATTTATATCTGCACCTGCCACCTATGTTGTTCACTACTATCCTCTAAATAAGGGAAAGAAAAGTGCATCCTTACATACATGTTAGTTTCCTTATCTTTGGTATTTCCACCACTCAGTTTATGGTTGCTACTGAAACTTGAATACTATAACTTCGATTTCAACTTTTGTTTGAAATATAATTGGTATGAAATGGAAATGGGTTTGCATTCTATTATCTGACTTGTTACTGTCAGTTTCTGTAATCGTCAATGAGATACTTCCTCAATAAGAGGCATTCGGTTCTTGTCTTTTTGGATCTTTTCAAGTGGCTTGAAAAGTGTTCCAAGCCTTTACATACTTAGCCAACTCACTGATGGACCCTTAAAGCTGTTCTATACTGATCTTATTGAAATTATTGTAATGCTTTAGAAAAAACTTAGCTCTCTCTGTTTCTTTAAACCCACCCTTTTCTTCTGTCTTTTCAGGGAAGATTTGGTGCATAAACTGCGAAAGGAAAGCCTATCAGTTCTCCAAGGTCTCAAAGATGCCAATCTTCATTATTTGATAGATTTATTAGTGTCAGAGAAAAAATGGCTGGAAGAATCTTCTTTTCAGACCTTCCCTTTTAGACTTACACTTCCTGCTAAGAGGTGCACGAATTCTCATTCTCAGGGTGCAAATGGCTTGAGTTCTCTGTTTTCTACAAGAGCATGTCAACCAGACTTACAGAGGATTTATGAGCAAGATAGGCAAGACCAAAGCACTGGGAAAGCTTCTGATATTGTTGATGCTAAGCAAACTCAGATTTCTACAGCTCAGAATCTTGGAAAGAAGAAGAAACCTCCAAGCCGAGAAGAAATATTATCTGATTGCCGCAAGCTCATACTGGAGCTTTTGAAGGAAAATCCAGATGGATTCGATATGAGCATTTTCAGACCAGCGTTCATTCAGAGATATGGCTATGTTCTCGATCATCAAATGCTGGGTTATCCAAAGCTTGCATCTTTGTTACAAATAATGCCTGAGGTGAAGGTGGAATCCTCCTTTATTCTACCTGCTGGAAAGTTCAACACAAATTCCAAAAGAGAGAAGGTGGTTGCTGATCAGACGTTTGATCATCAGTCAGAGCTCAACAAACAGAAGGCACTCACTTTGGACAATGGAGACGCAAGCAATGATGAAGACTCTGCCTGGGAGGAATTGGGACCTGTATCAGAAATCAGTGATGGCAAGGATACCAAGATTAATCAAGAAATGGGCAAAGAACGAGGCTTCAGTGAGGCTTCTCTTTCAGACGAAGACTTGACTGGTTCGGAGGATGATGTTCCTCAGTATACTTCTGGGTCAGGACAACAGCAGAAAGCAGGGAGGGATGGGAGCTATATGCTGCAAGTTCTTGATTCATTTTACAGTAGCAAAGAGGGGGAGGATAACCAACTACAGGCTGTCGATGGGCTTGTGGACTGCTCTAAGAACAGCACGCAAAGTTCTTCTCAAGGAAAGGCTTTGAGTTCAGCAAAGCTCAAGACAAAGACCCACAGGGCCTACTCGTTTGTTTCTGACTCCGGCAGTGATGACAATGACAAGTTGGTTAAGAGCATATTGGGGAGTTTGAGGAAAGCTGGCAACTCAAGGGTGCACAATTGAGTAGATTTTTTACATCAATTCTTGCTAGGAAATATTATAAGACAATGCTGAAAGATTGAGAATAGTTGTTTGGGGCAAGATTTGTCACTCCGAAGTTTGACTCGGAGCCTGTGTGGTGGTATTTTCCACTGTATTTTTGACAAGAGGTTACAATTTTGAACATGGATTGCGGGAATCAGTCGTGGCTCTTTAGCTACTAAAGCTTATAGTCTTCTGATGAGGCTTCTGATGCTGGTAATAAATTCAATTTTCCATATTTTTATGGATCAAAATGCTTAGTGATAGGATGGGATTGTTTTGTTGCACTTGTAATTTGGTTTGTCACATGGCTATCATGCCTCACAAAAAGTTCTCACAAATATTGTTACGAAGTATGAAAATGAAATGAAAAAATAGTACTAAATTTAGACATGGATAGTCACATGCAAAACTTGTACAATGGATTTGGCAACAAATATACATGGCCTTTGTAAATAGTCATGAGAGCTTCCCCTTAGTGTGGTCTTATGGTAAGAACCTAAAATAGAATATATTTCCAATTTCAGTCCGGGAACATCTGAAGTAACCCTTTCAGTCCAGCAGCCACTGAAGAAATCCAATTTCAGTATAATTTCAGTATCGGAAACTGAGATAATCGCTGATTGGATGTGATGGTCTCAAGAACAACGCAGCATCTGATCCGCAGGAATGGCTGGAACATCGCACAGCAGTTTGTGAAGTCTGGAACTGGATAACAAGTTGGAAGCATGGGGTTCCAGCTCCGGATAGACTTTCTTGATGGTGCCTTAAGACACCTTCGTTGCAGCCATGATATCTGCATCACCATATCACAATGATGCTTTCATGTAAACGCCTAACAGACATAAAACGGAGAAACAATGCCGCTAAAGTTCCCCACTTTTGATGCTCTTCTTGTTGCCCAGCGTCTGATTTACCATGTAAAGAACAGCTGCCGTTACCGATACTCCTGCTCAAGTGATCAACCTTCAGCTGGATTCTCTCTTTTTTCCTAAATCATTAATGTAGGAAAAAGAAATAAAAATTACCTTATATCAAGCTCTCCCAGATTCCTAGCAATCTGTTGAGCAACAGTGATTGCTTCATTGGTGAGGCCCAGATTGGAACTGAACCGCTTGTGTAATTTGAGACGCGCATCATCATCAGGGGGGAGAGAGAGAGAGAGCGCCAAAGTCCGGCATTGGGGAGGAAGAGAGTAAGTACATCACCTATCGGCAATGGCGCTAATGTTGCTGAATCCGACGACGAGCGAACGGCTGGGATCCGAGAGGCGGGGTGTATGCCGGAGTCTGGACAGAGTCCGGCTGGAAGATCCGGCGACGACGGTTTGCGCGAGAAACCCATCATTCAATATCGGGTTGACTCGGTTGGGGTCCGCATCGTCGCCGCCGTCGTCCTCCGCGAAGGTGCATCACTCCTGAGTTGGGTCGGTAATGTGGGCCTCCAGCACGAGGCCGCACTCCATACACACCACGTCGCCGGTCCTGTAGTCCTCCGCTATGTTCGTCCTGCGCCTGCAATCCGGACACTTCCCCTCCGTTTTTTTTTTTTTTTTTTCTTCTTCTTTCTTCTGCTTCTTGTTGGTTGTTTGAGAGCTGCGGTCCGAGACTGAAAAGCGAGAGAAGGGCCTGGGAGGGCTCAAATTTAAGGACGTCGCTTGATACGCTATTCCGCGGAGGTTTAGTAATACTTTTTCTGATCCGAGTCGGAGATTCGGAATAGGTCTGAACTCGGACTCGTGATAGGCCTTATATCTTACTTAAAAGTGGTTTGTCCCTAAATCTTCCAAAATTATCTAAATGCCCCTCAAATTTATTTAGAAATTTTTAGAAATATCTACTCAAATATTTTGGTTTTCCTCGTCATTCACCAAATTTATAATCTCGGCTTTTGACTAGATTTGGACCTGTCCACGTCGTTGGATTTGCTTGTTGTTAAGCAGATGGAGTTAAATCAAATTTGATATAAAAATAAAATAAAACATAGTATTAACTGCAACAATAGCTTCACAGGAGCACGAGAGCTAATATTTTTCCTCTCTACTCAATTAAACAATAGTAACTATACAAATTTCAGCAAATTGAGGTTAGCAAATTTAGACGAGATCTGGCCCAGGCTCGTAATCCAACGGCAGACCTGATGGAGACTCGTACTCTGACGGCTCAGATTTCATCCATGGCATCATCGCCGCCGTCTTCTCCTGCCCAGCATATGGAGGACCAGGAGCATGAGAGAAAGTATAAAAACGGAACCTGCCACCAGATTCCCCGCTCTCGTTGGAAGAGAAAATCCTCTTCCTCTTCTTCTCCTTTTACTCGATCCTCCCCCTTCCTCTCCTCCTTCTTCGCCTCCGCCATCGAGCCCGAGCCCCAGACCCGGTTCCATGTCCGTTTCCTCCCAAGATTCCCCGAGTTCCCCTTCGTCTTCCCCTTCTTCTTGCGGAGCGGCTTCGATTTCACGGCATTCTGGCGGCGCATCTGGGGTTTCCGGCGGCTGATCCGGGTTCTCGGTCGAGGGCTGTTCTATGGTGTCTAGTTCGTGATGCGGTTGCTCCCCTGCGGATTTTAGGGTTTCTGTTGACTCTGGCGATTCTGGCTGTCTATCTGGTATGCTCTCGGCTTGATCTCCCTCTATTTCTTCCGGATTTTGATCCCTTTCTTCTTCTGTTTCATGTTGCGGTTCTTCGAGCTTCACTGCATCTGGCTCCGGCTGTAAGATCTGGCTCGGTTCTGGCAATTCAATGGGTTCTGGTTGTTCTGGAGGTAGGTCCTCTTCCATCTCAGGTTCTTTCTCCTCTTCTTCGTCTTCTTCTTGTTTGTGATTTCGTTCTTCGAGTTGTTTTGATTCTGTTTTGGGTTTTTGAAGTAGTTCTGGAGATCCCGGGGGCCGATCTGGTGGCCTGGGTTGGTTTTCATCCCTGCTTTCTTCTTCTTCTTCTGATTCTGATTCTTTGCTTGAGTCGGATGCGGGAGGCATTGCAAACCGATCAGGGAGCTTTGTTTCTTCAATTTCTTCTTCTAGATTTTCAGGTGGGGTTTCTGGTTCATTTTCAGGGTTCTGCTGCTCTAATTCATGATCTCCTTCTGGTTCTGTTATTGTTTCCCCATTATTTGAAGCAATATCTTCCTCTTCATCCCTGTTTTCTCCTTTGATTTCTTCAATTTGAACAACATGGGGTTCTCTCGGTAGTTTGGGAATTAGAATGATAAGTATTGCCTCCCTTTCGTCAAATACAGCGCAGATTTGATCCACAATCATCCTGCCTGGGAGTGAGCACACCTTCTTGAAAGGCTCCATAGTCACCTCTCTACTTATAGCTAATCTCCTCGAGATCGCCACTTCCTGTGATGATCTCTCTCCTGCTCTTCCGCTAATGCTCATCTCAGTTCCCGCGTCGTTGACCAATACCTCGATCTCGTGATTCTTGAACCCTGCAGTCCAAATTCTGGTTTTGAGTTAGAGCTAAATGCATTAGAAATAGATTTTGTCGATAGTTTCGAATTCATGGAGACCTGGGAGATGAGCGGCGACAAGAAAGGCCTCATCGGTCTCGGTGGTGATGAAGGAGAGATTTCCCATGTTCCTGACTAATCTGAGACCTAAATCCAGCTCCATGCCTCGTTGGTTTTGTTTTTGTGTGTGATTTCCCCGTTATTGAATTGGTGGTTGCGTGAATTTATTTGGTTTCATCGCAATTGAAATGCGTTGGCGGTGTGTTATGACGGTCTTGGGAGGCACGTATCCGTTTCTTCCTCAAGATATTAGAGGAGATGCTTCTGGACTTATGAAAAGGGTTAGATAAGAGCGATGAGAGAGGGTAACAGGAAATATTGGGCAAGGGAGTTGCGTGGGCGGTGAGATTAGATTTAGCCCCTCACCAAAGAAAATTACGTTTAACTATATTTGCCTTCAGAGTTGCTCAGATTTTGCTACTCTTTGTTTCCCAAAAAGTTCTCTGGTTTTAAGACTTATCTCCATGGTTTTGGGGAACCGCCTCTGTTTTTTATTTTTTTTTTCTTTTGGTGTAACTGCAAGGATATGTTTCCTAAACCTCACGCTTTTTCTTTCCATTTCTTTTCTTTTGTCGCCTTGGCGCTATTTTTTTTTTGAAGGCCCAGAATTTTATGTTTTGATTCAGTCAGATGCAGTTTACCAGATTTTGCTAGTAGCTCTTGGTTCTTGTCGCAAAGAGTTCACAAGGTGCTTTTTCAGAGGTTGTTGTTATAAGGCTTCGTCTTTTAGATGCCATGATGTGGTCTTCCTATGACATGCTATCTCTGATTCATATTCGCACTTCTCTAGTTACGTTAGATAAACTCCAAACTAGGACTTTTTAAAGAAAAATAATAGATATTAAACTTGCCTGATGAAGCCCAGTAGAGGGGTTACGGACTTCATGGAATGGGTAGTGGTGGGAGGGGCCTAATATTTGCAATATCGTCTTGTGGCAGGTGATACTTTATAGTTACTTAACCTCACCATGTTGTTGTCCATTTTGATTGCTGAACATCACGTGGCACAAAAAATTGTTGGGTTAATTGCATATACTTCCTCACAATCTTTTCAAATTACGATAACTTTTTATTTTTTTAATAATTACAATAACTACTTATAATTTTTTGTTGGCTTGTCAAAAAACTCTAATAGAATATACTAATAATATTTCATTAAGTGTTAAATTTTATATCAAATGATTATCATGTTCTTAATTTACCTAGTTCACTAAGGCATGTACTTGAGGAGGAGGTGGTGTAGGATAGTGATGGTGGTGGTGGAGAGAGTGTTGGTGAGAGAGGAGGTGGTGGTGGGGGCCATGGTTAGTAGGGAGCGGAGGGAGGATGATTTGAGAATGTGGTGAAGGGGTGATGGTGGTAGTGAAAGAAGGTGTGGGTGAGAGGAAGGAGGAGGAGATGAGCGGGAGGAGGAAGAGGAGAGAGAGAGAAGCCATTGGAGATTGGAGAAGAAGAGAGAGAGAGAAGGGCTTTTAAAGGGATAGAGTAGTAATTTTTTATATTTAATTAATAAATTGATCATAAATTAATTGGTAAAATTATCGCTGAATTTTTTCATAATAACGAAGATGATTGTGAGGAGTAACATGTAATTGTTTAAAAAAAAAAGGAGAGATTTTGAGAAGGTACATGCAATTAACCCAAAATTATTTCATGTAATTTTTGCTAAAGCCACTCCACAAGATTTATGAAATCATGTGGCTTTGGAATTCATGTTTTGTATTTTGCATTTATACCCATATAAATTACAATATTGTGTTTTCTGATATGGATATATATAGGAAAATTGGATCACCAATTATGTTTTTTAACTTTATTTATCAACTACCATGATTTATTTGAATTTATATTCTATGATCTATATCAATACATTAAAGAAAACATTGTTGTAGTTTATATGGGTATAAATATCTATCTTGACTAATAAATCTTGTAGGGGTGATCACGTGGTGTAAGATTGCAGATTATGCGACACCTAATTTTCTCTATAGCTAGGAGCGTTAATGCATAGTTTTCTTATTTACGAAACTGTTTAGGGATACTATTTGTTCTCTCGTATTTGGTTATTATTATGTTTTTTGTGGCTGTTAGTATTATTGTTGCACATATTTAATACAGACAAGGCCTAATGATGACATCACAAACAAATAAATAATAAAAGATAAAAAGAAACCACAACAATTACTTCAATGGTAATTTTCTGTGTTTTTTTTTTTAAAAAGTTGTTTATAGGATGGACAATAAGCAAATTTTGTATTAATTCCTTGTCAAATTTTAATTTATTTTTCTGATAATTTCACTCACACACAATCAATTTATATCACATTATATTGTGCTTGCTCTAATGCGTAAACAAATGTTGGTAGCTTTGAGACTTATTTTTATATGTATCAATAACCCATAGATTTTTTTGGGAAATTTTTTTTTCCTTTCAACTGAACAAGTTCTTTTAGTTTTTGTTGCTCAAAAAAACTAGTTAGTTTTTTAATCGGTCCCTCGTGTGAGGACACGCATCGAGGGGGTTCGCGTTTCGAGGGACCGGGTCGGCATGTACGGGTTGGGGAAAGAGAGGGGCATGCACAAATGTGTAGGCGCATGCATTTCTGCGTGCGCATGAAATGACGGAAGACACTAGGCGAAAGGCTGACAAATTTTTTTAAGCGGTTCAAAAAAATTACAAATTAGAAATTACAAAAATTTTAAAATGATTTCCAAATTTTTTTTCAGAGCAGTTTGCAATGAACTTTTTTAAGCCGAACACTACAAACTTGCAAACGACCTTGTAGCATCCGCACCTCGCTAACCACATCAATTCTTAAGGTGTTGCTGATTGATGGGCCTTTTCCCTTCGTGCTGGACAGACCATTAAATGAGCCTGCGGAGATGTGTCGTACATTTAGCCACGGGGCAAATTCGCATGGTTAATGACAGGTTTTTAAATCTCAATCGAAATCAAATCAGTATTTTGATTTTGTTTTAGGATTAAGATTTTACACAGGCTAACGCGCACGGGGGGATCTCCCGCTCTCCCGGGATTGGTTTCTTAAGATGCTAATTATTAATCATTAGGCTATTTTATTGCCTTATAGGCTAATTATTAATGGTTTCTTACTAAGCTAGTTAGGATCATTAGTCTATTTTACTTGTAGGCTTATTAATGGTTTTCTTTCATCTATTAAAAATCCATAAACGAAGTCCATTAAAAACCCATCCAAAATGCCTAACAAATATTAATAAACAGTCTGGTAGAGTTTAAATTCATTTAAAAAATTGTTAGAAAACCACTAAAAACCAGTTTGGTCATCATGATATGTTAATTTATTTTTAGCCACCACTTTAGTATGTCAATAAAAACAATAAATATAAACATTGACAGGAGTTAACAGACCTAGCATAAATTTAACGAATCAAATCCTAAACAAACTTCAGCGATCCTCATGCTCTAAGCCCATTTTGGGCCTGTCTAAGCCCATTCAAAATGGGCCCATGGTTAGCTCTAGATGAAATGTTGCAATTTGTCAGTTTTTATGTCTTTTTTATGCAAGAATATTTTTTGGTCCACTAACCACAAAATCATGCGGCTATATGTACTAAAATTACGTGGCTATATGCAAGTTATGAGCTTTGCAAATGCTGGATGCCAGACCCCCAACACACATACAAGCATAGCTGAGCAAATACCAGTGAATGTGTCATTTGCCCAAGCTAGCACAGCCCATAGCAACTGCTTGCACTCCAAAACATCCATGGCATCCACTCATTATTTATCAGCAGCACAAGACTGGATACCCATGAAAACC
This sequence comes from Trichopus zeylanicus subsp. travancoricus, assembly GCA_005019695.1. NCBI lineage: Eukaryota > Viridiplantae > Streptophyta > Magnoliopsida > Dioscoreales > Dioscoreaceae > Trichopus > Trichopus zeylanicus. Next base: position 434,825 of record RXID01014345.1, read on the forward strand.
ACACACTATTTACAACTACATAGACAACTACAAGCAAGGGATAATCAGAAGGGCAGAAATTTCATATCCATGGCACGTGCCACCCACACAGTCCCATTGCCTATTTCCCCACAAGCATAATACTCGCCCAAATAAAAGACCGAATATGAACACCCACCAAACCTACTGCCCATATGCATGATAGAAATTTGCTTTAAAAAAGAATCATGATTAAGCCACTGCAATAATACCAACTACCTAAACAAAATTAGATACTCCCAAATTGGGGGTTCCATTAGGTTTTTTTACTTCTATAGGAATCTTTTCCTATGGAGGAAATCACTTTTTAATTGTGCTATGGAATGGAGATTGGATGCAAAATCCTCCTCATCATTAATGACCACTCCCCAAATCCTATCTATATCCTAGGGGGAAAAAAACTATATTGGATCTGTTCCCAAGTATCCAAACCAGCCAAATGAGCAGGAAAGCAATCACAGATATTGAATAAAAAAGACAGAAACTATGCAATTACATACAAAAAAGAGATGAGCCCACATACAAACACACAAACCCCCCAACGAAATCAAGAACCATGCAATTACCTAACAGAATACAAGCAAAGAACAAGGAAGAAGCAACTCATGTAACAACCAACCAGAAAACTCATTCTGAGCTTGCAATGCAAGAAAAATACTCTGTAAAACATCCCATACCTTTGATTTGCTAGTATGATGTCTTGCATGCCGCATTCATAGTCATAAGTAGCTATGAAGAAACCTTCTGAAGAAGACTAGGCACCTGCTTAGCTTCTTCTCTAGCTTCTGAAAAGAATGAAAAAAAAAAATCTACTATCACTTAATTATACATATATGGAGTCAACAATAAATTATTGATCATATCATTATTTTTAATCAAAATTGGTTATATCATACATATAAGATGTCATTACTTCAAGTAAGGTGTACACATCTCTTAAGAAGAAAAGGACATAAACACATTCTCATTCAGAGGGCAAAATGACATACTCATCAAAAGAAGAAACACAACCAGTTCATAGTGTTCCTATAATAAAAAAGAATTATAAACTCATGAAAACTACTTGGATGGCAAGGTAACAAAAAAAAAAGTCTTGTAATCGACCAAAAAAAAAAAAAGAAATTTCTAAAAACACTTTTAAACTAAGAAAGTCTTGTAATCGACCAAACCCACACAACACATATCCCAAATTACACTTTAACTCTCAACAGTATTATGTTAATTTCAGCATCAAAAACCAACAAAGACAAATAATAAATGAAGTTCAACAGCTTTAGGCAGTGTCAGTCATAACTCTTTTCAAAATGAATGGATGAGATTTCATGAAATGAAGTATAATGGTAGGTTCAGGTTACAAATTATGGTTCAACAAGCCTAGCACAGATATAATGGCAAGAGAGCAGTTTTCAGATTGTGAATTTCTGTATTCTTACAAGGAATACAAAAGCAATTATAGAACTCTGTCCAAATTGTCAGCTTATAAAGATCATTTAAACTTTCCTACACTCAGAATTTTGGAAAAAAATTTAACCCATCGCATGTTTTCAAAATCTTAAAAAGGGGCACAATCCTAACTTAATTTAGAAGAGGAAAAATTGAATCTCAACTAGAAATTGAAAAAAGATACAAAAAATCTTACTGAAAACACGAGTTCTTAAAGGAAAAACAATTAAATCCAAGAGAGACAGATAAATGTTGACAGTTAATTTCAAAGAGAAACAACTTCATATTGGATCAAACATGAGAAAACAAGCCATGAACAGATAGTGCACAAACAACATGCATACCCGGGTTTTCATCAAGGCCACCATGCATGTGGAAACCACAACCCATTAACGCCATAAAAATGCTAGGTTCACAAGAAAAACTTACTACTATAATTCTAAACTTGTTCTCACTTGTGAATTAGGGACTATTATCTAAATTCTAGAATAACTATGTTTTCCCCTCATGACAATCAAACTCGCTGTGATATCAATAGTCCCATCTAGAATAACTATTATCTTTCAGATTGTACCTGTTTTTTAAGCCTCAACCTCACCACCAACTTGTAGTTCTTGATCATCACCTTCCACCATTGCACCATAGCCCAATCTACTACATCTCTCGGCTCAAACCCTAGCCCCTGATCCTCGCATATTCTACCTTCCCCAACGCCACCCTCAACAAGATCCTTGTTGATCAGGCCTGGGACCATGGCAGCAAGATCCATGCCAGGCACGGACTGTCTGTTAGGGTTTTCAAGTGGATTTGACCCCTCCCTCAATCTTGCCGACAGCTGGAACGGGATTTGATCAAGATCAGAAGACAAAATTCAAAAAACAGCAAAAAAAAAAAAAGACATGAAAAGGAGATATAGGAATTTACTCTCGAGCATGGTCGGAACTAGGCACAAAAGCTGAGGTTACATGGCATTCATGGAGAACAACCATAGATCTTGGACATCGGTGCTGTGTGCTAATCAGAGACAATTCCGCCAGTCTTGATCTCCTTGTTTTGTCTCCCTCGCCATAACCACACCAATGTATTATTCATACCCATGGGATGTGTCACCTGCTCCCATTGCCTATCACCCACAAGCATAACACTTGTCCGAATAAACATGTAAAGCACACCCACAAAAACTACTACCTATGTGCATGATAACAATTCACTCTAACAAAAACAATCATGATTAAGCCACTAAAATAACAGCAATTACCTGAAAATAATTACAAACACAAGAAAAAGCAACTGGGACAAGATAATCATCACAAGAAATTAGGAACACAAACCCACTGGCCAATCATACACACAAAACAACCCCAACAAAAGATTTTAGAGGCACCTGTAATCACAGACGAAGAAGTACCAAAACTTTGTGACACAAGAATCACATGCAGGAAATACTGCACAAAACACAACACAGGAGTGTAGCGCACAAAAAAAAACTACATACAACAACCACACAAAATCAGGAATTATGCATATAAAAGAAGAGACAATAACAATCCAATGTAAACCAGCCAAATCAGCAAAACAGACCACCGCCGCACCGAAACACACAGATTGAACTAAAAAGATAGAAACTGTGAAATGGACAAGTAGGACGTCCGCTCAAAACAGACAAGCACATGCAGACACACACAACGCAACAAAATCAGGAACTATTGCAATTACCTGACACAATACAAGCAAAACAACCAGAAAGCTGCGTAATGTAACAACATCCAAAAAACACATTCTGAGCCTGCAATGCAAGAAAACTACTCTGTAAAGCCTCCCATACCCTCCATTTGCCAGTATGACATCTACAATCTTGCATTCTTGGTTCGAAGGAAGAAACCTACTGAAGAAGAGCAGGCACCTGAGTCAGCTTCTTCTCTAGCTCCTGAAAAGAATGAAAAAAGCAATTCCCACTTAAAAATACATACATGTAGTCAAAATGTCCTGCAATCATGTACAACAAGCCCTCTGCAATACATGTTCAGATACTATGAGAATGCAAAATTCATGCTGAACTAAGATAGGACGATCTCAGCATTCCAATAGAAGTTCCAGTTATTGATCATTTTACTACCGAAAACGACAATAAATTATTGATCATATCATTATTTTTGTATCAAAATTGATTATATCATAAATATAAGACATCATTGCTTCAAAACAAAGTGTACACATCTCTTCAAAAAAAGAGAAACTGATGTGACAATATTCTCATCTCGAGAAAAAAATGTTATTTTCATCTTAAGAAGAAAAACAACCAGTTCATAGTGTTCCTATAATAAAAAATTTACAAACTAATGAAACTACTTGGATGGCCAGGATTCCAACAGTCCACCAAAAAGTCCACCACTGGTGCACAAAAAACAAAACCTCCAAAGAATGCTTTATACTAGGAGTCTCTTGCAATCAACCTTTTTATACTAGAAATTTCTTATAATCATCCAAACTCACAGAACAAATAACCCAACAATCTGCATAAATCTCAAGAATATTATGTTAATTTAAGCAAGAAAAAACATATCAAGACAAATAGTAAATGAAGTTAAACAGATTCAGGTAGTATCATCATCAACCTATGTCAAAATTGGTCAGCCATAACTCTTTCAAAATACATGGATGAGATTTTATGAAATAAAAAATTATAGCATGTTCAGGTTACAAATTATGGTTCACCACAGCCTAGCACAAGTATGATGGTGAGAGAGCAGTTTTCAGAATGTGAAACACAAGAAGCAAGATAGAAACTTTGTCCAACAGCCCCACATAACATAATTGAACCCCTAAGATGGACATGACAATTTGGACCACCAAATGGTCAACCTGTAAAAAACAATCTAACTCTCCCACCCTCAAAATCTTGGCAAAGTTTAACCCAAAGCTTATTTTCAAAATCCATAAAGAAACAATGAAGCTTCAGTTAGAAAAGATGAGGATAAAAAAGGAAAGCATAAATTTCAAAGAGGAACAACATATTTTTGAATAAATATTGCTAAAAAAAGTTTTGAAAAGATGTAAAAATATTAGAAAGTGAGAAATGAAAACAAATGGTATATTAAAAAGGTAAAGGGTAAAGCCAAAACCCTAAATCTTAAACACTTCTAAATAAAAAATAATATAAACATCTTAGTGAAATAACAAAATTTTAAAGAACAATTAAATTAAAGACAGATACCATAGGTTAAAGAAAAGAAATATCAGGCATTTTGAATGGCTTGCACAGAGTATATACCTGCTGACTGCTGAAGCCTTTTGCCCCTGCTGCACCTCCTACAATTGGAAAACAATGCCAGAAAATCAGTCGAAATATCAAATCAAAACAGTAGACACACGGAAGCACATGAAACCACCTAGGCTTGTGACAATAAATATTAATGAGAACCATCTTTATCAGGAAGCACACAGAATAAACCCTATAATGTTACATACAATACAAGGTGCATGCCCTGGTTTTCATCAAAACCACTACGCATTTGTGGAAACCACCACCATTAGGGTCATAATAATGCTATGGGTTCACAAGAATACAACTTCAAATATCAGCTACACTAATTCTAAACTCGTTCTCACTTGTGAATCAGGGACTGTTATCCAAATTCCAGAATAACTAAGTTTTCTCCCCATGACAATCAAAATCGTTGTGATATCAATAATCCCATCTGGATTAAAACTAATTCACCCTCATACATGAATACATGCAGCATACCATCGGATAACACATCATATGTGAAAAAAGAAACCCAAAATAAACACACTACGTACTATCTCAGAAACCTGACAGTATCGTCTTTCAACTGCATCACTGGTGTCTCGAGCTCCACATTACAAGCCTGGATCACGGAATCAAAAGAACTAGATAACAATTAACAAATCAAATACAGCAATAAGGGTTTCAATCTTTGGTTGAACCTGTTTTCTACGCATCGATCTCAACACCAACTTGCGGTTCTTGATCATCCCCTTACATCACAGCATCGCGACCCAGTCCATTGCTTCACCCTGCTGAAACCCTAACCCCTGATATTCGCGTGTTCTACCTTCACCGACGCCGCCCTCAACAAGATCCGCGTTCATCAGACCCAGGGCTTGGGCAGAGAGATCCCTGCTTGTCGCCGATGAGAAAAATCACCAGGATCTCTTGTCTGGTTAGGGTTTTCAAACGGATCTGACCCCTCCCTCGATCTTCGCACCGGATGGAATGAGATCAGACAAAAATTCACAAAAATGACAATGAAGGTGATGAGGAGGAGATCGTGGAATTTACGATCGAACGTGGCCGGATGAAGGGGTAGAAGCTGAGGCCCAAGGCGTCCATGGAGAACGGCCGCAGATCTTGGACATCGACGATCGGAGATGATTTCGCCGGTCTTGACCTCCTCGCTTGACGCGCTCGCCATTTTCGGGAACGCCGTGAAGAAGAAGGCGTCGACCCAGAAGCGATCCCGCCCCCGATTTGAGATGCCAGCGATCTTGACTCCCCGCTCCGTTTTGCTCGCCATTTGATTATTTAAGAGACGGGCCGGTGAGGGCCAGGGCTTCTTTCTCTCGAAGAGACTGGCCCAAAGGACCTATACGATAAATGGGTTAGGATTTTTCCAAAATTACCCTTCTACCATAATATTGATAGCTGAATGGAATTAAAAGTTAGGGATAACAAAGTCATTTTATTTTTTACTAAAATCTGGGATTTACTACTGCTTAGCCTTGCTAGGTGCAAGGGATAAAAAAAATACAATCAGTTTGTATCTTACAAAAATAAAAAAGATCAGGAATTAAATCCCACCAATAGCCCAACTAAAGGCCAACCCAAAAAGACTACAAAAGCGTTCAGCTACATATCAAAATGTATATTAACTGAGACCAGCTCTTTAAGTACAGTTTTCTTCATCGCAAAGACAATGATTAGTTTCCAGCAGTAAACTGAAAAATAACCTTCATCTTATCTTTGATTTTATCAGAGCAAGCAAATAGCCAGATTTTTAGAAGAAAATAAATTGATTGAATATATCAATTTCAATTTTTTTTTTCTGTTTTGAAATATTCTACTATTCATTTCTGATCGTATCCTCCATATAAAGGTCAGCACCATCACATGTAGAACTTTTCTAACATTTTTTTCAATGGAGTTCCTCCGGTCAAACCATAAGTGAGGAATGAAAATTGATATATCATGCATTTGAAATATTGGGAGAATCTGTTTCAAGATTTTTCTTGTGAAGATGGGTCCAAAAAAAAAAAAAGGGACTAGTAGTTTTATTAAAGAATAATTATGTATAAATCTCTATAATTAGTCTTAATTACATACAATCCCGTAATTTCCGGAATTACCCACGTCCCTCTATTTTCGAAAATATTTATCCATACCCCTGATTGTTATTTAATTAAAATTTTTCTAAAAAATTTCGATTTTACCATCGGTTATTTTTACAAATACACTCCTAAAAACTTATTTTTTAGAATTAACGTCCCGAAATTCGATTTTTTACAAATAACACCCCAATAACTCATATTTACAAAAAACTGATCGCAATTCGGATTTTTATAAATAAACTCCCGGAAATTATTTCGATTTATAAAAAAATCTCCGAAATTCGGATTTTTACAAATAACACCCCGTCGCGCGGGAGCGGAGGAGGAGGCCGGGCGGGCGGGAGCCGGCAGCGGGAGCGGAGGCGGACGCAGGCGGGAGCCGGCAACGGGAGTGGAGGCGAAGGCCGGGCGGGCGGGAGCGGAGGCAGAGGCGGAGGCGGAGGCCAGGTGGGCGGGAGCGAAGGCGGACTCGGGCGGGAGCGGAGGCGGATGCGGGTGAGAGCCGGCGGCGGGAGCGGAGGCAAAGGCCTCCGTCTCTGGCACGCGGGGAAGGAACAGCCTCGGCCTTGGCCGTCCGCGCCTGCATGCCGGCACGCCGGCGCCTCGGGCTCCGTCCCGCGTGCGGACGCCGTCCACGGCCGCGTGCCGGCGGGCCGTCCGGCCTCGGCCTCCGTCCTCGGCACGTAGCGGCGGCACGGCGTCGGCCTTGGCCGTCCGCGCCAGGGTGTCGGCGCGCCGGCTCCCGCCCGCATCCGCCTCCGCTCCCGCCGCCGGCTCCCGCCCGCCCGGCCTCCTCCTCCGTTTCGGCACGACAGGGTGTTATTTGTAAAAATCCGAATTTCGGAGACTTTTTTGTAAATCAAAATAATATCCGAGGGGTTATTTGTAAAAAACAGAATTTCGAGGCATCAATTATAGAAAAAATAAATTTTTAGGGGTGTATTTGTAAAAATAACCGAGGGTAAAATCGAATTTTTTTGAAAAAATTTTGATTAAATAACAATCAGGGATGTGAGTAATTCTGAAAATTACGGAGTTATACGTAATTAAGATTAATTACAGAAACTTATAAGTAATTATCTTTTTTATTAATTGTATGACACAAGAGACATAAATGTAATTCTCCTTTCTATCATCTATCCACAAGATTGTTGACGGTAAAAATCTTGCCATGAAAAGTTAGCAAAACAAAAAACTTGAATTTTAGAGAGTATGACAATTTACAGAGTTTAATAGGAAATTTAGAAATTCTGTTTCTGTCAATGAGAAATAGATACTCAAATTTCACATAAAAAGTTATACTCCGTCCCCAGCAGAACTTAACTTGCTATTCGCTAAACCGAGATTGAATCAAATTTCTACTATTAATTTCCGAATTCTCCTAAATAACGACCTTTGTTAATTGATCTCACATAGTCTGATAGATTTATTTTCTATAAATTTGAATGCTTTTAGAAAATAGGATATCAAGGCTGAGAAAGTAATTTTATTTTTTAACTAAAAAAAATGAAAATTTATTCCAAAAGGAGCCAACGTGTATGGGTCTCGAGCCGACCGACATAAACCGGTTCAAATTATCGGGCTTGGGTTGCACTGAGTAAATCAGGTTTGGGTAGAGTAGGGCCTGGTCTGTTGACTGCGAAGTGCAAAGGAACTGTCCGGGAGATGACGATTTAGTCCATTCTGGTTCATGGAATTCGCCGTCGACGAGAAATTCACTACAACCAGAAGCAACACAACAAGATCAAATCACCCTTACAAATAAAATAAAGCTGTCGAGTTAACTGGTAGTTATCTAATTCTCCTTGTAGTTGAATTCTTCTGTTGTTTCTCCCTTCCTTCCGTCCATCACCTGACAAACGATAGCATAAAACAAACAGATTGTTGCAGTTGAAATCGTCCAAGGTCGGAAAAACAGGCCAAAATCCTTCGAGTTTTACCTCTATTCAGATTGATGCCACGTTATCTTCTATTTGCTGTTGGGTGTCGGTTAAGTTTCCTGAGATGATGTTATTGGCCTCTTACCAATTGGCCACGTGCCACCTGCTTCATCTGCCACTTAATCACGCGCCACCTGCTTCGGAACGCAGGAGTCTTTTCTCAGTTTGTCGTGATGCGGATGTTCCGATGTTTAGAATCCAACTTGCTCCGGATTTCTTTGCTCGATAAATGACCATCTGCAGCAAACCACTGCATTGCAAGCAAGGCTAGGTAGCAGGGGACATTTCGGGTGAATGGAGGAAGATAAGAAGCAGGAGGAGGCGCACGAGGTGGTGATCGTCGGGGCCGGCATCGCGGGACTGGCGACCGCGCTGGCTCTGCAGAGGGTGGGCATCAAGAGCCTGGTGTTGGAGAGGTCCCCCGAGCTGCGTGCAGTAGGCAGTGCTCTCCATATCTTCCCTAATGCATGGCGTGCGCTTGAGGTCTTGGGCGTCGCCGACAAGCTCGACCGGGTCTATCACGACTTCCAAACGTACTCCCTTCTCTTATTCTTTTGGGGTCTGTTTGGAACAGGGTTATAGTCAAAATAAAGGTCAAAATTAGTGAACTACTTTTGTAAACTAATATCTTTTTATCAAAATTAAGACTTCAATAATTTAAAACTCAAAAAACTATGTAATTTTTTATAATAATTTAATTTAATAATAATATAAAATAATAAATATTAATTTTACAATATAAAAAAAAAATTTAAAAAAATATTGACTCCGGTTTATGACCCCAAACCAAACAGGCCCTGGTACTCTAATTAGATATCTATATCAACAAGGGTTTTGATAGACTTCCAGTGAGGCTGCCAGTGATCATATTCGGCGTAACATTATTTTGTTCGTGTGGATTCCGTACACTGGCTTCTCTCGTGTTTCTTATGCTTGTCTTTTGTTGGATTGCAGAGCGACTGCTCGGATCTCAAACATGTTGAATGGAACTAGACGGGAAGTGCCTGTGACCGCAGCAAATGACAAGTATGTTTACAAGGTTATAATTTTTTTTTTGGTGAAAAAATATAAAACATGTAAGAAAATAAAAATGCCTATTCATAAAATTCGAACCAAATCCCTTATGATTTGATTTGAGTTAAAGAGTTAACCATTAAAGTAATAATAATTTATGATATAAATATAAATATTATATTTTTTTAATCTAAAATTAAAATTTAAAGTCAAACATTTCAGTTTTGATTGAAATTGAGAACCACGATCTAAACTAATAAATTTCTAGTTGTATAATAGGAATAAAATTTAAAATTTTTATTAAGAAACTATTTATCAGAAAATCATCTCTTGATCGTTATTATTAAAAAATTAATCACCTTATCTTTAAAATTTAAAGATAACCATATCATAATGAACATTATATTTTTACTCAGTTTTTAATATTTAATTTAATATGAAAAATATCATGTCGTTAATTAATTATTTCATTCTAAACCTAACAACTTAGTTCTCTCTAATTTCTCTTCTTTCACCTAGACAGAGAGATACTTAAACACCCGCGCTCTCCTCTCCAGCTAAAATTAGGAAAAAAAAAATTTGCTCAAGTATTCATGGTTTTTTGGCTTAAAGGAAAAAAAGGGGAAAAAAAGGGAGAATAAGATTTTAATTATTTATTTAAAATTAAATATTAAAATTTGAATAAAAAAATGTTACTTAGAAATTTATTGTTTACAAATTTTACTATAAAAAAAATATTTTTTTATTGACAGTGATAACGGAGGTGAAATCACGATAACGTAACATACTAAAAACTCTAAAATTTGTTAATTAGGTTGTATTATTAGTTACAATTACTACTTTCCGTCTGAAGCTAAATATATATCTTTGTTTTTTTCTCAAGGGGTGCGACGAGGATGAGACTAATACACAGGAAATTATTGCTGGAGACACTGGCTGAGGAATTGCATTCTGCCACCATTAGGTTTTCGTCCAAGCTTGCATTCATCGAGAGTGAAATCGATAACGATTCCAAAAGTGTCACAGTTTTGCATATGGAGGATGGATCCATGATCAAGGCAAAGGTAGATGGAAATGGATGTTTCATATTGATTTTATTTTTTATATTAAAAATTTAAACACATCATTTTTAACATTTAAAAAAAAAAAATACAACCACTAATCTAAAATTTGAAAAATATATGTTAATTTTCCTTGGATACAATAATAGATACTAATTGGTTGCGAAGGCGTGCACTCAGTCGTCGCTCGGTGGTTGGGGCTCACAGCGCCAATTAGCTCAGGTCGATCAGCAATCCGTGGTGTGGGATTGTATCCGGAAGGCCATGGTTTCAGGAAAGAACACTGTCTATTCCTGGATCATTATATAAAAGGTGGATTTGTTCCAATTAGCAACACGGAGGTCTATTGGTACCTCAGCAAAAGCTCCACATCACAAGGCATATGCCTCTTCCTCAAATCTGTTTATTTATTCTTCATTTAAGTAATTATGATCATTGAAAGTTTTATTTGACAGACCAAGAGATAGCAAGAGACCCGAAGCTCATAAGAAAGGAAGTAGTGAACACTACCAAGCAGTTCCCCGCAGAGTACCACGACGTAGTTAGCTGTTGCGACCTCTCAACACTGACACTTGTGCCCCTCTTGTTCCGGGTACCTTGGGACATCATCCTCGGCCCGACCTATCGAGGTTCCGTCACTGTCACGGGCGACGCATTCCATCCGATGACACCGGACATGGCGCAGGGTGGGTGTGCGGCGCTCGAAGATGCTGTCGTTCTGGCGAGGAACTTGGCGAACTCGCCAAACAATGCAGCTGAAGGAATAAAGATGTATGTGAAAGAGAGGAGGTGGCGTGCTGCAAGGCTGGTTGCTGCCTCATACGTCGCCGGAGTGCTGAACCAGTGCCGGTCCGGTGTATTGGAGTCGATCTTGAAGCACTTGAGGGGGTACATCTTCAATTGGCTCGTGAATTCCAAGTATGGCGCTCTCAACTTTGACTGTGGCGTTTTGCCTACAGAGAACCAGGAGCAACGTGGCTTCCTTGAAGCCAAAAAGGGCGTCTAACTTTTATGTACATCTTCAGTTATTATATTTGTAATAAAAAGAGTACGTTTATAAATTTGGAAAAGAAGATATTGACCAAAAGATCCAATTGCTGATCTTTTGGCCCAGTTCATTTCTGTGGGCCTGTTTCCTTCTATTGTAGGGTAATTGAAGGAAAAGAACACTGCCAAGCTCTCAAGAAACACCTGCACAGATGGATATGAAGTGGGATAGGGGACGAACACAAGACGATGAGATGGAAAGCATACATGAAACATGCAATCCCTCACTGGTTCATTCCCCCACGGATATGTCCTTAATCTCTATCTGCTCAACCCAAAGTAATAACAATAATATTAATATCTTTGTATGTATATCCAGTTATATGATCGAGAAGACGTATCTATGAAATATCTAACTAGGAACAGATGCATCCTTGAAATGAGAAGAAAGAAGAGCATTAGTTAGGCCCAGGAATCATGGGTTGGTAAGCCTTTTCACCTTTGGCCGACCAAACTGCCTCTTGAATTTCCCGAAATGCCCTTCAAATTCATGCAAAAAGTGGTAACCTCCATGCCTAACCAGGAAGACAGTAATAGTGCTGCTATTCTATTCCCATTACTTTCACGGCTCTCATGTAGAAAACAAATAACTTGACATGATGGGTGAGATGCAGACATGAAACGTTCCATGCCATATGCTATGGATGTAAATGTTGGAGGATATTTTAGATACTTTGGAATATGTGCGCCGAACTTCCTGAAATAGAAATGTATCTCGTGCTTAAGTATCTGCACACTCAAAAACATTCTTGTTCTTTCTAACAGCAAGGAAAGAAGGGAATGAAGGAGAAAAGGAATACGAGTCGAGAAACACAAAGAAGGCTGAGGCTGAAGGAGGGATGTTTCAGGGATTCCAGGATCACTTTACAGACAAGTTGGAGAAATAAAGTTGTTTGTATCAGAAGGTCGTTGAGAGAAAGCTGCCGCGTAGGAGGCTTACAAGACAGCCTGCTAAATTTCCTTTAAAAGGATTCATAATCGTCACGCTGGCAGGGAGCATCGGATCAACAGGTTCCTTTCTTGAAGCATTAGAAGATGGGGCCATGGTCGAGGGCTTCCGAGCAAGCTAAAGGTCTGTGTCGTTTGCGGGTTCATAGTTACTGTTAGAGTATTCTATTTCTCTTCATAGTTAAGGCCTTCGGGATTTTAGATCAAATCTTTTGAAAGTAGGATATATTTTCTGAATATGAACAATTGGATCCAATTTCTTCAGTTATAGTTATTAAATTCATCATCTTCTGAAAAAATTGAGAACTTGTAACGTTTGGATCAAACCAAGTAACCCAGCATCACGAAGATTAACTTTTTCCTTCTTTCACCTAGATAGCAAGAAATTCTCATCAGCGCATAAGAGCTTCAACGTTGATGAAGAGTATCAAAGCGCGTTGAGGACTGAATCATATATTGAGTTCTTCTGCAAAGCTCAGTTACTTGCAACAAATTCATCTGGTACTCCTCGCTCCAGATTGAGTGAAATCAACATGCTTCTAGAACCCGAGCAAGATGCGGTGCCATCCATCCTTGAATCGGTCATCTTCCCAAAAGCACTTGATGATCTCAGACCCCTTATACTCGACTACTTCGACACCAGTGCCGAAGCCTCAAGGATGTGCAGCCAGCTCTTGAGAAGCATCCACAGAACACACTCCGACTACAAGTTCATCCAGACCGCGATCGAGAAATTTGGCACTTGCTCCACCGACGAGCTAGAGCTAGCAATCGCCGAACTCGGGCTGTTTACGCTTATCGACAACCCATTCTCAAACCCAAACCAGCATGACTTCAAGCTAATCCACGATCGCTACTCATCCATAATGCGCAACATCAAACTGAAGCAAAAGAAGGTGGCGAAGCGAATCAAGTTCATAAACGGAATGAAGAACGCGTCAGGTGTTGGCTTGACGGTGGCGTGTGTCGCGGTCACCTTGGTAGCCATCGGCATTGCAGCTCACTCCCTCGCCGGGCTTCTGATGGGACCAACTCTCTTGGGGCTTTCCCCGTTTCGTCTAAAGAAGAAGATCAACAACCGCAAATTCTTTAGGAGTAGATTTCTCCAGAAGCTAGAGCAGCAACTGGACGCAGTGGCGAAGGGAACATACATCTTGAATCGGGATTTCGATACTGTAGGCCGGCTGGTCGCTCGCCTTCACGATGAAATAGAGCACAACAAGGCGACGATAAGGTTCTGCCTTGATAGGAGGGAGGACAAGTTTCCAATCCATGAGGTCGTTAAGGAGCTCGAGAAGTGCAGCCGTGGGCTCAAATGGTTGATCGAAGAAGTAGAAGAACATGTTTGCCTTTGCCTCGTTACGATCAACAGAGCTAGGGTTTTGGTTATCGACGAGATTTCTGCACCATGAAGATCTACAATGTCACCACTAATACTATCCCATATGTATCTTTTGTATTAAGAGCTGCAGTTATTATTTGATTTGTGAAGAACAGCAGTATGTTACTGACATTATAGTGGCTTTGTCTTTGAAACTAATTAAACTGGTTGTTAGTGTTATTTGCAAGTCAAGTTGGTCAAATTCCCGTAGAAGAAGAAAAATATTTGTAATAGATCGAGAAACAAGTGGCAGTCTCGTATATATCACTTAGCCCGTGTATTTGTATTAGTACACGACAAAGTATCGTATGACACTTGGGAAATTCTGCTGAACTCGTTTAGCGATCAACAGAGTTGTACGAATTTTTAATAGATCGAGAAAGAAGAACATGTCTCATACATATCACCTAGCTGAACTATAGTCGTAGCCCTGCTGAATTTCTTACATAATACATTGAGAAGAAAGGAAAGCAAAATCAGATTTTCTGACAAGTTACCAGAATCCGAATCTCAGATCGAGGAGCAGTGTGACTTGTCCGAGAGTGTGGACAAGACCCACATGGCGTGGGTGCCATTGATGAAACTGTAGCGAGCGGCAATTGGCAAGTTGTAGGGCCTTTGGATGTCGAAGTTGAAGCTGTTCGAAGGAAGGCAGTGAATCTGTTTGTGGGATCATTGGGAAATTCTGCTGCAGATCCATGGACATGGAGGCGAAAAATTAGAAGAACAGAAAATAGAATGAAGTAACGAGAACCCGCCATTCGCTATCTCTGCAGATTGCTAGCAGAGATAATTTTTTCCATTGATCTTTTTTGTCGTTTGATCCGTTGATCTTTTGTTTTTGTTCATTATCTTTGTTGGTGATAGCTAGCAGAGATGGTTTTTTTTTTTCCATTCTTACGTAAGAATTTATCCTTGTGTTTGAATCGGAAGGTCGCGTTTACTAGATCACTTTATCAGTTTCTAAAAGAGAAAAAAAGGACAATTTAGCCGAGTTGGTTGACTTCTCAAAAGAAAAAATAAAGGTTCATTAATCCTAACGCAATGAAACAGAGAGAACATTCGTTTGTCCGGTGTAAGTTCAGTTCAAGAAGCAACTAGATACTGAAACAGATATACCTCATCCATCTATCATATATGTCAGATTCCAACACTCTTGTCCTGCAATATTTCAGCAAACCATCATAGACCCTTAGCATTAGGACCGTCACGACATCACTCATCCCGTGCATTTGCATGATCGAAGTGCCGCTGGTGCCGTTGAGCACGAGGCCGTAGCCATCAAACTGGCAAACTCCTGATGCGTAGTTATAGCCCTGGCAAGGCAGAACAACACAAGCGTGAGCCTGATTGGTGAGAATATGGAATCAAAGTGAATATTGGTATTAGAAGTACGCGAATTCGGAGTCCGGTGCGGGGCTTGGTTGTGCTGTTGGGTTTGGAAGGAAGGTCATGGGAGTAGACCCACAACTGGCGTAGGCCGTCAGTGTCGCTGCAAACTGAAGACAATATGTATTTCCTAGAAGCTATGCCGGAGCATATAAAGTAAATTATAGTCCACTTAGGCACATGACAAACGTCGCGTTAATTCAGAGAACCCGTGACACCTTTTTTTTTGTTGGCTAATCGAGTGATTAATAATTAATTCAATTCATGTTTATTGAAACTTTAATCCATTGCTAACGCGATAAAGTAACAGTTTACTTTTCAAATGCACGATGAGGACAGGACCATAACTCCAACTATTTTAGATTTTGTTGATGACTTCGGAGGTCGGATCATTTGAGATTGTAAGGCCAAGAAGGATTAAATTATAAACATTTGGAATCATCATTATGGGCAATAATAAGCAGGTTAATGACTATCTCCGCCTGGGCCAGCACAGGTTATGAGGTCGCTATTCTTGACATTATTACAACGAGGCAACATTATTATCGCCGAAGCTCCAGCAAAAAAGTCTCGGAAGATTGAAACTGTAGGGTCCCGTCTCACACGGATGATCTCCGTAGATATAAACCAATACCACAATATATGCTCGAGTGCTCAGTGTCCATCCCATCCTCGTATTCTCAACCTAACCATCCCAATATTAATCCTGTTTTCTCAAAGACTCCGAGAAAATTAAATTTAGAAAAAACACGAAACACCAAATAGATAATTGCATAGAAGTTATAGACCTATTCGCTTATAAAAAAATTACTCTAATTTTTTAAAAATATCCCATATAAATAAAAATTTTAGAGACGTTGTTAAAAAAATATTTTTTTTAATTTGAAAAATTAAGAACCTTTTTTTTTTTTGCTCTTTAAAATTATATTAAATTTTGAAAATATTTTAAAATTATTTTTTGTAGTTTTCTTTGTAACTTATTTATACGAGAAAACAAGTATTTTTTATTTTTTTGTCTTTCAAATTTCATTGTTACTCTTTTATTATTATTTAGTATTTTATTCATATCAAACTTCTTATTTCTTTTGCGTCTGCATGTCTTTCTTTTACGTTGAATATCTTTTTCCATCGTTGTGTAATATCCATAATTATTTCTTTGTAAATGTTATTTTACAGCCGCTAGAATTTGCATATCTCAACTGTTCTCTACTTTCGCTGAGAAAAATCTTGAAAGAAAATTTACCGAAGGTTGTTTCATATTTTACGAAAATTAATATATTATCTATTTTTTTAGAGTTTTCTATAGAAATAAAAAATATAGAAATAGAGACGAAAAAGTAAGAAAAAAATATAAAAAAATTTATGCAACTAAACATACTATATTTGTTTTTGAAAAAAAGTTAAACACAAAATAATTAACACAGTAAAATAGAACATAGGTTGATGTATAGAATAAATAGAGGATTAAAATATCATAAACAATTTGGAAGGAGCCAAATTAATAAAAAGTCCAGGGCTTAGCACGTGACCCTTTTTTTAGAATTTTCGACTTAAAAAAACTCTTTATTTTCTTATTTGAAAATTTTCTAAATTTTGCTTTCTATGGATTTCAAAGAAAGCAAACTGATGAAAACAGACGATATGGATTTCCAATATCTTGATGAAATGACATTTCACTGCATAACAAGAACAATCTTTGGTGTTTTGAACTGACCTTTATTTTGCCTTTTGATAAACAAGCATCATCAAACAACAAAGGGAAACCCTCTCCTGAGTCATTTTAAGTAAAACAAACAAGATATATATATACCAAAGACGATACAACAAGTGATTCGGAACAACAACTGTCACTCAGAAACCAACGCCAGGCATCAGATGTAAGAACCACATAACCAGGCCAACACGCGGCGGCCTTATTACTCACAATAAACCAAAGCAGTGATCATACGCTTTAACACCTTGGTGATACCACGTACACATACATAGGTAGTATTAGTATGAGATCGAGAGAGAGCTAGAGTTCACTGCTTCATCCAAAAAGATGGTGATGCTTCTTTCCCTGTGCCTCCTCGGCTTCCTCCTTGGCTTCCTTCTTCTCATGGTGCTCGTGGAAAGCGTATCCTCCGCTCCCCACCGCCAGCGCCGCCCCCACCTCCTCCTCTATCTTGTGCCTGTGTGCGTGCTCCGGGTCTTTCTTCGCCTCGTGCTTCTCATACTGTTCAAGCCATATTACATTTCAGTATATTACCCACATTTGTTGATAATCAACAACGTCGGAGTGCTTACCAGAGCAAAAGCACCGGCGGCGATGGCGCCCATCTCTCCGAAGCGTTCCTTATGCTTGTGCTGCTTCTCCTCCTTCTCGTAGTCGGTCTGCTTCGTCTCCTCCGCCGTATCCTTGTAGCCGCCGGTAGAATACCCTCCTTCACCGCCGTAGCCACCGGTGGAGTAGCCACCTTCGCCGCCGTAGCCACCGGTGGAGTAGCCACCTTCGCCGCCGTAGCCACCAGCACTGTAGCCGCCGTCGCCTCCTCCGGAGGCGTAGGTGGTATCGGAGTACGAAGTCACCTCCTCAACGGGTTTCTCATCGCCCTTGTGGCGGTGGAGCATGTGGTGGTGGTGCTTCTCCTCCGCCATTTGATCTCGATCCAAGGGCAGAAACGAATCGCAAATACAAATATCAGGGATGTGTATAGTTTTGATGATTGGGAAATGGCTCACGGGCTGGTATATATAGAGGAAGAAAAAGGATGATCTATCATGGACACGTGGATGGTGGGATTTGCGTAGGTCACGGATCAGAGTTGCCTTTGAAAATGTATGGTTCGATGTGTCGCACGTCTCGGAGATACTTCATTGTGGGGTTTCGTTCGGGTGATATGCGGGGCCAGTCGCTCTGGCTTGCTGTGGCTCGGGACCGTGCGATCTTGATCGTGCAGTTGAGAGTGGCTTGATCGAGCATGTTGCGGGGGTTATTATTGCTTGCCTAGCGCACAACCGCACGACAGGGATGCCGTGGTCGGCGCGGACCCCGCGGAGAGGAAGGTGGCTGGGATTATGGGACAGTGTCGGCAAGGATAATCCGCAGAATATCCATTAACATTTTTCTTAAAATTAAATCAATAATCAATAAAGAGAGTAGAAAATACCCATAAATGTAATGGACGGAGACAGAGAGATAATACACTAGACCACTTCAACTTTCTTGATATAAAAATGCAATGAAATAGAAACACGGTAAGTCGAATTTATTTTCGTATCTCAGTTCAAACTGGATCAATTTGAATCCGAAGGCTCGAGCTTGTTTCGTATTACCTGTTGTTTTCGTCGAGGGTAATCCGAATTTGAAAGACTGGGGAACACCTAGTTTTGTCTATCAATTCGCTTATCGTGACCGTTGCATATCTGTGTAACGCCTTAGATCGCAGGGGCCACAGGCCCATAACGGCAGGGTGGACCGTTGGGCTAAATTCTACGGCTGTGATCCAATCTCGGGGGATATCGCGTTGCTTTCGAGGGTCCTTGTTTGTGGGTTGCTGACTAAGACGAAGATAAGAATGGATAGTGGTGGAAGGTAGGCACGTGTCGGCTTTATGGTCCTTGGACCACTTGGAGGAGGGGACTGATCAGACAGTGAAACGTGGATGGGTGTTTGTGGCCGATCGTTTGGACTTCTGAAGCGTCCCGCGGTGGATCGCTGGCTTCCAGAACAGTAATGAACCTCCAGAAATGTGAACGGAGAAACGAGATTAACGAATCCCTCCGTCCCCTGTCTGTCACAGAATAAAAAAAAACTTATTGTGAACCGAGTCCCAGCCGTTCGCGGCCTATCATACTGTAAAAATCTGATCGTTGATCAATTCACGTATAGCATAGAAAACGATCTGGCCTTATTGTTGAAGATACCTGGATCATTAGAATGGGATATTTTCTTTGATGAAGTGTGGTGTTCAATGGGAAGAGGCACGGCATAAAAAAAATTACAAGTCGTCTCTGATTGTGCGAGATGACGGGGGAATTCTTAACCATGTTAATGCATCAAACATAAAGAGTCCATGGGCCTATCCATTGATCCTGTGTCTCTTTTTTTTTAACTAAAGCTTAAAGTTTTTAATCCATTTTTTCTTGAAGTAGCAGAAAAAGTGTTCCATATAGTGCCCGACATGACTTGATAGACCAGACCACCAACAGCGGGAATAAACTGGGGCCACCACGGATCACGAATGAGCACCTTAACAAAAAAAAGCATTATGCCTAATAATTCATACAAGAATAATGCAGATCAAAGTGAGATGGATTGATTCTCAGCCTGAAGATGCAACCAAGGTGGTAATATCAAAATTCTAATCTTATACAACAAGATGCAAATGTCAGTGCAAACAACGAAAGGTTCTTCAGATAAGATAAATACAAGTGAAAACTGTACAAGTAAATGGCAATCCTCGTCTTTGCATAAAGGGCTTTTCTGCATATAATCAGCGTGGAATGAATTGAAGAATCATGTCAATTAGAACAGGTTCCTTCAGTAACAGCACACACTGCATGGAAAACAAAAACAATAATTCTGATTCTGAAAGTAACATTAGGTAAGAATCTGATTCTGAACAAGGGAAAAAGATTGGAGACTGCACAATACCCAGGTAGCAAATTCAATTTCTTTCGCCTTTGCATCCAACATTTACAGTGTCCAAGCTTTATAGACAAGCACTTCTATGGAACCACCAGAAGACCCTTAAACCTATTTGATCGATAAAACATTAGATGGACTTGAGCCATAAGAAAATCTTACTTTTGCACCCAAGTTATCAAATGGCCTTGAACTGACGGCTTGCATGCTCAGACAAATAGCACTCCGAACCATAACATATGAATGCCAAATATTTACCATAAACTAGGCAAAGTGCAGCAACATGGAATAAGTCCATCCTCTCTTGTTCCATATTCCCTTTCTTGAACTGACACTCAGAGCATATGCTATCACTGGACTCGGCACCATCTTCTCCTCTTGAAAAAATCTGATGCGGGAGCACTGGGAGACCAAGCCAACTGAAATCTGCTGGATTCCTGATATTTTCCAAGAATGGAAGGCCCTCAACAAGAAATGTCCAGGACCTCTGTAAAGCATCCAATATACAATTAAAAAATCTAGCAGATGTCACCTCAAAATCATGCCATAGCATAGGAGAACCTAATTCCATGATGGAGTTAGAGTAAGTGGCATCAAAAGTGTACTCCATTTTATCTGCTGATTCTGCTGAGCTCCATTTCGGATTTCTAACAACATTCAGAAGAGATTCCCCAGCATTTATCCAAAAAAGTGTTGCATTTGGCATCAAAGAAATTTCAGAAATGAACAAGTGATGTGTTGCACCTGCGAGCAGTAAATTATAGGCTGCAACAGCCCTGCACATCTTGAAATTCTCAGCAACTTTCTCATTGTCAAACACATTAGCGCAGACGTTATATGCAGATGCGAGCGTAATATAAGCACCAAGAGAAAGATGATGGAGGGGATGTAGCCTAAATTTGTTTCTTATCGATTTCTCAGCTTGAAACCATCCATCCCTGAAGCCTTCAGAAAGCATGGTCTCAACCATTTCACAGCAAACTTGAGGATTGCCATCAGACAAGTATTTGTCAACAGCCTGGTCTAATAACTCAGCTAGCTCCTCAGAATCTTCATCTGCATCATCCTGGTCCGAGTTTAGATCCCTAAAATCACACTGAATGAAGAAATATGTTAAGTAATTTGCTCAATCAAATGTTTTATCTCACAAGTTTGAAAGAGCATACAACTATCACTTATTAAGAAGAAACGCCAGACAAGCGAAAACACAGATTTTCACAAACCAAAAAGAGCAGCAGTAAAAGCAAGCCCTTCAACAAGCAATCAAATCACATTAGTCTGCCAAGTGCTATCAACTTACACTGAGAACACGATCTATGTACTTCTGCGGCGATGCATTGCACCGTTCACAACAGCAGACAAACTGATACTTGGACCACAAGTCTGAATGCCTCGCAGCCTGCAAACACACAAATGAAGCCAAAAAAAATTTGAAAAAAAAAAGAAGCAAATGATTCTACGATGAACAACTAAAACCTATATACAGTACTAAGAACTAACTACTAAAGCCAATCATAAAACACCTTCGGTTGAAGCAGGTCTGTATAAGTAATGCAAACCTCCTCGCCTTTCTTGATCAGTTTGATACTGCGAACCACAACTCGAGGACCATATCCACACAATCCTGCTTTCATGAACTAGAATTAAACAATAGCCAACATTTTGGAATGCGAAAAAAATGTTGTCCGACAGAAGGCAAAAAAAGCCACCTTGAGACAACTGACTTTCCTCACAGAACCATGTGCTCCACTGCACTACAACTCACAAGAGATCATGATGTCAAAATCTTCCAAAATTAATTAAACGGTGTGAAAAGGAAATATTCGGAAAAAAAAAAGGTTCGTAATTTACCGCAGCCGTGTCGTGCTCGGATCCAGCTGGAAAGACACGAAGAGGTCGCGGTTCAAGCGAAGATGATAACTCGAAGCGGTAGCAAGCGTTGGGGGAACAGCTATGGTTGAACCACGAGAACATCGGCCCGTAAACGGCGATCCCGACCGGGGGCCCGCCGCCGAGCTGCAACTCCACGGCGTTCGTCATCAACACCCACAGCGCAACCGCCTCCACCGCCGCGACCCCGTCTCTCTCCCAATCTCCATTTCTCGCGCGGGCCATCAGGGCTGCGCCTTCTCTAATCCTCTCCGCGTTCTCGCCCCCTTCTTGGAGAATTCCTTCGAGATCGCTCGCCAGCAACCCGGCGATTCGGATCGGGGAATTCAAGGGAGAGAGGAGAGGATCGGGGCCGAGGAAATGGAGGAGACGGAGAGCAGCGCGGTGGTCGGAGGTGGTGGAGTGGCGCCAGGAAGAGGAGAGGAGTAGGCACTCGCCGGAGGAGAGGTGGCGAGGGAGGTCGGCCGCGTAGCATGCCGGTGAGCAGTAGAGGATGGAGGAGTTGCAGGAAGGACATGACGGGAGGGAGGTAGGGTTTTGGGAAGGGAGAAGGCGGAAGCAGGACGAGCAGTGCGAGGAGAGGAAGGCCTCGTGGAGGACGGCGGCGACGGGAGGGATCGCTGGGGTCAAGTCCTGGCCCAGGCCCGTTTCTTCCCGGGCTCGAAGCTCCATTGGGTTGGGTGACCTACAGAGGCGTTTTAAAGTTGGGTTGACAAGCGGGCCTTTCCTGTTAAGAGGCCGGACTGGGAGGACTGAACCCAATATTTGGGCCTATCTTAGCTGGCCCATATATCGATGCCAGACTAGTGTATCAATTTAGGTTATTACTCCGAAAGCAGTTCGACGCAAATTTGACTGGATCAATTCGTTTTCATTTGCTAAAAGATAGATTAAGTTGGCTCGATTTCAGTTCAAAAATTCCTTTATTTTTTTTATATAAAAATAAATGTTTAAAAAGATCATTTTATAACATATAATATATAAATTATTTATTTATTTATTTGTGATATTATAATTAATATAATTTTTTATGTTTACATATTATTTTATTAACATAAATTTTTTTATATCCATATTTTTAAATTATATATATTATTTCATTACCTATAAATTTTTTAAGTTTAATATTTTTTATTATAAATTTATGATTGTAATTTATGCTGTTGTAGTTGATTTTTTTAATAATTTTTTTAACTTACTTTATTATAAATTAGGTAAAAAATATTTTTAAAAAATTAATTTTTGAAAAAACCTAAGCTGGCTTAGCTCGAGCTTGATTTTCTGAGCTTGGCTAGTTTACACTTCTAATGCCAGCATCAGGCCTGCTTGCAGTGGCCGTCGTGTTAACTGTGCTAGAATGCTATTTAGACGTCCGTCGGGAACCGTCGCGTTCCACATGAACACCATTTGCTGTCATTAAAAGGTAAAGCCTTTTTATAATCGCATGTAACCTGTTAAAGTTATGTTACAGTGATTAGAATTCTATGTTTACGTATTAGACCTTGCATATTCATATTGTAACCAAAATATTTTGGTTCCACACAAGACCTAAAAAAAGATCATTATCATTAACTGAAGCTCAAGACGTAATTGAATTTAGGCCTCAGACATCTTTTGTACGCCATATTTTTTTGGTTTTCTATTGTAAGAGGATATTTTCTACTGCCAAAATTTTAGAATAAATATGAAAAGCTTACTTCTCTATATTTTTATCCATTTCTAACGTTTAACTAGACAAAAATATATCTTAAAAAAAATACTAATATATATAATATTATTTATTTAAAATTTTTCACAAATAAAAATTTTAAAGTATATATTATTATTGTATATAAAATTATCACTATTATTGTAAAATTATTGTATATAAAATTATCTCTATTATTGTATATAAAAGTAAAATTTAATTTATTTTTTACTTTCAAATTACAAGTGGTCAAAAGTGAAAAAATAATATCACTCATTCAATCCTTTGAAACTCCATGTAAAAGAACCAGTGAAGTATAATGTTTTGCGCACACTTTCACAAATGAAGAGGGATATTTTGCATTGAAGCTTGCCATATATCAGATGTCATTAACTCATGGTTAATAATCTTCAGCACCAAAACAATTATCCAAATCTAATAGTAGGCAACTGCGAATCCTGTCAAGCAAATGAGCAGCATTAGGACTCATGGATGTTTTGACAAAAACAAGGTATACTCCAGGGATGATCCTATGAACATCACGGTACCCCATTATGATATAAGTGCAACGCAGTGGTGTAGATTAGTCTTTTCCCATTAGATCAAAACACAATAAAGTGATGATAATTTTCAAAATAAAAAACAATTGATAGTCTGTGACATGCATTAAAGGCTCACCTTGTACACTATTGTGAAACACTTAAAGCAGTTGTTATGCGTTTGATGATCTGATCAGCAGGCATTGCTCCCTCCTGAATATAAACATGATTAAATTGGACTCCAAGATGAGCACCGATTGCATAGAGAAATTACTATGCCAAAATAACTCCATTGTATGAAACATGAGCACCAAGAAACTTACAAAGCGATCACAAGGCTTTCCATCCTTGAAAATGATGAATGTAGGCAGTGCTTCTATTTTATAATGGCCAGCAATATGTGTATACTTCTCAGTGTCGATTTTCACCACTTGAATTTTATCCTTCAATTTCTGACTAACTTCTTCCAGAACAGGAACCATAAACTGACAAGGGCCACACCTGCAAGCAGATAGAAAAAATTAAGACGATTTTATAAGATTAGGGGAAACAGCCAAAAGAATTAGGCAACAATAGTCATGAGCTAGATAGAATCTCCATTAGCACTAGATTCAACAGGAAAGAAATCAGTTTTGCTTCATCCTCAGAACACATGAAAGATGGAAAATACTTTATGCTGCAGTTATACCATCAGATTTTGGATAGCTAACAGCCTAACCAATGTTATGCAACCAATAAGGGATCTTGGGGACATTATCTTTATCGTTTCAGGGAACTTCTTTCTCTTCTGTGAAAAAGAATGGTCTTGTTATAAACAATGTGATGCTACTGACAGAAGTAAGTCAAGGCAATGAACTACTACAGGCTCAAAAACAGGAAAGAAGGTTAACACTGAGGCTAAGGCACTGCAGAGAATGCAGCTCTAGAGACAGAGCTAATGCTCATCATAAACAAATGCATATCATAGTTTGAACATCTTTTTTAGGCTTAAATAGCATCAATGATGCTTATTACCATGTTGCATAAAAATCGATGAGCACAGGCTTATCAGATTTCTCCAGTAACTCATCAAATGAAGAAAAAGTCTGCTGCTTTGCTTGTACCTATACAAATAACCAAAAGACAGGATTACATGACTGTTCGTGCAACGCAAAAGTCTAAAACTAGCAGCACAGAACAATCCCACCTAAGCAATCCGGTTATCTAATTACTGATAAAACATACAAATCGCATTAGAACCTAAATGAAGCACATAGGACTTGATTGGGCTAGTGCAATAGGAGGGGATAATGTTAAGGAAATCATCCGTCAATCACTCTTAGAATCCTACTATCCTAAATAAATTAAGCATCAGTTCAATCCAACAATAGAAAATCCAAAAACGCATCAATTTTGATTAAGATTTTTCACAACACATATACACACCGAAATTAGACATCCAATTCGTAAAAATTGAACAATGGAAATCAGTCAAAGCACTATAATCTACCAACAATGCAAACAGAACGCAATAAAACTTTGAAAGCCTAACTAAAATCATCTCAAAAGATCAAATAACAAGTAAGATTCACCCGTGGAGTGATCCGCCGGAAAGAAACGGGTAGGGCCCTGCGATTCCCCACCAGGAGCCGGTGCCGGAGGGGAGCGCAAGGCAGCGATCCAGAGACGAAGGGCTTGGGAGAGACGACAGAGACTGAGCGACCGGAATTGCAGGAAGTCACAGGCACCGCCGTGGAAACGGCCGCCATTTATTCTTCTAGGGTTTCCCTTCTCTCAGAGCTGGCCCCGAGCTTCTGTTGGAATAAGCACCACGCTGTTGCTGAACTCGGGATGGGATCACACCCACCGAATTTAAATCCATCCGTCCATGACTATCTCGCGCGGATGAACGGTCCAGATTCATTCGAGCTTCGGGCGAGAGTCCTAATCTCGATGTACATTAACGCACGAGTTCATATGCCCAGCGCCGCCGTGGGCGCTCTCGAGACAAAGGCGGGTGTGGGAGAAAGACCAAAAACCCTAAAACCCCGTCGTCTTCTTCGCCATTAGCGACTCGAGATCCGAAGATGCAGCACGACGACTTGATATGGCAGGTCATCCGGCACAATCACTGCAGCTTCATGGCCAAGTGCGAATCGCATCTCTCCTTCTCGATCTATCAAGTTTCTGTTTTCCCGAAAGAGAATTACTAAAAAAATTCTCTGTTTTCGCAGGATTACGACGGGGAATTTCTGTAGAAATCCCTATAACGTCACTGGCATCTGCAACCGGAGCTCGTGCCCGCTCGCCAACAGCCGCTACGCCACCATACGCGACCACGAAGGTCTTCAATATTCACTTTTGCTAGTTTTTAAATCACAGAGTAGGAAAGGTTTGGCCTTTGTTGCGGTTGTTGTTCACTAGAAGACACTCAGTTTTGGTTTCTGCTTCAGGGGTGTTCTACTTGTATATGAAAACTATTGAAAGGGCTCATATGCCCAATAAGCTTTGGGAAAGAGTTAAATTGCCAAGGAACTACGAGAAGGCACTAGAAATTATCGATAAGTACCTGGTATGCTGCTAATTGTTGGTAACTGACTCTTAGATTTATGCTTTGTGTTGAACTATGGAAGTTTGGTAACATTTTTGGTATTGTTGTATGGTACAGCAATACTGGCCGAAGTTACTTGTGCACAAAATCAAGCAGCGTTTAACTAAAATGACACAGTACCGCATACGCATGAGGAAACTCGAGTTGAAAGTGAGGTATGTGGATTTTGAACATTGATTCGTTGGATGCTTCAGTCTTCGGTTCACATATCATACTTTCTAGTTTCTTCATATTAACTTGCTTCCTAATAATTTTGAATGGAACATTGTTATTTGGTGCATATTCTCAAATCTAAATCATATACTTGGTGACAAGTTGAAAATTTTCTGGTTGTTTGTTCATTTTTATACAAACTGCCATGTTTTTTGGTGAATGTCAGGGAGAAGATTATGACAGTGCCCAGGAAAGAAAAGAAGAGAGAGGCTAGGAGGGAGGAAAAGGCTGAAAGGGCTGCAATTCTCGATAAGGTTGGACTTTGTTTCTTCCATCAGAGCATTAGTCGTTGTGCATCAGTGATGTGATCCAGTCATTCTATCTCTTGTTTGACAATTAGTATCTTAACTTTTTTTTGCAGAGTATTGAAAAGGAATTGTTAGAGCGTCTAAAGAAGGGTGTATATGGTGACATCTACAACTATCCTGTTCAAGCATACAATAATGTCATTGAAATGGAAGGATTACAACCAGCTGCTGAAGAAGAAGAGGAAGAGGAAGAAGTACAGATTTTGAAAATATTCATTTTTACTGATTCAATATTTAAATAATCTGATTGGAAAATTAAGTTTTTTTCTTTGAAATCAACCAGGAGCCTGAAATCGAATATGTTGAAGGCGATGATGAACTTGAAGTGGAAGAAGACATGGAAGATTTTGGCGGTATAGCAAGGCATGAGTTTACAAAAGAAGATGCTTATGGTAAAAATGGTCCATATACTCTTATAAATTGTGCATCTCGTATTTGGTCTCTATTCAACCACTAGATGTATATTTAACCACATCTTTTGCTAAATGTTGTGTGTTTACTCTCTCAGATGACCTAGAAGAGGATGATGAGATGGATGCATCAGATCAACCTGTCACAAAACGAAAGATAAAAGGAAGAGATGACATCGATTTTCCCAGTAAAAGGTCAAAAAAAAAGGGGAGGGTACTTATTGAGGTAATTGGTGACCTTATCATGTCTTCCTATGCATTTGGTTATTACTGGTAATCCCGTGTATCAGAGCCAATCATTTCTGACTTGGGATCTGAAGAATCATTGGAAGTCAATTTCCTGTTTTCTAGTGTATAGAAACGATTGAAGTGAATGGTTGCAGAAACCTGTTTAATTTAGGATAAATTATTCTCAGACAATCAATTCTGCAACCAAAATTATCATTCATTTAGCTTATTTCTAATTACTTCAGTCACTCTATATGATGTAGTGTCCTTTTTCAAACTGGCCTACTTACCAAGCACTTTGCTGTCTTTTTGTGATTTATATCTTTGTTATTTTGTTTTTTACTTAATCAATGCCTTCTATTTTTTTTCCTTGTTTTACCATCTGGTTCACATCCCATCAGATTAGGAAGTTCTTGTAGGACAGTAGCAGTGATCCAAGTGTACTAGGACTTTATCTCTAAATAGCGTCCTTTCTAGCTTGAAGCAATTCTGTTGTCACTTGATGGATCTGTATCCATTAAGTTTTGGCTTGCAGAATACTTGAAAGGCTTGCCATTTCATTTCTAGGAGAGGTGTTCAGTCACACAATGTTTGGAGATTATCATAACAGTTTCTGTTGAAAGGCAAAGAGTTTAAAGTTTACATTATTGTGGCC
This sequence comes from Trichopus zeylanicus subsp. travancoricus, assembly GCA_005019695.1. Taxonomy (NCBI): domain Eukaryota; kingdom Viridiplantae; phylum Streptophyta; class Magnoliopsida; order Dioscoreales; family Dioscoreaceae; genus Trichopus; species Trichopus zeylanicus. Next base: position 463,562 of record RXID01014345.1, read on the forward strand.
TATGTTCATGTTGTATTGTGTGCAAAACTTTCCATATCTGGTAAAAGACAAATGCAAATCATTCTTATAATTATGCACTCTATGATGGCAGGTTGAGGAGGAGGATGACATAGCAGACAGACAGAAGGCACAGATCTGAGGTCAAGTGGAAGTCTTGGTTCATCTACACTGCTTTCTTCTGTTTGTCTTCGACATTCCCCTGCCTTTGTTGAAAATTTTGCGGTGTGCTTACAGTTCACTTAAGTGCTTGTCCAAAATGTCCTGTTCTCTAATTGAGAATATTTTCAGGTTTTCCAGAATATGTATTTGCCCCTTGAGTTTCAAACAGACCCTTTTTCTCTTGGTAGAGATTTTCAAATAGACCTTTCTTTCTAGAGATCAGTGAACTTTTTGTTCTTGTTGTAGGTTCTTGTTTGATGTCCATGACTGAACCTTTTCTATTTGAGCTGGTCTTGATCTAAGGTATTTGTAGCGATTCGGATAGGAGAGTAAAATATTGCATCAACTTTGAGGTTTATATCTTTGGTTTTCCATTTTGTGCAGCTCTTCGAAAAGCATGGATATACAGTATTATATTTGAAATTGTGAGATTAATATCATTCCAAGATCTCTTGGAGAACAAGCAGTGTCCTGCTCTTGGCCAATTAAGATTCTCGTATAAACATGCATGGTGCTGCAAGTTCGTTAAAAATTCTTGACAATCAGATATTTACATAATAAATTATGATTAGTTTGGAGCATCGTTTTATGTTCGTGGCAACAAAATTTCTCATGTTGAAGATATTTATATGAGCAAGGAGGATTTTTAGATTCATTTGACTTATTTAATTATCAAAAAGTGAAAAAAAACTAATTGAAAGTAAAATTATTTTTATTTATTTTTAATATTTAATTATCGAGAAATATTTTTTACAAAAATATTTTATTCATAATTATTTTCATTTCAAAAGTGAAAATAAATTAAATTTTAATTTCATTTTTAAATTTAAAATATTTAAAGATATTTTAAATTATAATAATATTAATAATTTTACATATGATAATAATTTTTTACAATTTTTATTTAAAAAAATTAAATAAAATAATATTTTTATAAATCAATCATTATATTTTTAAAATATATTTTTGTGTTATGAAAATAAATTATTTTTAACTTTTGGACGGAAAAATCTCTTCGTACTTCCCGTCCATTCTCAGTGGCACTCGCACCCGAGCATATTCATAGAGAACCTCCCTGCTGAAAAAGAAGGCGGGGCGTAATCCTCTTCTTCTCTCCCTCCTCGCCGCGCTCATCTCCGTCTCTGGCGCCGTTTCCGAGCGGGAGCTTGACGCTTCCCTCGCCGCCCTCCGATATCGCGGCTACACCCTCTTCGGCAAGCCGTCACGATTTCCGACGTCCACTGCAGCTCCTCCGCCGCCCCAACGGGAGCTACACCTTCTTCGTCCCACCGGCGCCACCCTCTTCGCCCTCGATATGTCCTCCTGTGCCGTCTCCTAAGTCCTATCCCTTCGCCGTCACATCGCTCTCGGCCGCCACCCGTTCCCCGCCCTCCATGCCCTTCCTCCCGGAACCGATCTCCCCACCCTTGGAGTTGGGTCTGGAGTCCTTGGGAGCGGTGAGGGGAGCGGGGAGACGAGGACAATGAGGGTTTGCAGTAGAAGGGAACGAGGAACTTCTGGAATCCGGGAGATCAGGTGGGCCTCACTCCAATTGTGAGTTCCCCACTTCCCTCAGTTCGGGTGCAAACCAAAAGCACCCTTAATGAACTAGGAATTGTGGGCCGCTGTAAGCCTGAAGTTCACACTGTTGGAGCAGAGATGGGAAGGGTCTAGGCCTCAAACCTTTGGGTTACGGGTCAGGCATAGGCCCAGAAATCTAAGATTTTTAGTTGGCGGACCACAAGCCCAAATCTGGTCTCAAAATATGCTGAAGCCGCCTGATCGGGTGGAAGTAGCTAAAATCAGCCTGTTTACTTGCTAGTTGCTGGTAACCTGACCTGTTAATTCTTACAGCTGTCCCACAACAGCGAGAACAACAATTGCACGCAAATTAATAGCATGATCCTAAAAAAATAAATAAAACGAAAAAAACCAGTACGTGTTTTTGTCGTTCAATTACAGCACAAACCAGGCCTATACAATGCATCATCATCTACCAAGGATAGTGCCTAGTAAAAAATGCTATCAGCTAAAATAAATGAAAATTCCAAGAATTACCAAGTCAGAAGAATTGCTTTGAAGAGTAATCTTACTTGTATACAAATAAATTAAGTTTTAACTTAAACTTTTTTTTTTTTTGCTTCACATTCTAGCTCGTGGTGCAAAAATTTAGCTGCAACATGTACTGACAGGCGGGACCATGAAACTAATCATCATTGCCACCATAATCATCGTCAATGGCCATATCGTCAACCTCATTGCCTCCACCATAGTCTTCTGCTATGGCTCCGGTCTCAACCATACTCTCAAGCTTCCTTACAACCTCTTCCGTTTTAGATTCATTTTTCTTCCTCACTCGCAGGGGCTCCAAATTAGGATCATTAAAGAACGAGGCATATGGCTTTTCAATCTGAAACAAATTAATTGTTGCTTGATGTCTGGCATGCAGGCTGAGTCGCTTTTAGGAAATAAATAGATAGAGCAACATTACCCTGAAGTAACAATTTCGCTCTTTTGCACTGTTCACAAGATTACTCCAATGTTCATCTTGCATCAAAGTTGATGCAGAACCAACCACCTGAGGGAATACAAGTCTCACTCTCAATAGAGAAACCAACATTGAAAAATGAAGAAATTAGACAAGTCTCACACTGCTACAATTCTTACCAGGACTGAAGATCTTGCTCTGGTAATCCCAACATTCATTCGACGAAAGTCAGACACAAAACCAATACCTTTCCCACTGTTAGATCTAACACAAGAAAAAATGGCTACTTCTTTCTCCCGCCCCTGCAAGTCATAGATTTCTTAATCACAAGATCGCAAAGTCATACACAAATATCATGGCCAACGAATTTTGTATCACCTGAAAACCATCAACAGTGTTTATATCCACTAATTGATCTGACCGCTCTCCCCATGTTGCACGAAAATGCTCCCTCAAAAGCTTCACTTGATGTCGATATGGAGATATAATAGCAAGTTGAGAACTGGCCCTCAATTGCGTGTATTCGTTGACCAATTTATGATACAAGAGAATTATAAACTCAACTTCATCTTCATTTACCCAGGACCCACTTCCTGATGGCTGCATCTCAGTTCCATCTATGTCAAAGAAACAAAATGGTCCAAAGCAGCAGAATTCATGCCAATCTTTTTGTGTTTGTTCTTTTACTGAATCTCCATCTTCCAGTGAACCATTGTAAAATTCTTTTGAAGGGAAGATACTTATCTGCATCAATAGGGGAAAAAATTGATATTTACAATAAAATTAATAGGATAGGTTTGGCCTTTTCAGTTAAACCAGCAATTGATGCAATTACACTCAAATGAAAGCCATAATTCAGATAAGTGTGATGCCCATTAATTTTTGATGAATGTGATGTTTAGACATCATCAATTACTTATTAATGAAATATGACATCTACCCCAATCTATTCTTGCTCCACTGGTCTTACCTCAGGATGCATGCGGTACTGGGTTTTCAACATCTGCACAGGAAATCCAGCTCCCTGGAATCTTTTAAACAAACTTGTCCCATACCTGCAAAACATAACCAATATGGCTTGCAAATATAATGCATTGTAGTTGCTCAAAAGAATGCATAATATACACCACCATACCCAAATCTCTCAGCAGTAGGAGAGATTACAGTTGCTGGCAATTGAACAGGATCACCAACCTTGAATCATTAGCAAATGTCATATATTAAACCTTAAATAGATTTACCACAATCCCAAGCTGATGAACCAACAAGTTAGGAAGAGAACTCAAGCATGTTATAGCAATAGTATCCTGACATTAAAACAAAAAGGAGACGCCAACATTGGGGCTTAACATATATAGCCTAGCTTGAGGGTTTTGCGAGGAGTTTACAAAGTGATGAGACTCAAAAATCTAATGAAAGGAGGAAAAAGTGCACCTTATTCTCCCCTTGTATTTGCTGGGTTAATCAAAAGGAAAATTGTGTCTTTCTAGCGTGTGTGTGTGTGTGAGAGAGAGACATGTTGTTGGGTTGCTTTTGAGCTAATGAAATTATTCTGTCTGTCAAAAAAATGAGATGTGCTGTAGGAGCGTTTCAGAGCTGAAGTCTTATAGTGGGAAGAATGAAGCTGGTTGGACTCAAAACAATCTGTGGTTTACATTGCCAACAAACAAATTTATGGTTTATACTCCCAGCTAGTTGGACTTGAACTACAATGTACATTTACCGCTCCAGAATCAAGCCACATTTAACACCACGTATTGGCAAGAACCCTATGAAGGTTACACAGCATCTTTCAATTGCACCTGCTGTTTGAATGACTCAAACAACATCCTAAAATTCTCCTAGGACATGAATCTCAAAAGGCAGCAGATGGAGAAAGTAGACCCTATTGTTAAAGGTAATGCGTAATAGCAAAAACTTACAAGAAATACTTGTCTGCATCCATGAGCCAAAGGGATAAGAGTTGCTGGTTCAACCTGCAAAATTAAGAACCAAATACACCCATGTAAAATAGAAGCAGCTCAATACATGTATATGATATTGAAATAAAAGAAAATCAAAACAAGTATAATCTGCTCATTTTTTGCAACCATTGACAAAAATTAAAAACTTATCAAATTTCCTAAATATATTTGCAAAATAGCATTCAAAAATATAACTACCAATCCAATCATAAGCATTTACATCATTGAAGATACAAGGCATATTTCAAAAATACCAAAACTCTATGTTGCACCTGAATATAAATGATGATTGATTTAATTGCAAATAGTTTCCTTTAGAGCATTACAAAAGAGCATTTCTGTGCATGCAATTATGGCAAAATGGTGTGCTTACAGCTTGGGCAGCTTCATCAATAATAACAACATCAAATACACGTTTCATTTTACTGAACAGAGTTGAGCCACTGAAACTGAGAGTGGAGAACACCTGCATTAGCAATTGTGAGAGATGCATGATATGTGCAAATACTGTGCGCTGACAGAAGGTTGACTGCATACAATAGCTGCTTCATCAAGAATTGAAGAACGAATTCGATCTCGATCAAGTGCTCCACCAGTTCCAGGTTTAATGGAACCAGAGAAATGATCCAAGCCAGCAAGTTTTTGCTCAACCTAGAAAGAAACAAAAAAGCATTTGATACATAGAGCACCATCAAGCGCACTGAATTAGAAATGAGATACATACAAGGTAATCCATAGAGACTGCTTTCACAGAGTGATGCGGCTTTAGACCAATTCGCACAATTTTCGGATTGTACACATGATCACTCTCATCATGAATTCCTAAACATGATTACAATTGAATTTCCTTTTAGTTTCACTAAGATGATACAAATGAAGCATGGAGATTAAATATGAAAAAAGCCGTAACCCAATATCGTCATGTGTAAACATAAATGCTAAGCTTTGATCTCACTGAAGAGATCTGTAGAAGTCCAAGAGGGGAAAGTCCAAGAAACTTTATGATTATCCAACTTGATGTCAGTTGTTCCATAAAGAATTTTAGTAATAGCAGCTAGTAATAGTAAAGCTTTCTCAAGAAGAAATATTACCATATTAGTAGTGAAACAATTCCTTCTTATGCAGTAAAACATGTGACAATTATTACCAAAAAAATGTGAACAAAAGGACTTCTAAGTCTAACCTGTCTGAAGAACACGCAAAACAATCTCATCAAGTGCAGAATTGGATGGAGCACAAACTAAGACATGAATCCTGTACTTGCGATTATTGCTTACAACCTCTGGCTTCTGCTTGTGAAACAGAAGAATGTAAAAATTGCAGAGATCCATATATCATTCTATAAAATGTGGAGTGGAAGTGGGAGATTACTAGTTCATTTCCAGTGGGAAAAAAACAATCATCACCATCAACAGGCATAATCAAATCTCTTGGATTCACACCCATTAACCATGGGGATGCTCTAGTCCAGTGAAAATACCTTACAAAAAGTAAGAGAAACTTGATGTAGTCAGTATATCACCAGGAGATCTACAACGCAACTGGATATGTGGGTGACTTATTATCACACATGACCTAGGCACAAAACATTAATCAACCTATATGATGATCTTATTTTAAATACTGTGGGAATCAGGCTGTAGCTGTTTCTAGTGCCATAGTGTTCATAAGGCAAAGAAAAATATATCCATATGAAGTATTTAGCATTAGAATTCTACTGCTATAGGAAGAAAGACATGGAAAATATTGACATACTTGTCCTGAATATGCATCTCGGGTTTAGATTGCAAAGCGCATGCTGTTCCCCTGCATCAAACAAAAGAAAAGAGCATCCATATCTTATAAAAAAGAAAAAAGCACATGGCTTCACCCTACCAAATGAAAAAACTAAATTCTTAGAGAAATGATCAATGTTTTATAAAACGCTATTTCAAAAAAAAAAAAAAACACTGCTAACAGAAGATCAAAGCTGTTTTTGGACTAGGGAACGCTGATAGAGTTGTATTAGATTGCATGATAACTTGTAGCATTCTCTCTGCTTTCTCAAAATAAAAGGAAAAGATAACTTATAAAATCAAGAAATTCTGTTACAAAATGAGATATATAAAAAGAATCACTATTACAGGAACCAAGCATTTTGAACTTTCGGAATGTAAGAGAAGTTAGCTTTACGAAAATGGATAAGAAGGAAAAGTCTCATTTTCCTTCTGTGTTTTTAAAGAACCCTGCATAGCATTCTTTTACCATCTTGCAATTTAGATATCTCAAAAAGTATATGTTATTTGTACAAATGGAACAAAGATAGTATAACCCAGTCAGAAGAAGTTAAAGTTCCCAGAAAGGAATATCCTAGCAACAGTAGGCCACAGATACTTTATGCATTAAAAGCATACAAGATAAAGACAATGATGATTGGTTTGCAGTGGTTACTATCTCCTCTAGTAAGATTAGATTTTATAAGCACCTAGATTGCAATTTTGCAGGTGCTGCATGAAGAACTGCACTAAGAAGTCCAAGAATAGTTTGTGTTTTCCCTGTGCCTGGCGGACCCTAAAAGAGAACACAATATGAAAATTATAGATCGGCAAAAGTAAGAAACAAATTGGAAAAAATCATATCACCAAATTCATATAAATCAATTGCTCAAAAAAAAACACATCTATATCATTAAAAACAGCAATTTTCAATGAACATCTCCTTGTATCAGTTTACCAGATGCAATTGCCTGAATTCCAGCTATCATTGTGATAAGTCTCAGAAAATACCACTAGACAGGTCAAAGACAACTGTAAGCATATTAGGGCTAACATTTGCCCAAGTTGCTCAAAGTGACAGAGTTCCGATATGTCATCATCTTGCTTTTGTCATGGTCTAGTTGGCTTTTTTATCAAAACAACAAAAAAATTAGTACCTCATACTGCAAATATAGTATTATATGATTGCCCCACATTTTGTCATAGTATTATACAGATTCAGTACAACAGACATGAAAACAATGCTATTCTTCATATTTTAAGGTTAATGCCCTGCACTGTTACAACTTGCAATGCCCAATCATGTGCCATTTTCCTTTTTAAACATTGGTGGTAAAACAGAAAAGCAAAAGCAAAGGGAGGAATATGTCAAATTAAACCTCAGATGCATGTTTTGGTAATGATCAAAACAACAAGAAAGCAGGAGTAAAACCTGTATCAACACAAAGGTTCTCTGCGAAAGGCCTGCCTGCAATGGAGAATTGAATCATGCATCAGGAACACATGCAATCAATGAAACAAGAAATTTACAAGCATCTCTAGACAAAATGAGGATTCCAGAACTTTCATATACAACCTAGCAGGATGTAACATTATATAATAAGACGAACTTCCCAATGCAAATGCCAAGACTTACATGTATGGCACCTAATTGTGACTCGTTCAGGTTGTTTTCAAGGAATTCTAGGAGTGGTCGAGGAACATTCCAAGCACGATCTCCAAAATCTCTATCATTAGACATCTCGCTAGCTGTCAAAATCAAATCTTTGAAGGGGAGAGTTGCGACTGAATGCAGTGCCAGAAACTCGCGCATGATGGTTGACAGACTGCAAACCTAAAGGGGCCGTCCATCATGAAGAGCATGTCACATCTATAAATTAAGGATCAAATAACACTATAGTCTATAGTTTCAGCTCATATCAAAATTTTACTTTAATATTCCATATTAACATCTGAACATTCAATATCAAAAATAAAGCTTTTCTGTAATTGTGGGTTGAACAGCTAGTGATTAATAGGCTGTACACAAGCGAAATTCCTAGAGTTAGAATTGATTATCCAAATATTCCATTTTGGGCAAAAAAACTATTAAATCCTTGAACAAATCTAGGACAGGATTGACTGTCAACCCTGTGCCTAAAGCTCAATATTTCGGTTTTAGGGCCAAGCTTTTGGGCTGGCCTTGTCCATTAACAGTCCTAGACATTAGCATGCAAAACACAAAACGTTTCAAGCTTTCCCCAAAAAGCTCAAATAACCTATGATAACCAAATTAAAACTCAACCAGAATGTTTGATACAAGTAATTTGTGACAGAAGGAATAACTAGAAGAAATATACTAACGAAGGATCGCGAAATCACCTCATAGATTAGTTGGCCTACGAGAATGTGTGGAAGATATATATATTTGTACATCTTGATACACCATTTTTTTATAAGGGACCAATATGCAGTGTCAGATCTGCATGAATAATGGAAGCAGAAGCAAATATGATGGCATCACCTTTAGTATCCACAAGAAGTTCTCTCTGGTTTTAAGAATAGCATGCATCTTCAATAGCCTTGGACAAGATTCAACTTCACTTCTGCGTAGATCCTTGATCTCACCCAAAAGAAAGGTTCGAAGGGAAAGCATTTCCCTGCCCCCACGATGCTCCACCAGTGCAAAAGCATATGCGTTTGGAGGTGCTCCCTCTTGAAACTGCAAAGTTAACATCCATATAGGATCAATATATAGCTATCAGTAAAACAGTATAAAATCCCCTTAACATCTTCATTTTCTTCAACATGGGTGGACAAAGATGCCAAACGCCTGAAACAGCTAGCTCATATAACTCAAGTTATTTAGAAAAAGAGAGAAACAAATGTACTAAGCGGCTTTTGAATCAGATTTTCATACTGAATAAAAACTGAAAATAAAACCATAAAGTCGGAGATCGTGTCGTGCCTCTTTGTGTTAACGAGTTCTAAACAACAGGGATTTTTAAATTTAAGTAGCATTTCAATAGATGTTAACAAGTATGCCTTCTCAGTAGAGAGGAGTAAAAGATCGTTCTCGGATAACTCATCCCGAAACTCATCGCGAACAGCAAGCGAGACAGTTTGAAGCCCCTCCGCCTCGTCGCAGGAATCCACCACACCCCTCTCCCACTCCATAGCTAAACACCAACCAAACCAGAACTAGTAAATAAACCCAGAATTCAAGAGAATTCAAATCCCTAGATCCAAAACCGGAAGTACCTTCTTCCTCATCCTTCACCTGGACGATCTGGGCCTTTACCTCCTCAAACAGCAGCGGTTCGAAGATGCCGATGTATTCATCAAAATCCCTATAGGAATTCTTCACCTTCTGAAGCGATCGAATGGATATATCCTTGGAATCCTTCTCCCTCTGATAGAATTACAGGAAAAAACTTACAAAAAATTGAAACCCTAGACGTGGAGAAAAGTGGGGGGCGAGGAAGGCAGTACGGTGGAGTCGCGGAGGAGCTGGAGATAGTCCCAGCCGAGGACGATCTTCTGGAAGCGCGAGATCGCGGAGGAGGATCTCACCGGAGCAGCAACCTTCTCCACCGCCATTTGGGTCCTCGCTTTGAATGATGGCGCCCCGCGAAGGAGGATCAGCCCGCGAGGGCTTTGCAAGGTTGCGGGCAAAGATGGCCTGCCGGTTCCCTGTTTTATAAAACTGAGCCGATTTTTGGTTCTTGAAAAATTCAGAACCGGATTTCGGTTCACGGAAAATTGGGAACCGAACCGTAACCGAGTTTTCAGTACGGTTCGGTTCTGGGCTCTTTTGCTCACCCCTTGCCAAAAAAGCCCTATATTACGCAATTTATAAAAGCCGCTACATTTTTTATATTTACAACATTACCTTTCTGTTTTACCTAATTTTTACCAAAAAAATCTATTCTTCCTAATAGCATTTTGTGGGTTTTTTTACGAGTCATGAACATTTTTAGGGGGCATGTTCCTCCGAGCAATCGACGACCTCGTCATCATCGATGACGTCGCCATCAGGAGTGCCGGGTGGGAGCTCGTGAGAGAGCTGGTCACCAGCGCAGTTGTTTACGACCCGATCGCTCCCGCTTGAAGCCGATTTTTAAACCGGTCGCAGAGCCCGAGGCTGCACCACTCCGCGGCAGCGCTGAATACGTGCGCGAGGGTGCTCGTCGGTGGAAGAAACCCGCATGTCGAATACAATTTCACCAACGTGACGTAGTCGAAGGAGCTGAGCCTGGATGCGCTTTACCCATCGTACGATGGACTCCAGCTCGGTTCGGCTCTGCCGAAGGGTGGTGACAATCTTGGTTGGAGGCGGCCGGGGCGGTGGGCTACGGGGACGCGATGGGGGTAGGTTCGTGGTGGAGGATATAGAGGGAACGCGGAGGTGGTGATCGTGGCGCCGGCGTTCACGATGCATGCGGTGGGGATGAACCAGAGAATGGTGCTGCTGGTGTCAAACGGGCCGGCATCGCCCTTTCATCGTACCGTTATTATTATTGCGAGCCGTTACATCTAACGCATCGTTTTGTTTCCAACGAAGGTAAAGCACAAATTTGATATAATACTAAAATAAATAAATAAAATTATCTATAACTTCTGTAATTAATCCTAATTATCTATAATCTCTCCTGATTTCTGAAACTATTCACACTCTTTTTTTCAAAATATTTACCTACACTCTCCTGAATATTATTTAATCAAAAATTTTTCAAAAAATTCTGATTTTACCGTCGGTTATTTTTACAATTAAAACACAAAAAACTTATTTTTTATTTTTTAACACCCCGAAATTCGAATTTTTGTAAATAACACCTTAAAATTATTCCGATTTACAGAAAAATCTCCGAAATTATTGCGACGGTGACGAGGGTGGCGGGGTGCGACCGGCGATGCCAGAGGCCGGCAGCTGGAGTGGAGACCCGAGGCCGGCGCGCGGGAGCGAATAGTGGAGGCCGGCGCGTAAGCACGCGGGCGCGAACGGCCAAGGCCAAGGCCGTCCGCCTCCGCATGTTGAGGACGGAGGCTGAGGCCGGCACACAAGGGCGCCCCCACGTGGGGGCGGACGGTCGAGGCTGAGGCCGTCCACGCCCGCATGCTAAGGCCGAGGTCGACGTGCGGGCACGCCGGCACACAGGACGAATGTCGAGGCCGACATGTCGGCACGCGAGCGTGGACAGCCAAGGCTGAGGCCGGCGTGCCCGCAGTGAGCGCGAACAACCTCAACCTCGGCCTCGGCACGCGGGCGTAGATGGCCTCGACCTCGGCCGTCCGCACCCACGCGCCAACACGTCGGCCTTGGCCTCCGACTTCTGCGCTCGCTCGCCGGCCTCTGCCGTCCGCTCCCGCGCGGCGGCCTCTGGCGTCGCCACCCACAAGCCACCACCCTCGCCGCCGTCACAATAATTTCGAAGACTTTTCTGTAAATCAGAATAATTTCGAAGTATTATTTGCAAAAATCCAAATTTTGGGGATTTTTCTATAAATCAAAATAATTTTGGGGTGTTATTTACAAAAATCCGAATTTTGGGATATTAAATAATAAAAAATAAGTTTTTAGGGGTTTAATTATAAAAATAACTGAGGGTAAAATCGGAATTTTTTGGAAAAATTTTGATTAAATAACAATCAAGATGTAGGTAAAATATTTTGAAAAGAAGGGGGGTGTGGATAATTTTGAAAATTACGGGGGATTGTAGGTAATTAGGACTTATTATAGTGGGTTGTAGGTAATTTTCCCAACAAAAAATAATAATTTGATTAAAATTTTAGTATTTGAATGTTAATTTATTTAGTGAATTAGCTAAATGTTTTTAGACTTTTTTACTATTGAATATATTATTTATTAAAATTTAAATAAATAAATATAAGAGAAGTAGAATAATTTATTTTTTAAAATAAAATAAAAATAATTTGACTTTTTTTTAGTATTTTGATGGTAGGCCAGTTACGACGGAATGATTTTAATGTTGATTTCGAACTAAATGTATCCTACCGATTCTTAGAATTCAACGCACAAAAATATATTTATCGACCATACCGGATTAGATCTATTAATAAAAAATTCTAAAATATAAAAAAAATAAAGATAAATATATCTAGTAAAATAATATTTTTATTTTTTCAACATATAATCACCACAATAATATTTAAAAATATAATATAAGTTATTATAAATGTATTTTTAAAAAAGCCCCACCTTTTGTCTTCTTTTTGTTTTTTAACTTGAACTTACTCTCATTTTTTTTCTTTTAATTGCTTTTATTTTTCCTCGCCGCATAAGAGTATGTTTTATCAAATTTTTATGTTCCAATAACTTTATTATTATGTAATTTTAAAATTTTAAATTAAAAAAATTGATTTATTATGTATGACATATAAATTTATAATTTTCAAATATGATATTTATTATTTTAGACTTATAAATTTTGTATTTTATTGGAGTAATGAGTCTAGCAGTAATCTCATATGTTTAAATTTTAAATATAGAATTCTGGGTGTGTTTGGTTCAGAATCAAAATCAAAATCATCTTATCCTAATTAGCCTACCATTTAAATACCAAAAAAAAAATAGTTACACGATCTTTACACTACTTTAAAAAAATAAATTACTATAATACTCTTACATTTATTCATTTAAATCTCAATAAATAATATATCCAAATGTACAAAAGGGTATACTAACATCTAAACATCAAAATTTTGATCATATTATCTTTTTATATTTTAATCTTGAGTTTGGCCTTGATTTCGAACCAAACATTATCCTAAGTCCAAACTAATATTACAAATATTTAAACTCTAAAATTTAGAATTTTGAATTCTAACTAACATTAGAGAGAATCACTAAATCCTATATTTACAAAATTTTTAAATTTTAGAATTTCAAATTTTTGCATGAGAAATGCTAGATTCTATTATTTTCAACATTTGAAAATTTTTGAAATTCGAGAAGGACAGAATTTTTTTTTTTTTTAAACTTAAGAGGGTGACATGGTAATTCTAATTTTTAGGTTAAGCCTTAACTTTTAGGGGTGAGCACAATAATTAAAAAATTAGTATATTGTACTGTACTGGTTTAGAGCCATATCAAAAAATCAGTTCTCAAAAATAAGTAGTACAACTTCGGTTTTCAATTTTTATAAAACCACAAATTTGTTTCAATCCTGAATCTATTTTAAAAAAATCAGTAAATTAGAACCATACCAAATTTAAATAAATATATAAACTTATTATATATGTGTGTATATAATATATACATTACATATATATTAAAATTAAATTTCATATTTATAATTTTTTAATATATTTTTTTATCTCCACATAAATTATATTTTTTTTAAAACCCATAAATTAAATATTTAAAGTATTATAATATAAAATTTTATATTTTAAAGTAAATATTTAATAAATTAATATATCAATTTTAAAAATTACTTTAAAATGGGTTTAAAATCAAATTTAAAAATTCGATTCTGAACTTAAACCCATATAATTTCAGTTTAAAAATTTTTAACGATTGATGTGGTTTATCAATTTTGCCCACCCAATAGTATTTGGATCAAAAATAACGGTAAGAAGGGGATGAAGGGCTATGGACCCGAGGAAACCAAGGAATTCTATGCACTTATTGAGAAGACGGGTTTTTTGCAATTATGAATCCACCCATGCAGAGAAGGTTACCTAATAGCTGCTACTGCAGGTCACCCGATACCCTTTCTCCTTTCATTTAGCGCACATTACCAACAAATGTAATCTTTTTCTTCTTCTTAAGAATTGCGTTTTCTCCCAATTCATCGATTGTCATTTCGTAACATGAAGAGAACTAATTCTTCATCACAGCAATTAAAAATACAATTACTGTAAATGAAATGGACTGGCATAAAATTGGGACGCAAAAATGAGAAATCAAGCAACCAAATAAATAACTCAAAGATGCATCGATGCAACGCAAACATAAAAATGGAGAAAGTAGGATTAGGACTGTAATCTTAAGAGAGATTCACATTTAAAGGGGAACCGGGGTTTTCTCTCATTTGATTACTTTGTAATCGCATCGAGGGCAAAGGCCTCTCTCTCTCTCTATCTCTCTCTCTCTCTTGTCCCCTCTCTCTAAACCTTGCTGTCTTCCTCTTTAGTTCTCTCTTGTTGAATTACTCAGGAATCGCAACAATAGGCCGAGTTACACTGTAGATGTTGGCCACTGATCGAAACCGCCGCCTCCTCGGCGGACATTCGTTTTCATCATCTCCCTCTAATCTTTCTATTATTGTTGCGGCCACGAGTTCGCCTAACCACAAGTTGATCTTCTTCTCCTTCTTCCTCTTCCTGTGTTTGTCCTCGCTTTCGGAGTCATCCCCTTCCTCTCCGCCCCTCAGCTGCATTAACTGCTGCGCCGCTACCACGTCGGCCTCTTCCATTAGCTCCTTCGCCATCAAATATGCCATGGATGGCGGGAACTGAAGGATTTAGAGGGGAGAAGTGCACCTTCTTCTCCACTCAGGCACTTGCTACTTGGGGTTCCTTTGAGCTAGTATTGCGATTTATATTTGCGGGTATTTTGCATGGAAGACCGCGTCTTTTTAGAGACAGAAAGCGAGGTGTCGTTGCTGCCGCGTTTCCAAGTCGAAGTTGCACGCCGAGCGCAACGAAGTTGGTCCGAAGCAGACCACGTCGTTGGTCGAACGACTTTCTGGTCCGACCGATGGTTACTTGCATGTCAAACAGGTCGGGTAGATTCGCACGGCTTATTTGAGAAACTATTTTGACACAACTCGAAATAATAACGAACTGTATTTAACATAACCTTTTTTAAAAAAAAGGTATCAGGCATGACTTGTGATCTATAGGCCTATGGGCCATCTGGTGCACTTTTTTTTTCAAAAAATTAAATATATATATTGTAAAAATAATTTGTAATGAATTGTAGTTTAGTAGTTAAGATTTTAAAATTTTTTTTAAGAATCCTAGAATTCGATCGGAAAAAAAAAGAAAAGACTTTAAAAAAATAAAAAAATATTAGGATTTGATATAATAGTAGGCTAGATCGATCTGCGTGTTAATACCGTTTCTGATTTGTTGGCTGCATAGGGAGTGTCAGTCTTATGCCAAATATAACATAAATATTATAGATTTTGAGTGTTACAAGTCGGTTCATTTTGACATGTCTAACACCAACGCTATTAGTGTTGAACTTACTAATGTAACTTCTTGGAGATTCAGGTGAATGGAGGTACAGTTTGCACAAAAGGTTGACTATGCATATGGTTTCTTTGAGAAGCAAGTCCCTGTGGATGCTGTCTTCCAGAATGATGAGATGATAGATATTATTGGTGTCACAAAAGGTAAGGGCTATGAAGGTGTTGTCACTCGTTGGGGTGTTAACGCCTTGCGCAAGGTTGTCTGTATTGGTGCATGGCATCCTGCTCGTGTCTCGTTCACTGTTGCTTGTGCTGGCCAGAATGGCTATCATCATCGCACTGAAATGAACAAGAAGTTGTACAAGCTTGGCAAAGCTGGAGACGAGTCTCACAAGGCGATTACCGAGTTCGACAGGTACATCACATTTGGCTCTTCATTCGAAACACAAAAGTTTATTTCTATGGTTGTGTTTTGCTCATCATAATTGGTTGTCTCAACAGGACTGATAAAGACATAACACCAATGGGTGGTTTCCCACACTATGGAGAGGTTAAAGACGATTATGTGCTAATCGAGGGTTGCTGTGTTGGTCCTAAGAAGAGGGTGGTCACACTCCGCCAGTCCCTCCTGAAGCAGACTTCTCGTGTGGCTCTTGAGGAGAGCAAGTTGAAGTTCATTGATACCTCTTCCAAGTTTGGTCATGGTCGCTTCCGGACCACACAGGAGAAGCACAAGTTCTATGGAAGGCTCAAGGCCTAAAATTTCTAGTATGTTCTGCTTATTATTCAATTAGTCAAACTTCGGTAATGGTTGAGAAATACTTGTCTGCGGGGTATTGCTTTCTTTTCTTGAGTAGTGACATTGTCGGTGGTATCTGGTGCCAAGGTTTTCCGTTGCATTTTTCTTGTCAGAAATCCTAGATGCCACAGAAATTGGACCGATGATCCAGTACATTTTAGCCTTTGCTTTTTTGTTCTTTCAATTGAATTCGCCTGAAATGTTGGCAGATTTTGTGTCTGCGATGTGAACTTTAAGTGGGAATCAGAAATCAGTAACAAATCATGTTGTGTCCGAATCGTTGTAAAATAGGCTGCCGCACGATAGTCGCCGGGATTCGTCCACAGTACTAATACCGGTTACGGGGCCTTCCATAGTTTGCCGGGTCCTATCGGGCCGGCGTACAGACGGCCATCAATATTTGCCATTACGGCGAGTAAGAACATGATTTTTCACTATCTACAAAAAAAATATATTTAAAAAATCCACCGATATAACACCATCGTGCAATATTGTTGTTTGAATTGATGAAAAAAAAAAACTGACCTACCAAATCAACCCAAAAGAACGCACAATTTTTACTAGCTTTTTGCGTATTACATGCTCTAACCAACCTCAAACTTCCAAAAGCCAACTTATGCATTGTTATATAAAGGATGACTCAAGAAACTGGCTGCTGCCGACCACGCCCCCTACCACGTTCTCTTGAGAGTTCCTCTGCCACGCCCTGCCATGCCATGAGATGATCGTGTTGTTAATCATCACAACGCATCTTAAATTCAGGCAATTTGCAATTGTATACATACTGAACTAATATGTATCTATAGGTAGATAAGTAAAATTGTATCAGCTTACCACTTCCTCGTGGGAACAGGTGCTTCATCATATCCAGCATTGTCATCATAGTCACCTGATTCCTGATATGCATTGCCCCCACTGTAACCACCACCATAGCCCCTTCCACAGCCACAGAAACCGTGGCCCCTTCCACTACCTCCCCCTCTGTTAACATGCCCATATCCTCAGTCAAACCGTCCTTCGTCGTACTCAGCAATCTGATTGCCACTCCCTGCCACTAAACAGCAGTTAGCGAAAAACACACATCATGATGAACCAAGGTATAGTTCAGAATGAAAAATTGAAAGCTGATAACGTGTCAAGAGTGTGATTAGAGCCCATACCTCTACCACCAACCCTGCCACGACCACCATGTCCCCAACCACATCCAGTAGGCAATGACTCTATTTTCATGCAAATCAGAGAAGCCAGGTAAGCAAGTATTTGGCTGAAATTTGACAACCTTTTCTAACAATTCAGAAGTAAGGTTAACCACCTTCATATCAAGCAAACCACAACCCAAGAGGAAAAAGCACATAAAGCAGCACAGCAGTCATTAGGTAAGAAAATCCATCCATCGAGATTCAAACATAAGGAGCAACCAGTCATATGTGAAAAAAAGAATCAACTGGTATGGAGACAATAGCTCTTCTGAAGAAAATTCATCCATCGAGGTTCAAACATAAGGAGCAACAGATCATATGTGAAAAAAAGAATCTGACTGGTCTGAAGACAATAGCTCTCCTGAAGAATGGCAGAACATACACACTTTCTTACAATGATAGAATTATGGTAAGTGATTAGTAGCATCAGAAAGATGCAACAGTAACTATGTAGCTAAAGATGAAGAACAACAGAAGTTCTAAATATAAATATGGATAAATGGATCCAAAAGTACTCCTGATTATATTAGCCATCTTGAGCAAATGAACAAGCAAACGAGAACAAGACACAGATTCCAGTTCATGTTGATTTGAGTATCAGATTAGTCAGTCAATTCAGACAGATGACAGAATGAAAGAGTTCAACTAAGAATATATTAATATGAATGACTTAGTCATTTCCTTTTTTTTTTTTTTTGTTAGAAGCCAAATTATCAAATGCTGATGAAAATCCACAAAGATCTGTTTTGTCAATGATTTAATGCTTTAAAGAAAATGATATGCACCAACTTACCCTGTGGAGAACTTCTCCAACTCCTTCTCGGACAAAGTAATGGACATCACTGACACATGATGGGTGGTGTCAAGCCTGCAAAGAAAAATATAAGTATCAGCAATATGTAGGTTTTGTGTGGCAAAGAAGCAACCATATTAACAAAAAGAAAAGGCTACTTATGGAAGAAGGCCTTCTTCCAAAGGCTCCCACATGTCAGTTATGTCAATAGACCCCGTAGATGTGTTTTGGTGGAGACCTACAATCCTTCTCTGTAGATGAAATTTTCCCGTTATGAAATTGTTCAATTTGTCCGCACACAAACTCAAACCAAGAAAAAGTCTTTCACGACTTAGCATGAGCACATGCATTGGAAAAGAAGAAAGCATTACCTTTAGTAGTTCAGCAATTACCACAGCCTTGTTCACAGCTCTTCCCATGGCTTTAAGAACAATTTCATCAGACCCTTTTTCCTACAGAAATTCAAGGACAGAAGAAAGAAAAATGCTTGAAAAAAAAAATATGGCACAAATCTAGTGAAATAGCAAAAGGAAAACAAAAGATTGTTATGCTTAGGAAAAACATAGATCCATAAACAAAAAAAGAACTGGTTCCAATAGGAAACCTTAAATTAAACTAGAATATTGTGATGGATATCCTAATGTGATACAATATATGTTTCTCCAATGAGAAGCTAAGCACCGTTTGGTTCGAGATCAGAATCAGGATCAGGATCAAGACTAGTAAACCATTTTTGTAAACTTATATTTTTTTTATAAAATTAACGCTTCAATAATTTAAAGTTCGAAAAACTATTTAATGTTTTATAATAATTTAATTTAATAATAGTATAAAATAAATAATATTAATTTTATAATAAAAAAAATTTGAAATAGGCTGATTCTGATCTTAATCCCAAATCAAACGGAGTCCTATTGTTCAACAAATATTCATAAACCTTGATGTTCCACTGGCTGCAATAGATTTCCATCCTAGAAATGCATCAAAAAGTTTATTGCAATCCTTGAGAACGATTTGATTTGGCCCTATCCATAAAACCATCTTCCGCAATTTGTTTCACAAACAAAATCGTGAGTTGTTTGCACAGAGATTCAGTTAACTCCCAAACTTCTGAGACACGATCCGAAAACCCTCAGCTCTATATGGACACACGAGGCTTCAAAAAATGGAAGGTCTCAATGCTGGTCCCCTCAAGAGAAGATTTTGAAAAAAAGGGATTCAGAAATAGTGATTTGTACCGCGATGTTCTTTAGACATAATCAGACTTAATCAAATTCCTACTCTTGTAATCCTTAAGTAAACATAGAATACTGCACATAACTCATGAAAAAAATCCATGGCAATTTTTATAGTTATTCAGATTTGGCTCCTTAGGCCAGCAACAACAGCCACAATCAATTGACACCTCAAAGCAATCCCGATGCATCAGAATACCACCACAACAGCAACATAAAAGCAAACACAACAAAACAAAATCAAAGAATCCACTGAATCAGAAGAGGGAAGACGAAAAACCTGGAGCAAGGCGATGGCGTAGGTGATGTAGTTCCTAATCCTCCCCTGCGCCGTGATCCGGATCTCGTTCTCGCTTATCGGGGCCTCTGCCCGCGTCTTCTCCACCCGTAGGTACCGATCCATCTGAAACAACCAAAAATCCAACCAAATCCCGCTCCAAAAACAAAATTCCAAATCCTAGAACACGAGAACCGAAAGAAAAAAGCAATCACAGCATCGAAGAACTCAGGAATCACAGGAATTTCGAGGAAAAGCAAGCTAGGGTTTTGTTTAGGAATCACGCTTGGAGGCGGGAGAGGTCCTCTCGTAATTTTGGATTCCACGCCGAGGAAAGAAGTGAGTGCGTGAGAATGGGGGCGTTTATTTGCTTGCGGGAATTTATCGCCCTGGTGCTTTTGTGATGTGCCCTCGACGGGTCATGTGCGGGACAGTGATGGATTTCAACCAATACGAAAAAGCCACGTTGTATAACAGCATGATAGATTCCGATTCCAATCTAAGATGTCAAAGCTCACCCAATGAGTGGCTCGCCCTAGTCGACTCATTCGTAAAAAATTACATATATATTTCTTTTTTTTTTTTACAAAAACCTATATATATATATATATATATTTGTGTGTGTTTGTGTCACACGACCAAACTTTTACCTTAAAATTTTTCTCTTGATGATGCTAAGATTTGTCCACCTCAACCTGCCAAATTTGCATAAGTCCACAAGAGTATAGAAGAGAAAAGAAGTACAACAACCTTGTCAACCTTTTATTACTCATATAAAATAAATATAACTCTAATATGGAGTGACACTATAAGTCTCTCTCTACCTGTGTATATCTCAGCTTAATAAACCCCCTAGTCTATTTATAATACACATATTTGGTTATAAGCCACCCATAGAGATCATAGCGAACATGCTCCCACAATGTTTTCTCTGCAATCCATCTATTAGAGATCATAGAGAACATTATGCACAGTGTTCTCCCTATAGTCCATCTGTTAGAATCACGGAGAACATGATCCACAATGTTCTCCCTGCAGTTTCCTTAACTCTCTACAGCTGCAGGCACATGTTCCATGAACCCTCAATTGCCTCTTTCCTGACCATATATCCCTTGACAGTTACAACTCTGATTCTCCAGCCTGCAGTGCCAAGTGTGTAGGCTATTCACACACTCCTGCAACTCGCTTTAGCCAACCATGTCCTACTGTTCACTCTGCATGACTATTTGGGCTATTTGGATCTCCATTTGAACATGTCGTGACTCCATTACTTACTACTATGTGTGCTCCCTCACATGATACTCCTCGTAGTGGCACCGACCACCACAGTTGGTTGTTTCTTCATATGTGTGCTACTAGTGCACATATACGTAGGAGACACTCATTGCCTTCGAGATCACAAGATCTATTACATGATCTCGTTGTGGTGGCACATACTACTCACAACGGGTGTGATATATATATATATATACACACACATAAAAAAATTTAATTAGGGATATGAATTTGCTAAATTGGCTTTATTTTCAAAAAGAGAATAAAATTTAGAAAAAATATTTTTTTTATTTGTGCTTGTTTGAATTTCTAAATAATGACGATATAAACTTATCTTAACGATTTTTTACAAAATATTTTTTCAAAAGTAAGAATAATTTGGAAATTTTACCTATCTAATTAACCTTAATCATATATGATTGAAAAAAATTTATTTTCAAATTAAAATATAATATTTTAAAGATTTTTGCAATCACGGTAGAAACTCAAAAGATAATATGCAATTTGCAAGATTTATAGAAAAAAATAAATTTTGTAAGATTTTAAGAAGTTATGTATAATTAACCTATTGAAAAATTTATATAATTTCTCGAGTTTCTAGTGAAATTTAAAATACTTCCTTTAATTGAATTCTATCATTAAAAAAATAAATGTTCTAAAAAAATTTCATTAGACTCCATTGTGAGAACTACAAAATGTTTGAAATACCATTATTTTAAAGTAGAAATTTTTTTCTAAATTTTCTAAAATTTTTTCAGATTTCTAAAAACCTACTCTGACATTTAAAATTCTAATTCAACCCCTCTAATGTGATAAATATCACAAATAAATCTTTGTTATTACTAACATTATTTAAAAGTATTGTACCATTATTATAATAGCATTGTATACTTAGAAATTGAACACTACGAGTAAAATAAGTATTAGTGATAAAAACAAAGTAAATATAAATAAAAGTAAAATAAAAAAGATCAAAACTATGTATATATAAATAGAAATGGAACATTATAATTAAGACTAATCACATATAATTAATATTTTATTTATTTATTATAATATTTAGTTTTTAAATATATATTATTATTACAATATTGTTAAAATAGCATCGTATCTATATAGAATGAGACCTATAACATGAGTTTTCAATACAAACAGTGGTTAGTGGATGGGTTTTTTGAGAATTTTAAAAATTGAAGATTTGAAAATTGTTTGAATTTCGAGGGGGTTTGGGAATTTTTACTTAAAAATAAGTAGTTGTTTAGATTAATTAATATATTTATATTAAATCACAATTATAATTAATTATTTGTTCATGATCGGATTGTGAGTAGTTTTAATTGCACAATTATGGTGTATTCGAAAAAACCTCATTCGAGGGCTATAAACCACCATTGTCTTTGGTTTGTAGTTTTTTCCATCGAGTTTCGTTATTATTTACTATTGTTTTTTCGTTTGTTTTAGAACAATTATTTTACTTAAAAGTTTATCTGATTTGTATTTCCTGATACATTAAAATTGTATGTTAAGAGGCTAATTGGGAAAAAAAAGATATTTGTGATTTTATTAAAATGGTGAGAAGTTGTATGTAATTCATAGATAAATTGAAGGAGGAATTTGATGATTTAACAAGGAATTATATGTAATTATTCCCAAAAGATTTGATAAGGATAGGCTGGGCTTTTATACTAATGGGCCGATTTTTTATTTTTTTATTGTAACTTGTATTTACCATTATAGCCTTGTTGAGCACAAGGGATACTAATGGGCCGATTGTCGTGCGCCCAAAACTAAATTTGAATATGAAAATATAAACACGCTAGAGGAAGGGTTTGAACCTTCGACCTTGTGGTTAACAGCCACACGCTCTAACCAACTGAGCTACTCCAGCAACTTGTTCTGTGAATAAGATGAAGCTAAACTGTTTTCATGAAAAAAGTCGCACTGCAGTCCATATTTGAGCAGTAAATGGGAAAATCTTTTCATTTTCTGTAGCCTAATGAACACGGAATGTGATGGCCAGTGGCCGACGACAAAACTTCATACTACTGATCTTCGGGAGAGAATAATCCCAGGCGAGCCCTTCTTTCTTGAAGAAGGTATGGCGGCTGTCCATAACCTTAGATTCGTGATCTACCATCTCAATTTCTTTATACGAACCATTCGTTCCGCGTTAGATATCCAATTTGAACACGATTACGAATTAATTGCCCGCTTCTCTTTAGAAAAGCCTTATTTAGACGGACATATCAAAGCCCTTGCGCAAGGGAACTCGTAATGCTGTGTTCACCGGTCTAAAGCAAGCCTCCGACTTCATTAATAAAATTAAACTAAACAAAAACGTGTCAACCTTTTCATAAACAACTGGCCACGCCATGAAACTTTGAAAATTTTTATTTTGTTTGAGAGAAAAATTATAGTTTTCGACCTGTAAAGTAATAAAAAAAACAACATCACCTTTGGTGCTACAGCCCACTGAGCTTATGCTTTCAATCCACCTTTTAAAAATAATTTTACAGGCAATTTATATATGAAGTCAAAAGGAAAAAAGTATGAAAAAAAACGACCATACTATGCTCCTGCTTCCCAAACTCTGAAACACTATCCATCAGAAGATGGAGGAAATCTTCTGCGATCAATCCACGGCAACCGAGGAAAGACACCACTCTGCTGCTGCGGATGCATGTGAAACATAGTCCCGGACGACGAAGAAGAAGCGGGGGATGCAGACGAAACCGACACAGAGTAAGAAGACGAAGAAGGAGAAGGAGGAGAAGGAGAAGGCGAAGGACCAGTCGCCATTGGATTTGAATACAGGAACTGATCTAGAAGAGCAGTGGAAGGCAATCTCTGGTACTCCCCGGACCCCTGCAGAAGCCTGGAGTACTCCAAGTAGTCTCTCGAAACATCAGAGCCTGCAACAATGCCGAATGACTGCAGCGGCGCAGTGGGATCTATGGCTTTTTCTGCCGGAGGATGGAGGCTGGCGAGCTCCGGGAAGTTGAGCTTGGCTCGGCTGCCGCGGAAGCGAAGGGCGGCCTCGTCGTAGGCGCGGGCGGCGGCCTCTGCAGTGTCGAATGTGCCGAGCCACACGCGGGCAGCCTTGTGCGGGTCGCGGATCTCGGCCGCCCATTTGCCCCACGGTCGCTGGCGCACGCCTCTGTAGCGTCTCCTCGTCGCTGCTTTCTCCGGTTCTCGGTCCTGGTCCAACTGTGAAGTTTCTTCTGAGGATGACGTTGGTGGTGCTGGCTGTGTAGTTGCTTCTATGCTTTGCAGGCGTTGCTCTGGTACTGTAGAATTAAAAGATAAACTAAGGATTAAGAAGAGTAAATGAATTTTTATGAAGAGGTTTGTGTTTGTGTTAGATTAGTACGCGACAAGTGGCTATCATAGATTTGGATGGGGCTGTAATAAAAGCGACCTAGCTGCGATCTTTGGTTTGTCGGTTTTTGTACATTAGATAGGAAAATAGTTTTCTTAATGATTTTGTCCACCTGATGTGTTGTAATCTTCGTGTTTGAACAGATTAAAAGATCTCTTGTACATTTAGTGAGATATTTTCTTCCGAGACCTTTTTAAGAAGACGTTTTCTTCTATGATAAGTCATACGTTTATGTTTAGGATTTCATCTTGTTCCTGTCTACGTTGCTCTGGAATGCACCGCAAAAAATAAGTGCTCATGACAAGCCCCGAGCCATCACTTCATTGCATTTGCCAGGTAGAATCCAATAATGAACACATTTTTTTAACAAAATCCAATAATGAAAACATCAAAAAATGCAGTAACTATGATATTTTTGATATGTAAAAATAGAAAAGAAACTCTCTGTTCATTTAAGCAAAGAGGATCCTCATAACCAAACAGACATTTACCAAGAGAAAAGATCCTTGTTGTACAATTTCTACGAAACGCAAACTTGAATGAGCCTCTGTGATGTATAGCTCATAGAAATCTATTTTTTCAAAGATAATTAGAGAAAAATCAATTACTATATACCTCCTATTTCAATATTTCATATACAAATAAAATAATAAGAATATAATAATTTGCTAAGTTATGAATTCACCTGCCAACAAGGAAGACGACTCCCCTGTTCCGCTGCCGCTGAAGTCCCCGAAGCTCTGGTAATGATACCTTGCCGCGAACTCTTGAGGCAGTTGCTCCCTCGGCCTCTTCTGCCCGCCACCTTGACCACCCCATGCCGCCAACCCCATCGTATCATGATCGACACTCTGCTCACCGGCGACAACATGCCTCAAAGCCGATACTATCGCCGACATTTCCTGAGCCTGCCGGTACCCGAACAACATCATGGATGACGCAGACATCGTAGAACCACGTCCTCCCTGTTCTTGTCCTTCGTCTCGATCCCCCGCAGCTGCCGTCGCCGGAAATCTCTTGAGCTCATCGCCGGTTTCACGTCGGTCAGCCACCTTGAAGCACATGAAAAAATGTAAAATTGTATTGGACTCTTTGGAAAGGAAGGAGAGAAGGGGTATATATAGTTATATACATGGATAGAAAGTTAGGAGTTATTTTTTATAAGAAAAAAAGGATAATTACGAACGCGCAGCGCCGCCATTGCACCAGTTTGAGAGCTGTTTGGACTAGATTTTATCAATTTTTTATGAGGCGGGAGTGAGCTGTAATAATTAAAACTTGGGGGTGTTTGACCATAAAATATGCTGTTCACACCCCGGTTTCACCGCGGCGGCTCATTTTTTTGGGATGTTGGGAATGTCGGTGGCGAAGGTCGAGGTTTCGTGCTCCGGTTTGCGTTCTTCCTCCAGCCGACCCGATTCATGGGCTGGGGTCGTTCGGGCCCGCGGCGCCATTTCTGGGTTTTTTTTTTTTTTGAAATATGCAAAAATAAATTAATGTTTGGTTAAGACTTTTTTCTAGTCTTCACCGGAGGCATGGAAAAAATTGCAAATCGTGAATTCAGCCTTTTTTTAATATATAATTTCTGTATATTGGTTGAAGTAAAAAAAATGTTTTAGGTGAGAAAAAGGCGAAAAAAAGGTTAAGCAAACGTGTATGATGACACAATGTTATGCTGTTTTGCCTAATGCCGCTTGTTTAAAGGAAGGCTTCCGAGCAGATTTACTGGTTTACCCAAAGAAATGATAAGGCAATTAAAAAATTTAGGATCCTTCACGTATTCCATAAAGTTCTCTTTTTTCCTTTTGAAAAAAAATTTCTATAACTCCCCCAAAAATTGTCAACTTTCTAAATATTTCCTTTAACTTTTGATATTCTCAATGGATTTCTGCAAATTTCTTAATTTAGTTTTTATACTTTGCACCATTCATATACTTAGTTTTTGTAGTTAAATAAATTATAATTAGAATCGGGTAGATATGATTAGAACTAAATAATCATGATTAAAAATTTTCATTATAACTGATCGATTATACTCATATTTGTTGAGTTTTGATTATATATGCTTGACTTTAATCATATATAATATACTGTATAAATATAAGAATAACTATTATAATACTATTGTAAATATAGTAATAGAGTAAAATACACTGATACGAACTGACTGAAATTTTTAAAAATGAGAAATTTTTCAGAAAATTGAAAATTTATGAGGGGGGTTTAAGGAAATATATATATATATATATATATTTTTTAATAGAGAAAAGGTAAAAATACTTGCATTAGATGAGCACGTAGCTCGCCTACTTCATCTGTAAGTTCAGGTAGGCAGCTCTTTGAAAATTACTTCTAGATGCTTTCTTACCAGCCTAGTTTTTGGGTAGGCTCTTCTAGAAGACAAATGGACAATGCTGGAGTTGTGTGTTTAAAATAGAACGTGAAAATTGCATTAGTCCTTAGTTTTTTTTTAATGATTTCCCTTAATTATCTTTTCATTGTTTAAGCGTGCCATGCGTTTTACAAAAAAAAAAAAAAAATTTAATGCGAAAAATCCAAACTTTGTTTAATGATGTGATAAACGAGGTTATTAAAATTAGTGTACATTAATCAAATTGGTATTATTAGCAGTGCATATTGGGATATTTTTGGTAAAAAGTAAAATATATTGCAACTTCCAGATGGTGGAGGAATCGCGTCAATATTTTAGACAAAAAAAAAAAAAAAAAAAACTAAAATGAGGGCTTACAAAGCAACATTTACTCGTTCGATACTGGGTTGAAAGTCATATTAGTTCCTAATATTGTTTGCAGACAATAGGTAGGTCAACAAGCGGGCCAGACCCTAAAAGTAAAGACCCAAAATTTGTCGGCTTATGGGCCAGCCCGGTCCATTGGGTGCTTCGGTGGGTAGATGAAACTCGAACTGAGATGCCATATTCGTTCCGCTCGTTTCCCTCGCGTTGCATGCTTTTATTCTTACAAATCGACATTAATAGTATGTTCGGTCGGCGTGAAGTCGGTCGACTGATCCGGGACACGTGGCAGAGAAGATGCGTCCAACCCACCCCTGAATTATTTGTATATTGTCTTTTATGGTGGAGCAGCTGCCGACTGTGTGAGCGAAAAATTCAACATTTCAAGAGTTTATATGCAAAATACCTTTCGCGGGTCCATACCATTTTGGCGAATTCACTATCTTCAAGCTTTGTGGATACGAGAGAACTGTTCACAGAGCCTAGCGGTGGATCACACTGTTGAAGTCATCCTCTATTTTAAATCTTTTTTCTTTTTTTTTAAATGTAGGAAAACCACCGTTTAATTCAAGATTAAGATTAAAATCAGAATCAAAACTAATAAATTATTTTTATAAATTAATATTTTTTTTTATTAAAATTAACACTATAATAATTTAAATTTCGAAAAATTATTTAATTTTTTACAATAATTTAATTTAATAAGAAAAGAAAAGAAAATAATTTTGAAAAATACTAATTCAAACGGTGCCCTCAGACTGGATGCACAACACCCACTCCATCAAAAGCAGTTTACATGGGTAATAATTTTTTGACTCGATGACAAGGTGCATATAAAGAGTTAAAACTCGGAATAGTGTTTGTAATTAAGCGAGTTTACATGGGTTACTACGGAAACAAGATGAGGTTTCATCACCGATCAGAACTTTTGGGAGACTTGGAGCAGACCATAATCTGATGTTACTGCCTGGATGGTTCAAACCACTCAGATCAACACAAAGTCAGAAGTCTAAACATCAAGCAGTAAGTTTTTGTCACCCTCAGGTATGGAATTTAAGTGGCAAGAGTTCAATCAAAGCTTTTTTTCCCTACAAAATCACTTCAAACCTTTGAACAAGTCTACAATTTGAAGTCTGAATTCACCGCCTTTTTGACAATAAACGTCAAGCCTGTATCCGTATCATCCTTTCTCAGAAAGCAAATATAACCGCACTAAATGCTTCCGAAAAATCTGCTTCATACGAGCTAAATTGGAGGAATGTGGAGGAATGATAACTAAGGTGGAAATCAGCCAAAGATAGCAGTGATTTTGTCCAAGTGTGAGGTCACATGGACAACTTGTTTCATATGCAAACAAGAAGCAGTCGGCCATGAGCCAAACTAGGAACATGGATACTGGAAAATTTGGTTCTCAGTAACCACTTGGCTAGTGGGTGGGTCAAGTTGAAACTTTTCTGAATATGGGATTATGATGCTGACAAACCTATTTCAACTCGAACAAACATGATTCAATGTCACCAGCAAAAGTATGAAAAAAGAGCAGCTTTCATATTGGCAAAGACAGGTTGCATGAATAACAAACCAGTATCAACCTACCAAGTTTCTATAAGAAACAAGTCTAACACGTACAAGGTACTAGAATACTAGATTTTGAAGCACTCACAACAGAGAGCTCACTATTTTGAGTGATAAGTCCTCTAACAAAGAAGATGCCAGTAAAGATTATGTGCATGTGAGCATTTATGAGAAGAAAAAATCTCACAAACAATGCTTTTGCAAGACTTTTCAACTTCCACATGCCATGCATGCCTCTCCATCCTCTACAAACAAGCAGCCTATGCCATTTTAGCCTCCTCACCATCATGAACTGGCTTTATTTCTTGCATGTGTTTCAAAATTAAGCGGAAAAGAAAAAAAAAATTACCTTCCAAAGTAGGATCACTTTTAAACAAGAGGGTTTTGATTCTTCCACCCATCTTCTTTAGTGCTCGTTTTGTTAGTTTTTTTGTTCCATTTAGAGTTGGTTCTATACTGTATCAATTGGTTATTAACCTGATAGCCATTTTGTGATTGATTCTAAGCAACAAGGGCAGCTGATCCACAGACTTGAAGAACAAAAATTCATCCACCCAGATGACAAGCAAACTAATCAAAAGATGCAGTGGAGGGATCAAAATCAGATGGGTAGAAGATCAACAAATAATAAGAATTTATTTCTTGATGGGTGGAAGAATCAAAATCCTAAAATCACATCAGCTGCAGCATGTGTATGAAGATAATACATTCCAGTCTTTAGGTCTGTCAATAATAAAACACATTTAACGTGGATACTTTTGAAAGGAAATAACATATTTGGCAATATAAAGCACTGCTAGGAAAAACAATGGATTGACTCATATTTGGCCACACATAGAAATGCAGGGAAGTATGTCTTCTAGTCAGGTTGATCAATGAGGATGTTTAAAATCTGCCTGGCTCTTGTTTATTTTACAGGCATGATCAATAGCCTTTGGGTAAACACTTCTGACACAAAAAACTCACACAAACCAAAAAAAGAAATGTAACCTTCAGGTGAACATTGCCCTTGTAAATAGCCTTCAGTTGATCAGCAATTTCAGGAATCCTGGAAAAAGAACCATTCTTGTAAATTAGATTGTCCCTGAGAGACAGACCAGAGGTCCATCCTGCCAAATCATGCATTAAGGCTTGTTAGCTCATAAGAGCATATAGACTACATTAGACCATAAGCAAGCATAACTAAGACATATGGCCGTAAATGCTGGACGCATATGGTGCAAAACATTCATCCAAGATCAGACCAGTTGAAGCAGTGGGCTTTGGAGAAAGAAGGGAATTACGCAACCCATGCCTAGGGATCAATTCCCTTACAGCAGCCAACCCCACCAGTTAGATGGTGTTACATTTCACATATTATGTTGAAAAATTCTCTGGTTGTTGTTGACTTAATTGTGTCTCGAAACCGAATTTTCCAGAGAGTCTTAATTATATTAGGAAGTTATTTAGTGAGCCTAATTCTTATCTAGATTTATCTTCTACTAGAAAACTTAAATTAGTAGAAGTTTTATTTAAATCAGTCTTCTACTTTGACTCAAACACAGTTAGGCCACATCTATAAATACACCATTGATGTAAGAGTTTTAATATAGAGTGAGAGAGATATATATAAATCAATACTTTCAATACGTCTTGTGACGCTTAAGCTACTTAGTCTTTTGTAAGAGTTGGTGATATTGGAGTTTCGTCTTCATCGTTGTAATCTTCTATTTTCTCTTCTCATCAATACAATATCCTCTGGATCATTTTCGCCGTATATATCTCTTGTCTGCTATCTTTTCCTCTTTTCTGTTCTTATTCTATATCATGAATTGTGGTGGACATCGATATTTTACGCTACAAGTGGTATTAGAGCTTAATTCAACATATCTACTACGAAGTTCGATATAGAAAAATTCAGTGGAAAACAAGGATTTCCTATTTGGCAAGCAAGAGTTCGTGCAATTCTTACTCAACAAGGATTGAGAAACACATTGGAGGATGTCAAGCCTGAAGATGTCGCCGAAAGTGCCTAGGAAAACCAGAAGGCTAGTGCACATAGTACAATCATCCTCAGTCTCACCGATGAGGTATTCTATCCGTTTCTTGATAAAACATCACCTTCAGAGTTATGGAAAAAACTGGAGAAATAATATATGAGTAACTCTATCTCAAATCGCGTTTACTTAAGGCAGAAGCTCTTCAATTTTCGAATGAGAGAAGATACGAATATAGTTGATCATCTTAATCCTTTCAATAAACTTATCTCTCAATTGTTAAGCATTGATGTTAAAATTGAAGATGAAATAAGACAATTATTTTATTATCGTTTTTACCTCATTCTCTTGAGAATTTTAAAACTACTCTCATGTATGGGAAGGATTTGAAATTTGATGATATTTTTGCTGCCCCTCTATCTAATGAATATTTGAAAAAGATTGAAAGGGATGTGTCACACTCAGAAGCATTAATTGTCAGAGGTCGTATCAAAGAAAGATCAAGGACAGGTCGTTCTATATCCAAATCCAAAGAAATAAACTACAAGTATTGTAACAAGATGGGATATGCAATTAAAGAGTGTTGGAAGCTCAAAACAAAAAAAGAAAGAGAATCTCAATCTAAAGAGCAAGCCAAAGAATAAATATCAGTTGTTGAAGGGATCTTACTATTTTCCTGGATTATACTAAAGGTGTCAAATGCTATCGTTTGTGGGATCTTACTATTTTAAATGTAATTATTGAGAGAGACATAGTATTTGATGAAAATGTTATGTTAAAATCTATCAAGAAAAGTTCCAATGATATAATGCAAGTGGAGATGAAACATGTAGTTTCTTCAGAAGAAGATATTCAGGGTATGCCCAACTCTCAAGAAAATTCTAAGAATCAAATTTCTGAGAAGACTCCATTTCGAATATCTCAAAGAAAAATAAAGCCACCTGAAATGTATGGTTTTGAAAATATGGTAGCTTTTGCTTTAGTTACTGACAATGATGATCTTTCTTCCTATAAAGAAGCAGTGCAGGATAAAAATTTTTCTCAGTGGCAAGCTGTTATGAATGAAGAGATGAATTCCCTTCAAAAGAACCACACTTGAGATATAATGAAATTACCAGAAGGTAAAAACGCAATTGATTGCAAGTGGGTATTTCGAAAGACAAAAGATTTCTCTGAGATAGATGGTATTAAATTCAAGACCTATTTAGTTGCAAAAGGATATTCACAAAAGGAGGGTGTTGACTTTAATGAAATTTTCTCTCTTGTGCTTAAACACACATCTATTCGTTTTCTACTTGCTTTAAGTGCTTTTCATAATTTTGAGTTAAAACATCTTGATGTCAAAACTGTTTTTCTGCATGGAGAATTAGAAGAACAAATTTTTATGTAACAGCCTGAAATGTTCATCCAAGAAGGCAAGAAAAATTTTGTCTGCAAGTTGAACAAATCACTTTATGATTTGAAACAGTCTCCAAGGTAATGGCATAAAAGGTTTGATAATTTTATGCTGGGATAAAATTTCATCCACTGCAAACATAATTGCTGTATTTATTTTAAGATGCATACCAATAACTCATTTATTATATTGTTTCTTTATATTGATGATATGTTTATCGCTACTCAAGACATATCTCTACTGAGTGATTTAAAGTTTAAAATGAAAAAAGAATTTGAGATGAAAGATTTAGGTGTTGTAAGAAAGATTCTCGGTATGGAGATTGGTCGAGATCGAAAATAAGGCAAATTATGGCTCAAACAGAGCATGTATCTCGAGAAGATTATTTCTCGTTTTCACATGCAGAATTCAAAACCCGTCAGTACTCTTTTGGCATCTCACTTCAAGCTTTCAGCTCAACTATATCCTTTTACAGATGAGGAGCATACATACATGGAGAACATCCCATTTTCAAGTATTGTTGGAAGTCTAATGTATGCTATGATATGCACAAGGCCTGATATTGCACAAACAATCAACGTTGTTAGTCGTTATATGACAAATCCAGGAAAGAGCATTGACAGACTGTGAAATGGTTATTAAGATTTATCAAAAGTACTCTTAATATTGGTTTATATTTCGACAGGAACACAGTGCAAGAGGCCAAAATTATTGTCTACGTCGATTCAGACTATGCTAAAGACCTTGATCGACGCCGATCCCTCACTAGTTATCTTTTCACTCTTTGTAGAGGACCTATTAGTTGAAGGTGTATTTTACAGTCAATTGTGACATTATCTATAATAGAGTCTGAGTATATGACAGCTACAGAAGCCGTCAAAGAAACTCTATGGCTAAAAGGATTAGCAAATGAAGTTGATTTTTCTCAAAATATTCTTTCTATTTTTTGTGATAATCAGAGCGCCAAATACCTTACGAAGAACCAAATGTATCGCATCAGATTAAAGCATATAGATGTCCGATTTCATTTTATTCGGGAAATTATTGAAGATGACGAAATTTCTTTACAAAAGATTCATACTTCAAGAAATCCTACAGATATATTGACGAAGGTGATTCCAATTGATAAATTCAAACTCAGTTTGGACTTGATCAATGTTCAACGTCGTTGATCCTGTCCCATGAGGTAATGACAAAGACATCTATTGAAGATTCAAATTCAGAGAATAAGATGATTCAAGCCAAGGTGGAGATTATTGGCTTAATTGTGTCTCGAATTCGGATTTTCCGGAGAGTCTTAATTATATTAGGAAGTTATTTAGTGGATTTAATCCTTATCTAGATTTATCTTCTATTAGAAGACTTAAATTAGTAGAAGTCTTATTTGAGTTAGTCTTCTATTTTGACTCACAGTTAAGCCACATCTATAAATACACCATTGATGTAAGGGTTTTAATATAGAGTGAAAGAGAAATATATAAATCAATATTCTCAATACGTCTTGTGACGGTTAGGCTACTTAGTCTTTTGTGAGAGTTGGTGATATTGGAGTTTCGTCTCCATCATTGTAATCTTCTCTTTTCTCTTCTCATCAATACAATATCCTCTGGATCGTATTCGCCACATATATCTCTTATCTGGTATCTTTTCCTCTTTTCTGTTCTTCTTCTACATCGTGAATTGTGGTGGACATCGATATTTTGCGCTACAGGATGTTACATAATTGAATTATTCCACAAATTTGTTCACATTCTTCCATTTAATAGTTATTTCTTTTATCAAGACCAATTAATAGTTATTGATGTCTAGGTTTCAGATTTTTGATAGAAAACAGAAACTCGCAACTTTTGAGCAGATATCGGAACATGCTGAGCAACACAAACCTAACTCATAGGACTTCCTTGATACGTCTCATAGGGGCCTTCCTTCACAGCAAGATCAGAAGAAGCTTCAAGACACAGTGATATATTGTCTCAATTATGTCCTTGTTCACCTGTTGTGCCTGAAAGAACAATTAAAGAATCAAAAGTATATAAACTGCATCATATGGAGTATGGAGAAATAAAGAGACCAAAGGATAAAACTCAACTGTCGCAATTACCTCAGGTGAAGAGAACAGCATCTCAAGTAAGATGAGCATGTTCGCTAGACCTTGAACACCTATGCTTGTTGGCCTATGTGTGGGAATTTTGATTGTCTTGTTGAGATTTGCAGTCACTGTTGCAATAATCTGATGAAACAAGAACACAACTA
This sequence comes from Trichopus zeylanicus subsp. travancoricus, assembly GCA_005019695.1. Lineage (NCBI taxonomy): Eukaryota > Viridiplantae > Streptophyta > Magnoliopsida > Dioscoreales > Dioscoreaceae > Trichopus > Trichopus zeylanicus. The sequence continues at coordinate 497,979 of RXID01014345.1, forward strand.
TAAGTACATCAGATCTCTAACAAAATTGAGTCATTTTCCAATCATTATGTACATTGTGGTTTAACTCAGCTAGTTTCTCAAAGCCAAAATATTGAAAGGAGATACATAGATTCCAAAAATATTGAGCAAACAAAAGAATAAATATGAGGGTTGGTACCAGAGGCTGAGGAGTCCCTGCATTAAGCATGAATGCACCAGAGCTTGGACATCATGCGATACTTTGCAACAGCAGATTCAATGTCCTCATGAATCCAAATAGCAACTCTCATCAGTACGTGCTGTTGTCTTTCCACTACCTTTCCGTTTTGACTTTCAAAAGATAGGAGCTCTGAAGCTTTTTGAAACAAAAAAACCCATAATCTAAGTCTCTATCATCAATTATTTCACTGACGACCAAGCAACATTCTGAAATAAAGACAAAATATAGATATTTTTAGGACCCAGAAGACCTTATAAAACAGTTGCAGCAAACCTATAACATGAATACCTTCATGATTACCTCATAAACATCAGCAGAAACCAATGGCGCCCTCTGCTCCGATCTCTCATCAAAGTGGTTGTACATCTCCTTGATCCTGATCCCAGAACCATCAAATTCACAAACAAGCATCCAAAAAAAAATAAAATAAATTCAGCATTCAAAACTCAAAACAAAATCTCTTACGTCTCAAAGAAAGACTTCCCGGCGTTCTTATGCAGATTCGAGACGACGACCCCCTTGCCGCTAGCTACGATAAAACGAACATCAATGAGAGCAAATAATTGTAAGACAAAAAAATGATAAAGGCAATGTTACCAAGAGTGAGATCGGAGACGAACGGAGGCATAGTCAGGGTAGGTGTCGGTCACGGTGGCGAGCTCGTCGAGCTGGGAGCTGATAACACCCTTGCAGACGCCTGCGCAGACCTTCTGGGTGATAGGATCGAGGAAGATGGAGATGAGAACGAGTAATTGGAGGGTAAACAGGTTGAATAACAATGCTAGGGATTCCAGGATAGGAAAAAGTTCTCTTCTCCAGCTTTTTACTTGATTTATGAGATTTTTTGGCGCCCGGAACCCGGGGAGAGATATAACGTGTGCCTGCATCGGCCCAAGTTTGCCTCGAGATCTGAACATTGTCTTGATCTGATGGCAGAAAAAGAGCCGGTTCTCCACATGCAACTGAACAAAAGCGATCCATCGAATGTTCCCATTTTCTCTTGTATGTCAGAAATCTAGTACAAAAGGAATGGAACTCATGAACAACTCCAAGTGTTTCCTGTGAACTGGACAGTAACATTACTTTAAAAAGACAGTTTCATTCACAAAACAATGGAGAAAAAAAAAATGAAAGCAAGTATTTTGATGATTCAATACTACTTTACATAAAGAATTACTCAACCAGTACATTTCTCTAAAAGCGAGGCCAGACATACAGAGAGCTTTGAAGCAGACAGCATGGTGGTGGCAATCAGCAACACAATTCAATTTAAATCATCTTGAAGTTCAACAGCTACCGAAGCAAATTTGGATAAGCTACAGTGCCTCTTTTCGTGTTGTAATACTGTTATCAGCGACCACAGAGTTTGCATCCAAAAACTCTGAAGAAATCTCCCAATTGCTGCTTCTCCTACGCCAGCTCGAATTTTGTACTTCAGATCGACTAACTGGATGTTCAGCATCCAAACCTGATACTAGTTCAGACTCTGAGAAGACACCTTGCACTCCATTGCTGTTCCTGCTGCCCAACTCCAAATCAAAATCCTCATAATTGCGGCGTTGCGAGATCTTCAGTAGATCCCCACCAATCTCAAGATCATCTTCTACTTTTGATCTTGGGTTGCTAGCTGATTCATCTTCTATCTCCCTGAATCGGCTAATGGCTGAAGGTCTTACCGGTTCCTCTTGTACATAAGCACGGAAGTTATTCTTTGATGGTTTAGTTTTTGTGCAGAACACCTCAAGGAAGTTATTCACACAACCTCTATCATAGGCATTGGGCCTATTGTCAGCTCTGTAACGAAAATTCTCATATGTAGTCTGCAGAATAACAAGGATCAACATGAGGATTCATGTAATTTGAATATAAAGCAAACCAAACAAAGCATGAAGAAATCAATAACATACTCAAAGATGAATCAAGGGAAAAATGCAAAAGTGGAATAGTTGCAAGTAAGTTGGTCATTGTGCTCAGGACATATCGAAAGATCAACAAACAAAGCTGGAACTGAAAGCATTGACAATTGGAAGAAATGACCTCACTAGAAATTGCTGAATCATATACCATCAGGCAACATAACCTAAAAAAATGTATCATCATATGGTCCTTTTCTGTGCCTACAAATTTGTCCTACATTAAACTATTTGGTTGGGAAACTTTCTACACAGAATACGGATAAAGAAGCATCTACGAACTTTTTAGATGGATTTTCTTGTTTTCTTTACTTCTCCAAATGGCCTCACCCTAGCTTGCGATTAAAATGGTAGTTCACTAACCAAAAGTAATAGTCTTGGAATCTACACAACTGATTAAGATTTGCTTTTCCTCGATGATTCTAATTGAATCATTTTTTAAAAGCCGGCTCATGCATTCCAAATACCTAACCAAAATACCTCATTTTTTTCACTTTCTCACCCATTTCAACTTGCAAAAAATTCTGATATTACCTTCATTCTTTGAAGGAATTTTCTTAGTTCAAATAGAAACATACAGAAATCCCTAGGTAAGAAGGGTTTGAAGACATGCAATGGGTTATGATCTGATGTATTTGCTGTATGGAGTTGATCTGAATTTTGCAACAATTGCGCTGAACCAAAATTGAATCCAGTTCAACAATCAATTAAGTACTCCAATAGTCAATTTTTAATGATTTACTATAAATCAGGAAACAGAACCTATACTAGGTGGATCAATAATAAAATGTGTCCAAAAAGTCGACCCATGTCATCCTTCTGTAGAACTTTCAGATGAGATACATAAAATGCATACACTAAGCATTACTATTTCAGATATAAGCCTAGGACAACTTGTACCTGGTTGGTGCTGATGAGATACAAATGAAATCCAGTGAGACCACCAACAAACCACAAGGAAATAAAACAATATATCATAAGAACCACAGATGCAGGGGAGTGTTTCATTGCCTTCCATACAGTACGATAATCCTCATCCATGAGAAATTTGATGTACAATGCACACATTGCGAAGATGTAGATACAAAGAAGAGTTGAAGAGGATACAAACATGAAGAAGTAACGATAATTCCGCTGCAATGATAGAATTTTTTGTCAAATCAAGTAGTCAGATATAGCCTTTTTTGGATGCAGAATCAGATATAGGTATCCATAAGTTCAAAAAAGAAAATAACATTAAAATTTTGACCAGACTCATGGTTGTAAGTACTAAGTACAGGACTCTTGCCAACCAGTGCTGAAGAACTTTCTGATACCCAGCATAGAGGACCCAACAAATGACACCAGGAATACCAGCTAAACACAATGCCTTCGTGATTTTGTTAAACCCAAACCAGTCAATAACATAGCATATGGTATGTACAGAAAATGTGGACACAGGTAAACGGTTTGACGAACAATAACAGCAATATATTTTAACACTAACTAAATCTTTGGCAAATCCTATACAAAATCATTCCTATCCAGTTTCCTATACAAACATTTTCAGCTAAACATTTATTATCAAACAATTCTTTTAAGATAAAATTAGTTACGTCCCTTCGCATTAATCTTTGCTTGTGAAACACATCATATGGTCAGGAGCAACTGTTCCAATTCTTAGCCTAGGATAATTCGGTCATGTCAATAGTTTTCTGAAGAACTGAATTTGATGGTGATAGGATAAGCTGATGATCACAAATGTTGGGGGCGTATGCAAGGAGAATTTGCAGCAAAGTAAATGAAGCAGGTCCACAAAGTACGATACAGATGGAAATACTCAAGAAAGGAAAAGCTCCATACACAGATTTACAAGATTCCAAGCAGATAAATATGATATAGATATAGCATACGTGGGAAAGAAGATCCATAAGTTAATTGCCAGAAAACAAAAATTGTCATCATATTTTAGGAGAGAAATAATTAATCAAAGAGAATAAGCAAATACCTGTCCAATGCATTGCCCCACCCAAGGGCAGTGATGATCAAAGCGCTCTACACAATTATTGCAAATTGAACAATGAGAACAGCGAGGAGGTCGATAGATCATGCAGGTGTCACAATATTTTATTTTAACTGGCATTCCATTGACTATCACCTCTTTGGTACGTGGAAACTGCAGGCTTGGTGTTTGTCTTCCACCAGCCTCACAAGGAGCTGAAGTATCATAAGAAAACTCTTCCTCTGGAGGATGTGAAGCACGGGGTATGATACCTGGATCTTGAGCTGAAGTCAACAGCAATAGTACCAGGTCCTAGATAATAAAAAACAGAACAAAAATACCTCTGAGCATGCAACTCATTAGCAGAAAAACAAACACAAAGAAGGCACCATGCAGACATAAGCTAATAGTACCAAAATTTTGAAAAGTATTATTCAGTTCTTCTAAGAAAGTATACAAGAGGTGGACTATGATTTTAACTTCATGAGAAAATTATCATCAATAAAAATTACAATCCAACAAAATTAGCATACTTAGGAACCAATTAATGTTAAGAAAAAGATGACACACATACCTTTATAGCATCTTAGAACTTAGACAAATAAAGTATAGATTTGTGTATAAGATCAAAGGTATAATCCAAAGAAGAGAGTGACTCACATAGATTGTAAATGCGATTGCAACTGCCAAAATTGCATATCCTGCATCATATGAGGCAAACTTGTGTCGGAGATGCCTCGCCACAAATACACAGAAGATAACAATAGGGATGACTATTAGCGAGATGCTGACAAGAAGCGACCTAGCATCAGGCCCAAATATCAATCTACCACCCCATAAAAACTTCTGCAAAAGAGGAAAAAGAATTGAATCAGAATACCCAAGGGACACAACGAACAAGACAAAATAATTCATCATCATGCACAAATCGTTTCACAAACTTTACTTGATTAATGTGCTACAAGTGTAAACTATCTTTAGAATCCCAGTTACCATAGCATATGTGTGGAAAGCATAAACATTATGAACCAGGAAAGGAAATCCTCAAGTAGTAACTGTTAGTAAGAACTAGGAACCAACATATTTCATGGTTGAGACAGACATACACAAAACCAGAATGCTTGTTTGTTATACTGATACAAAAATGATTACAGACATCAATCAAACATGTAAAAAATATTGGGTTTATCATAAGGCTGATTTAAGAAGAATTCAAGGGAATGTCAGGACCGAGCAGATAGTTCAAGCCAAATGCTGACACCACCAAACTACTAAAAAATTCAATATGATGCCGATCAAACACACTAATACTAACCTGGTTGTCAATTACTGTAAAGAATGAATAACACGACAAACCTACAATGCAAACAAAATCTATCATTCCAAAAATTTTTTAAAACAAATGCATAGCATAAACTGGAAAGCGGCTAGAATCTCCAGAAACCCTCAAAACACAGTCAAATCAACTGTTGCACAAATTCCCCCAAAAAACTCCAATTAAGTCAAACTCCAAAATCCAGAGACATCAAAAATCGAAATTTAGTACTGAAACCAACAAAACCAGAACGAATTGAACTCGATAGCCATGAATTCCCCAAGAAAACCTCACATTGCTTCCTTTCCAGACGCCATAGACGCGCTTGGCCATCAGTAATCGAACAAGACAGCATCACTGCGCCAGAAGCAAATCGAAGATCCAGAGCTCGCCCATCCTACTCCGACCCCTCGAATCCGAGCGATCACCGGGACTTAACAAGGCCCTAGAACCAAAGAGCAAGAAGGGTTTCCTGCTACCTTTCCTCCGCTTTTTGGGAATTCGAGCTCCGATTGAGAGGGGCATTTGGGGAAAACAGGCTGTAAAAGGTCTGCGGCTTGTTTAATTCGGCGGGGCCAGGTGGCTGTTTTGCCGCGAAAAATTACATAGAAATAAATGCACGAAAATTTTCTGTGAGACACGATCCTCACCGTTGAGTTATTTCCGGGATCGTGTTAAACGGAAATCTTGGACGAAATGGACGGTGATGATTTCCGGTTGAGTCGGCTATGGTATGAGTTTCCATTTTCGGCTGCATTTAAAGCTTTGCAGGCCTTACTCTTCGGCCTCTTTCCAAAGTGGTGGGCTTCGCGGCTGTCCTTGGGCCTGTTTGTTAGATCAAGTTTTAAAACACTAATTAAGGTCGGAAAGGATTAGTTCAAACTTAATTTAGAAATAAAAGCTTGACTGGGTTGTTGATTGAGGAATTTAATTAATAGTGAGGTTTAGGAGGCATTTGGGCCAATGAAGGTTAGGTAAAGAATATTAGTTCGAAGATGATGCTAGTTATTAATGAGCATTAACCTTGTTTTTTCTTTTTTTACTTTTTTGATCTCTTGACGAGGCAGTCCATATTAGTTCTTTCTTTTTTGGGTAACAAGTCCATATTGGTTTTTATTTCTATAGTATTTACAGGCTAATGATGGTTAATTAGTACAAGTGTGGTCTTAAAACATTATATTTTTGTTAAGTGTTCCTATTTATGTGCATGCCTTTTGAAAAATGCCGTATGTGAGCAATACCTTTTAATCTTTTTTTGTAAAAAAATTATCAATTTAGATTTTTCTCTATTTTCATCAATTGAACTACCTCCCGAGGGCGCTTGATCAAGAAAAACTTAAAAATAATTATGCTTGATTTTCAAAATCTCAAGAGTAATAACGTAAATAAGATTTTTTTTTAGGGGTAGGCGTAAAAATGACAACAAAGATGTAGATATATCCGCTCCACTTGATTAAGCGTTTTTTGTTTAAGATATTGGGATAAATAATAGATTTACACAAATTCTCCTGGCTTAGGTCTCGTTTAAATTGATATAATCTTTTTACTTATTGTGTTTAACTTTGCATTGGCAAATTATATTAGACAGCTTAATTTGACTTAAGTTTTTTTAATTTATCTCTACTTCTTACTTTATTAGGTATCTGACAGGCTAGGACAACATGGAGTACTCACAGCACAAATTACATCCACAATCGAGGAAACACATGCAGCAAAGGCAACGTCTCTCTCACATTAGCCCACTCGCACGAACAAGATCGTCTCTCAGAAAGCAGCAGCGCTCTCGACGTCGCCGTCAACCACCGACCACAACCCGCTACTGCCGGAGTTGCGTGCGGAGCAGTTGGCCCGGATCTCCCCTTGCGTCCCCGTGAGCACGCTGAGCTGGCCCATCTTCACTATCGAGAAAACAAACTGCTGAAAGAAGAGGCTCTGGTTGATGGCGAAACTGGTAACGATGGAGCGAGTGCGGGAGTCGGAGTAGAGGTCCTGGTCGGAGGTGAAGAGGCCCTGGCGGTTCATGAGGTCGACGTAGTACCTGTTGTCGAAGGTGTTCGGGGACCGGATGTCGAGCACGGTGGTGTTGGTGGTGTTGGCAGCGGGGCAGGTAAGCTTGAGGTTGTTAGCAAAGGTCTGGTCCATGTTAGGGTCCTGCGTGGGGTAGAGCCGGTTGGTGAAGGAGGTGCAGTGGCCGATGCCGATGGTGTGGCCGCCGGAAAGGGTCACGAGGTCCGTGGCGTTGAGGTTCAGTCTGCTCAGGACGGTGAGGAGGGCGGTCACATTCGAGGTCGGTGGCGGGAGATCGGCCAGGGTTGCGTTTTGGGTGGCGAAGTTGAGGCCGTCGCGCCGGCCAAGAGGAACCCTGTAGTCCGGCCCCCCCGACTGTGCACCAAAATTGATCAGTTCCAATTTGCAATCGATGATCGATTCTTACAAGACTCTTAGGCACGGTTGTGTTCGGTTCAGAATAATATATAAAACGAAGACCAGTAAATTATTTTTATAAATTAATATTTTTTATAAAAAAAATTTATATAATAATTTAAATTTTAAAAAATTATTTAATTTTTTTATAATAATTTAATTTAATAATAATCTAAAATAAATAATATTAATATTATAAAAAAAATAATTTTTTAAAAATACTGATCCTAAATCCCAAATAAAATGATGTCTTACAAACCGAAAAAAACAGAGCATGTGTTTTTGACTTTTTTTTTTGCTTTGTAGAAGAAAAAAGGACTTTAATTTCATCAAAATTTGAGAGTGGCATATCTGTGTACATTAAAGACCAACTTGAGTGAAACATTCTTTAATTTTTTGGCGAAGACATAAAGACTTTGAACAACCAACTACTTATGTAATTTTTGATTTGAAATTAAAGTCAAAACTAATAAATTATTTTTATAAATCAAAATTAATTATACAATAATTTAAAGTTCGAAAAATTATTTAATTTTATATAATAATTTAATTTAATAATAAATATAAAAAAAATATTAATTTCATAAAAAATATAATTATGAAAAATATTGATCTTAATTCTAATTCCATCCTAAAATGTGCCTTGATGATTTTAATATTAGGAATGGCATTGCATGAAAGCCATTTGCTTGCACAAACACGACCCCCACTGTTTGATTTGAGATCAATGGTCAATATTTTTTAAATTATTTTTTTATAAAATCAATATTACTTATTTTATATTATTATTAAATTAAATTATTATAAAAAAATATTTTTTTCAAATATTAAATTATTATAAAATTAATTTTAATAAAAAAATTTATTATAATTTTGATATTGATTTTGATCTGCAAAACCAAACGGGCCCACTTGTCCAGAGCGTCGTCCTATCGAGAGGATTACCGATCTCCTTTGTGGTGTATCAGTCTAAGGTCAGTTTGTCCAATATCTCGGTGTGAAAATATTGACTAATACGTAACGTTTATTAACATTGATAAATAATCGCCAGCGACAACGATGGAGCGAGCTAAGATCTAGTGAGAAGAGAGATACGTACCAGAAAGACGGAATCGCGAGCGGCGAGGGCGACGACATCAGCGCAGGAGACGACTTGGCCGCAGGCCTGGTCGATGAGGGCGCGGAGGTCGTTGATGGCCTTGAAGGCAGCCGGCCGCAGCGTGAGGTTCGGAGGCGCCTGCTGCTCCCCTGGGCCGCTCGCCGATCCGTCCAGCAGCACGGACGCGTCACATCCCTACAAAAACACTCTCCTTTTTGCTTAGCTGCATGCATTTCAATCAAGCTGCCAAAAACATGACGCATTTAATACGACAACCACATGATTTAACTAATCCAACTAGATCCGAGTAGGAAATCATTAATCGCAGGCCCGTGCCCTGTTGCCAGAGCGCAAAAGGAGTGCCATCCTCCTCAGCTAAAGAATCGGATTCCAGAACCAGCAAAGAAAACAAACGAGCAAGATAAAGTAAATGAGATTCCAAAGTTGAAGAGCACTAGGAATAAGAGAAAAAGAGAACCCGTCAAAACCTCATTCAAAACTTAGCTCAAAGCTAAAGCGGCGCTATTCCATGCATGCTTCTCTTTTTTTTTTCCTTTTTTTTGTTCTTTTCCCTTCTCTCTCTCTCTCTCTCTCGCGTCTGTTTTTTCTTATGTTTATTTTAGTATAACTTTTCATATTCATATCACACCAGTATACCTGAACGAAGCAGTCGTGGAAATGAAGGCGGAGAAGGCCGGCGGCGAGGCCAGTGTTATTATTGAAATCCGTCCTGAGCTGGTTCCTAATAATTGACTCCAGGTTGGGGCAGCTGTTCTGGTAGAAGGTATAAGACAGCCCAGGCACAACAGGAGGAGTACTCTGTGCTTCTGAGAAAGAAGTAGAGTATAGTCCCACAAGCAAACCCAAGGCCAAAACCAAAGCCATTGAAGAAGGAGAAGGAGAAGCTATCGGCGTGTGCTGTGCGGAAATCCAAAGAGAGGCCAGAGTTATTTATAGCCACAGGGTTCCATATTCCAACTTGGTGAACGTGGAAAGAAGGCTCCCCGGATTGCTCTAGTTTTTTTTTTTTTTTTTTTTTGGTTTGTTATTAAAGAGAGGAGTGTGGCGTTGGACCGGTCTTCAAAGTCATTATAGGTTAGGTGGATTAATGTCCCTAACTGTAATTAAACAATAATTGAAGCGAAGACTGTAGCCCGAGAGCGAGAAAAAAAAAGCATACGCCACGGATCCAAGCGAAGTAAACGGGGACGGATACCAACATCGCTTCTGTTAATGACTGCGTGTTGTCAGACTCGATTTGTGTAGCTAACTAATCCTTCTTAATTTCATTGTTTTATTTAAAAAAGTCTTAGTCGCTGTTTCTTATATCACAGGTCCATTTAGTAATGAATGGAGATCAAAATCAAGAGTAAAATTAATATACTATTTTATAAATTAGTATTTTTTTTATCAAAAATCGATTCTAAAAAGTAATTAAAATGTATAATAAATTAATTTAATAATGATATAAAAATAATTAATAATATTTTTTTAAAAAAATAATATTAGAATTAGCCTTAATCTGGATTTTTTATCAAACGAGGTGCAAGTGATCTTGAAAACAGACCCCTTCGTTTTCACGGAGATACGCACGTAAAATATTTTATTGCACAGAAATATCTCTCTTATGTCCGACAATATTTAGAAATGACTTGTTTTAATATATATATAAAAAAGACAGATTCAGAGATAAATCACATGATAAAACTGATTTCTGCGTGAATAATTTCTCCATCGCGCGGGGGATCGACGATTTTTGCTCCCAAATTTTTTTAACACGATTTTTGGTCCGATTAAACTGGCTGAAATAAAGATTTTTAATTAGATTATTTATCAAATATTTTTTTAAAAAAATAAATTAATTAATGGAGTTAATTTCATTCCTTTGATGAAAATTTAATAATTTAGTTAAGATAAACTCAAATCAAACGTGGCGAGAAAACAGCGAAGAATAATCATAAACTTTTTCGTACGGGGTTCTATCTGTGTCTTGACATGGACAGGTCCGATTCATTTTCAGCTTTAGGTTGGCCCGGGCGCGTCACTTCACCGACTAACAACTCCACAAGCCTTGAGGTGAAAATTATCTCCCAAATTTCTCTGTTTCTGAAGATGAAAATTCGAACCAGGAAAATGAGCGAGTTAGATTAAAATAAAATGAAATCAATAATTCGATAATGGCTTCTGAGAGAGAGAGAGCGTGTCTGAGAACTGGGATGTTTGTTTTCTTGGGGGGACCTTTATTTCGTAACATAATTTTTTTGGAGGTTTATTATCAGATGTTTGAATTAATTTCGAATATGTAATTAAATAATTAACCAATTTTTTCAATCCTCGAGAATTGATTGAGTTTAAAAAATTAGATAATTTTTGTATTCAGATAAATATTTTTTAATGAAATTAAGAATTGCTCAATTTTCTTAATTTTCAAATTTCATTATTTGATTGTCAAATGAAATTAATTAATTTTATTAATTTATTAAATTTCAATGTTTGATTTGGTTAAAGTGAAAATTAATAATTTTATTTATAAGTAAATATAAAATACAACAATTTAATATTGAAATTTGGTAAATTAATTTAAAGAAAATAATATTTTTTTATAAAATGGTCCAAATAGATGATTATATATTTTTTTAAATTTTTTTTGTCAAATATTTTTTTATAAATAAATAAATATATTTTTTTAACTGTAAAATACCTCTGACTTAGCGGTAGAATGATGTTGATGTCCACATGGGAAACACTGGCTGCATGACCACAGGACACAAAAAATTGTCTGCGATGCTCATTCCTATCATTATATATAGTTATGCATCGAGGAAATGGTGCCATTCTTTTTACATCCAAAATTTATTACATTTGAACAAGGACAATCAACGAAACTGTGCCATTTTTTACCGACCAACAACACAACGAGCCGAGAGATGAAAATTATCTCCCAAATTTCTCTGTTTCTGAAAAAAAAAAATTCCAACCAGGATAATGACCGAGTTGGGTTAAAACGAAATCAAATCAATACTTTGATAATCGCCTCTGAGAGAGAGGGCGAGAGGGCCCATCTAGGTACAAATTAAAATTAATATTTTTTTATTAAAATTGGTCTTATACTAATTTAAAAGTTTAAAAACTAACTAATATTCTATAATAACTTAATTTAATAATAATATAAAATAATTAATATTAATTTTTTTAAAAAAATCAGGACTAATCCTAATCTCGATCATTACTATAGAGTTGAGAGGGAACTGGGATGTTTGTTTTTTTGTGGGACCTTTATTTGGTAGAATATTTTCTTTGGATGCTCGTTAATGAAACCAAGACAGAAGGGACGGCAAAGTCGCGAGCCGCCCACGTGAGCTGATTTGATTCAGAAATCGACAATCAAGCGGGAGAGGATGCGTGACGGTGGCAGCTTCCCTGTCCTCGCCTCGAGATTTGTGTCAGATCGATCTCGAGATTGAATCTATGGGTGATGGCATGCTCTTTTATAACTGAGGACATGTCCTGGCCTAGGGGAGCGCCACGTACCGGAAATGACTGACGTTGCCGTCGGCAGAGTAGATTTCTTCGCGAAATCGTCAAACTCGTGCGCCGCAGCTTTCCGGATGGAGCTACTTTTCTCTTCTAGAATAATTGTAATTAATTTTCTCGAAAATTTAACTATTCGTTTGTCAGAGTATATTTTTTTTAGGAGTAATTACCGGTGACCCCTGTAATTTGGGGTAATTACTGCTAACCCCCGTAATTTCGGTAATTACTCCCACCCCTCTCGCCCCCGTATTTACCCACAGCGCTGATGGTTATTTAATCAAAATTTTACACAAAAATTTCGATTTTACCCCGTTATTTTTACACATACACCCCTAAAAACTTATTTTTTTTATATTTAACCCCCGGATTTCGGATTTTTAAAATAACACCCCGAAAGAACTCCGATTTACAATAAAGTCCTCGAAATTCGAATTTTTACAAATAAACCTCCGAAGTTATTCTGATTTACAGAAAAGTCTCCAAAATTCGGATTTTTGCAAATAACACCCCGTCGCGCGGGCGGGAGCGGATGAGGAGGCCGGCCGGCCGGAGGCGGAGCGGAGGCAGCGGCAGGCGGCGGGAGCGGAGCCGGAGGCCGGGGCGCCGGCGCGCCGAAACGCGGGCGCGGACGGCCACGGCCGAGGCCGTTCCGCCCCCGCGTGCCGGGGACGGAGGCCGAGACCGGCGCGCCCGCACGCGGGGGCGGAACGCTCTCGGCCTTGGCCTTCCGCGCCCGCGTGCCGGCGCGCCGGCCTAGGCCTCCGTCCCCGGCACGCGGGGGCGGAACGGCCTCGGCGTCCGCCTCCGCTCCCGCCGCCGGCTCGCCGGCGCCTCGGCCTCCGCCTCCTTCTCTGGCACGCGGGGGCGGATTTTTGCAAATAATACCCCGAAATATTTAAATTTACAGAAGACTCCCCAAAATTTTAATTTTTGCAAATAACATCCCGAAGTTAAATTTGTAATTTATAAATATTAAATTTGTAATTATAAATATAAAAAACACTAATGTCTTTTTTGTAAAATTTTATTTAAAATATGATTAAAAATATAGACTTATTTATAAAAAAATATTGAAAGGGTCTATTTGTAAATGTACAATATGAAACTTGTAATTTTAAAATTAATTTTTAATATTTTTTCATTTAAAAATAGACCACCTTTAATATTTTTCTCTATAAATATGTCCAAATTTTATTTATTTTATCAATAAATTTTACAAATAAGTCATCGAAGGTTTCAAAGATTAAAATTTAAAATTACAAGTTTTATATTATACATTTACAAATAGACCCCTTCAATATTTTTTTTTATAAATAAGTCTACATTTTTAATCATATTTTAAATAAAATTTTACAAAAAAGACATTAGTATTTTTTATATTTATAATTACAAATTTAATATTTATAAATTACAAAATAGACCCTCAGATTTTTTTAAAAAATAATTGTAAGATTATTTTAAAATTAATTTTTAATAATTTTTACATTTAAAAATAGACCACCATTAATATTTTTCTCTATAAATATGTCCAAATTTTATTTATTTTATCAATAAATTTTACAAATAAGTCATCGAAGGTTTCAAAGATTAAAATTTAAAATTACAAGTTTCATATTATACATTTACAAATAGACCCCTTCAATATTTTTTTTTTTAAATAAGTCTATATTTTTAATCATATTTTAAATAAAATTTTACAAAAAAGACATTAGTATTTTTTATATTTATAATTACAAATTTAATATTTATAAATTACAAATTTAACTTCGGGGTGTTATTTGCAAAAATCAAAATTTCGGGGACTTTTCTGTAAATTTGAATATTTCAGGGTGTTATTTGCAAAAATCCCGCCCCCGCGCGCCGGAGAAGGAGGCGGAGGCCGGGGCGCCGGCGTGCCGGCAGCGGGAGCGGAGGCGGACGCCGAGGCCGTTCCGCCTCGGCGTGCAGGCGCGCCGGCCTCGGCCTCCGTCCCCGGCACGCGGGGGCGGAACGGCCTCGGCCTCGGCCTCCGCGTGCGGGCGCGCCGGCCTCGGCCTCCGTCCCCGGCACGCGGTGGCGGAACGGCCTCGGCCGTGGCCGTTCGCGCCCGCGTTTCGGCGCGCCTGCGCCCCGGCCTCCGCCTCCGCTCCCGCCCGCCCGGCCTCCGGCTCCGCTACCGCCGCTGCCGCCGGCCGGCCGACCTTCTCCTCCGCTCCCGCCCGCGCGACGGGGTTGTTATTTGCAAAAATCCGAATTTGGGGCTTTTCTGTAAATCGGAATAATTTCCGGGGGTTTATTTGCAAAATTCGAATTTCGAGGACTTTTTTGTAAATCCGAGTTCTTTCGGGGTGTTATTTGCAAAATTCCGATCCGGGGGTTAGATATAAAAAATAAGTTTTTAGGGGTGTATGTGTAAAAATAACGGGGTAAAATCGAATTTTTGGGTAAAATTTTAATTAAATAATAATCAGGGTTGTGGGTAAATACGGGCGAATTTGAGGGGTGGGGGTAATTACGGAAATTACGGGGGATTAGCGGTAATTATCCCAAATTACAGGGGGTCACCGGTAATTACCCTTTTTTTAATTTAAGATATTTTACTTTTGATTTTTTTTTTTTGTTTTTATGTTTTGAAGTTTTTAATTTTTAAAATGTTTATCAAAATGTCTTTGTTCGAGTCTTTTAATAACTAATATAGAATATTTTTGCAAATCCTTTTTTTAAATAATTTTGTCAACTGCACGTATTTTAATGAGAATGAAAAATTTTAAAAAATGAGGGCTGAGAGTCCAAATCTTTGATTGACTAAAGCAAATAAAAAATTTGGCGACCTATAAAGATGCATATAGCAATGAATTAAAATTAAAATTAATAAATTATTTTTATATACTAAGATTTTTATTAAAATTGACTCTATAATTATTTAAAAGTAAAAAATTAATTATTTTTCAATAATAATTTAATTTAATAATAATATAAAATAATTAATTTTAATTAATTTTTTTAGTAAAAGAAATTAATCGGACTAATTTTTTATTAATTCATTATCAAACGACAGCAAAGGATTTTTTTTTTTTGAAATAACAATATGTTGTGGATAACCAGTAAATAATATTGACAATATAAATGGCGTCATCTGCAAAAAGTCCCAAAAGAAAACCCGGTTAGCGACGACTCACCGGCTCAACCGGACCCAATCGGGTTCGAACCGACTCTGGATTAAATCATCCGCATCGCCAACCGGCAGCGCGTCGTCGCCGTGGGAGCGTTTATCGCTCTCCTCCACCGATGTTCCGATTCTCCTCCATCTTCTCGTCCAAAAAATCCTAGATCTCACTCCGATCGCTTCCAGGAGGCGCCTTGATCGTGTTCCTCAACCTTTTTTGTGAACAAGGGCAGTCGATATCCCCTCTGCTGCTTTTCCTGGCCGAATTTCCTTGCCTGGTACCATTCGATATCTTCTATTCATCGTTTTTTGTTGTTATTTTGTATTTATACGGCGATTTTTTCTGCATTTTGGATTTCTTGTTATTGAATTCGGTGATTTTAAGCGGAGTTCACTGAAATTTTTTGTGGCCGGCGCCATTGTATTGTAATTTCGCTAAATCACTCGATTGAAGATGGTATAGATGCACAAACGCTCGATATATATATTGCTCTTTCGCGGGTCTGGTCAATAGAAACGTCGTCTTGATCTTCTTCACGGTGAAATTGTCGACATTGTTTTCATGTATCACATTCGCTGAAATTGGACAACAGCTGTATGCTGAAATCTATCAGATAAGACCCTCCTGAGAATGAGCATATACGTTGTTATCTTCAACAAGATTTTTCATCCTCCAATTGAAGTGTTGTTCCGAATGTCACATGCTTGTTTTTTGCATGCATACCATATATATGAGTTTTTTATTTTTATTTTTTTCTTTCCAAATTCGCTGTTATCACTTGCTATTTGTGGTTATCTTTTGTCTTCCATCTATAACTAGGCTTTTCATTGTTAAGCCTGATATGTGCCCTTCCATGGTATGATTTTCCAGACTGATATGTTCCTTCTAGTTACTTCATAACATCAATATATGGTTCACCATTGAAATGGATGGACTGGAACTTTCACACGCTTGGTTTACCTAGTCTGACCTGAATGGTACTTTCTGCAAACATTTATGCTCCCTAAATATTTGGGCGAAATTATTTGCATACACATACGTGCCTTCTTTTATTGATGTTAAATATATGAAATGGGATTCCTGTATGTGTGAACCTCTAGAAATATTTTCTTTATTTCCTTTGTGAATTCTCTAATGTACAGCTTATTCTATTGTCTAGATGTAGTGTGGTGCCTCCTCCTAAGCGTGCTGAGTTTCATTCCAACTATGCATAATTTTTACTGATACATGTTATGACTGAATTTTGTCACAGGGAATATAGACCATCTCTGGAGAATAGAAACAATCAATCTAGCTGTCTTTGATGCTGTATGATCGCTTTTTCTTTTACTGGGTGTTGGTTATATTTTGTTTAGTGTCAACACATTTCTCCATGCATTTTGTTTAGTATTGGCATTTATTCGACAAGAAATTTACTAGAAGGCTCCATGTTTCTCAGGTCAGTTGTGGTCTGCTGGCTTATCACATAATGAAGTTTCACTTGCATACCTTTGTTTTTGTAGGAACAACAAAACGAAGGCCCAACGCCATATAAACAGATTGAAAGAAATGATTGTATACACGGAAAATAAGAGTGCCTTTTCATTTAATGCCACAAGAATTTATCTGGAATTTTTGAATTGCACACTGATTGGTACCTTTAAAATGTTTCTTTTTTCTAAGTCCTGGATGAAGCAAAATTTCTGCAATGATTTCTATAGTAGATTATTTTTAAATGCACTTGTGGAATAGCTTATTTCTCATGCCTTCATTTCGGGATCGTGATCATATTTGTCAACAATTTGCAGGCCATGCATTATTTTATCTTAAAAACAGTTTCTCATTCTTACATTCTTCCATGCTTATGGCTCACTCTGTTTTATCATTTGGTGATTTTCTAGGCATAAGAAGCTAAAAGAGGAGGACATACCTATACATGAATGCCGCTATGATGCAAATGACTGGATAGTGCTTGTGGGGAGAGATGCTTAAATGTGCTAACTCGCACGGAATGCACTCCTGGCTTTTGTCAATGTGGCAATTTTTGTAAGACTCTGGTTGACCGATCAATCTTGATAAATCTCGAGGCCATTATGTATAACTTTCATCTATACTCTTCACAGAGATTTTAGAAATGTGAATATGCCAAGTTGAAGTTATTCCAAACTGAAGGCCGTGGATGGTGGCTTCTTGCTGGCAAGAACATCAAGGTAATATGGACTTCAACTGTCAGTCACACCTTCAAGATAGAAACTCTTGCTTTGAATTTTTATGCGGAATAAGTGGCATCTACTCAGAATTGTAGCAATTTGCTGTCTACTGCTTTTTCCACATCAAGTTCATAGTATGCTGCAGATGCCTCATTCTGTTTCATTGTTTTTGTCTTTAAAACTTTCTGGTTGCTTTGGGGAACTAATTTGAAACTTAATGCAGGAGGGTCTGTTTGTAGTTGAATATTGTGGGGAAGTAATATCCTGCAAGCAGGTGAAACAAAGATCACAAGCTTATGAAACTGAAGGTAGAAAAATAAATTTGTGAAACTCAACATTACCTGTGCATTGATATTTTGTTTTTGCAAGTTTTAAAGATGCATTTATCATTTCTCTCGATGCTTATGAATCCATTGATGCCACTAGGAAAGGAAGCTTAGCAAGGTTTATTAACCATTCATGGTGAGTGTTTTACTAAACTAAGTGTAGGTGTTTGTGAATCTCTTCTCGGGAGTGTTGTTATCAGTAAAAGGATGCCACATCAAACATTGCACTTGTTTTGATCTTCTGGCTTGCTTTTTCATTTCGTTCTTTTAAGCATTTTGTTGCACAGAGCTTATCTGCGGTGCACATCTAATTTCTTCTTTTTGAAGGGTGCAGCCAACCAAATTGTATGACAAGTGGAATGTACTTGGGGAAGAGTTGGGATCTTTGCCAAACATGACGTTCCTCTTGGAACAGAATTAGGTTATGACTATAATTTTGAATGGTATGGTGGTGCCATGGTTAGTTGCCTCTGCTGTGCATCTTGTTGTTCGGGATTTCTCGGAGCCAAATCTCATGGTTTCCAGGTGAAATAGTATTAACTAATGTTTATATATATGCATTTATATTTGGACAAAATTCCCAGACTCACATTGTACCAGTCCTAAAGGTTATTCAAGTTGAGTAATATTTCTAGTTTATGAAGATGACTAATCATATTAAGACCCTGACATAATTTTGTTTGATATATGTGTACTGGTTTCTTGCTCAATAAACATTTGCAGAGTTGTCATATCTAAGTTTATTTTGAGAAATTCAGAAGACAACAAAATATGTCTGCTCTTTATCATGATGGCTGATGTCTATGATCTTTTGCTTTTTGTTACCAATGTCTCTTAAACTTCTTCAAACTCAAATAGCCATCCTTTTGATCTGTTTTCTGCTTATTGTTTTTTTCATACTTGAGATTCCCCAATATGTTGGTGCTTTTACAGTTGATAGTTTTTTCATATACGACTTCATCTAGCACTTTTGGAACTTGCTAACTAAAGTTTATTTATGTTTTCTTTATCAAATATTTTCCTTCATTTCATATATGCTTGTCATATGACTAGCAATTTTCATTAATTAGTGAAAATCTATATTAATGTTATTTTTTTCTACTTTTTGTGACATTCTGTAGGAAGCAACTTATCTATGGGAAGATGATGATGGCAGGTAAGACTTGTTGAGTATCTGATTTCTTAGCCTATTGCTTGTCACACCATAAGGTGTTGCATGCATGTTTAATTATGTTATAAATAGTTTTTGGTCAAACAATTGATATTGCAAAATGACAGGTTCACCATCGATCACATTACACTATATGATTCTGATGATGATAAACCTACAAAAAAGCTCATGAAGGCAATTATTCCATCAAATGAGGCAATGATGGCAGGAACTGGGAATGATGATCTAATTCGAGTTGATGCTATGAATCTTACTGAGTTTTCTCAACCACTGCTCATTTCAGTGGAACCACTGAACTCATTCCTGATAGAAATTGATGAAGTGAAGACTGAGACTGCAGAAGGTGGTAGTCTGTACACTGAAGACATGCAATAAAAGTTCACCCAGAAGAGTACAATGATATCATGTATTCGAAGCAAATAGTTCCTGTAGGAACTATCACATAGAATCAAGTCCAACCAAAAGCTCACTGTACTGCCCTAATGCTCAATCCAAAAGCATTTCATTAAATCAAGCAAATGTGTGCTATTGCAAACTGCCTAGCATCAGAGGAAGCATGTCACGAGATTTTAGCTTGTGAGGTAGGACTTGCTTGTAGCAACTTGCAACTTTAATTCTTTATGGCTGAAATTCTGCGCAACTTTTTTTTAGCATTATAGCACTTTTTTCCCTGGACATGTCTTAGAATTGTTTCATCATCATGCAGGAAGCCAAGAACCTGGCTTGTCTCTGGACTTAATGCTTTGTATGATGAAATCAGAGCAGCCGTTGAAGTGCATGAGAAGGACAGCCAAGATAGTGTCCCCACAGTGTGTTGCAGAGAAATGGATTGTTTATTGTGCTGGCCTTCAGTGCCGACATCATTCTGTCTCCCGCATTCTCCCCTTTCATCGGTTAGTTTTTTTTTACTTCGCTTCGCGATTGGAGTTGTACGCATCATGGTCATCGTTCCGTCCTTGATGTTAACGCTCTCGTGCTGCATAACATCTGGAACAACGGGCCCGGGTCAAAGGCATCTCGAACGAAGCTACTCCGCATATGCGATCACCACACTGAACATTACCTACAGATGAGGGTCCCCACAGTGTGTTGCAGAGAAATGGATTGAGGCCAGTTGTAAGAAACTCAAAGTTGGAGTTCTGTTCCTCAATTCTTAAGAATGTTGCCTGCGGATCCAGAAGAGCCCAAAATAATGTAGTTCCGCAAGGAGCGGCCGAGTTTTGTAGTGTCGCCAGTATGCATTCAAAGACCAGACTGAAATTATTGTATCTATCCGTCAAGGATGACCAATTGCTTGAGCAGAATTTAGTTGTTTTCAAGAATACAATTGAACTTGTAGCAATGTGTCTATTTGTGCTGTAAATGGACAGTTCTGGCCCAAATACTAGGCAGCCTGACAATTCTGGCCCGGAACTTTAGTTCCAGTTGAATGGGCCTGTCAATGCGAAGCGATGACCGGAAGCCCAACCAGCCTGAAAAATATGGGCTTGGGCTTCAGTTTCCGTGGATTTGGCCGTCAATGGGCATCCTCTGCCGGGAAACGCTGCCAATCTTAAGCCTAGGCTTGGGCATCCTGAATTTCCTCTTAATGGGCCGTTCTGGCCCACAAAAGCAGGTTGCGTGAAATTCAGGTTTTGGGCCGGTAAATAACAGGCCATGGCCCAAAATATCTAATACAAAATTTTAGGCTCAAGTTAGATCCAGGCTTACTTGAAAAAATTTAGGCTCTGACCCGTCAAGGCCCTGAGGCCGACCCATTTATAGCTCGATTTTAAGTTTTGGGCACCTGAAATAAGTTTCCCTGTATTTTGACAGTGATTCAAAACACAAAACAACTGACAAATAAGAACAAATTACAGTTCATCATAACCACATCCGAGTAAAAAAAAGTCCTCAGGTTCCCTGTAAAAGAAAAAATTGAAACTGTGTAACACGATGACCAATTTTGCAACAACTTAAGCGCCCAAGTATGGAGAATATTGCAATACATTTTGCTGATGGATCATAATGACACTTGCCTCAAGGATTTAGACAACTAGTTTAATTGTCTTGTTCAGAATTTGTCTACATCAGTAAGAATGAGCTAATAGAAGCAGATGCTGTATAAGAGCTTTCGTTTGTGCTTGTTCTCAAATGCAGTGAGAATACCATCAATTGAATCTTCCCAGCATCCCACTGCATCAATCTGCATCACAAACACTTCTCTAGTAAGATAACAAAATTTCAACTCATTCAATGGTTGAAATGAATCCGGGTAGTAAGAGAACTTTGTCCACAAGCTCAGGATACTTCATTTTAATCTGCAGAAAATTTTACAATCAAGTACTAGCAAGTAAATAAATTCTTATGGCTGTGCCCCTACAATAATTAGCTAGAACAACAAAAGATCCATGATAAAGAAAAAGAAATGTAGAAAGACATATCCTATGGATTGAACTCCAAATATATTGTACACAGGCAGATAATTTTGATCCTGAAGACCATGATTTATTTTGTTTAAAATATTGATGCAGTGAAAACCACAATTTCTTTTGTTCGGAATCTTCAAGAACTGGGGCAGAAAAACTCAATCAATTAAGCATATAAAGATACGAGAAAGATCATATAAAATGGTAATAACAGATTTTCCCAAGCAGAAGAAAAGGAACAGCCACAGGTTGTTACTGCTTCAAATTTCCTGCCATGGATAATAATGAAAAGCACAATGTGCTCCCCTCTAGTTCTAAGTCATAGAAATTACAAAGAAAGACATAAATGGTAAACTTGCCACTTTAAATGCGTGATCCATGATCACATTACTGCTGGGTATTCAGTTAGAATAAAGATCAAAGGACCGTTTGGTTCGGAATCACGATCAGGATCAGTATCAAGACTAGTGAACCACTTTTGTAAACTAATATCTTTTCTATTAAAATTAACGTTTAAATAATTTAAATTTCGAAAAACTATTTAATTTTTTATAATAATTTAATTTAATAATAATGTAAAATAAGTAATATTAATTTTACAAGAAAAAAATAATTTTGAAAAAAGATAATTTCGAGGCTGATTCCAGACCAAACGGGGTCCAATTGTTTCTCCAAAACAAGTCCCAAACAAACAACAACACAAAATCTTCTTCCCCAACCATTCTCTAAGACCCTAAATTCGGTAAAGAAAAGAATAAGAGAACTCCGCCTGATGAAGTGCCAAATGCTATCGACTTTAAAGACGAGTTTCCAAATTTTATATGAGAGAGCGGCACTTCTCATTGGCAATGATTGGCTATAGATTCATGTATTCAACCATCAAAATCAAATTGAGAAAAAAACTCGTATAGAATTTAATGGCCAAAAATCCCAACACAAGGAAATATCGTGAGTCATTGTTTTCAACAACGGTATATAATTTAATGTAGGGCAACTAAATTTTTTTACAGTAAAATTAGATATCTAATCTACATTGAATTTCAACTCCAATTAGAATCCGTCAATATTTGTACAACTACAGTCCAAATGTCATATCTTCTAAAATCTAGTAAATAATTATTTGTTGAAAAGCTGAATTTGATTCCTACCAATTTTTTATTTACTATTTTGGATAATTCAGATTTTGTATTAATTAAAATTAGAGTTTATTTATTAGTCCGAGTTAATAACAGTCCTAACCCAATAAAGAATAAGATTTAAATATTTTTATCTAAGATATATTAAATAAAATTTTTAATAGAGTGTAAGTCCTATTTTTAATCTATATTAAATAGGACTCTAAATTTATTAAAGGGCTATATATACAACCTAAGATTATAATAAAGAAAAAAAGTTCTATCAATAATATTATCTTATTTTAGCTTTATCCTATTTTATTTTCCTTATGAATTCAAGTATCTATCGTTATGAGAAAACAGTAATCTTTTTCTTATCTCTTATGTCCTCCCCAACTTTTTAAGTGGTATCAGAGTGACGTTATTTCTAAGTTCAATTCCATTGATTATAGTTAACGGTAACAACTCTATAAACGGTGATTTAGAAAATTATCAAATTTAATATTTGATCAAATAAAATTTTCTTACTTCATCACTAAGAAGTATGAAGTTTTGAAATAAATTGAAAATAAAAATCAAGTTCATTAATTGATTTTCGAAAAGGCTCGCAATTCGACGTCTCAGAGATCAACATATGAAATTACTCAGAAAAATCGAAACCTTGATGAGCTGAATATTTCATATTTTCATGATTATGAGAATTTGTTTATTTAGATGGATAAAATTAAAAAACTTTTTAAGCCTATGAAGATTCATGAAGAGTCTGAAGAGAAAAAGATGAAAATTGTTGAATGCAAGCTTGATGATTATGTTTCGTCTTGGTAGGAGCAAATTCAAATCCAAAGGACACGTGAAGGCAAACCAAAATCCACTCTTGACCAAAGATGCTTAAACTATTTAACTTGAAGTTCTTAAAAAGGGATCAAAATCAAATAAGACATATCTTATTTAAGGGCTTTCAAAATTGAAATTGATAGAGACAATTATGAAGTGTTAATTCCGTATCTTACTAACTTCCCTCTAGTATTAAATTATCAAGTCGAAGAAAAGATTGTGCATCGTATGGAAGACAAACAAACTAGTAAAGAACTTATTGAGAGCCTGAAATATTCTTTCTTCAATGAGTTAAAAGATCATACAAAAGTAGTTTTGAATATTATAGAAAAATTTCAATATACTATCGATGAGAATTTATGTGAATCAGTTAACAATCTTGAAAATTATAAGGAAGAATTTTCTACTTGTCAAAATATTAATTATGCTGCTCAAGATTATTATTTGAACTCATGAAAAGCCAACTCTCTTGAACAAGTTGATGAAATTCTTATAGGAGTTATCTCTAAACAAGATTCAAAATTTACAATAACATATTTAGATTATTTTAATAATTATCAGCAAACTTGCGAATAATACTTTCATTCCCTGATAACAAATCATGAGTTAGTGTGTACAATAATTTTATTTCAAATAAGATCAAACGGAATCCTGTAAAGTTCAAGTGGTTATATCAAAAAAAATAAGAGATCAAAGTATTGAAGGTATTTCTCGAAAAAATCTCATTAATTTATATTATCAAGTTTTATGTTGGAAAATATTTGAGAAAAATATAACTGTAATAATAAAGAATTCGAGTTTTGACTTGGAGACAAATCTTTTACAAGTGGAAGGGTTTGATGTAGGACAACTATATCTTTTTTACAGTAAAATTAGACATCTAATTCAAGTTGAATTCCAATTCTAATTAAGATCCGTCAAGATTCATACAGTTATCGTTTGAAAACCATATCTCTTAAGATATTAATCCAAATCTAATAAATAACTATCCGTTGAAAAACTGAGATCGATTCGTACAAATTTTTTATTTACTATTTTGGACAAATCGAATTCTGTATTGGTGAAAATTAGAGTTATTTCTCAGTCCGAATTAATAACAGCCCTAACCCAATAAAAATAAGATTTATATATTTTTATTTAAGATATGTTAAGTAGAATTCTTAATAAAATTTAAATCCTATTTTTAGTTTACATGAAGTAAGATTCTAAATTTATTAAAGTGTTATATATACAACCTAAGATTATAACAAAGGAAAAAAAACTTTTCTATCAATAATATTCTTTTACTTTGGATTTATTTCTTTCTATCTTTTTTATATATTCAAGAATCTATTGTTGTAAAAAGAGGATGATTTTCTCCCTCTCTCTCGTGCTCTCCCCCGTTACATCATAAACTCATAAACCTTGCAATAATTATTGGCATTTATGCAAAAATGTTCTAGACAGTCACAGAAATTTCCACTCGATAACAAGAACATAAGATAGTCAAATTACAAAAGAGTAAAGGGAAGTATCCGACCTCTTGGCATAACTCTAGAGCAAGCTTGGCCCCAATAGCAGCTTCTTCGTGATTGTCCTTCACTTCCAAGTTGATAACGAGCACGGCCTTCATCAATGGCTGTTCTCGATTGTTCATATCTACAAAAAAAATACAAAAAAGAGAAAAGACCAACCAAAAAAATTCAAAAAGGTAAAAAAAAAAAAAGAAATCCAACAAGAGGATTCTCGGACAAGAGAGCAAGACCTTCGAGAACGATGTCGAACACCCTCTCCTCGAAGGAGAGGACGACATCAAAGGGGCCATCGACGGCGTTGTCCTGCCATCGCTGTGGCGCGGCCTTGACGGTGCAGTTCCTCCTCAGCATCGGCAGGATTCCGTTGCGCTTGTAGCTGCGGATCGTCGGAGAAATCGAGGGATTTATTAGTCGTCAGAGGATAAGGGAGATGAGGAAAAGGAGAAGAGAATAAGGAAGAAGAGGGACAGTTCAGGGTCCTTGCGGCGGAGATCTTCGAGCATGTGCTTGTATGGGGTGCCGAAGTCGTAGATGTTGGGCTCCCGGAGGGAGGGGCCGGGGAGCTTGACGTGGCCACCGGTGCCGTAGGAGGAGACGGCGAAGCCGTGGCGCTTCAGCAGCGAATGCGCCTCCATGCTCCGGTTCTGGTTCGACGAGCATACCATCGCGTAGCGCAGTTTCATCTTCTTCCTCCTCCTTATTCCTCTCTTCTGCTTCCTCCCCTTCTACTAAGGGAAATTTGAGATGGGAGATTGGAAGGAGCACTCGAGCTTGGTGATACCGGGCCCAATATTTGAAAACAAGCCCAATTTATTTCTCTTGGGCCGAATGACCGGGACACCTGACTGATAATCACTTCCAACTGCTTGCTTCCGAACAGCATCTAGATGTCAATTGTATTTCAACACACATTTAATGAAAGCATTATTATGACCGATTTTACAAATTATTTATGATTTCAAATTAGATATTTTTAATTTAATTGATTTTTTTTTTATTGAGTTGGTCATATATTTGTTTATTAACGGAGATTTATCATTAATAATTTTGTAAAAAATATAAATAAAGATATAACTAAAATTAATTTACAGATATTAGAAAAGACCGAAACAAAACATTCCCAAAATATTAGAACAAAAGCCCAATCAACCCATGCTACTCGAAACAAGAAAAATACCTTCCCTGCAGTTAGATAAGTAAGTTAATTAGATATTAAGATCAAATTTAACCTTAAGATTAAGACGAGTATAACACGATAGTCTAGCCAAAATTTTGATACTTGAATGCTAATTTGACTAATAAATAATTTAATTTTTTTGAATTTTTATTCTCTTGAATATATTATTTATTAAAAATTAAAAAAATAATTATAAGTGTAGTATAATAATTTATTTTTTAAAACAATATAAATATAATATAATTATTTTTTTAGTATTTGAAGGGTATATTGATGTTGATTCCGAAATCCTTATGACTTGTTGCATCTGACTTGCTCGGGTACATCCTTATTGTGTTGATCATATCAACCGCGAATTGTGTGATTCACTTATATTTATTTATTTACACCAAATTTCTCTTGATGGCTGCGGCTAATCCTTTTTTTGGATCAAAAATCAACGGGGCTGTTTGTTTGGTTTGAAAGCAAAAAGATAAGAGGATCTCATTTTATAATAATGTCTCCAGTTTACTTTAATTTAATTAAAATTATTTTAGTCCCACTAAACAATAATATTATTTTAAATTAACATTTCTAATGTATTCTGGCTGATGCTTGTATCCAATTTTGATAAAATATGGAGCTTTTATGTAAAATTTCCCTTTTCTGAGTGGAATCCTCCCCACTCACCATGTACGTCTCCGTTCGCAGGCTCGCTCACCACTTCGGCGGTCTTCCTGATTCCAATGGCGCCCTTCTCCTCCGCCCTCCTCCCGGTCAGACCTTCTTCGCCCCAGGACAACAGAAACTTCTCCCCCAATTCTCGCTTCAAAACCCCGATCCCCAATCCCGCTCCAATCTCTCTTTCCTCCTCCGATCCCCACGGACGCCGCCCGCCAGGCCCTCATCGCCGCCGTCGTTAGCTTCTTCTTCGTCTCCCTCATCATCGTCTCTCTCCTCCTTCTCTGCGGAAGCCAGCGGAAACCCCCTGGCCGCCGCCGTCTCTCCTTCTCCCCCCGATGAGAGCGCCTCCTTTGACCCCTCCGCCCACCATATTTCCATGGCCGAGCTCGTCGTCGCCACCAACAACTTCGCCCCCGACGCGATCGTGGGCGACGGCAGCTTCGGATTCGTCTACAAAGCCCGCCTCGCCTCAGGCGCCACCGTCGCCGTCAAGCGCCTCTCCGGCGATGCCTTCCACGGGCCCCGCGAGTTTCGCGCCGAGATGGAGACCCTAGGCCGGATCCGCCAGCCCAACCTCACTCGCCTGCTCGGCTACTGCGTCTCCGGCCCTGATCGGATCCGCATCTACAAATTCCTCGGTGGCGGCAGCCTCGATCACTGGCTCTACCCCTCCCGATTCCTCCGACTCGGATCGGCTTCCCTGGATGGGAATCGTGAAGGGCGTGGATCCACCGGGACAGCAAGGCGAGCAACGTGCTGCTCGACGCGGATCTAGGCGCGCGGATCGCGGATTTTCGGTATCCTGATGTTGGAGGTTGCGATGGGGCGGCGGCCGAGCTGGCCGGTGAGGGACGAGGAGTGGAAGGAGGTGTGCCTGGTGCAGTGGGATGGTGGAGCAGAGGCGGGGTATGGAGATTTTGGACTCTTTGATGGAGAAGGAAGGGCTGAGATTGGAGGAGGTGGAGGGGTTTCTGGCCGTGGCGTATCGGTGCACGGAGGAGAGTAGCAGGAAGAGACCGAGATGGGGGAGGTGGTCTACTCTCTCGATCCAGTAGTGGATTAGTGGTGCTCAGATATAAAGTTTGTAGATGAAAATTTTAAATAAATAGAATATTGATTCGATGATTGCACATACTGAATTTGATGGAGGGCTTTGTCTGTTGTCGTGATGGTCGAGATCTAAATAGATTCGGGACAGGGTTCTACGAGAATGACTGGGTGAAAATGTAAACTTAAACCAAATTCAATTTTCTTAGAAGCCGTGAAGCACCGAAGGCCCGGAGACGAAGCATCGATGCAGGTTCAAGGGAACACCAGGGAGGCGGAGGAGATAAAGAGTCCGTTTGCGCGGATGATCTCACTTGCACGAATAGCGACAAAAGGCGCATGCGCTCCGCGCCATGGACAAGAGAATGTGCGGGAATTTGAGACACGACGACACGGAAGTCGAGCCCCTCGCTGAGCTCTCTCTCTCGTTGAGTGTTTTTTGGAGAACCAGTTCGGAACAGCCAACGAAGTAAGCACTCCCTCTGGCCACACCTAGCTTTTGTCTTTACTTCTTCCGCTAGACTTGTCCTGAATTGCCACGTGGATTGTAAATGATTTAGGGTAAAACGAGAATTACAGGGGTGTCAGGAGAATGATCAATGAACGAAAGTCCCAAGCTGATTCCTATTCGACGCCCCGCGTGCAAGCGTTTCATACAAAACGGACACATTAGCGGGTTGGCCCTGTCGCACACAGGTTTTTACTAAGTAATCATGACACTGACTGCCAAACCGCGCGAAACGCAAGTCCGCGTTAGCTGTCGATATTCTTCCGTCCCAAACGCTCACGTATCTCAAAGCCCGCGTTGCTTCCCTCCGGCGACAGTAACAAAAAACTTACACCGCTTATCTAATCGCTTATAAATTTGAAAAGGCCAAAAAAAAAAATTAAAATGAATCATTTTTAGAAGATTTTTTTAAGTGAAAAAATGAAAATTATGGGGAAGCAGCAAAGCGCTCGGCCGCCACCCGCAGTTTCAGTGGCTGGGTTTATTTGCAAATATAACCGCCAAATGATGGCCCGGCCCACTGCCGACTCAACTCCGCAATCACCCCTTCTCCCTCAGCAAAACCACAAAAATGCCACCCCGGACTCGTTTACCCGTTCAAACTCGCTAAACGGGAGGGAAACCAAAACCCCGCCGAAAACGCACAAGTCCGCCTTTCATTGGCGCCAGCCACTCGGCCCCACTGTCATACATGGACCCACCGACGCCGCTCCCCGGTCATTCACAGCCCTACGCAATGGCATTTGCGTAGATAAGTCAAAATGTGAGGGCGAATGTGTGCTGTCACGGGGTATCAGGTATGCGTTTTTGTTCGGAAGCCAGATAACGGCATTGCCTTATGATTATATTTTGGTCCCATCCGAAATCTTCCTCGCTCGCCTCAACTCCGCCACCTTTTTAAACGCCCTCACCGCCTCCATCTTCCTCCTCCTCCTCTCGATTCATCATCTCTTTCTCTCTCTCTCTCTAAAGCCCTCTTTCTCTTTCTCTCTCTTTATCGCTCTATAGTCATGTCACATCGAATAACTGGAGGAGAGGATCTTCCATGGGGGAGTCACCAGCCATGGAACTTCCCCAACTCCGAGAACTCAGGCGGCGCCGAGATGAGTTCTGGCAAGAAGCCGCTTGAGTCGGCTGGCAATAGCCCCTCGCCATCAGTGGGGGAGAAGCGGCAGCGAGATCAGGCGTCAAAGGGGGAGACGGACGGGAAAGGCGGCGGCGAGTCAGATCACGAAATGCATATTTGGACGGAGAGGGAGAGGAGAAAGAAGATGCGGAATATGTTCACTAGCCTGCAGGCTCTGCTGCCTAAGCTTCCCCCCAAGGTTGCCTTCAATCTGATTTCTTCTAAGAAAAAAGAAAATTTTCTTGAACAAAAAATTGAAGTTTTGGGGACAAATTTAAGGGTTTAAAAGATTTGTTTGCTCGATGATTCTGCTAAAAGGGAATAAATTTCTAGGAATGCAAAGATTTTCCTAGCATTCCTTATGCACTTCCATGCAAGTCAGAGTGAAGAGAGAGAGGGAGAGAGGCCAGTCAAAGATTTCATTTAATGCAGTCATAGGCAATTCCTTCGTTATTAACTGCCAATGAATCATTGCCAACCCTAATTCTAGCAAGAGGAATCTAACTATCGCTGGTGATTATGTGGACAAGAATGCTAAATTTGTCATAATCTTCCCAGGCTGACAAGTCCACCATTGTCGACGAGGCGGTGAACTACATCAAAACGCTGCAGCAGAACCTGCACGATCTGCAGAAGCAGAAGCTGGAGCGAATTCGGGGAGTGGCGCTCGAGGAGCCGCTGTCCATAGTGGCGGCCACGCTATCTCAGGGGACGGAGACGAGGGAGGCGTTCATGGCGGAGCAGGGAAAGAATTGCATGCCCATGAGCTCGCCGACCGCGGTCTCGATTCCCCGGTTCCCGCTCTCACTCAATACGTGGTCGTCCCCTAATCTCGTGCTGAGCATCACTGGAGAAGATGCACACATCAACATCTGCACTGTGAGGAAGCCTGGTCTCCTGTCTCTCATATGCTTTGTGCTGGAGAAGCACGGGTTGGAGGTGGTGACCGCTAACGTTTCTTCCGATCGCTTCAGAAGCATGTTCATGTTCCATGTTCGCGTAAGTAATGCAATGACTATTACTCTCTCTCCCTCTCTCTAAATATATATCCCTATAGCTATATCCATAGCTATCAACAATCTATGTCTCTAATAAAATTTTGTAAAGAATCAAAACTTTTTGCGTCGAGTAGGAGTTCTTGGAATTAAGAGTTCTTATATATATTTCTTTGGTTTAACTGAACAGGCCACTGGAATTTCTGATCAGTTTCCTGAGGCTCTGATGATCGAAGATATTTACAAGTCAGCTGTAGGAGAAATTATGCTATGGCTTCATGCGTAATAAAAGGGGGTATGTCTCGGTCGCAGAAGGTTCTCCTCCTGGCAATGCAACAAGAGAAACCAAGAAATGATGCTATGGCTTTCCTTTGTTACTTGTCAGAATGTGATGCTGAGGAATATATATGTTGTGTCTTCTTTGAGTAATTTTAGTTTTGCTTCATCTGCTTTGGTGTTGCTCTTTTGTTAAAGGATATAGCATGCGTTGGTTGCAAATTACATCGAATGAACAATGCTCTCCAGGCTTTGCATTTGTGTTAACTCTGATTTCCTGCTCAATTTTTTCTTACCTCTCTACTGGGTTCACTTTTCCTTAATTTTTTTTCCATCTACCATTTGTGAGCCAATTTCTGGTGGAGTATAACTATCTACTTTTGTTTCTGATTTTCCACTAATGTTGCAGCGTAAGCAACCTTTGTTTAGGACATTGAAATTTGAATGCTTTGATGTCGATTGATAATTTTGGTTCTTTTATCCTCAAAAGGAAACCAGGTTTGAGGAAATAATACATGCTTAATGGCCATGTTTGTATTTTAATCTTATAACATTCAAGTGGAACTTCCAAACAAGATAGGTTCAATGAACAGCATAAAAAAAAAGGTTAATCATTATCCAGGTCTGCTCTACAATCCTTATGAGATACATTAAGTAGGTATTATTGCGTTTCAAGATTCTGAGTTGATATATCTCTTTATTGCTATGCCTCTACGTGAAATCCACGTATTTTTCTTTTCTTTTTTTCTTTTGAGCAACCGGCCAGTATTTTTCTTCCTATCTGCTTTATATGTAAATTTGGTAGCAAAATACGTGTGTGCATGCAAAAGTGCAAACGAAGCATCCCTGTCTGATGCGTAATACTAAAACGGTAAAATGCCAGGGCTTTAGTCTTCAGATGTGATGCGGAGCTTCGTCCAAATTGTATTAGTTTTCCTTGGGCCATAACATAGCATTAGGTTTTCAGCTTAGCCTCAATGTGTAGCTCCAAACCAGTTATAACTCGAGCATACTACATAGATATCACATAAAATCTCCTAAAATTTGGAGATTGAAGAATTCATAGATTCACTTTTTCATGCAAGTGAGCCACTCTAAACCATTTAATTTGCTGAATTCGATATGCTTATTTGCCAGAAGATGGTGACCAAAGCCGCAGCCTTCAAAATAGTTGGCCAAGGTATTCCATAACTCCCCCTGCCGAACAGCCCCCTCACAAAGGGCCATAAGCTAAGCAGAATCCAAACACCGCAAATCAACTCCATGAGCCCAGGCCTCACCTCCACGCCTTCCTTAACCATCCTCAGCAACCCGACTACTAAACCGATCAAGTTCGCGAGCATAACCGCCGTACCAGACACAAACATAGGCGATGCGTCGAACGTGAATCTCCCGGGGTCCGAGTTGTCGTCATCAGGTTGCTGTTCCTTTCTGGTGACCTCGAACGTTGTCTCCGATAATCCCAACAGTTTTAGAAGCACGCTGAGGAACCCGAAGAGGCACGAAGTGCTCGCATTGATCCTTTGCATTCTCTGGTTGTTCCACCATGCACGTACTAAGAGCCCGCATTCCTTGCAGTCTATCAGTATCCTTACGTTCCAGCATATCAAGATTGCAACAGGTAAAACAAATGCCGGCTCCGATGCCTGAAAAATTAGTACATTCCACAGTGAGAAGCTTAAACCAGAAGCCCAGAAAATATATAAACTTGGTCCAAGCGTGTAATACCTTGGGCCAGAATGAGGTGTTTGATATAAAAGAGTAGGCGGGAAGCAGAGAGTAGCAGAGCTCGAAGACAGACCGGAGCGCCCATGAATTCATAACTAGGTAGGCAAGGCACTGCCTGAAGCTAAGACTTATGGAGTGTTCAGGGGACTGGACCACTCGGACTCAAGAAGAGTATTTCTAGAAGCCCAATCGACCACCGCTTAAGCTGTGTCAAGCTAGCCGGCCCTCCAGTCGGGGCGTTCCCCAGGAAGGACGCGGATCCGGCGTCAGGTACACGGACCTCCAGCCCATGGACTGGATCCTCAATCCTGTGATAACGTCCTCCGTCATCGACCCGTATACCCATCCAATCTGCATCAGAATGATCGGTTAGCAAACTAGGCCCGTTTAGTTTGGGATTAACCTAACGATCAGTTTTTTTCAAAAAAAAATTTTTTATTATAAAATTAATATTTTATATTTTATATTATTATTAAATTAAAATTATTATAAAAAATAAAAAAATTCGAATTTTAAATTATTAAATTATTAATTTTGATAAAAAAATTAGTTTATAAAAATAATTTACTAATTTAATTTCAAAGGGTGTCCTACTGCCCTAAAAATGGGTCAAATCAAGTGTTTGAATAGTAAACCCTAAATATTAAAACCGTAGACCTAAAGGACATGACTCGCCTCTTGGCCCCAGCATGTATTGAACTCGTAGGTGCAGGAAGCAACTTGTTTAGCAACTTCAATATTGGTTGAGAGACCAATCGAGCCCGACCACTTTTCTGTTGAGCCTGATATTATGTGGCTGGCCTACTCCAGTAGCTCGCTGGAAGTCCCGAAAACTCTCTCAGGCTCCTTCCTGGATAGCACATCTGTGAAATGTCATTGCAAATTTACTCAATAATTTATAGATATATGATTATTAAACAAAGCGACTAATATTAAACATTTTATACCATATTTTCGACGACACTCGTCACCGATATCCGGCGGTGACCCGTACATAATCTTTATCCGGTGGAAGCAACCTGTTCCGTCGTAAGCTGGGGCTTGCATCCCAGCCATTCCGATTCCAAATTTCTGAAACAAAATGTCGATCCAATTATCAAGACAATATTTTCTCTGAAGCTCCTGTCGGAACAGAGTCGGCCCATGTTTACCCGCTGCACGGTGACGAACTGGTTTCCGAAGGGATCGTCGGGGAGCCCGCCACGGAATTGCTGCATAGTTTGGACGTAGCCGCAGAAGATCTCGCGGTCGAATCCGCGGAGGAGGCACATCACATGGAGAACAACGTCCGGATTATTCGCGAACATGTCGCAGCAGTCCACATTGAGCACGAATGGCGCATTTGTCATCACGCCTGAGACGCTCGCCTGCCGGCCACATAGTAACTTAAACATGTCGTGTTCCCTCTCGATTAAATCCATCTTACCATAACATATTGTCGTCTAAAATGAAAAATAATTTTTCTTATGCACCAGATCTCACACTATGATCAACAGAGATCCAAAGTATCATTTGCTTCAGAATTAAAATTAAAATGAGTAAATTATTTTTTATAAATTAATATTTTTTATATTAAAATTAATTTTATAATAATTTAAAATTTAAAAAATATTTATTTTTTATAATAATTTAATTCAATAATAATAATAATAATAATAAATAATTTTATCCCGATTCTAAATTAAACTGTGCTGAAAGAATCGTAACAAATTAAAGAATCGATGGCGACTATGTCGAGTTCCGTGAACGATCTACTTGATTCGCAACCGATTCATTTTTTGGTTTCAAATTATCTTTACAGTGCAGCAAAAAAAATTCGCTAGTTATGATTTGTTTTAGGCATTCGGTTCGCTTACATTCTATTCCATCTATTTGTTTTAGTTTGATAATTGAATGGATGTAATGCAGAGTCCTAACTGAGAAGCAAACGAGGAAACGGATTCAGGTCAAGCCGACAACAATTGGTTTGGTTCACTTGGATCGCTACTCCCGCTTTCATTGACTTGTCCATGATCTTGCTTATTTGCGTAAACCCCCTGTAAATTATCCAATTGCATCTGAGCTTTCAGATTAGCCAATTAGCATGCCTGCAGCTTGTGTCCTGCAGCCGCGCGAGATCGAAGACGAGATGACCGGCGAAGGAAAAGTGACGAGACAAAATGATTTGCTTTGTATTTTTTTTTTTTTTTTTTGGTAAATATGATTCGCTAGATGTTGTTCATTTGTTATTTCCTGCTCTTCCGGTTGCATTTGGCGCAACTGCTCATGGGACTGATTTCGAACTCAATTAGGATTATGGCGACTCGATGCAATGTTGGACGAATCAGGAAAGTGCATCCTCAAAAGTCTTCGCCTGTGTTCTAAGTTCGAATTGAAATTTGTTTGTCTCAGCGTTTTAAGTATCGGTTTTTTAGTACTCAGTGAAATCGATATATTTTAATTATTGTAGTGGTTTTGTTTTCAATTTTGGTCGTTTCGATTTTGGACAAAAATTTATTTTTATTTATTAATTGTGTATTGACCAGAATTTAATTATATTTTAACTATATTTTGATTTCAAATTAAAAATACGATAAGATATTAGAAAAAAATTAAAAATTAAGAAGAAATTTATACTTAATTTTACTATAATATTAAATATTATTTTAGTTAATTAAAATTAATTTTGATAATTAATCACTGATATAGTCTATTTTTAATATTGTCTGAAAATCTCAAATCATATTGTTTGCAAACTTTGCAGTTTACATTAATTATATATAAGCGATAAAGTTCATCCATTTGTTACTAACAAATAAATAATCAATCAATTAGCACATCAATTTGCACCGATCCACAGTCATCGACTCGTGATTCACAAAATAAAATAAATTAACAGTAACAAATTACAGTCATCATGCTCGTGATTAGTCAAATAAAATAAACCAATAGTAATAAACAGTAAGCCCTACAATTGTGACATTGCGCTCACCGCTGAAACCAAAGAGCACGTCCTATTTGAGCCCGTTGCCAGTTGAGCCCGACTTCTTGGAAATGCTGCGTGCGTGCAGCGCTCACCCTGTCCGCCGCGCTTGCCCTGCCTGCTCTGCATTTGCTCTGCTTACTCTACTCGCCGCCAACGAAACCCTAACGTTGGAAAGTGGAAACCCTAAAACCGAAAGTAAGGGAGCCGAGTTGTTTCGGCTGAGATTTAAACCCTTGGTCTGTGGTTGTATAATTGGATCTCTAATTCATGTGGTGAGATGTCAACACCTGGGCCAAATTTCGTAGTTGTCTGCTGGTGCGTGGGCCTGAATTTGGGCCATCAAAATCGACCTGTGTCCATCGAAATGTTGGCTATGGGCAGGAACAAGAGCTTAATTACGTCGACATCTTTTTTCAACAATTTTTTTTTTTTTTGGTGTGTGTTCCCGGTTGTATCTCACACAGAAATCTCGATTATTGCCATAGTAATCATGGCCCACATTCGATCAATTTGATAGGCCGAGGTCCTCCACACGAGGTTTGGGACCATGTCTCGCCAAAAGGAATATTTGACCGGACACAAAACACTCGAACTTTTTCCATGTGAGATCCAGACACGAAAAAAAAAGGTGGGTTCCAATCTCATGTGAAGGCCACTCGATTTGGGTGACCGCCTGCCCAAATGAGCACTTGCAGGCAGACATGCCCAGCCATAACCCACGGCAACTAACTGACCCTTCTCTCTTTACTTATTTTTGTTTTTTTTCCCACTCGCTTGCCCTGGTTCTTTTGAACAGAATGCTATTTTCATCTTACTAGGACTTAGGATTAGGCCATTGTCTTCACAGATCTTGAGCATAATCTTGAGATGCTTTGCATGGTCCTCATCGGTCTAGGAAAACACTAGAATATCATCAATATAAACTGCAAGGAAATCTTTAGTACCTTGAAAGCAATTATCCATTTTTCTTTGGAACACAGCCGGGGTATTTTTGAGACCAAATGGCATAACAAGTCATTCAAAGAGTCCATCTGAAACCCAGAAAGCAGTCCATTCAATGGAGTCTGGGTGCATTGCTACCTGGTGAAAGCCACTTTTGAGATCAAATTTGGAATAGATCTGGCTATAGCTTACCTGTTTGAGGATGGTATTGATGCATGGTAGACTGTATTGGTCCTTATTTGTCAGGTCATTAAGGCACTTGTAATTGAAAACCATGCGCTCTTTTCCCTTGACCTCCTTCCTAGTCTTTGGGTCAATACTACTGTCTGAATTGACGATCATGGCTGTGGTTCGATGACGACTTTGACTTGGTCTGATGACTCCCAAGTCTAGTAAAGCTTTCGTGTGTTTATGAAAGGCCTTCTGTAGTTGAGGGGTAACATGCTTTAAGGAGCGATCTTCAATAGTAAAATTTGGGTTTTTGATGTCTAGTTGACAGAGAATTTTGTTTCGCGCCCAGTGATGAAGAGGGTCGTCACCAATAAAGCCGGCTTCTTTCAAACTTCTGAGTAGGGGAGTGAACTTCTGTAGGAATGTTTCCCGACTTTCACCAGCATTGTAGTATATGGATTCTTTGATGTCGAGATACTCATCCTCGTCTAAGTTCAATTCCTCAATGGCTGCTGCTAATGATGCTATAGGAGTAGTATTGATAATTGTTAGATTTTTGTAGAAGGTGACAATGTTACATTCTATACGAACTCCTCCTTGCATTGCTTTAATAAAATTACAGCCTATAATCATCTGAATCTCATCACCAAGTTTCATTTTGAAACTGTAAGTGTAATGGATCCTGAAGGTATTGTCCCCAATATGCATCCGCCCACCTTTCAACCGCTTACTGGCAGTCTGCTTGGAGTTGATGCCACTGAAATGGACAATGCAATTGTTCTGTTTCAGAGCATCCCTTGGAATGGTACCTTCATCAATGCAGCATGTCGTTGCTCCGGTATCCAGAATTGCTTTTACCTTGAATTTAGGGACAGAAGGGATTTCAATTTCAACATGCATATTATATAACATGTTCTTTACCAGTCTCGGGCCAGCCATTGGTTCTGTAGTGCCTTTTATGGTGACCTTTTGGATACACTCCTGGAATATCATGCCAGCCGTTTCTTCTTCTTCAGCCGGGGCTTCCTTCTCCATTTGGGAAGAGGATCCTTCCTCCCAGATTCCTTTACCTCTGAGCTCCTTGTAGTCCTGAGCTAGCTGCTTCTCAAGCCCAAGTTCTTCAACCTACCTTTTGTAGAATTCCACTTTTTTCTTGAGCCTTTCTATTTCTCCATCGCACCAAGCAATGTAATACTGTTGTTCCTGGAGGAGCCTTTGTGGGAAAAAGG
This sequence comes from Trichopus zeylanicus subsp. travancoricus, assembly GCA_005019695.1. Classification (NCBI taxonomy): domain Eukaryota; kingdom Viridiplantae; phylum Streptophyta; class Magnoliopsida; order Dioscoreales; family Dioscoreaceae; genus Trichopus; species Trichopus zeylanicus. Next base: position 535,974 of record RXID01014345.1, read on the forward strand.
GTACCGGTGCTGCTGGAACCACAGGAACTTCCTTCTTGAAGTAATGGGGGCCACAGAGATTGCAAGCCGTAACAAAACATTTTGGGCAATGAATTCGTGCCCGTTGCATTGAGTTTCATTTACAACAAACGCATCTTTCATGCTGGGGCTGCACAAAACTATTGAGTTGTCAGTCATGTAAACAGTTAAGTTGTGAATCCGGTAAGCATACCTAAGGCCGGTATCCCCCGTCGAATTCTCCAAGCATGTATAGGTGCTCTTCCTGCACAATGGTTCGAAGAGACCTTTGGATTTCTTCACAGTCTTTCCCTTCCGAGACGCTGAAGATAGCGTCACTTTGCTCCTCACCTTCCTGAACTGAAATTAGATCACAATCATCTGGAACTTCCAACTGTTCAAAGATTGCAACCCTTTTCACATTTCTTCGTTCACTCGGGCACTCTCGTGCAAAGTACCCCTCCTGTCCGCACAGGTAACATTTGCAGCGTCTGTTACGGACCAAATGCTTCCGTTTCTCTATGCGAACATAAGTATCATGATGCTTTCCTTTGTACGTTGTGGATCTCCTCACGCCATATTTCTTTTCCTTCTTGTAGTATCCCGGGATTGGGATTTGGCTGCAGAAGGATAGGTTCTTCAAGTCCCTTTTGAAGGCAGCGTCATTGCATTCCTCCTCAAGGTACCTGTAAGTAAAAAGTATTCGTGGAAGAGCACCAACAACATTACCAGAATACTTCTGTTCGAAAGCCGCATTGATTCTTCTTCCTAGATCTCCATGCATTTTCAACCAGAATTTCTCCGAAAGCTCCATGCTGATATAGAGCCTTCCTGTTTTGGTAGCGAGCCTCATGTATTCATTCATGTACTGAATAATATTCTTCACATTGTCACATGAGAGTCGTTCCAAATCTCGATAAGCCGTATCCTGGATTACCGTAGATCCCTGAGCAGGATCTTCCAGTGTGAAGACACACCGCATTTGTGAGAGAATGTTCTGCGTTCCTTCTCTCCCATCTCCAGAATTAAGAAGGGCTTGATATTCTGTCCCATATTGCATCCGCCACTGGATCCAAGTCAACTTCTCAATTTCGCCCAATAGATTTTCCATATATTCCATTTTGTCTCTGGCATCTGTAAAGCCCTGAGTTGCCACATGGTTTCTTGTGATAGATGACCATCGATCAAAAGCGTCATCAAATAGGCCCAATTGGTCCGGGATGACGAATAGCGCTCCACTAGTTTGCTGGGCAGAGGGGAGGTTCCACATTTCATTGTTATAGCCTCCGTGGAAGCGTCCTCTTCGTCCCCGCACATCTGGTCGTTCAAAAGAGGGAGTAATATTAGTTGCTGGTGGATAATTGGGCGGGGCCATTGTCGTATCCGTTGGTGGTTGGTACGGGGATGTGGCTGAAGTAATAGCGCTGGAATACAGCTGTTCAGAAAGCTTGCGCACAGCAGGATAATCCAACTCCGTGTGTTCCTCCGGATCAGCGTGCAGTTCATAACCTGCAGCAATCATATTAGAAATAGGAGCGGGGGAAGAAGGGCGAGTTTCCACAGGAGTCTCATCCAAGGCCTCTGGAACTGACGAAGGTTCAATAGAAGCAACAGGAGTAGAAGAAGAAGACGACTCCATCTCCCCACCACCTTCCAGTGGAGGATCATCCCAAGATGGAGTGCTGACAGCGAGAAAAGGAGCATAGAAGGAGGGAGGCGGTGTATACCGCACATAATAATCAAATTTACCACTGGGTTGACCCAGTGTGTCCCAGATGTCGTCGGACTGCGGGGGCATCGGGGTGTCAGCAACTGGTGTCGTGACAGGGTCAGTGATGGTGCTAATGTATGCATGCTCGTCATCAGAAGGATCCCAAATTGGCGGTCGCCAGCATGGGTAATCCATATCACCAGTAGCAGTAGTGATTGGAGAAAGCCGACTGAAGTAAGAGTCATCCTCGTCATCAGTCCGATCATCATCAGCGTCGGCATCAGTGTTGAGTGTAAAGGTTGCCAGAAGGTGCATAAGTTCCTCCTCATCCTGCGAGCTGCTGGTGTCCATGGTGGTGTTCGGTGTCAGCCGCTCCGTGGAAGCAGATTTATAGTTGGAGAATTGGAGGGCGATAGAACCATCAAGCAGGGTCCTGCTATGGACATCGGCTGGTTGCATCGGGTAGATGATCTGTGCTGGTCTAATAATCAGCCTTGTCCCTGATGCTGAAGAGTGGAATACTTGCGCCCGGGAAGTGCTCGAACTCCATGACTAGTCAAATAGTCAACAACACCCTGTACTTCATATGCAAAACCAACGTTGGGGGTATTTGATAACCGCCCAACTAAGCCTCTGGTAATGAGTAAATTTGCATTACCAGTTTGCCACTGTTCATATCCTCTTGTGAGGATAGATAGCTGAATGTTGTGGTAGAAATCGTCTATTGTCATCATCATAGCAGGAATAATATAGACAAGTTGGCTACCTCTGGTTAAGTTCACCTCCATTGTGGCTAAGATTGCTTGATCGCCAATCCACCTGTTGTCACGGAAGACAACTAGTGCCAAAGTTCCTTCCTCCTGTCAATGAAGGGTCTGAATCCGCACTTGTAATACGCCCAAGTGGATGTATTGCATGCCGGTACGAAGAAGCTGCTAATAGCTCTCCTCCTGGATGAAGCCTCGATCCACTTGATTGTTTTCGACACATAAGATTGCCTCTTCACTTCGGTGGACATATACTCGGTGATGAATATCATCTCGTCGGGAATGATAGAGTACTTCCGCTGGTACAAAAGAGGCACGCTCCTACATGGAGAGTTGTAGTTGTGTTTGTGGGTCGATTTGTTGTTCAAGGGTATGGGATGGACTGGTCCCTCCCACAAGCTGCCGCTTTATCTTCCCTAACGCTTGTTGAGCGTTATGCAGACGTCTTTGATTCCGTCTATACCTTCGTACCTGATCTCGGAGTCAGGGTGTGCCGCATTGGTCTCTCTGCTTGGGAATCTGGGATTGTGCAATTCCAAGCCGAAGGCAAGAGAGGTTTGACAATAAGAAATAAGGAGAAAATATGAAAAACTCATGGATTCTTATTATCAGTGTCGAGGATCAGTTCTCTACTCTGTCTTGGCAAGATTACACACATACTCTTATATAGAGGCGAAGAACGCCTCTTCAAGGTACATAGGGGTCATATAGGGGTCACCCTACTTACTAAGACTTTACAGTGCATGAGAATGTATTCATGCTTAGCACACAAGCAAACCCTTTACAGCATAAGCGAGCACTAGGATATATTCGTGCTTATCACGACTTTAGTAGGAGAGGGGTCCACCACGTCCGCTTAAAGGAAGAAACTGTTCATCCTTTGGGCCGAATCTTGGACAATCTTGACAGCTGTGTCAAGCTGCTCATCAAGTTGCTTGACAGCGGGATACCACGTACCCCAAAAGTTATTCATGGTAGCCAGTTGTTTGCATTCGGCTGTTTTGATGCGGTGGATATCTCTGAGTAGTTGGAGGGGTGCCAGAGCTTGGGTTATAACTTCTTCTTCCATGTTATGAATATCCTTCCTTACTTCATCATACATGTCGAGTGGCATTGGGAGGCAGCTTAGGAGGCGTACGAGCTGCTCGTATTATTCAAGGAATCCTGGATCATTTGGAGGGCTTGCGCCAGTTGGTGTGGACTTTGGGGTTGGGAAGTTTCTTGACTTCCTGTGCTGCGAGCGCTGCTAGCTCCAAAGTTTCCATCAGTTCCTTACTGGGCCATCCTGAAAACACTAAAGAAGAAATTAGCCGGGAGAGAGCATCAACAAGCTGATTATCTTTTCCTTCGATATGCTCGAAGTGCATATTGATTCCAGAGAGCCCCGTTATTCGTGCCCATTTGGATTCAAAGACACGCCGAGGGGGGCATCCAACCTGCTCGCGTGTTTCTCCCTTCTCTCCTCACCCTCTTTCAAAGAAAGAAATCCAAATGTAGGCGAGCATCGCATGCAGCTCTCCACTCCCTCCACCGCAAATGCAGTACTCACCAACCCCACTAGATCGAAATCAAAATTAAAATTAATAAATTAATATTTTTTTATTAAAATTAATTTTATAATAATTTATAATTCGAAAAATTATTTGAATTTTTATAATAATTTAAAAATAAAATAAATATTAATTTTATAAAAAAATAAATTTAAAAAATATTGATCCTCTGATCGTGCCGGACTCCATGAGAAAAAAAAAACAGTTATTGTTGTTCCAAATAAGATCTCAATGGTTGTAAGATGTTGGAATTGACTAAAACGATTACAAAGTTGTAAAATCCAATTAATTACAATCAATCGATTGATTAGGAATAGAAAGTGTATTAAATAGCATAAGCTACAGTAAAAGAAGAGGTGATTAGGAGAGAGTGATAGTCCAGCTGAACACGGAAGGAAAAAAGGAGAGAGAGAAGGCCCGAGAAGCTGGTCAAAAAGCGAGTGCGTAATCAAGGATTTCCACCCCGACTTTGTCCCTCGTATATCCAACAAGTTGGTGCAGCAGCATATGACATTCCCTTCCGCACCAACCACCACAAAAGAGCACCTCCGCATTTGCTGCTTCTCCAGCCAGCCTTCCACACCCGTATCGTACTTCCAACCATTTTTTACATTTTACAACTCCAAAAATAAGTAAATAAAAAGTAAATCTAAATTTCCTTCAATTGAAATCGAAACCAAACCCCAACATAAAAAACCATACATACACTCACCGCATCCTCGAAAAACCTCTTTTTTTCCCCCTTTTTATCTTTTTTAAATTCTCCCGCACCGATTTTACTGCAAAGAAAAATCCGCAAGAATTGATTTTTTTTTTTTAAATTCTTAGATGAAAACGAAAACTAACTGCGAGAGTTTCTAGAAGGGCTGGATGAAGTCATCGGAATTGGCGATGGAGTGATGCAGCGGCGCCCAAGCGTTGCGCAGGATTTTGAGCAGCAACTGGGCCTTACGCCGGGCACGCTCCGAGCACCCGCCTTGAACCATCAGCAGCAGATGCGTCACCACGCCCGCCCCCACCGCTTCCCGCTGCAGCGCCTCGGAATTCGCCACCAGCGCCACCAGCGCTCCCGCCGCGTGCTCCGCCGCTCTCTCCCCTGCCCTCCCGGCCATTGCTCCCACCAACGCCCTCACCGCCAAAGCTCCGTCTTCCCCCGCTGCTGCAACAACCGCCTCTCTTCCCCCTTCGCTCCGGCACAAGAGCTCCACAATGGCAAGCACCCTCTCAGCCTCACCTCCCATCTCCCCCAATCTCCCTACGACGGCACCGGCCGCGCCCGCTGCCACCGCTTTTGCCCTGTTTTCCCTCGCCAAACACAACACAAACAATGCCCTGATTCCCACCCTGACACCCCGGGAGTTTACTCTCTGCTCTACGAGCCCCACCAGCCCCTCCATTAACCCCTCCGCCGCCCCCAGCGCCACCCTCCCCCCTGCCGCCGCCACCGCTTCGACCACGGCCGCCGCCGCAATTCGCACTTCGATCACCTCCTCCTCCCCCACCCACTCCGCCAGCCTCGCCACCCTCTCAGCCCTTCCAGCCACCGCATCCGCCTCCGTCTCTGTCATCGGGAAACCCGCTAGCATCCCCAGCGCCTCCGCCGTCAAATCAGAATCCGCATTCCCAAACGCGAGGTTCACCAATGCGGATCTCGTCTCGTGTGTCGCCATCACCGCGCGGTTCTTCTCCGACTCCCGCGCCAGCGCTCGCATCCGCCGCAGCGCCCCGGTCCGACTATCCACATCCAGGCCTTCATCTGCAGCCTGAGCCATCAAATGCCGCACAACCGCCGGATCCGCCGGCTGCTTCGGCGTCGGAATCCGCTCCACGCCCTGCGCGCGGTGTGCGACGCACCAGTCCTGGATTAGCCGGCGGAGTGTGTGGTTAGGGATGAGGGTGAAGTCGGTGAGCGGCGCGCGGGTGACGGGACACGTCGTGTTGCCGGTGGCGACCCAGGACTCAATACTAGAGCGATCATAGGTCTGGCCGGTGCTGACGGTGACCGGATCCCGCATCAGCTCCAGCGAGATTGGGCACCGGAAGTGGTAAGGGATCTGCACCGCCGCCATATCCAGCGGGCCCAAGCTCCCCACCGGCATCCTCCCTCCGGCGAGCGCCTTCTCTCTGCTTCTCATCCCAGTCCTGGCGCCTCTCCGAAGCGTCGTGGCTGCTCTTATCGCCGATCTCGCACGTGCGGGCTGCTCGACTGAGTTTTAGAATCTTTAGCCCAGATCGGGGCCGGGTCACATGTAGTATGGACTCTAGTGAATTTAATATGTCACTCCCGTTTACATCCAACCAATTTTGATTTCCGGAGTCGGGTCGGAACCCGGTCTCGCGCAGCATGGCATTCTGGGCTGGACCGGCGTAACAGGCCGGCTCTGTGTTTTGCCCCGAACGGCTAGTGCAATTGAGTCCTCTGGGAAATCCCAGCCGTCCGTTCCCGGTTTGGGAATCTCGAGCCCGGTCAGTCAAACATCTGGGCGCGCAGGATGGGGCCCAGGCTGGTGCCAGCTGGCTTTTCTTTATTCAGGGGGCATTTGCACCATGGAGACCACGCCAACCACGGCTTGGACCGTGGATCAGCTGTCCGAGATTTAACATTGTTTATTCCATGCGGACCAGTAACATAATGACACGCGGGGAGAATTTGGTGGGCTGTGCACGGGCGCGCGGGGAAGCGCACACGTGTGCGTCGGGTATAGGGTCGAATCGTGTCTCTGGTCAACCGGGCAGAGCTGGCCTGGCAGGGGGGGCCAGGTCCGGGGACGGCCTTGCTTCCCGTGCACGTGCCACAAGTTCTCCACACGTGTCCCCGAATCAGAGTACGGTAAGCTTCGGTGGGGGAATTACGAGAAATGCCATCGCAAGAATTGGCCGTCGGATCGGAAGTGAAGCGACGGAATTGGTGGTGGCGGTGTGGATAAGGGGGGTGTACTGTAGATTTTTTTTTTTTTTTTTAAAAAAGTGCATGAGGCAAAAATGGGTTTCATTCAAAGTTTGGACCACGTGAGTGGCGAGGGTGGGGCGGGAAATTTGTTGGGGAAACAGGTCGGCTTCCTGGAAAGAGGCCTTCGAAGACTGCAGTCTATGAAAGTAAGTAATTTATTTATTCTCAAACTGTTTTTTTTAAATTTTTTTGGGGTTTGTTAAGATCAAATAAATATTTTTTTTTAAAAAATGACAACTTTGCATTGTTCACGCCTCCCTAATAGAATTGGATAAACTCTGTAAATTTGACAAAATATCGGGCGTTGTATGCATAAAAAACATCAAAACAGCTCCAAGAGAACGTTAACCCATCGTAGGAGCTAAAAAAATGCTGCCAAAATCGACGGACAGAATTTGGCGCTCAAAATTTGGGGATCAAGTAATATTTGGACAAGATTAGGTAGGGAAAGCGAGCTTTATTACCAGTAAAAAAGGCAAGATTAGATAGGAAACAACATTGATAAGAAGTACGAATCTGAATCTCTCTCTCTCTCTCGTTCTTTTTCTTTTTTGAGTTGTAACAACTTGAATATGAATGAACCGAGACTATTCGATTGAAGCAATGTTCCTGAAAATAAGAAAAATTTCAGTCTCTCCAGAGCAAAAATCTGTGTGTTTTTTTTTTTCTGGTAATCTATTAATGTGCATGTTTCAGGACACTACGAGGTCCAGAGTTGGCGTTGGGCCTTTGGGGAGATAAGTCTTACAAAATAGAACACTACAAGGTCCAGACATCAGAAACAAATAAACTGGCCCAACAACGTTGTAGTGTCGTGCTGAAGTATTGGCTGATTAGCCTCGGGGCCACCAGTTGTCGCTGGATCTCCAGCTGAAGTATTGAGACAAGACGGCGATCAAGCTCAATTTCGTTTCAGCAGATCTACTATCTGATCACTCTACCAAAAACTCTATTATCTGATTGTCAATAACTGAAGCTGCAAACTCATGAGTGAAGTAGTGATTGCCGAATATTTGAGGAGACAATAAACACTTATAGCTATTTGCAGAGAAGAGAAGCATCCAAATGCTCGCATTTTTGGAAAGGCTTAGTTTCTATTAAAGAAGTTTTTTAAATTGGCATGAGGATTCAATTGGGGAAAGGAAATAAAACATCAGTATGGGTACAGATGGATGGATGGGCACACGGCACAGGGGAAATACCATCAGGCTTGGTGTATGAACAGAAATGGGGCGATAACAGTTAAGATGGAAAGCAGATATTGTCAGAGCTAGAAAGCACCTGGTCCTCCTAAGAAGCACAGAGGAAGCACAGATGCAAGCAACCCATATACTGCAGGAAATATAGCAGAAAAGGAATGAGACTGTAGAACATAAAGTAATACGGAGCTGGAACGGGAATGGGATGTTTGCTGTAAAGTCCTTCTACCACATGCTATTGATTGGGGGGTTTACACCAAGCTTCCTGTGATAGTATGAAAGAGACAGTGCCCAACGAAAGTGAAAATCTTCTCCAGCTGGCTGTGTTCAGAAACAACAATCTGACCATGGAGAATCTTCTCAAGAGGAAGTGAAATGGGGAAGTGCATCTGTGCCCTTTATGTGAAGCAGCAGCACAAGAAACAAATTCTCATTTGCTGTTTCAATGTGAGTATACTAAATTCATTTGGAGCAAGATGTTAGGAGGTATGAAAATCTACTCGACTCCATGCAACATGCATACTGCTTTTGGTGCTTGGAGAAAGTACCCATGGACTGTGTTGCAGCTGTAGACTTGGTAGAGTAGGCTGTCTGCTGGGAGGTTTGAAGAGACCCAACCAATCGGACCTTCAGGAAAAACAAAAGAATCCAAAACTAGCATGTTGTACCACTACATTCAAACACTGGGGTCCGGCTTCAAAGAGGGGAGAAGGTACACAAGCACCTGGAAAGTTTGCTGAAAAAAAGAAAAGAGCATTTCTAATGTACAAAATCGAGGAAGATTATTTCAAATAACCATCTTTTCTCTTAATATTATGGATTATGTAATAGTTATCACATACATATCGAATAATTGAATAAATAATATTAAGTATTTTTTTCATTGATTTTTTAGAAGAAAAATGGACATCGAAATCCAACCAGCTTTTGGCTGTTACTGACAGCTGATACATCCAACGCAAGAGAGACGGAGAGACTATACAATGAACACTTGGCATATGCCAATTCATGGCTTAGGATGCCTCTCCAACAAAAAAAAGAAGACTCCAGATTCAAAAGGTTTCAGATAAGCCCAAAAAGGATTTGACAAATTTTTGTCTTCAAAGTCCAACTCCTCGAATCAGATCCGTCAACGGCCCGGTCCGGCCCAAATACTAGGTCCTGCTCGCCGCATGTCTCATCCTGTACCGGTTCGATCTGAATCTATTACGAACCGAATCCGACCCGATCCAGTTGTCCGGCCCGTTTACGCCCTCGCTGCCAAAAATTTCAATTCGGCTCTTCCAGGCCACGATCAGCCGCCCATTCCACGTCAGCAGCGCTGCAAACCCTTCATCAATCGCCAGGTGTCTTGTGTTCTGGCGGGCGGAAATGTCCGTCTCTTCTCGCTTCTCTTTTCTGCCCCGCTGGATCCGCCAATTCGTGGAAGTACCACAAATGGAAAAGTTAACATGAATAGCCACGGGCAGAGTCTTGTGCGTTCTAGCTGCCCCGCGGGGCACGTTATCCGGCTCCTGGTGCTATATAGCGGATTCCGTCGACATTCCCGGCGTCAGCAGCGCTTCCGCCTTCGCCGATCCGCGGAACCCTAGAGATCGGGGATTGTGGGATGGCGCCGATGGAGAGCGGGATGGGAGGGACGCCGGCGGCGACGAATCCGATGGTGACGCCGCTCCTCACAGACCTCTACCAATTCACCATGGCGTATGCTTACTGGAAGGCCGGGAAGCATCTCGAGCGCGGCGTGTGAGTCCTCTTGCGTCTCTACCTATCATCTGTTATTGATCTGTGATTCTGTTGAATGATGGCATGCAAAGAATAGTGGTGGTTTTGATCCTTAGATCCATCTAATGTTCTTTCCATTTATGTGCGTCTTTTTTTATTTAGAAAATTTGAAGTTACTCGGAGTTCTTTTGCATTAGAAGTGCATTACTAGGCAATATTGCTTTAATTTGAAGTAATGGTTCTGGTAGGGAAACATTTGAACGGCTGGAAATTAATGGAGTGAAAAGGAGCTATGGGGTCCCATGGGGCTGGTGGAGAATGAACTGGATTATGATTAAGCAGGGCATATATTGATGCTTCTGAGATTCCTTTTTAGTTCAGTTTATGTTTGATTTACTATGTGCTTCTTTTGAATCTGGATGGTTTGTAGTTAAGAGCAGAGAGAGTGATTTTTGTCATTTTGTTAAGGAACTAATTCTTGGACTGTAACAATAAATTGGCATCCCACGATGGTCATGAAACCAGCAACCTCTATGTTATTAATTTTCTCAATCATTTTCTTACTTAATATTACTGAGAATTTATGCAGGTACAACTTTTTTATCTTGGTGTAACACATAATGACCAAGCGTCCACTGGGCATATATGGAATTTATACACCAAACTTTTTGAAGTTGTCATTATCTGATGAGTCTTCTATTGCATGGTGTTGTCTTTTGGTATTCGTATGTGTTTGTGTCTTGTTGAGTTGTGAGTCAAGCATGTGTTTGTGGAAGTTCAAGGTACAATTTTTGTGGGTGCCTTAGAACATCTTCAGAACAAGCTTCTGTCATAATCTCGGGTTGTAAGTTTTTCAATGGTTTTAAATGGTCTCTGAAAAATGTTGCATCCATTTGATGACATTCTGTTACAAAAATATCTTTTATGCGCCTCTATCAGCTTTTTAACTGGTTGTTTATGGTATGTTCAGATTTGATCTATTTTTTCGGAAGAATCCCTTTGGTGGTGAATACACAGTCTTTGCTGGCCTGGAAGAATGCATTCGGCTTATCGCAAACTTTAAATTTAAGGAGGAAGAAATCTCTTTTCTGCGCTCGGTCATGCCTGCATGTGAGGTAAGCATGACTCTCGTATATTTTTTTATCTGTTCAAATTGCATTATATATCTGTCAAGCTAACTGAGACATTTCCTGCCATAATGTTCCAAAGCTAGTATGTTTTAATCGTTTTGTAGCTAAAATTTTATGTTCCCGATAAGGCGGAATCAAAATCTTTGGCCATCATTTTGAATTTGCTATTGATGAAACAATATGCTAGTTAGCCCTTTTCTTAACAGTAAACTCTTCTTGTTCATTTCTCCTTGTTTTCCTGCTCTTTTTATCTCACTGCTTAGGAACTCATAAATGGTAGCTATTCAAGCTAGTGATTCTTATGTTTCTAACATAATGATTTGATGCATTTCAAGGATGCTTTCTTCAACTATCTAAAGTCAATCGACTGCTCTGATGTCGAGGTATACGCCATTTCTGAAGGTTCTGTTGTCTTTCCTAAGGTGCCCTTGATGAGAGTTGAAGGGCCAGTTGCTGTGAGTCCCTTCAAAATCCACTCCTGCAAGATTTTTTTCACAGAAAATAGTTTCCATATAAATGCATCATGTGTGACCCTCTTCACTCAATGGAATAATGATTCTTTACAGTTAGATCATCCCTCGTTTATTTTTCTTGTTAGTTTCATATCTGAACACTATTTTCCAGGTGGTACAACTGCTTGAAACTCCATTTGTAAATCTTGTCAACTATGCCTCACTAGTTACTACAAATGCCTCAAGACATCGACTTGTTGCAGGCAAGTCAAAGATTCTCCTTGAATTTGGACTTCGTCGGGCACAGGTGATGTGTCCTCTGCTTAATTGTTCTTGCCTTCTCTTTCATATTTGCTCTGAAGGACTAAGATTTTAATCTGCTGTAGGGACCTGATGGTGGAATAAGTGCTTCAAAATACTGCTACATTGGTGGATTTGATGCAACCAGGTTGTTTTTGCTGTGCTGCTACACTCTTCTGTTCGTTTACCATCCTTAGATTGCTTTTGATTATAAGCAACATTTATGGCCTAATACAATCATACACATCAAAGTTTGCAACAAAAATTCCTCTTCACAATTTCAAATATAAAAATTTTCAGATGGACAATTTTAACATGTGACTGATCCTCTGGCTTCTTACGTTACTGTTATGCCATTGTACAAGAATAACTGGGACATAAAGTTGATTTAGTTCCTATATTAATGGTTAAAATTTTCAGATTCTACTGTTATAGTCCACATATGGCTGTTTATGGGTGTTTCGCCCGAACCTAAATATAGCACTCTTTAAACTATATGTGCTGTTGGCCTTAGCCATATCAGCTTTATGATTATTGTATTATGTGAGTTACCTTTCAATTTTCACAAAGCATCTAGAGTTACATCTGTATTTTCTGAGTATCAATGGTAAAAAATTTGTCTAATTTGCTACTAACATCTTATTATTTTTTTTGCCAACAGTAATGTTGCTGCTGGAAAGTTGTTTGGCATTCCCCTTCGTGGAACACATTCACATGCCTTTGTTAGCTCATACGTGGTTCGTAGCAGCCAACATTTCTTGTGTATGGTTCTATGCCAGATGTATTTGATATTCATGTACTAATTTTAGGCGAAGCATTTAACAAATGAACACCAATAGAGAGTTTCTGAAAAAATGTGATATTTCTTATGTCACAGAGATGAGTACAGTCATGTACTTACATGGTCTTTTTTTTTTTTTTGCTGGGAAATTGTGCAGTAGGATGACTAATATACCTTTGAAGTGGCTTTGCTTCATAAGCATTTCTGGCTTCCAACTTTAATCTTGTCTGTGTAAAATTGTTTTATATGTATCAATTTTCTGCCAATTCTGGGTTCCACATTTCTGTTTTGTGAACAATGTATATGTTGGTCTTACTATTGTAGAGCCCTGATGAGATTATATATAAAGCACTCCGTAGCTGTGATGGCTCAAGGACCTGTGAAGACTTCGTAAGTCTGGCGCAAAGCTGGCTCAACAAGCTTAAGGTACACCTGGTCTTACTGCATGGTCTGTTAGTTGTTCTTTTGTTTCTCCCAAGCTGTTACATTGAAATCATCTTTATTTCATGAAGACCTTCAATGGGAGATGAATATTCTTTTTTATTCACAATTCCCCTTTTGCTGGACTAGCTTTTATTACAATCCACACTATTCTTATTGCCTACATTCTCACAGACTTAACTTCATTGTATAAATTTATGTTGGTTGGTAATGGACATGGTCCTGATCATCATCATATACCTATTTGGTACATTATTGGATCATATATTTTAAATTCAATGTAAGAAACCCTAGTTTACTGGAATAAGACAAATAGATAAATTGAGAAAGTTTATTTTACTTTTTTCAAAGCATCAATTGGTATAAAGATCATAATTAATTGTTCAGGAAATGAATGTTGCTTTAATTTTTCTAATTTGTAGTTATCAAGAATTGTTCAACATAACAGTAGAAGCACCTGAACCATAAAAAATAGGTGGTTGGTGTGGGGCTTAAAACTCAAAAAATTTTCAGTTCACGTAATTATTTGTTTTTGTCATTTGTGTTATGTTTCCCTCGAGTTTGACTTCACATTAAATATGGAAAACAGAACAATATCTTCCCATACTAAACCAATATCTGTTATCATACTTTCATTGTTTGATTTTTCCCTTGCTTTAGCGGGCAGAATCTTTACATGGAATTTTTGGTGAAACGAATCAAAGTGAGATGGCAGCATTTATGTCATATGCATTGGCATTTCCAAGTAATTTTATGGCCCTTGTGGACACATATGATGTAAGTGAGACAATCCACTGCCTTTTCTTCTCTCTCTCTCTCTCGCTCGCTCGCTCGCTATTTTTTTTGTTCCTTGATAGATGCTACTTTCCTTTCTCTCTGGTCCATCCTGTATATTTGACCCTGTTGTTGTTAGATGCTGCATTTTTACTCTTACAGCTTTTGTTTAACATCCAATTCAGGTGATAAGGAGTGGAATTCCCAACTTTTGTGCTGTGGCATTAGCTCTGAATGATTTAGGGTAAGTTTCTTCACCAACTTCTGTTGGAGTTCTTTTGGTTAGTATTATATTTTTCACATATTGAGTTTCCTTTGTCTTCATCTTTGGTGCAGGTATCATGCATCGGGTATTAGACTGGATTCTGGTGATCTAGCATATTTATCCATTGAGGCTCGGAAGTTCTTTTGTGCCATAGAGAAGGAATTTGGTGTACCTGGTTTTGGAAGAATGACTATCACAGCCAGTAATGACCTAAATGAGGAGACACTTGATGCACTAAACAAACAGGTAATTACCTGAAAAGCTCTAAGCGACTAACATTTGATTCTTTGAGTTGTATAATTAGCTGTGGTAGTTAAGTACACAGACTTTAATGTCACAATCATTGTGTTGCATGTATGAATATTCCTGACTATGGGAATTATTAATCTTTATCAACAGCTATATGTATAGCAGCAGCAGCTGCAACTGTATGCTGGTTAATGAACATACTTGCCTTATGAATGACAGTGAAATCTTGATGCAGGGCCATGAGGTTGATTCGTATGGGATTGGCACACATCTTGTGACATGCTACTCGCAAGCAGCTCTTGGTTGTGTATATAAACTAGTTGAGATAAATAAGCAGCCTCGAATAAAACTTTCAGAAGATATTGCAAAGGTTAGGACATATATTGTAAATTTAATCACTATCAGATTGTTATTTTTCTTTTTCTATATTTGTATAATTTTTTTGTTGTAGGTCTCCATACCATGTAAAAAAAGATGCTACAGATTGTATGGAAAAGAAGGCTACCCGTTGGTGGACATCATGACTGGGGAGAATGAATCACCTCCCAGGGTATGTGATCTCGTCTCTTTTTTTGTCAGATTAAATATAGTGATAGTTATGAAAAAGCTGCTGGGCATGCATGGTTATTGTCACATCTCGCCAAATTCTGAAAGTAAGCAATGAGAAATTCTTTCCGAAATGAAGGCATAAACTGCTTAGTTTCTAGATTTTACTTAAGCATAGAAGAGCATGGTGTTATTCTGTTTTTTAACATCCCTTCAGAGTTTGGGCTTGTTCTATTCATTTCCATTTTAGCCTGAAGAAATGTGCATTCTTTGTCAAAGAGTGAAGGATCTGCATCGAAGTCACCTTTCTATTTTTCAATGCATAGGTTGGTGAACGAATTTTGTGTCGTCATCCATTCGTGGAATCAAAGAGAGCCTATGTTGTACCACAACATGTTGAGGAGTTATTTAAGTGTTACTGGTCTCAAAATTCATGTACGAAATATTATACTCTGTTTCAAATGATTCACTCGCATGAAATCATTATTTGATTTACTTGTTGAAGACATCAATAAATGATGATGATTTTTATAATCATAAAATCACATTAAATTGGAATATGTCTCTTAATAGGGGTTGCTTGTTCTTGCGTTCTCTTTCCAGGTAGCAGAGTAGAGGAATTACCTTTGCTCCAAAAAATCAGATCACACTGCATGCAACAGCTTGAGCAAATGCGGCCTGATCATATGAGGAGATTAAATCCTACACCGTACAAGGTAGCTTAATCCTCGTACTATATGATTTAGTGGGCTGTATAATGTTGAATCTGAAACTATTACCTGCCAAAAATATTTCTAAATTTATAATGTACTTATTGCTCATGACCAGGTAAGCGTCAGCAGTAAGCTGTATGACTTCATCCATTTCCTATGGCTCAATGAGGCACCCGTTGGTGAACTACAGTGAAACAGGTAGAGAATAGGTAGTTTGAGAGTACTTGTGTGATGAGCATATAGGAAAATTGTTCTAACTGCTACTTGACAGTTTCCATTCTTGCTCAGATTTCTGTACTATGTTATTTGGTTTAGAGTGAATCACTATGAATAAGTTCTTGGTATGGTGCATGCATACGGCTAATTTTTGTTACAATTACCGTGCATGGGATCCGCCTGTTACATTCAATTCATTGAAGGAAGATTTCTGATTTTTTGTACACTGTTGCAGAGTTCTGGAGAAGGAGATACAAAGAAGGCAAACAAATTTCTTGTGTAACAAAGGTACTCCTGTAGTATCCTGAAGTAAAATTTTCCACCTCAATAGAATAATTGGTACATCAACTTGAGCGTTGTATGCTTATGCATTCCCATGTTTTGATGAATTTGCAAGCACAGCTTTAATTTGGTGCTATATGGCTTCGCAAAATCCACTTTTAACATGTTCAGGTTCAACTTCCTTTTTCATGCTTGATGACAATTGTATATGTCCACTTGTTATATATGCTATGCGATTGAATTTATTCGTCTGGAGTGCTGCATATAATAATAATAATAATAATAATAATAATAATAATAATAATAATAATAATAATATTATTATTATTATTATTATTATTATTATTATTATGTATGCTCTGAAAGCTACTCTTCAACAACGAGCACTGCTGCCCAGGTTTTTGTTTGTCCTAACTAACTGTTAATCACAACAGTTTCTTACTCGAACATAATAACCGAGGAATCTGGAGTAATCTAAATTTTTTAGCCGTATTTGGTTTGGTATCAAAGTTAAGGTCAAGATGAAATTAGTAAACTATTTTTTTAAATTAATATTTTTATTAAAATTAACTATATAATAATTAAAAATTCAAAAAATTTAATTAATTTTTTTATAATGATTAAATTTAATAGTGATATATAGTAAGTAATGTTAATTTTGTAAAAAAAAAATAATGTTGGAAAATTTTGATTTCGAACCAAACGGTGTTTTATTATCTAATCTCAAGACAACTAATTAAGAAATTAGTATTTCGACTGGAACTAAATGCATGTAAAAGAGAATTTTTTGATGTAAAATATGCTTTTGCAAATGCATTTGAAATTCCCACAAATAATATGTCACTGAGTCACCATTCCAAAAATTTTCTATCTCACTTCTTTATAGATGTCAAAATAAGCTTGTAATTCGTCGACTAACCCGACCTGATACACTATGGGATTGTGTTTGACGCGGTTCGAAATCTATAGTAATCAGCATGTGTCTGACGCAATTTATATATCGGATGGGGTCTGAGGCTCTCCTGAGAGTTTGCGGGCCAGGCATGACTCATAAAATGATTGGGCCAAGCATAGTACAACACATAGGCTGGCTTAACTCGATTTCTTAAAATATAATTTTCAGCCCATAATCGAACTCTGATTATTAGAAAAAAAATCTAAATTGTTTAATTAATTGATTTATAGTTCATTACTATCTATTATTATAATATTTATGTATATATTTATATTTTAATTTTTTTTAAAAAAATAGGCCAAATATGATACGAACCGCAGGTCCATAGGCCACAGATCATATTTGATTTTATTTTTTTTTATCATGAGCCGCGTCTAATATGATCCGTTATTATTTTGAATTGCACTAATTACGAAGTAGCGACGGAGGTCCGTTCAAATGGGCTGTGCGGACATGTCTACTTCTCTATACAAACAAAAGAATGTGCTGTCGGTGGTAGACAAATGAATGAACCGAGTACAGTGTGCCAGAGAACCTATTGCCACACATTTACTCAACTAACCGTCGACAAAATACTAAATGTTCTGTACATGTCCGATGCCCCGCCAAAGCAGATGGTGTTCTACGCATCCGAATATTTTTACCTGTCGAGCACCAGACACGATTATGTAATTGATTCAGTGCATTTGAAATTTTCAAATGCATGAAACATCACCTCTCGCCATCGTCGAAGACCACGAAAGGCCAAAACTTTTCTATAAAGAATAATCTTTTCAAAAAAATATTTTCTTAAAATCGATTTTTATGGAAGGGGACTAGCAGTTACTGCTCTATCCTCTCCCCAATCGTCCAGTTAAAACAAAGCACTAAATAAAAGCGTGAAAGCTACAGAAGAGTTCGTTTTACCCAAAAAAAAAGAAAGAAAATACAAAAGAATTCGCGGTCATTGAGATAGCCATTTTACATTTTAACGTGGTGCTCCTCGTTAGAGGTCAATATCAATAGTAGCTAAGCATTTGCCTTGTTTCTTCTCGTCTACTGTTAGGGGACAATGCTGAGTATAAAGCCCGCCGCCCAAGTACTTGTCTTGCTAATCTGTGTAGTCTAAGGCTTGTTTTGTTTTTCGCATTCTAGTGTAGAACTTGCAGGCATAAATATTTTTTACATTCACTTTTCAAATACAGATTTTTAGCTCTGAATTTATAATTTTAACTATAAATTTGTCTACGAGATTGTCTAAAATTAAATGCCTAAACGTTACATCTTGGTATTTTAGATATTTGCTCATCTTATAATACTCATCATGATAGCTACATTGTCATTAATAATCAATCTCCGTAGCAAGAAGAATCAATACTGTCGCTAGAAACTGAGTGCACCAAAAATGGTGCTCTATTGAAGTCAGCCCACATGACAAGTAGAGCCCCATTGATTAATGGCCTAATCGACCAAGTTGGAAGGTGGATACAATAGAATACCGGCAAGCACATAAAAGAAAGCCACCTCTCTCTCTCTCTCTCTGCTGAATGCCCCGAAGCCAATGGCTCTTCTCCCAACTTGCCACTCTAACTCCAAGTCCAAGCTCCCCGGCTATTCCATTCATTCAGAATTTTGAATCCCCACCAATAATCTAATCTAACTTTTTTCAGAGACAATCTAAATCTAATGTTACCAAACAAGTAAACAGTGAACCAGATTATTAATTTTGGCCAGAGATCCTAATTATTCCAAAAGTCCAAACCATGACAGCTGCAACCTACTCACTTTCTTTCTTGCTTGCTTACACTGTCTCAAGCTCCATTAATGGCTTCTGCCAGCTTCTTCTCCTTCTTCTTCTTCTTTCTTGACACATCTCCACCTCTTCGCTGTGGATTTCAATATCTTGAAATTTGAATCCATTTCTCAAAAATCATTTTTTTTCCATATCTGTCTATATCTTCCACCTTCACCTTCCCAAAAGAGAGTTTATCGTCATATCTCTTGCTCAATTTACTTCCTTCTTCTCCAAAATCTGATATTTAGTCTTCTCCTTCTACAAAAATCCCATCTTTATCCGAGGAAGGAGAAGAGGAAGAAGGCAATGCCGTCGGAATCCAGCCCGCCGCTACTCAACGACGAACTGTCGAAGCGAACTGTGATCTTCGGGCTGCACCTATGGGTCATCGTCGGAATTTGCGTGGGCGCCGCCTTCGTCCTCCTTCTTGTGCTCATCTCCCTGTGGATCGCCTCCAAGCGCACCACCACCACTGTCCCCAGACCCTCCCGAAAACCCTCCATCCCCGCCGTGTCCAAAGAAATCCAAGAAGTACGAATCGACCCCTCCGATCCGAAGCCCTTGCCTCAACAGCTGCACCACCCGCCGCCGGAGCCCGACCCCTCGATGGAGCGCCAGGCGCTGCTCGTCTCGAAGGAAGAAGACAGCCCCACGGGGTTGAACAGGATCCAAATCGAGATTGGTAAAGACCATCGGATCACTTATCCGGAGCGCGGGAGCGGCGGCGGCGGCGCCGTCGGAGGGTCCTCGCATGGAAGTGCGGAGAGCCGGTCGGCGGAGCAGGCGCCGGCCACGGTGCCGGAGGTGTCGCATTTGGGCTGGGGACATTGGTACACTCTCCGGGAGCTTGAGGCAGCGACCAATTTATTCTCAGACGAGAATGTGATCGGAGAGGGAGGGTATGGGATTGTTTATCATGGTGTTCTGGCGGATAACACTCAGGTGGCTGTCAAGAACTTGCTTAATAACAGGTGAATCTGCTCAAAGGTTCAATCTTTTTTTTATCAAATATTTCTATGTTTCGCATTTGTTGTGCCTTTTGCAAGTGAATTCTTTGAAACACGCGATCCATTCTTTGAGAAGGGAACGGAACCCCAAAGATTGTGCTTTTTAGTGTTTTATTTGTTCATTGTGACTGTTGTGTCTTTAGGGGCCAAGCCGAGAGGGAGTTCAAGGTTGAAGTGGAGGCCATTGGCCGTGTTCGGCACAAGAACTTGGTGAGATTGCTTGGATATTGCGCAGAAGGTGCTCATAGGTATTTTTAATTTCACTTCTTTTTTCATTATTTCCGAAGC
This sequence comes from Trichopus zeylanicus subsp. travancoricus, assembly GCA_005019695.1. Taxonomy (NCBI): domain Eukaryota; kingdom Viridiplantae; phylum Streptophyta; class Magnoliopsida; order Dioscoreales; family Dioscoreaceae; genus Trichopus; species Trichopus zeylanicus. Next base: position 556,046 of record RXID01014345.1, read on the forward strand.
ATCTTTTCAGCAAATCTAACTCTGATGAGGCAAAATAGAACATGTTTTGACGAATGTTTTGATGCATCGGTGTGTAGGATGCTTGTCTATGAGTATGTGGATAATGGGAACTTAGAACAATGGCTTCATGGTGATGTTGGGCCTTGCAGCCCCCTTACATGGGACATTCGTATGAGTATTATACTTGGGACGGCAAAAGGGTGTGGCGTTTGTCGTTTGTTTCTGTTTTTCTGCTCCCCTTTTTTATTTTTTATTGATGATTTGCATTTTGAAATGCAGGTTGATGTACTTGCATGAGGGGCTTGAGCCCAAGGTAGTTCACCGAGATGTTAAATCAAGCAATATATTACTTGATAAACAGTGGAATCCCAAGGTCTCTGATTTTGGACTTGCCAAGCTCTTGGGCTCAGAGAGGAGTTATGTTACAACTCGTGTTATGGGAACATTTGGGTTAGTTTCTATTCCTAGAATCCTGATATGCTTTTAACAAATGGCATTGTGTAGAACTCTCATGACATAATGGGATATTAATTGCTAATTTCTGCTTTGATAGCTATGTATCTCCTGAATATGCCAGCACTGGTATGTTGAATGAGAGGAGCGATGTGTATAGTTTTGGAATTCTTATGATGGAGATAATTTCTGGCCGGAGCCCAGTTGATTACAGCAGGCCTCCAGGAGAGGTTGTTTTCAATTTTCTAATTCCCTGTGTCCAAATTCCTGCAGAACATATTTATTGGTTTTTTTTTTGTTTTATAGGTTAACCTGGTTGATTGGCTTAAAACAATGGTGAGTAACCATAACTCCGAAGGAGTTTTGGATCCTAAATTACCAGAGAAACCTTCATCAAGGGCACTGAAAAAGATCCTGTTAGTGGCACTTCGCTGTGTGGATCCTGATGCTTTGAAACGGCCAAAGATGGGACATGTCATACATATGCTCGAGATTGATGATTTCCCCTACAGAGATGTAAGTGCACCTCCAGTTTTTGGCTTTCAATTTTGCTTCCTGCATGCTGACACATTTTTTTACACTGTCAATGTATATCCGCTTGCCATATTCATTGGTTTTCTTGAAAATTTCTTTGTTGCCAATGATCTTGTTGTAATTTGCTATATATTGCGGTACTATTGCATCTGTTAATCTGGTGTGGTACATCTGTTTCATTTCCTATTTCTCTTGGCCTTTATGATTGGCAGTGATCAGGCTCAGATTTTCCGATGGAGGAATTTGTGGTGTAGAAGTTCTGATATCATCCTATATGTTAGGATTGGGATTTTGGAAATTGTATTAGTTTTGGTCTTTAGATCAGCTTGCTATTGAAGAATTTGTTTCGTTTGATTCAACATGTCAAGGAACTTGGTTGAGATTTTCTATAAAGCAATATTCAATGCCAACTGTTTTTGTTATGTTGTAATAGAATGTTTAATACCTTAGTCGTCCTACTCCGGGGCTAATTATTGTTGGGATGCTGACTATCCAACTAACTTAAAGCTAAATATTGTAAGACTTCATTAAGTTGTTTTTGCTTTGAATCTTGAGTACACTTCAATTAAGATTCTCTTTCCATAGATTTTTTTTCTTCATTTATCAAACATAATTGTTTTCATGATTCCCTTGGCTCTCTCGTATTCCTCTGGAAAATCTTGTAAATTTCAGGAGCGTCGAGTTGGGCGAGATCAAGGGAGAACATTTCGTGGCAGTCCCCAGGAGCAAGCAAGATTGTTGGATAAAGCAATTGTCTGAATCAGGTGAACATCACTTGAGTAGGATCACGGCTTTTCTCAGCTGTGGACCTTCAGGGGGGAGAAAACAAGAGTTGCGACTGAGAATTCCATGTTATAGCAGACTTCAGTTGAAAGCTTGATCTCATCTCCAGATAAATTAGCACTTAAAAGCCTGCTGGTGTTTGCATACTTTCTTTAGTGTAAACTGTCCTTGTGCACTGTCGAGCTCTTGGTTGTGCTTATTCCCAGGATTAAGCTTCTTGTTGCATTTTAATTATCCTATTTAGTCTCAGTTAATGAGAAATTTTTCATGAACAGTTGCGCTCTGTATATCAGGATGATCGTCTCTATCATGAGAAAAGCTATCATGTATCTACGTTATGCTATATCCTGGATGAAGTTACTATAAAATTTGGCAATTATATTGTGAATATTACAGTGTTGAGAACAAACGGTGAAGGTCCATCAGAAGAATTTTACTCAGGAAAAATCCTGCAATAAGCTAATTTAAAGAGGACTGCTATCTTGCAAAGACAGGTGGATTTCAGTTAAATTTCAACCATGATCAATGATCAAATGGGTTTCAGGTAATAAGTGCATGTTGCTTACATTCATCATAAGTTTTGATGGCTAATCAATGTTGATGATCAATTTAGATCGGATAACTGGAAATGAGCTATGAATATCGAACAGCAGTAGAGTTTCACTCTTAATGATATTGTAGTTGATGGCTTCCTAATCGCTATTAGTAGATCAATAACAATTTGCAGCTACTATGAGATTCAATAAAAGATTTTCATTATATATGCCTTCTTCATACCCGAATCCGACTCATCTCCACCATTAACCCGTTAACACCTTGTGTTAAGTTAGGATTTCCATCGGGCCAACCGGCGTGGCACATTACTATTAACCCTTGCTCTAAACCTCGCGCCGACGCCGCCGTCTTCGAGTCGCCGCCAGCAGGGTTCTCCGACGTGGTTTGCTCTTCTGTCCCCTCTTCGATTTCTCCCTCTCCAATCCCTCGTTTTCTATCATATCATCTCTAAGAAGAACCGCCATGAGATCTGCAAGTACTTCCTCCATGGTATGCCTTCTTTCTCCTCTCTTTGTCCGAATAGGGTTTTGCTTTAGGGTATCGGAAAATTTCGCGTTTGGTGGTGCTTTAGAGGGGGTGCTGTACGCGAAGAAGGATTACAACCTGGAGAAGAAGCGCCCGCTCATCGACGTGCCGAACTTGGAGATGATCAAGCTGATGCAGGGCTTCAAGTCCAAGGAGTACATCAGGTAGACTTTTGTCTGGTTGCATTACTACTGATATCTCACCAACGACGGAATCGAGCGTCTCCGCACTTTCCTGAATCTCCCGTCTGAGATCGTCCCTGCAACCGTCAAGAAGTCCGCCAAGGCACTGTGGCGGCCGTTCGGTTCAGGCCCTCGTGGCGATCGCCCCAGGTATCGGCTCTACACCTAGTCTTGTTTGCTATTCACGCATTGTGGCGATAGCTTTCGTTTGACTAATTCGCTTAAATACTTGATCTCCTTATGTTTCTCTATTATCCTTGTTTTAGCTATAATTAAATAAACTCCTTTTAGCTTTATATTGCTATATTTCTATATCTGAGGGAATACAATCTATTTTCAAATTTTTTGTCAAATTAATTACAATGACAGGACATGCGCTTTGATTTCTGTTGGAATAGCCATGTTTGTCATATTAGAAGGAATGAAAGCTATTTTCATATTTTTTTTCGTCATGTTGTTTGAATTGGTTTTCTATTATCCCTTTCCCATTATTAAGTCAGTTTAAAAGTAATTACAATGATAGGAAGTATGCTTAGATTTCTGCTGTAATAGCTACGATGTAATTGAGATAAAACTAGAATCTATGATTAAATTGGATTTGAAATAAGATTCGGTATTCCACTTCTGTAATCTTCCAATCACACCTTTTGAGTTAATGCCCATTCCCAACACTTAAGATAGGAAGTATGTTTTTCTGTATGCTAGCAGGTGTCCTCATCGTTTTGAAGGTGACAGGCCCAGATTTTGTGACAGGGATGGTTACTGTAGAGGTCGATGTGGTGTTGATGTCAGTGGCGACAACAGTGGTACTCTAGGGTGAGCATCTTTCTGTTTACATTTAGTGTGACTTGGTTATTATGTTGTTTTGCTAGATTTTCTCATCGAATGCTATTTATTGATATTTGGGCCAGCACAATATGGAATAAGAAGCAAATGAGCATTATATCCATTTAGTTAAGTATATATTTTTCATGGAATAGTATTTGGAAAATGATGCAATAACTAAGAATCATCAAATCAGAGGCTTCAATTTCTCTGTAGCTCTGCTGATTCATTTCCATGTCAGTTTGATCCCAATCTTATATTATTTTTTCTGTTGTTTCTCTTAGTGGCTATGGATTCCTTGCTTTGCTATGGGGGAGGTTGACCCTAGTTTTTATATATTGCAGTTTGATTTGTTGTATCCTAGAGCAGCTGGTGATAAAAGGGTTGATTTCTCATCCTCTTTGCCATTGAATTTTATGCAACATTATTCTCTTTTTGGTGAAACGAAATGAAACCAATTGATGAGATTTTTTTCATGATGGTCTTCAGAGACGCTTGTCTGTATAGTGTCCAAGTTGACATGCAATGCAACTCTGATGGGTCTTCCTTTTTCCTTTGTTTATTTTGAACCTTCGATGGCTATGATAATAAGGATTTCAAGTTTGAGTTCTTAAAACCCAGTCCACTTGTGGAGGTTTGGTTGTTGAAGCTCTTTTTTGGACTAATGTTGCTGGTGGTCCACATTACTTATTCTGTACTTGACCAGTTGCTTCACTGTTAGTCTAGGGTGTTGGGTAATAATGGTTGTAGTGCAACAAGTACTTTGTGGATTTAGCGCCTGCAAATTCGGCATGTGGTTGCAATATGGAAATTCAATTGTGAATGTATGATATTCTTTTCATCTTCGGTTTTTTAATTTCATTTTATCTAATCTTCGGCTCATCTTTTTCAATTGTGTGTTCCCCTTGTCTTCCTATGATCTATCTTTCTTATCTTACATCTGCTCTTTACTTATGTCACTTCAAAAGAAAGGGAACCAAGTAATGAGACTTCATCATGACAGTCATCAGATACACTTGCTTAAACTGTGTCTAGGTTGGCATGCAATCCAACCTCGATTGGTCTTCCTTTCTTTCTCTAATTATCTAATCTTTCCATTTTTTAGATGAAAGCTTTGTGTAGTAGTCATGTGCAATACCTTCTTTCGTGTTTTACTTTATGGTTGCTGCCATTCGTGTTATCCTTCTGTCCTTAATACAATGGATTGTAAATTGCTTGTGTGAATTTTGTCAGGGTGCTGGTGGGAGGCCAGGTTTTCCGAGCAGTGGTTGTCGATATGGAGCAGGTTCTGCGCCAGCTTTGGAGTAGTTGCTTGTCTTTCATTATTACTTTGCAGTTTATGATATTATATTTTTCTAAACTTTTAGTCTAGTTGTTTCTAGTTTTCATTTAAGGTTATGGGGTGAGAGTTCATTTTGATGGGAGTTACAAGCACAAATCCAGCTGTGCCAATTAATACTTTGCTGTTTTAGAAGATTCTCTACGTTGACCATTGTTTATGTCAGATGTCATGTTTTTTTGCTTAAGTTGGTTTGGGCGATCAGTAATTGCCCTTGGCATTTATAACTAGCCAGTGATTTGGTTCAAAGTGAAGGCTTTGCAGCTGTGCTAGGACTCAGCAACACAAAGACCTCAGCATACAATGCAGCACTAGACTTTTGGTTGAACAGCTGGCGGTCTGATTGTTTTCAGGTATAATATGGTAGTTTTGCTTTGATGGAGAAGTGTGTTGATGAACTGAAGTTATATGAATCCACTTCTCTAGATATCGGATCATGCTGGAACTTTTGCATGGATTTTGATCGAGTTCTTTTATTGAATTTATACGTTATCAAATAATTTTCATGAAATTATAAGAAACAGCCTCCTACCAAAAAAACTAAAAAAAAAAAACACAAGGAATAAAAATAGAAGAATTGAATGGCGTCCTTCGGACTTCTGGGTCGATACTCGACGAGCCTAAACCGAAATCCAACACCAATTGCTCATCCTCGAGTAGTGGAGGTAGAGAATTAGGATTGCGGAGTATGCAATCGCCCTGCCCGACACGTCTAAAAAACCAGACTTTTGCATAAACCCCCCTGTCGAATTCATACCACCAGTGTCTCTTTACAATTAGGATTTGATATTTTTGCGTTAAACCCCAAAAATATTTAAAATTCATGTTCATTCAAAATTAAATAAATCATGACAATTGATAGATATAATTAACAATGCTCGATGGATTCAATTTTCTCAAGTCTAATGGTAGATATTGCAAAAAAAAAAAAAGGGCTCGAGAAAATTGGATCCATCAAATATGCATTAATTATATTTACCAATTTTCATAATTTATTTAAATTTAAATTTATATATGTAAGCAAGTATGTTTATATAAGATAATATTAATATTCGTTTTTATAGGGTTTGAATGAAAAAAAATCAAACCCCCAATTATTAAAGTACAATAGTTTTATAAATTTTAGGCAGGGTGTTTTATGCAAAAGGTTTATAGATTCCATCCTCTACAACCCCAATACTCTCCGTGGTGAAGGGTACGTCTTCGGGTCGGATCCCTCCCGAGCAAAAGGAGGGGCCGTCTCTCTCCCCCTTTTCCCCCGCTGCGCGAGCAATTCAAGCCATGGCCACCGTCGATCTGATTCGGTCTTGCCTCGACTCCATTCGGCAGGTAATCTTCTCCTCCTCCGATTCTCGTTGTTCTTTTATCGGATTCCCGTCTCGGATCTCGGAATTAGGGCTTCAACGACCCATTTGGATCCGTTGTTGCAATTCTTTTGGTTTTTCGGATCACCCGAAATTTGAAATGATTCAAATCGCTCTGATCGGATTCGTTCGAGTGGGTAACTTCTTATTGATATGAATTGGATGAGATAATTTGATCTCTTGTTCTGCGAAACAAATGATATTGGGGTAGTATTTGATTATTCTCTTTTTTCTTTATAGATTTCGGATGTGGTTTCGGATACGATTGTGTATGTCGATGCTGGTTGCCTGGAGGCCTTCCAGTTTATGGGAGCATTCCCCCTGTTTTTAGAACTTGGAGTGCGTGCTATCTGCAGCTTGGAGAATATGTCTGCGCTTGACGCTGTAAGTGTACTTGCTTTTTATTGTTGCGGTGATAGTTTGTTCAGTAGATGTGGTGTTCGTAGACATACCATATGCATGACCGTGACTGGCAGCGTTTTATGAACTTAGAGTGAAATCGTGTTCAAAATTCTTATTGCTTTGCTATATTTTTCGAGAGCAGGTGATAAACAACCCGTTGGTGAAGTCCATTTCTTTCTTGTTGAGGAAATTAGATGTCACTGCAGTAGTGGGAATAACTCTTTTTTCCTTCTTATTTTTAATTGCAGAGTGTGAGCTGGAACTCGGTGCATATATCTCCTGCAACGAAGATGGTGGTTATGACATCACGGCTTCTTAGTGATGCGCATCGGTATATCTTGCGCTGTTTGGGTGTCCATAAAACCATTGTTAATTGCACAATATATACATCTATCTCAGAGGTGCTTCCCAAGTGTGATTATTTTGCCATAATTTTGTTTTTGTTTTTCTAAAAGTTTTTTGGCAGTCTGTTAGACTATCTATAAAAGCAGCTCCTGGAAGTTATAAAAATTTGACTTATAGATAATTCAATTCAATTCATAGTCTTCATATGTACTTATCTGAATTAAGAACTCAAATATGAAATGAAAGCAATTGACTAGCCTACAAGCATGCACATGATACTGATTCTGCCCTTGCAAGTTATGCCTTTTTGCTACTGCATTGTCATGCATCTCCATGTTACAATCATGATGACCAACTGATAGAATGTAAAACAGAACATAGACTTATTCCTTTAGGTCTCAACATATTTTATGATTTGGCTCATCCAACACGTTGTGCATAACTATATTCCTTTTCACAAAACACATTCCTCATTGTATTAATTTATAGGTCTCAACATATTTTATGATTTGGCTCATCCAACATGTTGTGCATAACTATATTCCTTTTCACAAAACACATTCCTCATTGTATTAATTTATAACTCCAGATAGCTCACTCTGCATATGTTGACTCACCTTTGGGACCTGATGCTTTTCGTGAATATGAGTCATTACTTCTACAAGATTATGAGGAGCTTAGAAAGAAGCATGAGAAAAATGGAGAGAGTAAAATCGGACAAGCAGTGGATGGTAATCATCAAGAATCAGTAATTTCAGAAGATGATGGTTGGCCTACAATGGATGATTATGATGCTGATGTTGAAACCAGATCTACAAATAGAGAGACATATGATAAGTTTTACAATTCTGCAGAAGCAGATGGTTCACCTACGAGATTTGTTGTGTCTGTGGATCACTTCCCCATGATTGTGTGTCCTCTTTCCACAAGAGTTTTTGTTTTTCCCTCAGAAGGAGCAATCGCAGAAGCATGCTTATCAAATGAAAATGAAGATGGTCTTAGCCCCGGACTGCCATCCATTAGCAGTGGACTGTCATCTGATGGCGAGGACATTCCTCCTGGAATGACACTGACTGCTCATTTTCTCTATCATCTTGTTGCCAAGGTAGTGCCTCTTCAATGTGAACTCATCTTTTGATACTTTTTCAACCGTTTATCCTGTTAAATAGATGCTACATTTTTGCATTGTCAGTATGGGCACTAAGTTTCTTTTGTTGTGAAAAATTGCTAGATGGATCTGAAGATGGAGATATTTACTTTGGGTGATTGTGCTAAAAAAATTGGCAAGATGTTGACAGACATGTCAAGTCTTTATGATGTTGGTCGCCGTAATAGAAAATCAGCTGGTTTATTGCTTGTTGACCGCACACTTGATATTCTCACACCCTGCTGCCATGGAGATTCGATTGTTGATAGAATCTTTTCCTCTTTGCCTCGTAGGAGGACTATGTCATATTTATCTACAAGGAGCTCCCAAGTTCTCAGTTCTCACACGAGAGTAGAACGCCCTCTACTTGATTTAAGAGTACCTTTTGGAACAATTTTTAGTGAAGAACCTGCAACAAGAAGCCTTCAGCTGCATGAAGGCATCAAAGCTTTTGGATCTGGGTGGAATTCTATTGAGGTCAAAGAAAATGCAGATTTGTCTGGATATGCTGAGAAGATTCAAGATAATGACTTGGAGGATGAGATTGGCTTATTTAGTGGGTCGTTACTCGCTGAAATCACAGGAGAAAACTACATTGAGCAATTACTTGTAAAGAAATCCAAAGAGGGGTCCTTGCTGATCAACAAGTGGCTTTTGGAAGCCCTGAAGCGTGAAAAAGTTTCTCTGAATATAAAGGGGCGCTTGGGCACAAAACTTGACCTTCATTGTTTGGTTGGAAAGCTGGCCATGAATGAGCGATCTTTAATGAGAAACAATTGGATTGTCCAATTGGCATTAGCCTCACAGATTGCACTAAGTGAGCCAAATAGTTCCCGTTGGGATGCGTTTCTGAGTGCTGAGAGGATACTGAGCATAAGTTGTTTGGACAATAGTCAGAGTCTTTCAAGTCAAATTCGTGATTTAATAAATACCAGCATCTTAAGTAGATCTTCTGAACAAAATAATAGTAAGGGAATGAAGCGTGGTTTGCTCTCCTTTCAAGATGCACTACTTTTATCCATTTTTGGATACATTTTGGCTGGTGAAACCTTTCCAACATCAGGCTCTAGCAGTCCTTTTTCTTGGGAAGAGGAGCATCACCTGAAGGAAGCAGTTGTTGATGCCATTCTTGAGAACCCAGATTTGACCAAGCTCCACTTTCTTCATGGTTTAGATAAAGAAATTGAAGATAATTCAAAAAAAAGAGGTTCTGAAAAACATGAAGATGCTTCTGCAGGGTCATCTACGTTGGAAGATTTTGATGATCAATGGGGTAGGTGGGATGATGATGATGATACAGATCAAAATAATGATCAGGCTTATGGTGATATGCAATTTAAGTTGGAGTTGCGTGATAGGGTTGATAACCTTTTCAAGTTGTTTCAAAAAATGTCTAGCTTGAATCAGAGACACTCAAGTTTTAAACAAGGTCTGATACACTCTGAAACTAATTATATTGGTGACATTTGCACTAGGAAAGGGTTGCTCTATAGGCTTCTAAACACTCTCTTGGCAAAATATGATGTGCCTAGCTTGCAGTACCACTCTTCAGCAGTTGGGAGATTTTTGAAAAGTGGGTTTGGCAGATTTGGCCTGGGGCAGGTACATATTGCCCCTCTAGTTTTGGCATATTCTGGAATTTTACATGGATGCATTAATGTGTGCAATGCATTTTATGCAAATTTTATTCTTTTTTCAGGGGAAACCAAGTTTTGGTGATCAAGATATCCTCATTGTTTTTGTTGTTGGTGGTATTAGCAGTCTTGAGGTATGCTTCGTTGTCTTGCTTCTGTTTGGATTTCATTTTAGCATTTGAACATAGAGGTTTTTTTTTGTTTGTTCTTTTGTTTTTGCTCACACTTCTATGTAAATTGGTTTGCATGGTCGAACTGGTCCTGCGAATGTCTTCAAATATGCAAGTTCATATTTCGATCCACCATATTATGTTCTTACAAGACAGAATGAGTATTTTCATTGTGAATTTAGTGCTCAGAATTTACTAGTTGACAGCAATAACATGGGAGAAGTGAACATCTCAATTCAGTATTGCTCATTTTATCTATAATATCCTTTCCTTGCTTCTTATAGAGTTGTTTCTTAGATGCACAAAATGGCTTGTTCTTGTGTTGCTAGGTTGGTGAAGTTATTGACGCAGTTTCAAAGAGCTGTAGACCAGATGTTGAATTGATCCTCGGTGGTACAACTCTATTAACACCAGACAGCATGTCCGAGTTGCTATTGGGATCTTCTGGCTACATTTGATATCATTCTGCTCATTCTTGGGAAAATGGTTGGATCATCGGATGGCATCAGAATGTGTTTGGCATGAAAAAAACAAACTTAAACAGTTCAATTCACATGTATACACATCCCCTGGAATTACACTAAAACTCATGTTGCAGATCTGGGCAACTCGAAAGCATTACAATTGCTTTTTGGATGAGCAAACTAGTGCTGCACAAGATGGCCTTCCCACAAGTTTTGAGATGGGATGGCCTGCTGCTGGAGATCCCTGATCATACTTCTATCCAGCTCATTTAAAGTTACGGATTATGCATCTGATAGTATTGAAAAGTTTATGGGTTTGATAATCTGGACTTCGTCACTATTGTTTCATGTTGTATATTTAACCTGTGTGTTGAATCACACAATGTCAAATAGCAGGGCTGCATTCCCAGTTGTTACAGTGTAAGTGGGAGATTGCGGAGCGGATACTTTTCCAAACATTACTCAACTAGGGGCCATCAATGCCCAGATTGCAGTACAATACATGGTTTTGATGTCTTGGCATGCAGACGTTATGCTGGAGCACATCTTGGTCAAGAACTTGGGCTATATGAGGATATTTAGGTCAGTGGTGGTAGGGATTACCTGTCTCTGATTTTGGTTTCCATTTCTAGCAGTTTCTTACAGCTTTTTGTTATAGTATTTTTTCGCTAATTTGTTAATTAAATTCTCTCATTATAGCAAATTGGAATAGGCGGTTTTATTGTCATAAATTAGAATAAGCAGAACCCTAAAATTGGGGCTTTCAATGGGCTTAACTGGCTTTGGCTCGGGCTCAAATATTGGTGAAATGAACAAGTTGGATTCGAGTCTTTAACATTGAGTTTTGGGCTTGGGTGTACCTTATACTTCTTTGGTGCATCTGTGGCGGGTCGCACAATGCACAGCCCATCTTGAATTTGGGCTTGGAGCCCATTTATGCTATTAATGCAGGCCACTGGGGCAAATGCTACGCAATGACGTGGTTTTGCTTCTACTTGGGCTATCCCCTTGCACGAATGTTAAAGTTTTATTGGAGGCTACATCATCATCTAGAAGTTTATGCCAGATTTATTTATCGAGCTCTTATTTGGCAAGGGAGGCATTGAAATCTGGAAATAAAAGAAGGCATCTAATGTAACTATTTGGTCCCCATGACCGGCAGCTACCTTTCTTTGCACACGCACGCGCACACATAAAACATAGAAAAGCTATTGCCTTCCAAATTTCGAAGGAACCGAACATGCAACCACAAAAACTATATTACAAATAACCCAAGAGGATTAGAGCTGTTGAATATTTCTGCGTTGCTACTGGAGCGGACCTTGTCGAAGCAGCCCCAGTGGCTTCAGGCGGAATGTGGCAGGTTCCAAAGCGGGCATTAACCTGTTTTGGAAGTGAATTATAAAATAACTAAATTTATATCAATTCCATCTTTTTGTTTCTTTGAGGTTTCAAACGAGGAAGGTCAAGCTTCACCTAGCAATAAGCAATATTATTGAGGTTCCATTGGCAATGTCCGTAGCCTCTGGAGCACTTCCTCCATCACTTCTCTGCGGCAGAGAATGACAAGTCAAATTTGATTTGGAGTGCTTGTGAAATAATTATCTTAGTGGATCCAAGAAGCAGATAAAGATGGACTTAATACCTCGTAGAAGTTCACCGCTATGAAGTTAGCCCACCGGTTACCTGATGAATTGTGGCAAGTGTTCAGCATTTTTATCAATGGAGCTGAATTATCCCTGCAAGCCGTCACCAAATTTGGAGTGCTAGTGAAATAGTTCGTTAAGACGAGGGATCTTGACACTGTTCATTGGAGATGATTCTGCGCGGTTTGGGCATGCTCCTGCTTTCATTCCGCCATCTCCGTCTGCATTGAAGAACCAAACTGATCAGAACCTGTCTATGAAATTGCTTGCATTCGTTGTAAAGAAGTAATCTTACATTGGTTTTTAACTACGTATCTCCACTCATAAGCAAAGCCCTCGGAAGCGTCTTTTGATGCCTTCGACGTGAAGACGAGAAGGCGCTGGTTTTTGCTGATCATATCACTAAGCAAAGGCCAGTCTTCACCATTCTTGGGCATCCGAGACAATGGAAACCAGTACTTCATGAGGCCAGCAGCATTGAATACTTTGGTGAGGCCCTTGGGGGATGTCACATAGTCTTCAACGAATATGGTGATGACTTGGGAAGGATTAGCTTCAAGGAATGCTTGGATTTTTTTGAGGACATTAACGGCCGCTTGCTGGTTCATTGTCGACCACATAAGTGCCTAGTTTGCTTGGAAAGATTCAAGAATGAAGGAAGAATGGTGAAATATCTTAAGTGCAGCTCTTACAAAGGCTGTGAAATTGTAACAGTTGCCTCCAAAGGAGGGCATAACCAGATGCCATTCTCGAAATCATACAAATCCAGCATCAAACCCCTCACTCCATTCTGCAATCACAAAAATATTTGAATTGCCATTGTGATACAGTAGCTATATTGTCAAAAGTACAAAGAGAACACGCTTACGCCCTTGCCGACAAAAGATTCTGGAAAAAAAAATGACTTCATAAGCACCAAGCGCCCTAAACTTTAGCATGTGAGTTTTGAGGAAAGATGAGGTTCGTTCGTATTTGACTATGAACAAATAGCTTTCTATGAGCCCACTTGCGGCGGCTGCCACTAAATATTTAGAAGAATATGAAGTAATTTATTCGGGCCATTAGATTACATTTGCATATTCATCATATCCGCTGATCAAATGTCAAGCTAACAAGCAGAATAATAAGTCTTGTACACACGAAAAGAAGGATATGCAGAGCACTTCTTTCCTTAGAGATCTACAGTTTGAATCCCTGAATATTTTCACATCAAACTGCATTGCTTGACTAGTTTTTATATTTCTAATGCTCCCAAACAGTTTCAATATGCAGATATTAATTTAATTTAAGACCCAACAAAACAATGACAAAAGCAGACAAAGTGACCTAATGCGACCTTGATGCCGAGAGAGAGCCAAAAACAGAGGCCTCTCATTCGTTATCCCAAAGCCATGGCCAACTTGTGCTTGTACGCAGATCACAAAATCAACTTTCTGGCAGACTCATTAATTTTGGAAATTTAATCTGACAATTCATTATATAATTGAGATATTCTCCGCGTTTTCTATCAATTACATCCCGCTGAAAATTCTGCATTCCTAGTTTCTTCTTAATCCTACGAACGCAAATGAGTACAGGACAAATACCTTAAAAATGTTCTCTAATTCTTCAGAAAAGCCGTCATAAAACGAGAACAATAAAAGAATCTACACCCTTAATTATGCAGAACAACAACTATTGCTGCAACAGAGAAGATGCAAATCCATGAGATTTTGAGTGATTATTCTAGAAATTCAAAAAACTTGAGGTAGGAATATGTAAATAAATAATCCATAAATGATCCCTCCCAAACGCACACTCGCTAAACCACGCTAACTTACGATTCATTGCAGCGTGGCCGAGTCGCCGTCCAAATCCGATCCGGTTTACACCTCAACCACTCTCGCGATCCCGTCGGTCACCGTTGTCGTCACGGCCCACACCCAAACCACAACACGGACCAATTCCCCAGAGCGAGCGCAGCAAGAATAACAGAGAGATGGAGAAAGCTTACGTTGAACTGGGCGGTGACGGAATCCTGTTGGTTATCTGGCCCAGCTTCGCGAAAGAGTTGTGCGTCGTCAGCCACGAGTACCGATTGAACGGAAGCCGATCGAAGCCCTGCTTCCCAACAAATAATTTCGATTCAGCTCGAATCAAAGCCGGAAAACCTCTGAGATCTCGAGAATCACCTTGGATTTGGGATCAGAGGGCTGGATCCGCGTGCAGCGGGGCCGGAGGTTGCCGTTGGCGATGCAGGTCTCGCAATGCAGCCCGGCGTCGCAGTTCCGATCCGCCAAGCACGTCTGCCCCAACTGCACCGATTTGGACGTCTCAAACGGAGAAAGAAGAAGGAGGAGGAGAAAGAATGCGAGGACGGCGATGAGATCGGACGCAAACCTGACCGGCATCGGCGAGATGGGCCAGAGCTAGAAAAAGCAGAGCTGCGACGCTTCCCTGCATCGGAGAAACCAGAAAAGCGTCGGAAGAGAAATTTTGAAAAAGGAGATGATCGCGGGGGCCGCGGAACTGTAATGTTTGCGCGGGAATGCGGCGGGCAGGACTTTTTTATTTATAATCACAGAGGGTGAAATTCATGGAGGTGGCGAGTGCCGCCGGAGAAGCTGAATGCCTAACATGGTCTGGCGGTTTTGAATTTGGAGGCACGGTTTTAAGCAAGGTTTACCGTTTCGATTTCGGTTTCGGTTTCGGGACCCAGCGAAACCGATACGTTTCGGCCGTTTCGGCCGTTTCGGTTTCAGTTTCGGCCGTTTCGGTTTCGGCCGAAAGATTTTTTAAAATTATTAATTGGGTGTTGACCAGAGTTTGACTATATTTTGACTGTACTTTGACTTCAAATTAAAAATATGATAAAATATTAAAAAAATTTGGAAAAATTTGAAAAATTAGGATGAATTTATACTTAATATTACCATAATATTAAATATTATTTTAGTTAATTAATATTAATTTTGATAGTTAGTCACTGATATTGTCTACTTTTAATATATATTAATATATTAAAAAAACATATAAGAAATAACATGAATATGATTAAAAGTTAAAATTAGCATAAGCACATTTAACTTTTCATTAAAATGTACTTCACACATACATAATTTTATAAATTTTAAGATAATACAACTAATCATCATAATCATCATCAGTTGAGTTTAGAACATCTGGGTGTGGAACTACAAATTCAGTACCTGGATGATCCGGACGAGCATTTGTAGATATATGAGCCAGAACAATTAGTTCTGCGCGGTCTCGTGGCAGCGGTTCTGAAGTATAATCATATATCGAATGTCTAAAATGAAAATCATATTTTAACTAAAATTTAACTTTATTTCAATTATTTTTTAACTTCAAATTAAAAAATTATAATATGTTTAAAAATTTAAAAAAATAATGAATAATTACGTAAAAAATATTATGTACGTGAACAGTATCTGACAGAAATCGATACTGACGCCGAAATCAAATTGGCGATAGTGTTGGCCTCAGTGTAAGGTCGGCTTCATCTTGCGGAAGTACGGGTCAGGTCGGTAAGGGCGCGAGATAGGCGATAGAGTGCCGATAAACCAGCGAGTGCACATGGCCCTTGGGCTCGGACACGAAACCAGCGCGAGTTCCCCGCCCCGCCCCCCGCCCCCTCCCCCTCCCCTCCCCCCTCCCCCCTTTCTTTCTTCCCCCCCCCCCCCCCCCCCCCCACCCCCCGGCGGCGCGCGAGCCCGCCTGCCCGCCCGGGATCGAGCCCGTCGAGCTCCCCGCCAGCACAGCCGTCCTGGCTCGAGCCCTTGCGAGCTCCCGCCCGCCCGCGCTCGAGCCCGGCGAGCTCCAGCCGCCAGCTCGAGCCCGGCGATCCCGCCCGCCCGTCCGGGCTCGAGCCCGGCGAGCTCCCGCCCGCCCGCCCGGACTCGAGCCCGGCGAGCTCCCGCTCCCGCGCGCTCGTCAGCACGCGTTCCCGCCCGCGCTCCGGCGAAGATGAACAGTAACAGTATGAACAGTAAACCCTAACCGAAACGAAAAATTAGGTTTCGGTTCGGGACCGGCCGAAACCGAAACGTTTCGATTTCGGCCGAAACCGCGAACCATGGTTTTAAATTTAGATCAATATCGAAACGTTTTGTACTTATGATTTTGATTTTCAAAAATAAAATTTTTATATTTAAATATTATAATTATTTTATAATTTATACTTATTTTAATAATCAAAGATTTAATCTAGATCATATTTGACCTGAGTTTGAATTCTAAATTTTACATTTTTAAAGTTATTTTCTTGCCTAAAAAAATTTTAATTAATAATTTCAAAATATATATGTGTATATTTTTTTTATTTTTTGAATTTTAAATTTAAAATCAATTTTTAATTAAAAAATAAAAAAATATTTAATCGAAATTAAAATGAAATGACTGAAATGGAATTAACACGATCGAAAACAAAATCAATTTGGCGCAGAAACTAATTTTGAAATCGAAATTTAAAATTCAGTTCGGAGGAAGACGCTTCCTTAAGCGAGAAGTGTCGATATCGTGTGCCCAAGGATCACGAGAACGGCGCGAAAGAGGGGGACCGTTCTTAAAAGGCGAGTGGGCCGGTACGTGAAGATGTACGGGTAAAAACCACGAAGACTGTTCAAACTGAAGTGGATTGATTTTTTTTTAATTAGAGGTAAATTATGGAATAATTTAAAACGATCGTCCGGTTTATTTTTGGCTTTCATGTGCAACACGACCCGTCTAAATGCGGTCAATATTGATGGAGCAGTTGTAGTCGGTGACTTTGGTTGGAGAAAACGAATATTTCCTTTTTAAAAAATTTTTGGCATTCTTGCAAAATAAATAACTTCAATTGAAAAGGGAAAACGAATTTGGATGGTATCAATTTTTTTCAGAATTATTTTTTATAAAATTAATATTATTTATTTTATATTTTTATTAAATTAAATTTTAAATTTTAAATTATTAAAAAATATTAATTGAAATAAAAAATATTAATTTATCAAAATAATTTATTAGTATATTCTGATTCCGAACCAAATCTTATTTAAATCCTCCGCAACTCACTACTGTTAACTCATATAAGCACCACAGAATTAAGCAAGAATATATTACTTCTATTCGACCATTCCGATGATCGCACCATTGCCCAGAGATGACGCATGGCACATGCGAGTCTCCCAGTCGAGGCCTAGGAACCTCGGTGTATGGGTGATGAACAGCTTGCCGGAGGCAGTGTCAGGATACGTTGCATCGTGTTCAGGGGAAGTCTCCGGCCAAGCTAGTTTGGACGGCGTCAGCCGGGCACTGAAGCCGTTCATGGCATGGCGGTAGGAGTAGAGAAAGCAGTCCCGGCAGGACGAGGGCCAGCTGCAAATGAACTGTCAATGTGTCATATTTGCTGGCAAATATGACGGACTCCTGACAAACACCGACCTTGCCTTCCGCACCATGGCCTAACATTTCCTGTGTCAAATACATTGCCATTTTATCGACTCCTCCATATGCTTATACACACCTAAAAAATCACAATTTTTTTCACTAAAAAAAAAAATTACGGAGAAATATGCAAAGAAACCCAAACAGAGAAAGAACAAAAGTAAACGCGGCCTTAGCTGCGTGCCTGCTCATCAGGAAGCTTCCCATATGCTGCTCCCATATACAACTGACTGCTCTTTACAAGCGAAGAACGACAATAATAGAAAACCATCCCTTCTTCCTCCACCCTCTCTGCCTTCTTCTTCTTCTTCTGAGGAGGAGGAGATCCAAAGAGAGCGGCCATGGCGCATGCCAAGGCAGACTCCGAGGCCTCGCGCCATCTTCGCCGGCGAGGTCTCCTCGCCGACCCGTCTACTACGTCCAGAGCCCCTCCCGGGACTCCCACGACGGAGAAAAGACCACCACCTCCTTCCACTCCACCCCGGTCATGAGCCCCTCCGGATCTCCCCCGCATTCCTACTCGTCCGTTGGCCGCCACTCGCGCGAGTCCTCGTCGAGTCGCTTCTCTGGGTCGCTGAAGCCCGGATCCAGTAAGATCTCGCCCAACGACGGCGGCGGGGGGCGCGTCGGCCGCCGCAAGGGCGGCGGGAAGTCGTGGAAGGAGTGCGCGGTTATCGACGAGGAAGGGCTTCTCGAAGAGGACGAGGACGAGAAGAGCATTCCCCGGAGGTGCTACTTCCTCGCCTTCGTTCTGGGTTTCGCCGTTCTCTTCTCCTTCTTCGCGTTGATTCTCTGTTGCGCAAGTATATCTCAGCGACCCGAGATCACCGTGAAGGTAAACAAATAAAAAAAAAAAAATCTACAAACATCGCCATCAGTTTTAGATTGATCTTCTAAAATTGATGAATTATTTGTCGAATCAGAGCATCACATTGGAGAATTTCATCATCCAAGCGGGAACGGACGCGACACTGGTGCCCACCGTGCCCACCGATATGGTGACGATGAACGCCACCGTGAAGCTCACCTTCCGCAACACGGCGACCTTTTTCGGCGTCCATGTGACCTCCACTCCGCTGGATCTCGCATACTACGAGCTCACATTGGCCAGCGGCAATGTAAATCCCCCCAAAATATATCATCATCAGCATCTTCTTCTTCTACGATCGATCTAGTAATTAGGGATTTTTTTTTTTATTTGTTTGTTTTGATTTGGTAGATCAACAATTTCTACCAATCGAGGAAGAGCCAGAGGACGCTGAACGTGGTAGTGGTGGGGAACAAGATACCGCTTTACGGCGGCAGATCGAGCCTGACGAGCTCGCGGGGGAAGTCGAACAACGCGCCGGTGCCGATGAGCCTGAACCTGGCGGTGAGGTCGAGCGCTTACGTGCTGGGGAAGCTGGTGAAGCCCAAGTTCAACACTGGCGTCAGACGCTCGGTCAACGTGGACCAGAACAAGCTCAACAAGCCAGTTTCCCTCAAAAACTCCTGCCGGTACAATCGATTAATTAAAATATATCTTTTTCTTGGGATAGAAAAGGATGGATGAGGTGTGTGACAGCTGTGAGTCGAGCAATAAAGTGGGCTTCCACTTTATATTTATTTTTCTAAGAGATATATTTTTTTGACGCATTCGTGCATGAATCACAAGGCTTGTAACGAAAATTGTTCTTCGTTTTATACTTGGCTGTAAAATAATAGAGATTTGGGTTGCGGTATAATGCAGATTAGATGAAGAAGGTCCAATTGAGATTGGCCTCCATCATAATTTAAGATAATTATTTTGATTAAAAAAAGGGTGATTAGGAGAAGAAGGTAAGAATCTCGGTGGCGCTGACAAGTGACAACAAGGGCGGGAGGATATGGGGGCTGGCCGCATCAATTCACGTGAGGATGCTTGGGTCTGCGGTCATGTCTTGTGTGTCAAATACCCCTGTCTATGTGAAACATTGCTTTGGAGCTTGTTCGCCAGCTGAAGCCCATTTTTAACTCCACGTAATCCATTTTTAACTCTAACCTAATTACTTTCTAAAAATAATTACTTTCAATCACCTTCTTCAAGATCACTAAGCTAATTTCATGCCATTGACACAAAGAAATTCATTGGCAACTTACCCCTGAACAAATATGTATCATTAAAGAAAGATCTTGATCTTAGAAGAAGATAACTTACCTCACAGGTCGATCTAAATAAACTGCCAAATGATTTAGATCAACAGGAGAAACATATCATCTTTCCCCATCGTTCGGATTTTAATCGCGTTGCTTCTATTCTAAAATTTGAGGTCTTTGTCATCCAAGCTCAACACACTGCAACTGTTTTCAAATGAAGTAACCCAATCCACGGGGAAGTAATGCTTTCATCTTCATGTGCACAACAATCAGCACTGCCAAAAGCACATACAGAGCTCCACAGAGAGCACTTGAAAACAGAGCAGAGAAAAGATACTGAAGCTAAAAAGCCTTTGCTTAGGGCGGCAGACAAAAAAGAAAGCACTCAATTGACATGAAAAAGCAGTTCAATTCCAGCCTTCAATAATATGAAATAACTTTTCACTCTCATATCTAACTTTTGCCATGCAAAAACGTAGAGGGCTTATCCACAGACAAGTAAAAACTCTAAGCAGACAAACAAGCTGCAATCTTGCTAGCATGAAAACTAGCTGTAAACTGATCTACAACTTCTTTGTCCCAGCCCCAGAATCTCCATAAAATGTCCAAAAACCCAATGTGCCAAATCATTCATACAGACTCCCACCAACCAAACTACAAAGGTAAATCGTAACAAGCAACCAGGAACAAGACACAGATAACAAAGACCTCATTTTGACAAACATTCAGTATCATATCCAAGTACATCACAAGTGTTAAGATCCATACTGCAAAATAACTACATCAAATCACTCATCTCTCCTAAACCACCAACACAAGCACAAACTCTCTCTTTCACAGAAAGGACGGGACTATAACTACAGAGCGGAAGCGGGGGATTCACCTGCGGCAGCGAGTAATGGCGGAGCAGCCGCGAGAGTAAGGGTGGACGGGGCCACGCGCGCGATAGCAGTTGTGGGTGTAGTAGGACCTTCCGGACCGCGGCGGGCACGGTACCCGGTTCGCCGAGAGCGCCCCGTAAGAGATGTAGTAGTGCACACGGTGCCAAAAAAGCGCTCTCCGGTTGTTCTTCTCTGTCTCCGCCTCCATCTCCTCGTCCGGCTCGCCGGCGAACGGGTATGAGGAGTAGGAGGCCACCGGCCACTCGAAGGCAGCACCAGTCACAAGCTCCGCGCTGCCATCGCCCACCTGAGCCACCGCATTGGAGGCGAGAGAGACGAGGAGGAGGAAAAGGAGGAAAGTGGAGAGGGTCCAGAGCGCCATTGCCGGAAAGGAAGAAAGCTAGAATGGAAAGAAGGAAGAAGACGATAGAAGGTTTCGCTAAAATGCAGGTGACCGGAAACGAGGCGATGGGAAGGAAACCTTTGGGCAGAAGAAGAAACGGGTTTCCCAAAACTCACGGGGTGGTGGGGCAACGCCACCTGCTTTGATGTGGTGCAGTGACAGCTGGACATGTGTGACTGGGGTCGGCTCAGAACGCGGGGTCCTGCTACAAGCAATAGATGCTGCGGTTTTGTGGGTGCGGTCACCTGCGGAAGAGACTGCTATGGGCATTGCGGTGAGCTTACCGCTAGAAGTGGTGGGTTTTGGTCTCCGAAAGAGGAGGATAAGGGCACCCGTGAAGGAGGCAAGGGAGGCAGCAGTAGGCCTGTGATTGGTCCAATTATTAAATACGTGGGCCAGGAATTTACGGTCGCTTCGGGAGCTACAGCCCAACGGATCCCAAGCTTGGGTTGCTGGAACCGGCATCCCAGAGTCCCCGCCTCTCCGTGGCATGGCCTAGGTACAATGCGACATGGGCAATACGCATACGACAGTCGGATAACCGCAATGTTAGTCTTGTAATTTTATAGATTATTTATTAATTTATTTTTAAAATAAATTTGATTGTGTAATTCAAGTAAGACAACTTAAAAGTATAATGAGAGACTCAAATTTAACTATTTAATTAATATTTATATAATAATAAATGATATTATAGACGAAATCAAAGTTTATATTTGTATTGATGAATCAAAACATTTATAATATACCCGGTATTTGGTTTCATTTTGAGATTGTTTGATTAGAAGAAGATAAATTTTATGAGGCTAAATTCGATTAAAAAACTGAATTTAAATTGATTTATTTGAATTATTTAGAATCTGAACCTTTTTATAAATATTTGATATTATTTGTAATGACAAAATTTTAATTTGTAATTATAATAGATTTGAAGGGTCGTTTTGTAAAAAGTCAAATCTAAAGTCACTTATGATGAAACATAAAAAGAATGAAATTTTTCTCTGTTTCTTTCATTTTCAAACCATTCAAAGTATTTTTTTTATTTGAAATTTATTCTCCTATTCAACTCTTTCTTATTAAAGAGTGATAAAAATTCAAGGTAAATCAACTGAAAATTACAGATAAAGATTTTAGAATTTCGTTCCAAACTGTAAGGTATGTAAATTCATTTAATTCAGTCTTAAACTCATTTTTCTCGCGAATCTTATCAAAAGACAAAATTAGAGTCCACAATTGGTATCAGAGCTAACTTTTGATGGGTAGTCCGCGAAAAATTGATTTATAATTTATTTTATGTTGAATTTCTTGAAACCCAATTTGGGAAAATTAAATTTTTATTTTGGGTTTTGACTTAAAATGATGTTGAATAGTCTATTGGTATCCACAATTCTACTGGTGGAGAAAAATTTGAAATTGATTTTCAAAATTTTGATTTATAATGAATTTTTTTTAATCAATTGAATTTTTAAAATTTTGTTTATAAATTAAAATTTTAAGAGGGCTTTAATATAAAATTATAATTCAAAACAATCTACATTCAATTGAATTGCGATTCGATTTCAATCTCTGTATACGTTAACTAAGATTATTAATCTTGATTATTTAAATTAATGACTATTTAAGTTAATGAAAATAAATTTTCATGACTATTTACTTGCGGATATATTTATAAATTAAAATAATCAAATATTTTTTCAAGGAATTTTGAGGTTATTTTAATTTATAAACATTATTATTCTATATTTATTTTTAACTCTAGTTAATTTAACCCAAAAGTTGAGTTAGTGTAGAGAAAAAATAAATATATAATATTTTAAAAATTTATTTGTGATAATAAAAGAAAGTCAAACGGACTTTTATTATTTGTTGTGATTATTATAAATTTACTGGTGAGATCTCATAATCTGTATTATTCTCCCAAAAGAGATTATATAGATCTCATAATTTAATCCAAATTCTGATTTTACTAATAATTTATGAAATGTTGTGATTTGTGTTAGTCTCCCAAAAGAGTTATACAATATTACAATGATAATCCCTATTTGAATTAATGAAATTATTAGTTATTTATTATGGAAGTATATTTGTTATGTATTTGAATTGTCCATTGTAAAATTTACAATATGCAATCTAATAGTCAACTCTTCAAGGTCAAAATATTAAATAAATCAAATTACTCAATTAGGAGAAGCGAATTAGAGGCTCATTTAGTATTTCAAGGTTTTGACATTGCTCTTGATATTATTGAATTGTCTATTGAGTCTAGCTAGTTTGAAAAATCTCAGTTTGAAAAATAACACATATTAGATAAATTAGCAAAATTGATAATCAAAAGAATAATTTTTGAAACAATTCGTGCTAGTTTGCTAAATGTTTATTCTGCCAAAAAAATTGCTTTAGAGTATTCATAACAAGTTTGTTAGATCCTCTAAAGCCAAAAATTATCTTTGACTCACAAGCTCTACAATACAAAATTGGCAGAGTATGAAAATGTTCAAGAACATATCTTGATAATTTTTTCAATTGCACATGAGTTGAAAAGTTTAGATTTGAATCTTGATGATAAATATGTCACATATTGCATAATGGACTCGTTATCTGCATCCTTTGAGACTTTTATCATCAGTTATAATACACAAGATCGTTGTTGGACGATGGATAAATTGATGAATTAGTGTGTCTCAAAGGATAAAAGAAAAAAGACTATTAAAGCTGAACTTGTTAAAATTGAAGCAACAATTTTGATTGAGAAAAAACAAAAATTTAATTCTAAGCACAAAAAGCCCTCCAAGAAGCAAACATGGAAGAAAAAATTTGTGAAAAGCAATGATGATGTGAAAGGAAAAACACATGCTTAGTTAAAAGAAAAGGGTTTTTTTTATTGCAGAAAGAAAAGACATTTTATAAAAAACTGTTACGAATTAAAATTTCTGCATAAAAAGAAATAAGGTAAATTAAAATGTCTAATTTATTTTGAGTCAAATTGTATTGATATTTCTCCTGATGCATGGATTGTGGATTTGGGATTATTAATTCATATATCAACTATTATGTAGGGATTTTTGGATTTAAGGAAACCAAATAATCAGGAGAAGAATTTTTTTCATGGGAAACAATGAGCAAACTGAGGTCGTCGGTATTGACATATACACTCTGATTCTCTATGGTAGTTATACTATTTTACTGTCAAATACATTTTTTGCAATAACTATTAGGCATAATTTACTGTCGCCTCCAGACTAACAAAAGTTGGTTACTATTTTGTTTTTGACAAAAACTATATATCTCTGATGTGTAATAGTGTTGTTGTTGCTACTGGTACTGTATCTGATGGTTTGTATAAATTGTATGTGAAACTGAAAGTTGATTCTGTAGTATAGTACTATAATATTGATTCTAAACATATATTTTTTAATGATCCGAACGTACATGACGTTAAATGTCATTCCAAAGCAAAGCAAATTGAGCTGCAATTTTATTATGTCCGTGAAAAAGTTCGGAAAAAGAATATTATTGTTTCGCGGATCTCCTCTGCAGATAATCTGATTGACCCGATGACTAAAGGTCTTGCAGTAAAAATATTTAAAGAGCATGTCAATCGTATGAAGATAGTTTGTAAATATGATATCATATTTTAATTATTACATGCATTTTATCTATTTACAATATGTTTATTAGTAAAATATTATTATTTTCATTTGAAGTGATTCCGTTGATGTGTCTTATTTTTAATCTTCTGATTTGAAAGATGAAATCCTTGGGAATGGCGTGAGTCACTAGGTAGGTTGGTGATGACCACTTACATGAGGACCTAGTGATTATATGTAGATAATTCCTGAAATACTTAAGGTGAAGATATGACTGAACACCATATTCGTTTTATACCTCTCACTTAGATGAAGTGTATTAGTACTTGTAGGATATCCTTAGTAAAATTTGTGCATTTAAATGACGCATTTCTAAGAGAAGTACAAAACGAGTAGACGGACAGTGAAAAAGGCATGAAAATTCTCACTACCGTTATGTTTTATTAAATATTTTGTTTCATGAGCACATTGTCTATACTTATATTTGATGCTATTCAGCTCAATTGATGTAATACTTTACTTATTTTGACATGAAAACGACTGGTATATCATTAGTGTATATATATATATCCATGATTGGGCATATATGAATACTACTGAGAAAGAATGGTATAATCCATTCTCTGAATTACACAGTTGGAATCCTATGTAAAAATTGATTTCTCAAAAAAATTATTTTTAGTATGCATCTACCTATATATGTATAAATAAACAGATCTATAGACCAAGTGAGAAATTGTTAGTCTTGTGGCCTTATACACTATTTATTAATTTATTTTTAAAATAAATTTAATTATGCAATTCAGATCAGATAGTTTGAAAATATAACGAGTTATTCAAATTAAACTGTCTGATTGATATTTGTATGACAATAGATGACAGTATAGACGGACCCAAAATTTCTATATATGCTCATTTGAGTGTTCTGTAATGAATCAGAACATTTTACAATATACCCAACATCTGGTCTTATCTTAAGATTACTTATTTGGAGGAGGATAAATTTTATAAAACTAAATTTAATTAAAAATATAAATTTAAATTAATTTATTTGAATTATTTGAAATTTAAACTTTTTTATAAATATTTAATCTTATTTATAATTACAAAATTTTGATTTATAATTATAATAAACTTGAAAGGCCTTTCTGCAAAAGATCAAATCTAAACTCCGTCATAATTCAAAACGAAATAGAAAGAGAACATAGAACAAAATTTTTCTCTATTTCCTTTATTTTTGAACCATTCAAAGCCATTTTTTTATTTAAAATTTTTCCTCCTTTTCAATTCTTCACCATTAAAAAAAAAAACAAAGTCTGAAGGTGAATCAGCTGAAAATTATAGATAAAAATTTCAAAAATTCATTTCAAACCCTAAGATATATAAATTCATTTAATTTAATTTTAAATTAGTTTTTCTCGTGGGTCTTATATCAAAAGACATAATTAAAACCCACATACAATAGTTGCAACAAAGTTACAATCCAAGTTGGTGAGGTAGCAGTAAGGATTTATGGGACAAATCTTACCATGGAGCCATTTAATGTTTCAATTGCCATTTTACATGTTTGGTTTCTATTTTGCATTTGACAGCAAATTTATGCCATCAAATGCTATATTACCAAATCCAAGCCGGAATCCAAATTTTTTTTCTTTCATTCGTGAACGAGCTACCAAAACAAAAGAAAAGAAGCAATTAGTCAAAGGCCTTAAGGTTTTGAAGAACTCTGCGGCAAGTCAAGAAACATGCATTTCTGTAACTGTAAAATAATTTATATACAGCAATAGTCTGTGATCAAATTGGAGAGCTTACAACATCATTAAAGTATAAACACATTCAGCAAAGTAAAATACATCATCAGGATCACAATTAAATAGGCCCGTAATCCAGTTACCAGAACATAATACCACAGAAAGAGTGAGATGGAAGCAAAAATTCACCCCAGTAGGCTGCTTAACTTACTGGGACAATGACTGTTCAATTGCTGTGACATAGATGCGGGCAAGGCACCAGTAAAACTATGTAATTTTTCCCCCTCCTTAAATAATAGAACTGTTGGGATTTGTTCAATGCCATAGAAATTTGCAACCTGTGCATTAACATCTGTGCTGAGCTTATAGAACTTGATTCTTCCACTATACTCTCATACAATCTCCTCAATTACTCATGGACCATCCTGCAAGGTCCACACCACAAAGCCCAAAACTCAACAAGAACAGGTGCATCACTTTGAAGGTCAGCATGATTCCAAGAAGTTGCAGTTATAACTTCAGTTTTTCTCAAATATAAAGCAAGCTATTAGACGCTAGACAATGAGCTTTCCAATCCAAAATGGAGAATTGGGGTGCAAGTGGAAACCGATAGCCTGAGATCACCAAAGCTCAGTGTATGACTAATGGGATGCCGACATAAATTTAGACAATTCTCTTACTTCAAACCCGCTTCTACAATGCATTATATTCAGATAGTGCCATACAAAACCACTAACATAAAATCCAACCCATAATGTCCTACAGTTATGCCAGATCTACATAAATAACCAAAAAATAATAATATAGTAAAAATAGGAAAACAGCTTATCTTCTGCCTTAATGTAAATGGGGTAGTATTTTCATTCTCCTCACATTTCCTCTATTGACAAAATATCAGTGCTCATATTTTTGCCATGTTTATTGCTACCCATGGTGATTTTTGATATGATCTGCTGCTTGATGCGACCCACAAGCTTTTCTCCTTAGGGTTTCAAAATTTACAATATTTTATTGACAAAATTATAATGTTTTTATGTTATATTAAGGAGGTGGAATGACAACATTGAAACCTAGTTTATCCCAAGCATCAAGTTCTTTAAATCCGCAAATATATTGGACTAAATACTAGAGAATACTAACCTAATGTCATCCATTGGATACCTTACTTTAAGCACCAAACCAAAGCAGGACCTTTATCATCTTGGTCTTAACGTGAACAAGTTACAAAGAAAATCATAAATGACTACTACAGTCTAGGCAGCAATGTTTGATGCATGTGACTTTGAAACCACCCACATCTCTTCATGTGCAAACCAGTCAAACAGAGAAATAGTAAGCAGTGGAAACCCAAAATTCTGCAAATAACTGCATTACCCCCACTTTTTCATATTTTTGTCCTATTTTTACTTTGATTTTCAGGAAAAGAGGCTTTCTCACTTAGCTTTACTAATTGAAATACTACCATTCATCACATATATATGAGCCTAATATCATCACTCCCACTCCCTAGAAACAACATCTAAGTACTCTGGAAATAAAAACTACCTAAAATCAGTCGGTCAAGGACTTTCCTTTCAAACCAATTTATTTTCTTTTTTGATAGCATCAAGGATCTCTCTTTTTTTTTAACTAATATAAAACTGAGAGTTTAACCACATGCAACCCATGTCACCAACCTCTCGGATGGAAAATATTGGGCTAACGAGTCATTTCTATGTCATCTTTGAGCACACGTGCACCCACATGCAGACACACAAAAAGATATTCTATTCAGTAGACCAAGCATAAAACAAAAACCAAAAATATAAAATGTAACCAACCAAAGCAACACTGGGGACAGGAATTTTGTATTCCTCCCTGATTGTACCAAAATTGCGTTTTAGATAATTTTCAGCCAAACCACAGCATTCTAAGATTCAAAATGCAGGAAAGGCAGAGATTAGGCATTTAAAACCATCAATAATCAAAATTGAGAACCTTTAACGAAAAAAATGCATCCTTTACGAGTACCTTACAAATTCAACGCATATTTCCTAAACGTCAGTCGATCAAATAAAACCATTGAATCTGTTGCAAAAAAATGCAAAAAAAACAAATCATATTACCATCAGAGTTCATCCACAACACATTGAACATTGAAATTAGGGTTTAGATCGAAAGGAAAAAAATTGATGGAGATGAGCGGTTTTAGATGGTGCTTACGGGAATCGGAAAACAAGCAAGTGATCTTCGAGAGGCACAAGCTTGGACCCCTCTGCTGAAGCCGCTTCTTCCCCGTCGAGAGCAAGGAACGGGACGAAGGTGCGAAACGATCCCCGGACCAACCCGAACCATGCGCGCCGGCAAGAAACCGTTTCGGGAAGCGATCCGGAAGCCAGTTCGTCAGAGCGAGGAGAGACGACTCCGGCGCCATGAGAGCGGCGCACGATACGCGGAGACGCGCACGATGAGCAACGACAATAGTGGCCGAAGAAGGGAAAGATTAAAAAAAAAAAAAATCCTCGTGTACTGACGACGAAGAAATCAATAGCGCGGGAGTGGCGGATTCGGGTACGTAGATTTCAAACCCGTTAAAGAGAGCAAGGGTGTTGAAACTTGAAAGTTCGTCCCTACATAAAATATCGGTCAAGTTTTTGTCCAAATTTAATTTATTAAAATATAGTAAATAATAAAATGAACTATGAAGTATGCAAATCGACGGCAGCCAATATCCAAACTTTTATTTTAACTTTTAATTTTGAAAATAATTTTAGTACTGAAAAAAATTTCGGTTGAAATTATTTTTATTTCAATTTCGATCAAAATTTTTTTATTTAATAATTATATTTTAATTAAAATTTTATTTTATTTTAACTATATTTTAATTTTAAAAAATTTTTAAAATTAAAAAATTTAAAAAAATTATAACTGATTTTATCATAATATAAAATAATATTTAATTAATTACACCATTAATTCTCCCACCAAACTCCTTTTCATCTCACTGTGTCCATCCCCACCCTCAAAAGCAATTCCCATTTCCATGCTAACCTTCACCAACCCGAAGAACAAATCTGTTTTTGCTTAAAACCCCCTGCTTCCTTCTTCTTCCTCTGTTTTTGAGCTGAAAGGTGAAAGCTTTGAGGAAGAAAACAAGATGAGGGCAGGAAGATAACTTATGAGACTGAAATATCTTATGTAAGGACACAGGCATCAGAGAGTCAATAATATCTATAATATCTTTCTATGTACTCTTAGCTGCAGCTTCGTTGTCATACCAAGAAAATAAATCATAAAGCATGAATAAAAAGATTTTAAACCATTAGTACTAGGGACCTTAAACAAATAACTTTTAAAATTAAGATTCACAATATATCATCCATTCGTGGTCCATTAGATCTAATCACATTATACAATTTCATTAGATCTAATCCACTACGGAGTTCCACGGGTCCTCCTTCCTGTGAGCGCAGAGCATGGCACAATCTAAGGTGGAGCAGAGGCCGCCCCAGACGGCGAAGCTACCTCCCCGAGGGGGAAATTCATACGCACGGCCAGACAGTCGATGCGCACATGCTGGCGCACATCGCCCTAGAGCATGCGGCCAGGGAGGCCGCGACAGCCAACCACGCGGTGCAGCAGGTTGTGGGGGAGGAGGCAAAAGACGGCGACGAAGACATGACAAGGCAACAAAGTGCGTGGTGGACTGCAAGGAGGAATGTGAGGACATTGTGCAATAGTTGGGGTAGTCGACGACGTCAACGGACGAGAAGGAGTACAACGAGCTGGTGATGTTCATGGAGGCGACGCTGGACAACGTGATCGCGTGCGAGAAGAGCTGCGAGAAGGTGCCGGAGAACAAAATCCCATTTGCAGGGCAAGCGAGACGGGTTGAGCAGCTCTGCAGCGTCACCCTCGCGCTCACTACGCTGGTGCAGAGCAGGCACCACCGCCACCGCGAGTGAAGTATTTTGCAAGGTTTTGTAACTCGGTATCAGTTTCGATTTTGGGACTTAGTGAAATCGATAAGTTTCGATCGTTTCGGTCGTTTCGGTTTCGATCGAAAGATTTTTTTAAATTATGAATTAGGTGTTGACCAGAGTTTGACCATATTCTGTAATTTGACTTCAAATTAAAAATACGAAAAAATATTTTAAAAAATTGAAAAATTTTGAAAAATTATGAATGAATTTATACTTAATTTTACCATAATATTAAATATTATTTTAGTTAATTAATATTAATTTTGATAGTTAGTCATTGATATTGTCTATTTTTAATATATATTAGTATATTGAAAAAACATATAAAAAATAATATGAATATGATTAAAAGTTAAAATTAGCATAAGCATATTTAATTTTTCATTAAAATGTATTTCACACATACATAATTTTATAAATTCTAAGATAATACAACTAATCATCATAATCATCATCAGTTAATTTAAAATATTTGGATGTGAAATTACAAATTCAGTACCTGAATGATCCGGACGAGCATTTGTAGACATATGAGCCAGAACAACTAGCGCTGCACGATCTCGTGGCAGTGGTTCTGAAGTATAATCATATATCGAAGGTCCAAAATGAAAATTATATTTTGACTAAAATTTAATTTTATTTCAATTATTTTTTAACTTTAAATTAAAAAATTATAATATGTTTAAAAAATTTTTTAAAAAAATGAATAATTACTTGAATAATATTATGTACGCGAACAGTATCTGACAAAACCAATAATGACATTGAAATCAAATTGGCGATAGTGTTGTCCTCAGTGTAAGGCCGATTTCATCTTGCGGGATTACGAATGCGAGGTCCTCCCCACGCCCTCCACCGGCTTCCTCCCCCCCCCCCCCCCCCCCCAAAAACCAAAAACCCACGGTAATCGGCCCCTTGCCCGCCCGGCCGCCCGGGCTCGACGCCCGGCGGGAGCCCCCCCCCCCCCCCCCCCCCCCCCCCCCCCCCCCCCCCCCCCCTCTCCCCCCCCCCCCCGGCGCTCGATGAAGATGAACAGTAAACCCTAACCGAAATCCAAAATAATTTTGGGTTTCGGTTCGGGACCGGCTGAAACAGTTCGGTTTCGACCGAAACTACAAACCATGGTATTTTGAGAACCCTAAAACCGAAATGCTAACCAGCCAAAACGTTTCGGGGATATCCAAAACCAAAATGATTTGACCGAGATTCCAAACTGCTCCCAACAAATACAAATTTTCTATTTTCTAAAATGGATACATGTGAAAATCCTTAACTTAGAATTTCGCAAAATAATAAAAAAAAAAAGGAAGAAACATCTCATCTTTCACTATTGTAAATTGATCCGTCCATATATTTTCTTACTGAAAATACTGAAATTAATAAATGAAAGAATAAAATGCCCGAGTTTTTTTTTTCCATATTTTTTTTTCTTATTTTGTAGAGTAGCCTTTTTAGATAAACCATTTCCTATCAATTTTTTCTTGTTTGTTTTATTAACTAATCTTGGATAGTAGCCTTTCTCTCTTCTAATTCACCGCACTAATTGTAATGGTTCACCCATACTGGCACAGAGTATACGAGCGTCCCCAGCACGAACGGCAGACCCATGGTTAACACCATGTAGACCACAGCCCTCCCAATCTGCCTGCTCTGCCGCATCGCCAAAACTTCGGCAGCAAACGTGGTGACAGTACTCAGACAACCATTGAATCCAAACTGAATCCCAGTGACTACAACCGTGGATCTCTCCGTACTCGCCTGCGGATCATAAAAAATAATCACAAAATAAAGCTTTTTTTCCCTGTATACGTAATCCGGATTAAGAGTTTGAAAAATTGTTATTTTACCGCTTTGTTGATGGTCGAAAGCCCCGCCATTAGACAATCTGAAAGAAGATTAGCTGTTAGAGTTCCGATAGGGAGCCACTTGAGTATTCCACGCTTTCCGAGGCCACGGCCATTGAGCCTGGCCAGGTGCCAGCGCACCCACACGCCGGGCGGCGCTACCAAGCAAGCGAGCCAGAGAAACGCGCCATTGCTGTCGCTGTCTAGCTTTCTTCTGGCCAGTGCTCCACTTAGACTCCACAGGCCTCCTAATATAAGCAGCATGACTGTCATCACAGCAATATGCTGGCTGCGGCTTCTCACTTTCAGGGCTTTTGGAATGGACTTTCGCTTAAAGAGTCTTCGACGAAGAGCCTCGCCGGACTCGACCCCAAACCGGAGGCTCTCGTTGACCATGGTCATTCCTAGTATTATGCCAGCAATAGCAAAGGTCCAGTGACTCGTCGCCGACAAGTCGAGCATTCTCATGTTCCATGCGCTCAAGGTGGAGAGGCTTCCTAGGTACCCTGTAGTCATTCCTACTACTAGTTGATCAGATATGTCGCGGATATTGGCCCTGAATATGACGCCGAACCAGCCCATGAGGAAGGAACCTAACTGATGAAGGAATGAAAATTTTGTTAAAAGATTGGAAGGCGATATCACCTTAAATGAAAGTGAGTGAAGAGGTAAGATGCATACTAGGTTAGATACGAGATCAAGGTACAGTAACGGTGAATTATTGCTCCCCGTGAGGCCGAGGTGGGTAGGACCGAAAAGTGTTTGCAGCAAATACCTTGTCAATACCTAGCAATAAGAATAACATAAAAGCATTTTGTTTAGCTGCATATCAACCAGCGTCAGTCGAATCAAGAGGTTTCTATGTATGAAATTTTCAACAACATACCCCGAGAATCGCGAACACAGATAAGTGAACAAGGTAAGAAACGTAGCTTAGTAAAAAGGGAATCTCGTCTTCTTCTTTAGCCTGTTTACAAACAAGCATTGTGCTATCAGATTCTTCCAGGTTGAAATATTTGCTCAACATGCATAAAGTTGCCAAGTCAAAGCAGGTCTCGGTCAAAACTACGGCTTAAGCGCTTCTAGAACATAAAATTTTACTGTTCCATGAACCTTCTAGAAGTACGAAGCATCATAGAACAGTTAAACCACTTGTTTTGACACAAGGAGCAAGCCGAGAGACACAACGGAAAAAAGAGATTAACCTTGACAGATGCAGTGTGTGTCATTTGCATTTGATTCTCATCGCTCATTGGCAACGGGAATACTGCATTGATGGGCACCACCACAACGCCTTTCTCGCTTGCTTGATCGTCATGCACCACCAGGCTGCCTTGGTCCACCACCTTCTTATCTTTGGGATCAATTGAAACATCAACCATCTCCATGCAGTCACCAACATCTCCTGCCCGTGCAGCAATCGAGCCATCGGCATCACCGAGTAACTCTTCCATCAGATCCATTGACAGGCTTATCGAATCACCAATCCGGCTACTCGCATCCCGCGAAACAACTCTTCTGCTCATGTTTTCAAGAGAACGGAACCGCGCTGGTCGTGAATGGAATTCGTTCTCCGTTTAAGCAATGTTATCTGGGAACGGAGGACCTAGAGGTAATCCAATTATATAGATGCTAAGAAAATAAAGTGAAATACTTAGCTGGAGCGGACGGTTGAGCATGAGGTAAACATAGAGCATGCATCCGTTGATATATTTAGTCTAGATGGAGAATTCAAAAGAGAAGAGAGTAGGCTTTTCTGCATGGTACTATCTGAGATTGAGCCGCCGTTTGGTCCGGTTGGTGGGCCGGAATGATGCATTGAACTTGTGAAGTTAAGGAACAAGTTGGCAATGAAATGCCGCTCTTGTTCGAACTAGTTGGCAGATGCGTCACCGTTGTTGTCCTCTCTCTCAACCACCGCGACAGAAAAGAGAAGACGGAAAAAAAAGGAGAGTCATCAGCTGCTTTTCGTGGAAATTTAGAGATGAAACTGTACCTTGAGCCTTGAGGGCTGCAATTCTGGTGGTTTTGGGATCCAGCTCGGGCCTTGATATCAGGGCTGCTACTTGACATGTCTTATAGCTTTCAGATCGTCGGATGTCCGTCTTTGGCTGTTCTACGTTTGGTCCATAATCCCGCTGTTATTGACTTTTTCTGTGGTTCTTAGGGGACGGCAGTCTGTACTTGCTTTGTCTTTGTTTGAATAAAATTTTGGAGCAGCAACAAATTTTTGGCTGCATTTTTCTTCTGATCTTCAACCAACCCTATTCAACTTTATCTTTTGTGTTATAATATTAGGTGTGATGAATTAATCTCACATCGGATATTGAATACGTAGAGTTCAATAAATATAGTAAAAAATATTCATATCTCATGAGCTTGAGCTTTTGGGATAGTTTGGTTGAGTCGCATGTTAGTCTCATAACAAAAGACAAAAGATCAATGAAAGGGCTCGGGCGCCGGCGTAAGGCCGGCGTGAGGCCACGTGCGCGAACACCAGAGGCCGGTGCGAGGGCGCAAGCGTAAGGCTGGCAAAGGCGCAAGCATTAAAGACCGATGCGAGGACATGAGTCGCACGGTGGGAGTGATCGAGTAAAATAGTTCTTGATTAAGAGTGTTAAATTGATGTGATTAAATCACACATGAGGAGGGAAATTGTTATAATGTAAGTAGACCTATATCCCATGAGCTTGAGTTTTTGGGATAGTTTAGTGTCCGACTTACCATATGGATTTGGTTTGACACTCTTGTAGCTCCCCAACACTTTAATCTAAAGCCATAAAATGCTGAGGAAAAAAAACCCTATTCAACTTCATTCTTTGATCTAAAGCCATAAAATGCTGAAGAAAAAATTTACATAAATAAATTTATATATCTTAAGTATCGAAGAATCGTAAAAAACAAAGAGAATGAAGTATTTGTCTGCTTTTTGATCGGGAAGAGACGAGAAGAAGACAGAGCGGAGAGAGAGCTAGGCCGAGAGAAAGAGCAGGTAGGAGAGAGAAAAGAATCGCGGTCTCAAGAGGAAGGAAATGGGCCTAATACGCCTTGGCCCAAAATGAACCCAAATGAGCTAATGTTAACCTTAATCAAGCCTAATAAAAATAATCTAATTAAATAAGTCCAAATTTAATTGGATTTAAGTCCAAAACTAATAATTATTCATGCGATCAGAATAAATAAAATTTTCAATTTATGAAGAAATATCCAATCGAACATATTTATAATAAATTTGGCTCATTTATATAATTAATTAAATAATTAAAAGTAATTTATAAGGTAGAGAGACGCGTCATGAGAGCGTGCACGATACGCAGAGAGACGCACGCACGATAAACAACGGCTATTGAGAACGAAGGAGGAAAGGAAAAAAAACTGGAATATTAATTGGCGTCGAAGACATAAATAAGCGGGTTCGGGCAGGCGGATCCGAAACCCATTAAAGGGAAGCAAGGCTGTGTTTTACTCCAAAATTAATTCAATTAATATTGTAAATTTTAGAATGAAGAATGCAATATCCAAACCAGTTCCAATAGATATACAAATTTTTATTTTCCGAAATGGATATATATCTTCGAATGACCTCGAGCAAATGTAGTTACATATAGTACCACTGTATTACCATCGTATGCTTAAGCAAACCAAAAACCATTGGTCTGCATTTAATCCTGCCTGCTAAAATTACAGTCCCATTACTTTCTGTTCACGCCTTCAAGTTTCAAGGTAAGCCAGAAATAAGTGTTGGCTCTACTCAGATTGTTCTAATCACTGCTTGTGCTTGTCTTTATTTTTTAAATTTTTTTTTCCAAATTTGAAGTCTTCTAATTGTACTCATTGACCCATACTGGGACGGAGTATATGAGCATCCCCAACAAAAACGGCGAAACCATGGTTAACGCCATGTAGATCACAGCCCTCCCAATCTGCCCGCTCTGCCGCATCGCCAAAACTTCAGCAGCAAAAGTGGTGACTGTACTCAAACAGCCATTGAATCCAAACTGAATCCCCCTCACTATAATCGTGCTTCTCTCCGTGTTCACCTGCAGATCATCAAAAATGATCAAAATCATATAACTCTTTTGTTGCTCTTGCGATCAAGAGTTACGAAAAATTGTTAATTTACCGCTTTGCTTATGGTTGAAAGCCCCGCCATTAGACAACATGAAAGAATATTAGCTGTTAGAGTTCCGATAGGGAGCCACTTAAGTATTCCATGCTTTCCGAGCCCACGGCCATTGAGCCTGGCCAGGTGCCAGCGCACCCACACGCCAGGCGGTGCTACCGAGCAAGCGAGCCAGAGAAACGCGCCATTGCGGGCGCTGTCCAGGTTGCTTATGGCCAGTGCTACACTTTGACTCCACAGGGCTCCTAATAAGAGTAGCATGACTGTCATCACAGCAATATGCTGCCTGCGGCTTCTTACTCTCAAGGCTTTTGGAATGGACTTTTGTTTAAAGAGTCTCCGTCTAAGAGCATCGCCGCACTCAACGGCGAACCGGGTGCTCTCATTTATCATGGTCAATCCCAGTACTATGCCAGCTATGGCAAAGGCCCAGCGAAAATTCACAGACAAGTCGAGCATTCTCATGTTCCAAGCACTCAAGGTGGAGACGCTTCCTAGATATCCTGTAGTCATTCCGACAACTAACTGATCGGATATGTCGCGGATATCCGCCCTGAATATGATGCCGAACCACCCCATGAGGAAAGAACCTAACTGATATGTTGAAGGAAGAACACCTTGTATTAAAACTTAGAAGGTGATATCACCTTAAAATGAAAGCGAGTGAAGAGGTGAGATGCATCATACAATGTTAGATACGAGATCAAGGTACAGTAACGGTGAATTGCCCCCCGTGAGCGCAAGTTGGGCAGGACCGAAAAGTGTTTGCAGCAAATACCTTGTCAATACCTAGCAAAAGCATTTTGTTTAGTTGGATATTGACCAGCTTCAGTAGAAATTGGAGTCATTGATTGTTATGTATATGAAGTATGGTAACATACCCC
Source organism: Trichopus zeylanicus subsp. travancoricus (assembly GCA_005019695.1). Lineage (NCBI taxonomy): Eukaryota > Viridiplantae > Streptophyta > Magnoliopsida > Dioscoreales > Dioscoreaceae > Trichopus > Trichopus zeylanicus. The sequence goes on from RXID01014345.1 coordinate 593,388, forward strand.
GAGAATCCCGAAAACAGATAAGTGAACAAGATACGACATGTAGCTCAGTAAAAAGGGAAGCTCATCTTCTTCCTTAGCCTGTTAAAATTCTGCTGCGTTAGTATGTTCAGCCAACTGCTATAAGCAGTATAAAATTTCTTAGTCAAAATAACCGCTTAAGCATTTTGAAAACTACAAATCTTTTTATTCCAGTACCCTTTTACAAGTATAGCACATCTTACCTTGAGAGATTCAGCGGGAGCCATTTGCACTTGATTCTTCTCGCCCATTTGCATGATCAACTCCATCGGCAAGGGCGACACTGCATTAATGATGGGTGCTACCACAACGGCTTTTTCCACCGTTTCGCCATGGACTACCACAACGCCTTTCTCTACCACAGTTTCATCATCCTGATCGACGAAATACTCACCAATATCCAAGCAGTCACCGACATCTCCAGCCCGTGCAGCAATGGAGCCATCGGCATCGCTCAGTAACTCTTCCATCAGATCCATCGACAGGCTTATCGAATCACCGACCCGGCTGCTCGCATCCCGCGATAGAACTCTTCTGCTCATTCTTCCAGGAGAACTTACGCTCTGGTGTTGATGTGAATCCATACTGCGTTATATTATGGGTGAAAGAGGACCTAGAGATGATGTAAATATATTGGTGGTGAAATAGAAAATAGCAAGTCAGGTGCTGAGCAAATTTTTGATTATCTGGAGTACAGGCTAGTTAGTATGAGGATAGATTAGGCATTAATATTCTGGTTTTGAAGGAAGAACTCTAACCAGAACAGAGTTGGCTTTTCTGTATGAGATTGAGCTGTCTTTTGTTCTACTCAAAGGAGGGAATTCATTGAATATGTAAACCTAAGGAGCAATTTGAGTGTTGAAATGCTGCTCAGTTGGAACTAGTTGGCCTAGAGAAGGTTAAAATATAAGGTGCGGGGATCGTGTACCTATCAGAAGTTTGTCGTATTTGAGAGAGTTTTGGATTTTATCGACCGCAAGATTGCGCCGTAAGTTCTTGTACTCTGACAAGTTGGAAGGGCAGAGAGCCCGGATCCCCGAAAGGCGAGTGTACTCTAGAGAGATGCAACTCGAAAGGTCCTAAGACTGCAGAAAAGCGACAGCCAGAAGATACGGAGTCGGAGATTTTAAATGTTCTGAGAGGGATACAGCTCGGAGATGATTCTACAACTACAAGAAAAAAATATATATCACAACTGTCAATTACGAACCGACATTATTTTGGTATCAATATTTCAATATAGATGCTAATTGACAGGTCTTTTCGCTTTCTGATGTTTTTTTATGGTTGGAGATGAAGGTGTAATCATAAGAATGTAACTCATGGTGTTAGAATTATTTTAAAGAAACAACATTTTCAGCAGGAGTTGATGGTAAAATGTCTTGAATCAACGGTGCTTTGATAGAGTAGAAACACGCTTTTTGCTTAATATTTTTCTATGGTTGGAGATGAAAATGTAACGAGAGGAATGTCACTCAGGCGGTCATAGAACTATCGAAAAGAAACAGCAAGTTGAGTAGGAGTTGGCGATGAAGTGCATTGAGAGGGATACTGCTCAGCAATGATCCCAGAGTTACATAAAACAGAATATATCATAAATGTCAAACTCCGAATCAACGTTATCTTGACGACAATACTACAGCAGAGTACTTGACAAGTTTTTTCACTTTCTCAGTTAAAACTACAAATTTAGCAAGAGTAGACGATGAAGTGTCCTTGCTAAGAGGGATACTGCTCAGACATATTTCTAGAACTGCACAAATTAGAAAACATCATAAATCTCAACTCCGAATTAAAGTTGCTTTGATATCAGTACTTGGGCAAAGTAGATGTTACTTGACAGGTATTTTTGCTTTCTAATATTATTTTCCTCCGATTAGAAATGAAAGTGTAACTCAAAGAACGTGGTTCACGTGATGTTAGCACTATTAGAAAGAAATAACAAGTTGACCAAGTCCAGATATAGATAGAACTCGGATGGTCCTAAGACTAGAGAAAAACAATAGTTGGAAGAGCATATAAAGGTTGGAGATGGACATGTGACAGAGGGATGCAGCTGCTCGAGTGGTCCTGAGACTAGGAAAGACGAAGGAAGTTCATAAAAATCAACTCCGCATCAACGTTGCCTTCGACATGGGTGGTTCGGCGGAGAAGAAGCAACTTGCCAGGTCTTTGTGCTTTCAAAGTTTCCTCCATTGGTTGTGCAATGTTTTGTCCAGGATTGCTTCTGTTTTGGACTTTTATTTGTGGCTCCCATGAGCCGCAATTTCTGTACAAGCTTTGTCTTGTTTGAAAATCGAAACACCGAATAAATGTCCGCGGCTTGGGGCATCTGCGTCCTGATATTTGTCTTTTCTTTTTAAAAAAATAGTTCATATAATTGTTTTATTACGAAGACCACACGTTTTTACAATAAGAATAACGTGCGCTGTTAAATCATTTAAAAAAATACTTAAGCTGGTTTGACATTAATGATTATGCAAAGGACGTACCTTGGTCTTTTGTGCTGAAAAAGTTTTAAAAATATCACGTCAAGCATTGGCAGTCAAAATCAAATTGGATCGATGGTATATTTATTTCATATAAAAAATTGAGTTAGCAATCTAATTTTTAAAATTTTATATATCTTAATAATCATTAAATATGATTATATGTTATGTTCTTTGAAATGTTTTTTTTTTCATTTTGATATTTTATGTGAGGATTATTTCATATTATATAATATTATTATATTTATTTATTTATAAACTATGAAAATTATGCATGTGATTTGTTGAGTAATTATTTAGCATGTGACGTTATTTCAAACTTATATGTTTGGGACTTAAAAAGTGTCATACGTGAAATCACGAATAAAATTTTTTTTTATTTGTAAATATTCTGAACCTTAATGTTATGATTTATATTTGATTTAGTCATCTGCCACTTGCAGTATTTTATAACCCAGTCATTGAAAATAATAACAATATCTTATTTTAATCCAATCATTGAAGATAATAATGATATTTTGTTTTCATTATTTTGATAATAATGATATTATGGATAACAATGATAGTGTATTTACACTATATAAAAATCAATTTCGCTATCATTTGTGAGCACGAAAATAATAATATAGTTTTGATAAGACTCATTTTACCGATAATATTTATCTTCCATTACGACCACTTATTTTAAATGTGTCAATTTGTATTCGATTCGAATCACCATTATATGTAAATTCATTGTTTCGTGTAGGAGATATCAATCATTATTCATTTGACTTGATTTATAATTTCTCTATATGAATTTTTATTGATGAATTTAAAAATAATGTTCTTGTTAATCTTGACACTTTTTCTCTTTGTGGTGCTTAATTAAAACTTTGAAATGATTTGACTTTGATTGATCTAAATCTTGAAATTAAGTATATAAAAGTTAATTTGACATAAAATCATTCATTCTCTTGTAGATTTTAATATTAGAGACTAGTTCAAAAAAAAAGATATGTGATGTTGTATAATAAATTTTTTAGACATTATTTCATATTAGAGTTATAAACGATTTTTAGAATTGACTCATTGATTTTTTAACTTTTCCAACAAGTTGTGATTATTATTTTTAATTATTTAAAAATATGTGATTATGAAATATTCTTAGTATGTGGATTTAGTGTTTTGAAAATTTTGTAGCAAAATAATTGAGACTTATTAACTAGAATTATTTATTAAATAATTTTAAAAATTAATTAACATATTATTATGGAGATTATAAATTCTATTTGATAATATTTTTGTCACAAAATTATAAAATTTATTAAAAGAGATATATTTTGAACTTATATAACTTTAATATTGTATATTTGATGTATAAATAGATATATGACATTACGTGACATTTGCAATCATCAACATCACCGAATACCTCTTCCCCCAAATCCCACGAGGAGCTTGTTGAATCACAGATCCGGCTGCTTGCATCTCGCAAATGGACTCTTCTGCTGCCGGCCGAGAGAAGCTCTTCGTTGAGAACCGGAGTTACTCAGCCGCAGGTCCAAAGAAGCGCTCCTCGAAGTGGAGTTCCGGTCATGAGAGGAATCCATTATCTGGGAAGTGCCTTTTTGCAATGTCTTGGCCTCATATTCTTCTGTTGGTGCGGAGAAGAGGATCCAGTGGTGATGTAATATAGATGAAGTACATGAACTCATCCTTTTGTCTGAAATTAAGAACTACGTCTGAAGATGGGACGATGCTGTAAGCTCATGTCAATGATGCTGGATCAGTTGGAGTTGTTAGACTATGTACGCGGTGTTGATTGAACAGGCGCAGTATTTCAAAGATGAGCCCGCGACCGGTTCCAAGAGGGAGTTGGCTTTTTGCATAGTACGATCCGAGCTTGGTTTCCCGTTCGAAGGACGTGAGTATTGACAGGATTTTTTCTAGGCGACATATGCGTACAATAATTTTTTGAAAAAATAATTATCTAATCATGCCTATATAATTTTATAATATTTTGGCAAATAATCATTGCTGGTAATTTATGGTGAATCATTTATTTTATCATTATTATTGAAAAATTGCTAATTTTATATTTTAATTTTTAAAAACTACATTAATTTTCTTAAAAAATAAAATTTTTTATTTAATTTATTTATCAAATTAGTATAAAAAATTAAATTGTTCTTATTTAATTTTGATTTGGACAATCCATCCGATAAAATTGGATAAGATGAGTTATTTTTATATTAATTTAATAGTTATTTGAACGAAAATCAAATGAGAGTAATTTAAATTTTTATTAAGTTAATTGACAAAATTTAAATTTTAAAATTATTTTTTTTACTATTTTAATCAATATATTTTTAAAATAAATTTATAACATAAATTAGTAAATTTTGTTAGTAATAATAAAATAGGTAATTTTTCATAATTTAGTCATATGGTAGGTGATTCCTTGTAAAAAAAGTGATCAATTGCATATAACTTCTTAAAATTTTATCAAATTATATATTTCTCCTTAAAATTTTAAAAATTATACATAATTTCTTGAAAATTTGTCAGACTGTATATTTCTTTATGAAATTTAAAAAATTATACATAACTTCTTAAAATATTGTTAAATTGTATTTTTTTTTTCTCAAAACTTAAAAAATTACATATAACTCTTTGAAAATTTGTTAAATTATATATTTCTCTTCTAAATTAAATTTTTTGGGGGGTTACTATACATATTATACAAATTTCATAGGATGTAGAGTTGCTGTTAGAATTAAAAATATCTAGAGAATATATACCATTTGACGTAATTTAGTTTGAAATAAAAAAATAAAAATATTCTTAATCTTGTTAAAAGTGGTGTAATATAAAATATAAGAAAAAAATAGACTCTAAATTTAATTTATATCGGCCCCCATATCTAATATAGATTAAACCCTAATTCTAGTTTAGCATAGGCCAAAACTTGTTTAAACCAGAGTATAAGTAAAATTGTCATTTTATAGATCAGACTAAAATTTAATCTAATATAAATTAAAATAAGTTTAAACTAGAATATGAGTGAATTTATCATTTTATATCTCAAATTAAAATTTAATTTGAAATAAATCTCTCAAATAAACAAAAGAAATTTTTTTTGAAATAATGGTTGAACCACCAAAGCCTTCTCTAAACAAGTCAATAATATTTTCATATTTCGATAATTCTTCACTCAAAGAGGTTTTTACAATATATATCTAATAATCTAAGAAAAGATATACAATTCTACAAATTTGAAAAATAAATATATAATTTGACAAGATTTCAAACAGATAAGTAATTTTATAAGTTAAAAAAAATAATGTAACAAGATTTTAACGAGTTATATATAATTTTTAAATTTTTTTTAAAAATATATAATTTGATAAAAAATTTTAAAAATATATATAAAATTTTATTTTTGAAAAAGAAAGTATACAATCTAATAAAATTTTAAAGATTTATATGTAAGGGACTCTTTTAGAAAATACAAACGGACATTGGCATCAAACCAACCGAGGGGACCCTCTATTGAAAACACAAAATAGGGTTATTTTGCGAATATTGATATTACTATCATCAACAAATACCAAAAAGTATATCGGGGTATTTGCAAAGTTCCCACTCAAAAGTTGCGATGGACTCCTCTGAGGTATGGACGGTCCTGATCGCGTAAAATGGACGGTAATGATCGTATGAAATCCCTGCCTGATAAACCCTCCAAATCCCCAAAGGCAACCATCAGGAGCCGCTGAAGTGCAAAGCCTAAACCCTCTCGAGCTCTTCTGTTATTCTCGCTGCGGTCTTCTCCAATGTCCGAAGCCGAAGCCCCTGCGAACCCTAACCCTAGCTGCCCCTCCTCTTGCGTGGAGTGCGGCGCGAATCCTTGGAAGTACCGATGCCCGAGCTGCTCCATCAACACCTGCTCCCTCCCGTGCGTCAAGTCTCACAAAAAGCGCACTCGCTGCACCGGCAAGCGGCACCTCGCCGAGATCGTCCCCATCTCCCAGTTCGACGATAACCTCCTCCTCTCGGGTCCGCCTCTTATTCAACTTCGATTTTTCATTTATCTTCTTTTTCGCCTTAAAATTTTCCATCAATTT